>CM065743.1:25450568-25473068 GCA_033310375.1 Conus canariensis
CACCCCACCCCCACCCCTCCTGCACTCCTCACATGCTGACCCGTGACTGTTGACCTTCTCTTAAACAGAATATTTATAAATTCTCAACCCATTTTAGAGAGAGAGAGAGAGAGAGAGCTCACCGTGACAGGCGCTGAAAATTACTTTCTTTTTTTTTTTAATTCCTCGCTTTAGAAAAAAAAATAAAGAAAAGTCATGTTAAAGACTGGGGTTTATTGCAAAAGACAGTTTATTGTAAAAGACAGTTTATTGCAAAAGTTCAGTTACCAGACCGCCTAGAGAATGGAACGAACGCATGAAAACAACGGGTTTCGACCCTTAGGCCTCAAACGAAAAAGAAAAATGACATAAGATTTTCGAAAAAAAAAAAAAAAAAAAAAAGGTGAATAACAGAGAACGATAGAAAGGAGGTGAGACAAACAAAAACAAAGAGGAGATAACAAGGGAGAGGAGGCGAGACAAACAAAAACAAAGAGGAGATAACAAGGGAGAGGAGGCGAGACAAACAAAAACAAAGAGGAGATAACAAGGGAGAGGAGGCGAGACAAACAAAAACAAAGAGGAGATAACAAGGGAGAGGAGGCGAGACAAACAAAAACAAAGAGGAGATAACAGGGGAGAGGAGGCGAGACAAACAAAAACAAAGAGGAGATAACAAGGGAGAGGAGGCGAGGATAACGAAAACAAAGAGGAGATAACAAGGGAGAGGAAGCGAGACAAACAAAAACAAAGAGGAGATAACAAGGGAGAGGAGGCGAGACAAACGAAAACAAAGAGGAGATAACAAGGGAGAGGAAGCGAGACAAACAAAAACAAAGAGGAGATAACAAGGGAGAGGAAGCGAGACAAACAAAAACAAAGAGGAGATAACAAGGGAGAGGAGGCGAGGATAACGAAAACAAAGAGGAGATAACAAGGGAGAGGAGGCGAGACAAACAAAAACAAAGAGGAGATAACAAGGGAGAGGAGACGAGGATAACGAAAACAATACAGACAGAACGATGTGGAGCAGTAAAGACAACAGACAGAAACAAAGCACGGAGAAAAGGTGCTGCTCAGTGTGTGTGTGTGTGTGTGTGTGTGTGTGTGTGTGTGTGTGTGTGTGTGTGTGTGTGTGTTGTGTGTGTGTGTGTGTGTGTGTGTGTGGGCGCGCGCGCGCCGCGCGCGCGCGTGCCTGTCTTATGTGCCTCTGTATGTGTGTGTGTGTGTGTGTGTGTGTGTGTGTGTGTGTGTGTGTGTGTTTAGTGTGTGTGTGTGTGTTAGTGATGTGTGTGTGTGTGTGTGTGTGTGTGTGTGTGTGTGTGTGTGTGTGTGTACGTGCCTGTCTGTGTGTCTGTTTGTTTCTCTGTCTATCTGTCCACCATAAAAGCAACGGGATAATCTTCATCAAATTCGACCAGGTCTTTTGCAGGATCAAAAAGATGTTTGGCATATACACATGATTAATTTCTGGGTTGTCTAGCTGCGAAAAACTGCACAGGACTGAATTCAAGAATTGGAGACGCTCCACAAGACTGACAAATTTCTATCAGATCCTTAATGGGGAGGTCACCATCAACAACTGACACACACACGCCAGCTTCATAATCGCATAATAACTCTTTTCCCTATTTTCCCGAGGAAAGTGGTCATTCCATTCCAGAAAACGGTGATTATACCTGTTTTCGCTTGAAATCGTTATCATGACCGTTCTCTTGGAAGATAATAACTGTGTTCCCCGGGAAATCAGTGAGTTTCTCTATCATCATGGATTTTTTTGAAGGCGATAACTGTTTTCACGGGGAAGACGGAGAAAGGGTGATTATGGGCTTATGAAGCTGGTAAGCCCTATCCACAAATAAAGATCCACTTGCCACACACGCCAGATGACCAACCGTTTTCCTGCAAAACAAACAACAGGCGATATTTTGTCGTTGGTTTGGTTGGTTGGTTTGTTTGTTTTTTTCCCACCGGCGTTTCATCAACATGTAGAAATACCGTCCACCTGAGGTAGTGACGTCACTAAAGGTTTCCCATCACAGAAATTAAGCCTCCAACAGTCATCTCCCCTTCCTATCCTTGCTTCCCCCCCCCCCCCCCCCCCCCCCCCCCCAGCCCCGACCCCTGTTTCCCTACCTCCACACCCACCTTCCTCCCCGGCCTCCCTCTCTCCCATGTAAGTTCACTCTCCCGTCCACTCCTCCCTTCATTCCACAAGCCTTTGACGTTGCCAATGCGGAGGATACGACGGAGCGATGATCGTGTGGTTGTGTTCTGGGAGTCGAAATGAGCGATGTTGCCACTGCGGGGGCACGTAGAATGACACACACACACACACACACACACACACACACACACACACACACACACACACACACACACACGTACGCACGCACACACACACACACACACACCACACACACACACACACACACACACACACACACACACACACACACACACACACAAGCGCGCGTGCGCACAGAGAGAGAGAGAGAGAGAGAGAGAGTCTTTGACGCTTTTCTCTCGGGCAGAAGTTAATCTCCAAAGTCATGGCGTGGTGATGTAAGCGTATGGCAAATGCGTCTTGATGCTGTTGTACTGGACAGTAGTTAGTTCCCGAATCATCGTATGATGAGGTCAGCGTGTGATAACTGCGTATTGATGCCGTTGTACTGGACAGTAGTTAGTTCCCGAATCATCGTATGATGAGGTCAGCGTGTGATAACTGCGTATTGATGCTGTTGTACTGGACAGTATGTTAGTTTCCGAATCATAGTATGATGAGATCATCGTGTGGTAAATGGGTCTTGATGCTGTTGTACGGGACAGTAGTTAGTTCCCGAATCATCGTATGATGAGGTCAGCGTATGGTAAATGCGTCTTGATGCTGTTATGCTGGACAGTAGTTAATTCCCGAATCACGGTATGGTGATGTCAAGGTATGATAAAATGTTTCACCCACTCATTTTCCTGAGGTGATGACTACAGTCATCCATGACCTTTGATAGGTGTGGACTTTGACCTGACGTTCCGGAGGTGCCTGTGGTCTACACGAACTTTTGGGTCCTCTGAAGACTTGAGGGTCTCCACAGTGCTTGGTCTTCAGTGTGGTCACACAGCGTGTCATGGGCCATTGGGATGTGAACGGTTTTGTAACAAGGGTTTCACTGTCCTTTGCGACGTGTCCTCAGAGTTACCTTTCCCAAAGTCTGGTCTTCATTTTGTTGTCGCCTACATATGGGCATTTCTCCTGTTGGGGATAGGTCTGTGTTGAAACAGAATGACATTATCAGCTTTGTTTAGACGATGGTAGCCTTCTGTAGGGTTAAACTTAGGATGCTGCTGCATTCACTCCTCTCTGAAGATGACTTTGATGATGATGTTATTCCTTTCGGTAAAAGACCTACCTGTCCGCTTGTTCCAGCCGTGGGTTGTCTACACAGTGTGCTCTGTTGTAAAATTTGTGCTCTGTCTGAATAACGATACGTTTGTCGCGAGCAATCGAAGCGATTGTGGTGCCCCTCTGAGATTGCTTGCAGAAGGAAACAAGATGGCGGCGATTGTATCAGACTCCGTGTTTCATGGCGGTGGGGGTATTTTTTTTTAAATTTCATTTGTATTTGGTCAACCACAGCAACATCACTATCTAACTGATTAAGATCCGTCTTCATCATGGGTTGTTCAGTTAAGAAAAGAATGATCACCAATCGGCAGTGCGAGAGTTATCTCTCATTTGACAAAGTTTTTCGCTGAGAAACATCGCTGTTTAGACAGGCAGAGCGTTCTCGCCAAAGTTTAGCAAAGCGCTTAGCACGGGCAACCTGAGGCATCTCTGTTCCATCCTTCGGCATGCTTCATCAGTTTAGTTTCTGTGAACGTGGATCCGCTGCAGTGTCAGGGTTGTCCTAGACGTAAGGTACATCAGTCAGAAGGCACGTTCCTCTGGTTACTTCTGGCAGGGGTTCTGACGTAGGCTTGTACCCAACATGGTGAAATCATCTGTGCCTGCAATTATTACAAGTTCTCCGCGATATGATTCAACGCCTTAAACAATCGGTTCTGAATATCTTGCTGACTTAGTCCCTTTTTAAAAGAAAACCTCACTGGCGGTTTTGCTGGTCCCATAACCCACGAACGCTGATAGTGCTTTAGAATCGACTCAAAACTCTTCGGAGAAAGGACGTTTTCCTTTCTCACCCCTCATATGGAGCGAGCTTCCGAACGCGCTCACCCATGTAAAAACCCATTTGCTCCTTAAGACTGCTCTCAAAACACATCTCTGCAAAGTATACTCTGGTCCCCTCACTCCCCGCCCCTCACTCCCCGCCCCTCCCCCCCCCTACAATCCCCCCCCCCCCCCCCCCACACACACACACACACTCTCACACACCCGCTTTCCCTCAGTCTTTCCCTGTCGTGGACTCTGGTAAATCCTGCCACCCTGCCCACCCCAGCGCCCTTCTCCCTCGAAAATAGTTGAGATTTACGTCCTCATAGCGAAAGCTTTTAGGGACATGTCTTTCATTCACGGTAGTCTTTGGAACCTCCTCCATCCCCTCCCTTTCATCCTTCCCTGACTTTCGCATCTTCCTACGCCACTGCTTCTACAGCGGACCTACCTGTATTGGGCGTGAGTCCGCTGGTCTCTGGGATCACTGAAAGGAATGAACGGCTTGCCGTAAACACTTCTGCTGTTGCTGTTACTATCAGTACCACTGGTGCTACCGTTGCTGCTCTTCCTGCTACTACTGTGCTAATGCTGCTGCTATGACTATTGCTGCTGCCACTGCTACTGCTGCTGGTGCTGCCGCTGTAGGAGCAGCTGTTGCTTCTACAATGTACATGAGCGTCACCCACAGACTGCTTGCCGACCGTGTCGGCATGAAGATCGGCAGGTCACTCAGATCATGGCGCAGCCGCCAGCCATGAAGGAGCACGTTTTGCCAAGATGTTATGCAACAACTCACCAGCTTTTCAGCACAAAGATAAAGTAGAAACAATCTTAGTTAACAAGGCTATATAGCAAGTAAACCTGCGTATGTTTGATTGCTTATGGTTTGTCTTTAAGTCATTGTCATCTATTGATCAGCCACATGTCAGTCAGCTTAACTTCGGTCATTCTATTTTTGTTTTTATAGGAAGAGAATATTGTGTTTGGGAAGTAGAGTGTACGGTAAAACTGTTTAACAAAAAAGGTCAGAGTTTAAGGGCTACAGAAGAGGCCAAGTAGTAACAACTGTAACAAATGTATAGATGGAAATCGCCTTGCGTCTGTGAAAAAAAGAAAATCAATGTGACAGAGATGATTTTTCCTGGAATGTTGGGTCAGTAAATAAGTTCAGCACCATGTGTCGGCAAGGATAGCAGAAGTATGCATGACCTGTGGGCTCCTTGTGTTCCAACGCCATGGGCTGGGCACAAGGGCTTGAGAGCAAAAAGTCTGGCAAACAACAGAGAAATGAAAAGTCATGCAGCTGAGCTGGCACATACAACAAAGTGTTCGATCTCCCTCAGATTAAAACACAGTATGGTTGAAGGGCTGGACTGTGTGAACAACATGGTTGAGTGATGCTGCGTAAATCTTTGAGTTTGATAAAGAACATGCCATTCTGGGCCTAACCTGTGACTGTGGACTTATTTTCACCAAACATTAGACCATTCAGAGCATGAAAGTAAATGTTGGAGTGAAAAGCTGCCAAGCGAACGTAACAAACACTAAAGAAACTAGCCTCGACCTATTTTCCTCAGAAAACACAGTAACAAACAAACAATTGAACAACAAAAATAAATACATAGGGGGGGGGGGGGGGGGGGGGGGGGGGGGGGGGTAGGGGGGGAGGGGGGAAACAAGAGCAGGTGAACAAGTCTTCAGTCCCCATGAAAATGACAAGGATTTCAAAAGAAGGGGGTTGGACGGACGGAGAGACAGAAGGGGAGGGGGGTGGGGGGTGGAGAGAATGAGAGAATGATAAAGACGAAGTCAACGTTTAACTACTAAATCCTTCACTGACTGCTGCTGCTGCTGCTGCTGCTACTACTACAACTACCACTACCACTACTGCTCCTCCTCCTACTACTACTACTTATACAACCACTCACCACACACATATACAGTCATAATAATGGCACAACCAATACTATACTAACCCAACATTTACCACACATATATACAATGATAATAATAGCACAACCAATGCCAGGTGGTACTCAAGGTCTGACCAGTGCGTTGGGGTAATGCATAGGTCAGACATCTGCTAAGTCGTTGCCACGAGACTCTCTTCTTAAATTTTCTTATCTGAGTCATTAATTCATTTATCCATCTGCTTTAAATCATGTGCAGTGTGGTCTCGATTAGTGGATGTGGCGTAGTGTGTATGGACTAGTCTGCACGCAATGCCACCTCGTTGATGAAACTAAAACTGAAACTACAACCATTGCATTCCTTACTTACTTAGGCCCATTGCTCAAAGGTGAGCATAGGCCATCGACAACACTCCGCCATCGCACTCGGTTCTGGGTTGCTCGCTGAATGCCTGTCCTGTTGGTCCCCTGCCTCTTCATCTCTGCCTCAGTGTCTCGCCTCCAGCTGCTGCGAGGTCAGCCTCTCTTCCGTTTTCCCCAGCGGATTCCATGTCAGGGCTTGGCGTGTAGTGCTGGATGCTGGCTTCCTGAGAGCGTGTCCAGTCCAGCCCCACTTCCTCCGCAGAATCTGCTTGGCCACTGGTTCCTGTCCTGCTTGCTTCCATAGATCTTCATTGTTGATCTTCTCTGGCCATCTGATTTTGAAGATGCGCCTCAGACAGGTGTTGATGAAGGTCTGAATGTTTTGTTGCATTGCCTTGGTCATTCTCCAAGTCTCGCAGCCGTAGAGCAGAACCGACTTCACGTTTGAATTGAGGATACACAACCATTGCATGCTGTTACTTTTTTCCCCCTTCCGCCTTTTCGCCCGTGCTGCTGCCCGCTTGCCGCCATTCTCCAAACCTGCTTGTCCCCCAAGCTGGGAGATGATAAACGTGTTCTGCACACCTAGTGACCGTGTGTTTTGCCTCATAATCGCCCTGCGTCGACAGGACGCATGTTTCCAGAGAAGTGAAGTTAACGTGTTCCAGAGCAAGGTATCAACAACCAGTCCCATACTCGGTGTTTGGGTAGGAACCTGTTCCACAGTGGCACACAGAACTGTAACAAAACTCGTTCATCCCAACCACCGCAACACTGGAATGATCTCCTTACACTGACGTCAGATTGTCTACCAAGTCTTCAGGTCAGCTAAAACGGTTCTTCATTGAACCCGGACTGGTAGCAGAGAATATATTGGGTTTTTTTTTTTCTCTATTTTTTTCTTTCTTTTTTGTTGTTGTTGTCTTTTTCTTTTTTCTTCTACCTTCTTTTTCTTGTTGCCTTTGTCTTTTTTCAAATCAATGAGAAAACCAAGTAACTGGACAAAATGGGGGTCAGGACCACATGCAGGGAAAGAGAAGGAAAACTGGAAGCGGAAGGGGGATGGGAGGGAAAACTTGCTTCATGTCAGCATACCAGTGCAGAAACTAAGATTTATTTGAAATAAAGAAGAAGAAGAAGAAGAAGAAGAAGAAGAAGAAAGATATTTCGTCCTCGTGAATATTTTGTACATGAATGTATGCAATGTTGATCAGTTTCAGCTTACTGAATTCAGGGACTTTCCAGCAACAGATTGTTGCTCATGTTGTTACGTTAGAGAGAAGTAAAGGAGTCATGCTTATACATGGATCAGAACAGACCACCTCGCCTCTGAACCAGACCAAAACCACTCAGCAGCAGTGCAGTGTCTCCTGTGACACGTTGACTGACGACGGCTGGATGTTGTTTGCTTCCACTGCTGAGGCTGCGACACAGCAAACTTGGGTGTGGTTGTGTACGGGGAGCCGGGAGAGCGGCTCAGGAATAATACCAAAGTGATGCTGGGGGGGGGGGGGGGGGGGGGGGCTCAGATGAGAAGATATCAAGGGGGGAAGAAGGAAATAAAGGGTACGTGGCTTATCTCTGTCAAACACGGTCCATTTTACTGTAAGGTTTCTTTAAAAAAAAAAAAAGTGTGTGTGTGTGTGTGTGTGTGTGTGTGTGTGTGTGTGTGTGTTCAGGATGTGCGTAATTAGATCTAGGTGAAGCCCTGATCTGGTAACCATGGACGTCCCAAAAATTTGCAGTCTGAACCTGACCACAGATCGTTCTACACAGTCCCTGAGGGGACAGAAAGTAATACTGAACTATACGGATAAATCCAGAGTCAACAACCATTCATTTTGCAATTACCTGTATGACTGAACTACATGTGTGACTAAACATCAGGCACAATGAAAAGGGGAAGGATGAGTGGGACAATGGGCAGGGACATGTAGATCTGGTGGGTGGGACAATGGGCAGGGACATGTAGATCTGGTGGGTGGGACAATGGGCAGGGACAGTCATGTAGATCTGGTGGGTGGGACAATGGGCAGGGACAGTCATGTAGATCTGGTGGGTGGGACAATGGGCAGGGTCAGTCATGTAGATCTGGTGGGTGGGACAATGGGCAGGGACAGTCATGTAGATCTGGTGGGTGGGACAATGGGCAGGGACAGTCATGTACATCTTGTGGGTGGGACAATGGGCAGGGTCAGTCATGTAGATCTGGTGGGTGGGATAATGGGCAGGGACAGTCATGTAGATCTGGTGGGTGGGACAATGGGCAACGACAGTCATGTAGATCTTGTGGGTGGGACAATGGGCAGGGACAGTCCTGTAGATCTGGTGGGTGGGACAATGGGCAGGGACAGTCATGTAGACCTGGTGGGTGGGACTATGGGCAGGGACAGTCATGTAGACCTGGTGGGTGGGACTATGGGCAGGGACAGTCATGTAGATCTGTTGGGTGGGACAATGGGCAGGGACAGTCCTGTAGATCTGTTGGGTGGGACAATGGGCAGGGACAGTCCTGTAGATCTGTTGGGTGGGACAATGGGCAGGGACAGTCCTGTAGATCTGTTGGGTGGGACAATGGGCAGGGACAGTCCTGTAGATCTGTTGGGTGGGACAATGGGCAGGGACAGTCATGTAGACCTGGTGGGTGGGACAATGGGCAGGGACAGTCATGTAGATCTGGTGGGTGGGACAATGGGCAGGGACAGTCATGTAGACCTGGTGGGTGGGACAATGGGCAGGGACAGTCCTGTAGATCTGTTGGGTGGGGACAATGGGCAGGGACAGTCATGTAGACTGGTGGGTGGGACAATGGGCAGGGACAGTCATGTAGATCTGGTGGGTGGGACAATGGGCAGGGACAGTCATGTAGACCTGGTGGGTGGGACTAAAGGGCAGGGACAGTCATGTAGACCGTGGTGGTGGGACTAATGGGCAGGGACAGTCCTGTAGATCTGTGGGTGGGACAATGGGCAGGGACAGTCCTGTAGATCTGTTGGGTGGGACAATGGCAGGGACAGTCATGTAGATCTGGTGGGTGGGACAATGGGCAGGGACAGTCCTGTAG
Organism: Conus canariensis; assembly: GCA_033310375.1. Classification (NCBI taxonomy): domain Eukaryota; kingdom Metazoa; phylum Mollusca; class Gastropoda; order Neogastropoda; family Conidae; genus Conus; species Conus canariensis. Next base: position 25,460,059 of record CM065743.1, read on the forward strand.
ATCTGTTGGGTGGGACAATGGGCAGGACAGTCATGTAGATCTGTTGGGTGGGACAATGGGCAGGGACAGTCATGTAGATCTGGTGGGTGGGACAATGGGCAGGGTCAGTCATGTAGATCTGGTGGGGGACAATGGGCAAGGGACAGTCATGTAACACTTGTGGTGGGATAATGAGCAGGACAGTCATGTAGATCTGATGGGTGGGATAATGGGCAGGGACATGTAGATCTGGTGGGTGGGACAATGGGCAGGGAGTCATGTACATCTGGTGGGTGGGACAGTGGGCAGGGACAGAGTCATGTAGATCTGGTGGGTGGGATAATGAGCAGGGACAGTCAGGTAGATCTTGTGGGTGGGACAATGGGCAGGGACAGTCATGTAGATCTGGTGGGTGGGACAATGGGCATGGACAGTCATGTAGATCTGGTGGGTGGGACAATGGGCAGGACAGTCATGTAGATCTGGTGGGTGGGACAATGGGCAGGGACAGGGTCATGTAGATCTGGTGGGTGGGACAATGGGCAGGGACAGTCATGTAGATCTGGTGGGTGGGACAATGGGCATGGACAGTCATGTAGATCTGGTGGGTGGGACAATGGGCAGGGACAGTCATGTAGATCTGGTGGGTGGGACAATGGGCAGGGACAGTCATGTAGATCTGGTGGGTGGGACAATGGGCATGGACAGTCATGTAGATCTGGTGGGTGGGACAATGGGCAGGGACAGTCCTGTAGATCTGGTGGGTGGGACAATGGGCAGGGACAGTCATGTAGATCTGCTGGGTGGGACAATGGGCAGGGACAGTCATGTAGATCTGGTGGGTGGGACAATGGGCAGGGACAGTCATGTAGATCTGCTGGGTGGGACAATGGGCAGGGACAGTCCTGTAGATCTGGTGGGTGGGACAATGGGCAGGGACAGGCATGTAGATCTGGTGGGTGGGACAATGGGCAGGGACAGTCATGTAGATCTGGTGGGTGGGACAATGGGCAAGGGACAGTCCTGTAAGATCTTGTTGGGTGGGACAATGGGCAGGGACAGTCCACTTGTCATAGACTCTGTCGTGGGTGGGACAATCGGCGCAGGACTAGGTCCATGAAGTCTGATCTGGTGGGTGGGACAATGGGCAGGGACAGTCCATGTAGATCTGGTGGGTGGGACAATGGGCAGGGACAGTCATGTAGATCTGTGGGTGGGACAATGGGCAGGGACAGTCCATGTACTATCTCTGGTGGGGGTGGGACACAATGCTGGGCAGGGGGACAGTCATGTAGATCTGCTGGGTGGGACAATGGGCAGGGACAGTCCTGTAGATCTGGTGGGTGGGACAATGGGCAGGGACAGTCATGTAGATCTGCTGGGTGGGACAATGGGCAGGGACAGTCATGTAGATCTGCTGGGTGGGACAATGGGCAGGGACAGTCATGTAGATCTGGTGGGTGGGACAATGGGCAGGGACAGTCCTGTAGATCTGCTGGGTGGGACAATGGGCAGGGACAGTCATGTAGATCTGCTGGGTGGGACAATGGCAGGGACAGTCATGTAGATCTGGTGGGTGGGACAATGGGCAGGGACAGTCATGTAGATCTGGTGGGTGGGACAATGGGCAGGGACAGTCATGTAGATCTGCTGGGTGGGACAATGGGCAGGGACAGTCCTGTAGATCTGCTGGGTGGGACAATGGGCAGGGACAGTCCATGTAGATCTTGTGGGTGGGACAATGGGCAGGGACAGTCCTGTAGATCTGCTGGGTGGGACAATGGGCAGGGACAGTCATGTAGATCTGGTGGGTGGGACAATGGGCAGGGACAGTCATGTAGATCTGGTGGGTGGGACAATGGGCAGGGACAGTCCTGTAGATCTGGTGGGTGGGACAATGGGCATGGACAGTCCTGTAGATCTGTTGGGTGGGACAATGGCAGGGACAGTCATGTAGATCTGCTGGGTGGGACAATGGGCAGGGACAGTCATGTAGATCTGCTGGGTGGGACAATGGGCAGGGACAGTCATGTAGATCTGCTGGGTGGGACAAATGGGCAGGGACAGTCATGTAGATCTGGTGGTGGGACAATGGGCAGGGACAGTCCTGTAGATCTGGTGGGTGGGACAATGGGCAGGGACAGTCTGTAGATCTGGTGGGTGGGACAATGGGCAGGGACAGTCCTGTAGATCTGGTGGGTGGGACAATGGGCAGGGACAGTCATGTAATCTGGTGGGTGGGACAATGGGCAGGGACAGTCATGTAGATCTGCTGGGTGGGACAATGGGCAGGGACAGTCCTGTAGATCTGGTGGGTGGGACAATGGGCAGGGACAGTCCTGTAGATCTGGTGGGTGGGACAATGGGCAGGGACAGTCCTGTAGATCTGGTGGGTGGGACAATGGGCAGGGACAGTCCTGTAGATCTGGTTTTCCTGAATTGCTACTTTCCCAGATCAGCCTGCCATCTTCATCATAGCAGTTTCAGCGCCGTGATGACGTAAACATCTTCACAAGGAGAGGCATATTTGAGGTGCTCATGATGACGGAAAACCTCCTCCCCCACCTTTCCATAGCCACCCCCCCTCCCCCCCCCCCCCCCCCCCCCCCCCTCCATCCCTTCCTCAAGAGCTGGCTGTCTTTTCTGTCCTTGTCTTGCTACCAACATGAATTTGCCGAAGACATCCTTTCAGAAGAGATGAAAAGAAAAACTTGTTTGTAGTTGTTCAAAACAGCTCATTGTCATGTTCATGTATTCGGCTAAACATGATTTGGCAAGTGTATCGATATTCAGCATATGCAGAAAGATTTTTCTACGATCTGCAAAGAAAGTGCTGCTGCCGGCATTGTACTGAAATAGCAGACTCACTTTGACGGGTTACGTATGTTCATCTGTTCAACTAATTCACATTGAACGTCAACCAGGTCTCCCTTTCACTATCCGCTGCTTCACTTCCGCGTCATCCACTGCTGTCTCTATATTGGCTGTGTTTTCTTTCTTTGTTCCTGCTGTCTCTATATTGGCTGTGCTTTCTTTCTTTGTTCCTGCTGTCTCTATATTGGCTGTGCTTTCTTTCTTTGTTCCTGCTGTCTCTATATTGGCTGTGCTTTCTTTCTTTGTTCCTGCTGTCTCCATATTGGCTGTTTTCTTTCTTTGTTCCTGCTGTCTCCATATTGGCTGTGCTTTTCTTTCTTTTTCCATGCTGTCCCTATATTGGCTGTGTTTTCTTTCTTTGTTCCTGCTGTCTCTATCTTGGCTGTGTTCTCTTTTTGTTCTGCTGTCCCTCTATTGGCTGTGTTTTCTTTCTTTTTGTTCTACTGTCCCTATATCGGCTGTGTTTTCTTTCTTTTTGTTCTACTGTCCCATATTGGCTGTGTTTTCTTTCTTTTTTTCCTGCTGTCTCTATCTTGGCTGTGTTTTCTTTCTTTTTGTTCTACTGTCCCTATATCAGCTGTGTTTTCTTTCTTTTTTTCCTGCTGTCTCTATCTTGGCTGTGTTTTCTTTCTTTTTGTTCTACTGTCCCTATATCAGCTGTGTTTTCTTTCTTTTTTTTCCTGCTGTCCCTATATTGGCTGTGTTTTCTTTCTTTGTTCCTGCTGTCTCTATCTTGGCTGTGTTTTCTTTTTGTTCTACTGCCCCTATATCGGCTGTGTTTTCTTTCTTTTTGTTCTACTGTCCCTATATTTGCTGTGTTTTCTTTCTTTTTTCCTGCTGTCCCTATATCGGCTGTGTTTTCTTTCTTTTTTCCTGCTGTCTCTATTATATCGGCTGTGTTTTCTTTCTTTTTTCCTGCTGTCTCTATTATATCGGCTGTGTTTTCTTTCTTTTTTTTTTTCCTGCTGTCTCTATATCGGCTGTGTTTTCTTTCTTTTTTCCTGCTGTCTCTATTATATCGGCTGTGTTTTCTTTTTTTTTTTTTTTTTTCCTGCTGTCTCTATATCGGCTGTGTTTTCTTTCTTTTTTTTTTTCCTGCTGTCTCTATATCGGCTGTGTTTTCCTTCTTTTTTTCCTGCTATCTCTATATTGGCTATGTTTTTTTTTTGTTTTTTTTTTTTTCCTGCTGTCCCTACATTGGCTGTGTTTCCCCCCCCCCCCCCCCCAAACATATGTGTTTGGAGTGTTGATACTTGCATGATGTGAGGCAAACATTTTACAGCAGACTCCATGAAAATCTTGTTCAGAGATGTTCCACCTGATGTGATCGTTGAATTCCTAAAAGCGATTAACATTTCTTCATCTGATCTGAGATTTTACAATGGAAAGATTTTAAACAAAATTTCCTGCGTGTTTTTAGAAGGTGTATTTAAAACTACTAGTGAGTGGATTTCGACGTGGTGACGGCCCTGATATGGCCCTCTGCGGTCGGCTGGGCTATAGCAACATTACCTTATCTTCTTCTTTTTTTTTTTCACTTACCGCCAAGACAACGGCAGTGCGCTGACCTTGACTCCAGCTAGGGAATTAAACGATTGCCACGTGCAGCTTCCCATTGCCCGGCTCCCTTATCCCCCTTCCCTCTCCCCCCCCCCCCCCCCCCCCCTCTCCATGCAGTCACATCATTCACATACTTCCCTCATCCTCTATCCTTCCCCCTCTTTTCACCCACCCTTTCTTCCATTCCTCGCCATCCCTGCTTTCATATCCTTGGAAGCTTCAAGCATGCGTCATTAGCACAAGATGTTTCATTTGAGGTAACATAGATGACGTCTTATCTGTTAAATTGACACACACACACACATGTCGGATTTAAAAGGCTAACTTTCTATTATTTTGGCAACGACGCAATATTCAGCATGCATTCAGTTTTCTGTAAAAGATTTGTGTTCGTTGAAAGTAGTAAGGCTGTTAGAACTGTCAGTGCAGTGTTGTTTCGCTTGGCCGATTCACCATAAATCTGACACTTTTTTTTTTTTTGTCTTACTCAGCTACATTTGGCAAGATGTGTGTAGAGGTGGTTTATGTAAATTCAACATTAGTAAAATGTTGTTTTTTTTTTTCCTGAGACTTGATATTTAGTAAAGGGTATATTTTATCTGTACTTCGCCTGGTAGAAATCGCATTAAATGGCCCAGTCTTCATTCAAGATTTATCGCGATATTTGGATATGGTATTCAGCATGTCTTGATTCTGTGTAAAGAAATCATTGTTGCTGACCATCATTTCTAAGAAAAGGACAATTTTGCTATCTTAAACCGTGACGGTTAAGCAATTTTGAGCAAATCATTCCAAACTAATGCTGGTTGAGGTACCCATTCACCTGACACATAACATGTTCTTTGATAACATGCAGGCCCAATCATTGTCCACCATCTTCATATCAGATCATGGATTACGTCTGTGTATAACATAGTGCATACTGTTATCTCTGGTAGCAGACCCTAAGCTGTCCACCATCTGCAATTAGATCACAGACCATAGCTGTATGTGAAGTATTTTTTGCTTGTTTTTCGACTCATTCTTTTCCAAAGATTGTCTTCTTCAGGTATCGGACTTGTCTTCTGTTACTGTGTTAAGAAATACTGATATACTCTTAATAATGACCAGAACAAGTATTGGAACCAAACTATATTTCTGCTGAAAAAAAAAAAAAAAAAAAAGATCCGTAGTTCCTTGAAGTGTTCATTTGTTTGTTTGTTTTAAGTTTGTTTTGTTTTGTTTCGCTTGCATTTATTTTCAGAGTTTCTATATTGGTGGAGCTAGAAACAGTAACAGGCTAATAACAGCGAAGCTAAAAAGAGGAACAAGCCTATACATTTGAGTCTCACCCAAGGGACGAAAGCGGACTCCGGATAAAGGTAACATACGGTTTTGTTCCCAACACGGAGGACGGTGGTCCCCTTATTCTGCCAATGAAGGGTTTTATGTTTGCAGTTTGAACCTCTCTTCTACGTTCGCATTCTTTCCGCATATTTACAGTGTAGTAAATGTTTCGGCTGAGGTTCCCGCGCATGGTCGAAAGAAGCCTACTTTTGAAAACTCATAAAGTATTGTATAATTTGACCAGCAGTGGCAAGAAAAGTGGGTTACATATATTCTTCAGTGCTCAAATTCGTATGGGTTTTCTTTTGTTTGGGAGAATTGAAGCGTTCAATGTATATCAAGTTGAATAAATTCTTTAAGGCAACAAGGTATAGATTATAGGTGGCAGGATTGGCACGATCACGTATACACCAACAACAGATTTGCTGAATATTAACAATTCAAAACTGCATGCGTGGTAGAAGTATATATATATATATATATATATATATATATATATATATATATATATATTGGAATTGGAATGAACAGACATGTAAAAAGTATTCTGAATAAATTTGGTATCTCTTTGCTTGCCATCCTTTAAAATATAGACCTAAACATGAACGAGAAGTGTTATGCCGATTGTGTAGTAGAGCAAAAGAGGATGAAATTCATTTCTTGTGTTGTTGTCTCATTTGTAAAGATTACGTATTGCAACATCCTAGCATGTTTACAGTCGTAATGTGTTTCATCGTCAGTACGTCATTTGTAATATTGTAACTGTGAAATTTGATAAAACCTAGTAGTCAAACCATTGTAATAGCAATTTTCGTCGTACATTTAATTCCTTTGTTATATCTGTTACACCCATCAGTTAGGGGCTTTGGCCTACACTGAATAAAATTATTCGTACTCTCTCTATCTCTCTCTCTCTCTCTCTCTCTCTCTCTCTCTCTGCTTTGACCTATACTGAACTCTCTCTCTCTCTCTCTCTCTCTCTCTCTCTCTCTCTCTCTCTCTAAGTCTTTGCAAAGTCATTGTGAAAATATTTATTGGTTCTGTGCCTACGTCAAAGAACAATAAAAGCAGTCGTTCATCTGGGCCCTTGTTCAACGGCTATGCCCGTTGTTTTCAACTCGTGTTTTGAAAGTTTATCGATTTTAAAAATATATAACTATGTAACTTGCTCGCACGTGCGTACGTGAGCACATTTTTGTCAGTAAAAGAATGAAAATAAAGTTTTAAAAAATAAATAAATAAAAGAAAAAAAGAAAAAGGCCTGCAGTGTGGTCTAAGTCCGCATTTGATTTCCTGGTTGGAAAAAAAAAAGAGAGAAAGTAAAAAACGAAACAACCATACGTATGTACATGTATATCTGCCTTTAATCCAATCACCACAAGGTGTCCATAACCCCCACCCCCACTATACCCCCCCCCCCCCCCCCCCCCCCCCCCCCGTCCTCTTATTGTCCTCCCCTCCCCTCTTCGCCCAGAGTTCTCTTTTCATTGTTCTTTATTGCAGGCATCATCATTATTATTATTGTTATTATTATTATTATTATTATCATCATTATTATTATTACTATTATTATTATGTGGAATTGGACAATTCACATAGCCACACTGAATAGGCCTAATATCTAGAACTATCATTATTGTTGTTGTTGCTGTTCTAGTTAAAATTATTATCATTGGTGGTGGTGGTGGTGTTATTATTTTTCAACATCATCATCATCATTATCATCAGCAGCAGCAGTGTCATCATCATTATTACTATCATTATTATCAATAATGTTGTTGTTATTGTTTTGTTGTTGTTGTTGTTGTGTCAATATTATCATTATTGATATCACTGTTACTGAAAGCTGACTCGATCCAACCGTGCTCAGTCAAATCGTTCTCAATAAAGCGTCTTACTTAGAATCTGAGTAGGCTATGTTAGTTGGAAGATCACAGAGTAATGTATTGAACTGCAATCATCATCATCATCATCATCAGTAGTAGTAGTAGTAGCAGCTGCAGCAGCAGTAGTAATGCTGGTGTCGCTGTCAGCAGTATCATGATTATCATTGTTACAGACCGTTTCAATCTAACTGTACACAGCCCGTTTCAATCGTAACTGTACACAGCCGAATCATTATGATTAAAGTGACTCAGAATTGGAGTGCATGTTCTTTTCAAAATCATGAACGCTGTAATTATGACTTGTTGTTGTAGTTATCATCATCACTTTTACTATTATCATCAATAACGACATCATTATCATTATCACTGTTGTTGCTGTTGTTGTTATCATTATCATTATGATTATAACTGTTACTACTACTACTACTGAAGAAAAGAAACACCCGAAGGTGCTGGGGAGGACCCAGAGAAGCACTGTCTTCACCTGCCTTTGGAGCAGAAGTTACTACTACTACTACTACTGCTATCATTATAATCAGTATCATAATTGTTGTTGTTCTTATTGTTGTTGTAATTGACATTATTATTACTATTATGATTTTAATTTTCATCATCATCATTATCAAAGCCTTATTCATTCGGCTGCATTCATTCGAATTGTGATAAATAAAAAGTTTTACAATCTAAACAGTTTACTTTGAGACTCACGCTGAATAAATCTTTGAACTATTGTTATTTTGTAGTAACTAATAATAATAATAATAATGTATAATACTTATATAGCGCATTTCTTGTTACACAACTCAATGCGCTTACATCCACCATTTGCACTTATTCATCAACACTCGTTTACACAACGGGCTGCCTACCTGGGTAGTGCCGACTGAAGAGCTGCCAGCTGGCGCTTCATTCAGTCGTTTCCCGTGTCATCCAGTCAATATCGTTCACTCAGTTTCTTTACTTCCTTCATTCTTTTTTTTTTTTTTTTTTTTTTCCATTTCTTACGCAGGGTGCATGCTGTGTGTAACGTGTCATCCATACCAACGGCCAAACTGGCCTACTCTTCCGAAAGTTGGTGATGGGATTTTACGTGTGTGCAAGATATTATGCGTGCGTTCACACACGGAACCTCGGTTTATAGTCTCATTCGATTACTACTACTGCTGCTGCTGCAACTGCTGCTGCTGCTGCTGCCACCGCTGCTGCTGCTGCTATACTACTACTTCTACTACTACTACTACTACTACTACTACTACTAAACATGTTATTGTTGATATCATTATTAGTATTGTTAAGGCCACCCAAATCCAATTTGGCACATCTCAAATCGTTATGAACAAAGTGTCTTTAGTATGTTATTTGTAAGTCTTATGGTTAATTAACTCTCAAATAGAGGTGATGATGATGATGAAGAATTTTTCAAATGTGATTACTGTTTCATCCTCTGACTCTTGCTATCTGATGTTGTACAGAGATAAGCACACGACATACTAACGCAATGTACCCATGCTCGCACGTGAGCGCACACAGGCACTCCCTCTCTCTGTCTCTCAACACACACACACACACACACACACACACACACACACACACACACACACACACACACACACACACGCACGCACGCACGCACGCACGCATGCATAAGTTATAGATAGAGAATAACACACAGTATGTTTGATGAATATTTTTTAATGTTGCATGTCCAATGGTCTACATCGAGGCTTCAGAAGATATTCATTTCATGACTTATGACGCATAACGTATTAATAGTCATGACAATGAACAGTGTTTGTAAACTGCATTGTCTAGCCCTAGTGACTCGTACGCTGTCCACTCACCATTCAAAGAAATAAAACGTGTATCTGACCCACTTCCTCCCCCTCCCCCCCACCCCTGACTTCACAGCAACGCACAGACAATACACCCCCTACCCCTTCCTTACCAGCTACACATATTCCTTCAACTCATTCCCACCTACTCGACACAAACAGAACAGTTACCAGAGATCAAGGGAATGCTTGTCGAAACATACAGGCCCTGTATCTTAAATTGTAGCAAATATCGAGCACTCAGTAACTTAGAGATCATGAGCATGTTCATTTCTTCTGCTTACATTCGATGATTGTGTAAGCAAGTAACCCCCACCCACTCTCTCTCTCTCTCTAAGTGTGTGTGTGTGTGTGTGTGTGTGTGTGTGTGTGTGTGTGTATAAGGGGTGGATGGGATGGCATGTTTCACCAGGTAGAGGGATGGGTGGACAGCTGAGTCAGTATCTTATATTGATGCTAGTTTTGTGTTTACATGCGTAAGGAGGTGGGGGTGGGGGAAAGGAGGGGAGACAGGGTTATGTGAAGTGTGTGGAAATAACTCAGTATCAGCATATGTTGTGAAACTGAAATAATTAGATAATCATATACCCTCTCATGCGAGGGTATATGATTATCTAATTATTTCAGTCACAGTTTTCTTGTTCTCTTCGTAAAAAAGCAAGCATACAAGTAAACTGACTGATCTTATTAATGATCTTGAAAAATCTGGGGTTTTTTGTTTGTTTTTTTAATTCATTTTTGTATTTTACATCACACAAGACACGAACAATCACACGCATCTCTTCAGTAGACTATAGATATTACACACACACACACACACACACACACACACACACACACACACACACATACATATATATATATATATATTATATATATATACATATATACACACATGTATGTATGTGTGTGTATATATATATAGATAGAGATAGATAAATATAGATAGACAGATATATGATTCAACATTTGTAGGCATCATGATATGCATTTAGCATTTAAGGAGAACAAGCATTTTAAAGACGAATGACTGCTTCCTTTAATAAGCAAGAGAGTTGTGTATTGCACCAAAAATCACTTTCCGGTCTTCATTGTATATCAGTAAACATTGGTCGTTAGTGTGTCCGATCTACATGAAATTTTGGCCAAGTGTTTCAAAATTTTGGTATTGTACTTTACAATATCAAATCATTTAATGGCATGTTTTAGACAGCAAATACGTTTAGTGATATTTCTTCTATCTTGCATCTATTTATCATATGCAATTGTATGAACATAATAATGAAATGAAGTGTTTAGTTTTGCTTTCAAATATTCACTCACACCTCAGACTACTAAATCACGTAAATGTTATACAGAGTACAAGAACATTTTTTCATGAAATCCACTCAGAAGCTTATAAATTGTTCACAGTCACACATGAAATGTACAATGGAATCTCTTGAACTAATAAAAAGTGTGCTATTCAAAGCGAAAAAGGCCTTCATTTGGCATTGAATACTGTGTGTTAGGTTTTCTTATGGGAGCAAAAAATACCCCACTTGTTTACTGTTTAAAATGTTTGTATCAACGATTCTTTAAATGATTCTCCTTTGAAACAATATCATTTTGATTTTGTGAATGTTGCCAAATAGATCTACCTTATTCTGAGCGATGATCTAGAAAAATGTTATGTTTTCTTGAATGTAGGCCTATGTATCGGTGTTCATCCTACACGTGCATGACCCAGTACAGAGCAGCGATGTCTGAACAGTATAGGCCTACATGAGTTGCATACATTCGTATTGAAAAACTGGTTTGACATTGAGTATAACCTTCAATAAGAGAGAGAGAGAGAGAGAGAGAGAGAGAGAGAGAGGATAATATTCACGTTGTAAACAGCGTAACACACATACGCGCGCGCGCGCGAGGCCGTAAATTTTACAGAATCTATAAAATGAAAAAGCGTATATAAATCGTTTGAACAATAGTATACAAACATTAAACTATCGATCGGTTGATATTACAGGTCAATAATAGTCAACAATGACGGCTGACCTACAAATTTGAAGATTGAAGATATTGTCAGACGATCTAAAATTTCATGCGAACATAATAATATTATACGTGTGTGTGTGTGTGTGTGTGTGTGTGTGTTAAAAATCACTTTCAGTCCCTAGGAAGGAGATATTCTAAAACATGACAATGTTGTGGAATTCATCGATGGAAACGTATGTTGTAGGCAATCGTTAGGCTTGATATGCATTCTACAAACACAATAATTGCAATTTTTGTGAGAGGAACAGAGAGGTTTTCTCCAAAAAGAGTCACATGGGCGTGCCATACCCTCCGTAGCCAGACCACATGATCACAAAAACGGAATATACAAGGAACAGGACACACTACAAATAGACTGACGCACAAGCGTGATATGTCGCGCGGTGGATCCGGTTACAAATAAGCAGACGATCGTTGCATTTTTTTTTTTTTTTCGAAACCTCAAAAATCTCACCCAACCAGTTTGCTCCGCACGCCTGCGGTGGTGAGCTCTCGGGAACCCAACGGGCTCCCACCCTATGTCTGCGGCTCCCTTCCCCCTCCTCCCATCCGTCCCCTTCCTCTCCCGCCTCCTTCCTTCCCCACAAGGAGGCGCGGGCAACCGGCACAGCGGCGGAGTGTAGGTCAGGAAGTGGGCGGAGCCTACAGGGCGCCTGGCCTTGATAACCCTTGATCACATGAGCGCGCGCACACTCGCGAGACTACACAGCGTCTCCACCAATCGGCGGCTGGTTGTGCCGCAGGGTCATAAGGTTTGACACCTCCCGGATAATGGTGCTCGCGGTTTTGTCTTGCCTCGTAGCTCCGCCCACAAATCTGGAGGTAGGAAAGAAAAAAGTCTCTGACCTCTTCGGTACGCGGCTGCAGCGAGGATGTGCCTCTATACTTTCGGCTGGGGGGGTGCGAGGCACAGACAAAAGCCAGTGCACGTTCATTGTCGTGTTCACAGCAGAGGTCACTGACTTTCAAGTCTGCCAACCCACCGCCCTGTTCACAATGTCACACTGGTCCAGACATATGTCGGCGGCCGCGGCAATGAAGTCAGTGACGCAGCCTTGATGACGTCATGTCTGGCATATATAATGAGATGGTTCTCAAAGCTGGCTCAAGGACGATAGGTGGAAGGTCAACACAGTGTGTGTGTGTGTGTGTGTGTGTGTGTGTGTGTGTGTGAACGTTAACAAAACAACGTTGGCACATGCACTTAAGTTTTCTTTGGGCATGGGAGAAAAACAGCGATGTGCATTCATTACTTTAAAAAGTTTTATTAGTGTAGCGGAACAGATTCCTTTCGAGTGCAAGGCTAGGTGTTCTGAAACTACACTAATGCCCAAAATAACTGTATACCTTGAAAGTGAAATACGCGGACGATAAAACAAGAATACACTGTCAGTGGTAGTTTCTCTCTCTCTCTCTCTCTCTCTCTCTCTCTCTCTCTCTCTCTCTCTCTCTCTCACACACACACACACACACACACACACTCTCTCTCTCTCTCTCTCTCTCTCCTCTCTCTCTC
>CM065743.1:25475568-25478068 GCA_033310375.1 Conus canariensis
AAGGTTTGATGTGAAACGTCTCCTCTTTGTCAACACGAAAGCCTCCAGCAAGGTTTAATATGAAACGCCTCCTCTTTGTCAACACACGAAAGCCTCCAGCAAGGTTTAATGTGAAACGCCTCCTCTTTGTCAACACGAAAGCCTCCAGCAAGGTTTAATGTGAAACTCCCCCTCTTTGTCAACACGAAAGCCTCCAACAAGGTTTAATGTGAAACTCACCCTACAAGGTTTGATGTGAAACTCCCCCTCTTTGTCAACGCGAAAGCCTCCAGCAAGGTTTAATGTGAAACGTCTCCTCTTTGTCAACACGAAAGCCTCCAACAAGGTTTAATGTGAAACGCCTCCTCTTTGTCAACACGAAAGCCTCCAGCAAGGTTTAATGTGAAACGCCTCCTCTTTGTCAACATGAAAGCCTCCAGAAGGTTTAATGTGAAACGCCTCCTCTTTGTCAACATGAAAGCCTCCAGCAAGGTTTAATGTGAAACGCCTCCTCTTTGTCAACATGAAAGCCTCCAGCAAGGTTTAATGTGAAACGCCTCCTCTTTGTCAACACAAGCCTCAAAGATTTAATGTGAAACGCCTCCTCTTTGTCAACATGAAGCCTCAGAAGTTTAATGTGAAACGCCTCCTCTTTGTCAACATGAAAGCCTCCAGAAGATTTAATGTGAAACGCCTCCCTCTTTGTCAACGTGAAAGCTCCAGCAGAAGTTTAATGTGAAACGCCTCCTCTTTGTCAACATGAAAGCCTCCAGAGATTTAATGTGAAACGCCTCCTCTTTGTCAACGTGAAAGCCTCCAGCAAGGTTTGATGTGAAACTCCCCCTCTTTGTCAACGCGAAAGCCTCCAGCAAGGTTTAATGTGAAACGTCTCCTCTCTGTCAACACGAAAGCCTCCAACAAGGTTTAATGTGAAACGCCTCCTCTTTGTCAACACAAAAGCCTCTAGCAAGTTTTAATGTGAAACGCCTCCTCTTTGTCAACATGAAAGCCTCCAGCAAGGTTTGATGTGAAACGTCTCCTCTTTGTCAACACGAAAGCCTCCAACAAGGTTTGATGTGAAACGTCTCCTCTTTGTCAACACGAAAGCCTCCAGCAAGGTTTAATGTGAAACGCCTCCTCTTTGTCAACACACGAAAGCCTCCAGCAAGGTTTAATGTGAAACGCCTCCTCTTTGTCAACACGAAAGCCTCCAGCAAAGTTTAATGCACATCTGATCTGGCACCCTCGGGGTATTAACAATGGGTGTATCAGTCGTCATGTTTGAAGTCTTTAATTAACATCCCACGGTTTATTAACAATGGATGTATCAGTCGTCATGTTTGAAGTCTTCAAAATTCCACGGTTTATTAACAACGGGTGTATATCAGTCGTCATGTTCGAAGTCTTTAAGATTCCACGGTTTGTTAACAATGGGTGTATCAGTCATCATGTTTGAAATCTTTGAAATTCCACTGCAGTCAACAGAATTTATGAAAGTCTGTAGTATCGGGTACGCGTTCAGTAGATTCTGTTAGTTTATTTCATACAGATAGAAATTTTGAAAATGTTAGCATTTGGTAAGTTAGTTAAGTAAGTAAGCAAGTTAGTTAGTTCATTAGAGTTAGTCAGTTCGGTCCTTCGTTCGTTAGTTAGTTAGTTGGTGGTTGGTTGGTTGGTTGGTTGGTTAGTAGGGCAGCACTTTTTTCTTAAATTGTCAGAAGGTCTGCTATTTCTTGTCGCATGCTCTCGTTACCCAATGTTTGATAAACAGCCTCAGATAACGTGTCACTGTCTCCGCTTACAATCTGTAAACTGTCAATGAAGCAATGAAACCAATTGCTACTTCCCGAACTTGGTACTGTCTTTTTTTTTTTCTTTTTCTTTTTTTTTCTCCACTTTTCACGCCTTTGTGCCTTGGGAAATCATACCCCCCCCCCCCTCCCCCCTCAGTCCCTAAGTCGTTTGGAATGTACGAATCTTCGGTTGACATGCAATTCATTTTGTGAAACTGTTGATTTCTCTTTCTTTTTTTTCTTTCTTTCTTCCTTCCTTCCTTCCTTCCTTCCATTCTATCTTTTTTCGTTCCTTTTTCTTCCTTCCTTCCTTCCTTCCCTTCTTTTCTTTCTTTCTTTTTTCTTTCTTTCTTTCTTACCGTTCTTTCTTGTTTAATCGCATATGAAATTTTACATCGAAGAAGGTGTTTGATTTACATGGTAGGTGTTTGATTTACATCGTGGAAAGTGTTTGATTTACGTCGTAGAAGGTGTTTGATTGATATCGTAGAAGGTGTTGGTTTCTTCTTTCTTTAAGTCATGAATTGGTGGCTCTCCCAGCGCTTCGTGACTTCACAGCACCTCACCTCAGGACCTGCCAACGGATGTCACAGTGCCAGACATTTCTTTCAGGCGTTGTCACAGTGCCAGACATTTCTTTCAGGCGTTGTCACAGTGCCAGACACTTCTTTCAGGCGTTGTCACAGTGCCAGACATTTCTTTCAGGCGTTGTCACAGTGCCAGACATT
>CM065743.1:25483068-25488068 GCA_033310375.1 Conus canariensis
AATAAAACAACTTGCCTGGGGTATGGTAGCAGGTCCTTGAGGAAGAGGTGGATGAGGGCGCTTCGGTTTAAAACCTTCTTTGCTCAGAGGGACAAGTGGGAATGGGTGACAGTGGGCAGGGAGAAATGGGGAAGTGAGGAAGTGAGCACTGCCAAAAAGCTGAATTGTGAATACTGCTTGAAGATGAAAAGTGTTCAGCAAGGATTGAGGGGGAAGGAAGGAGAGAGTTGGAAGGGATGAGGGGGGGGGGGTATAGAAGGAGAGGGCAGGGTGGGGAAGAAGAGAGAAATGGGTCAAGAGCAGAAGGACTGGGGGGGGGGGATAAAGTAAATAAAAATAGTAATAATAATGTTAAGAGACAAAATCAAGATAAGTAAGAACAAAGGGCTGTTATGGAGGAAAGTCAGTGTTTGATATTGATTCCATTTGGGTGGATAGTGCCAAGTTTGTGAATAAGGAGGGACTCTTGTTCTTTACGTCTTATAGAGGAAGATGAATTTTGCCAGACTGCAGCAATCTGCATGTGGGAGAGGTTGTGGCCGGAAGAACAGAAATGGTTTGCAATTGGTGTATTGTAACCGAGACGGACTGCTCGTAGGTGTTCTGTGAAACGGTCGTTAAGGGTTCTGTAGGTTTCTCCAACATACAGGAGGCCACAGAAGGAGCAAGAAAGAATGTAAACTACATTGCGGGACTGACAAGTGAAAGGGTTGCGTATGGAAATTTTGCCTGAGGGGCCACAGATGGTTGTAGAAGAGTTTAGGTGAGGACAGGTTTTGCATTTGGGTTGCTTGCATGGAGAATTGCCAGGTGGTGAGACTGTGTTTGTGGACAATTTTGAATGCACAAGAAGATCTCTGAGGTTGGTGTCACGTTTGTAGGCAACTAGTGGAGGCTGAGTGAAAATGTGTTTCAGGGAAGGATCAGTCTGCAGAATGTGGTAGTTCTTCATAAGGATGTTTTTGATGGCGAGGTTGTGAGGATGGAAGGTGATAGCAAGAACAGGCCTGTCGTCTGATGAAGGAGTGATCTTTTGCTTAAGAGCAGTGTTTCTGGGAATTCTAGAGGCCCTTTGTAGGGCTTCTTGGCAAATGGGTTCAGGGTATCCACGTTCAAGGAAAAATGAGATCATCAGGGTAGATTGTTTGGCGAAATCGTCATCATCGCTGCAGATGCGTCGCAAACGAAGTAGTTAAGAGAAAGGAATGCTTGTTTAGGTGGAAGCAGGGTGACTGGAGGAGTACAGAAGGTATAAATGCGAGTCGGTGGGTTTGTAATGAACAGATGTGGTGAGGTAGGGTGAGTTGGGACAGATAGAGATTTTGATGTCAAGGAAGGAAATGGTAGTCTGAGTGATTTCAAAAGTGAATCTAAGAGCTGGATGAAATCCACTGACGAAGTCAATGAAGTTTTTCAGATCTTGGATTGGACAGGAGGCTGCACCGAGGCAATCGTCAATGAAGCGACGGAAAAAGTCTGGGAAAGTGCCTGTGTATTGTGAGAAGATCTTTTCTTCAATGTAGCCAACAAACAGGCAGGCGTAGCCAGGACCCATCCTGGTGCCCATGGCAACACCGCAATTCTGTTGGAAATGGTCAGCACCAAACTGAAAGTTGTTGAGTGTGAGAACAAGCTCAGCAAGACGGAGAAGAGTGGTGGTGGGTAGATTTCTGCTGTCTTTTGACAAGAAGTGTTTGAGGGCTGAAAGCCCTTCATGATGGGGAATGCTTGTGTAAAGTGCACAGACGTCCATGGTGAAGAGGTGACGGTGTTGGGAGCCAGGATGGAAGGAGAAATTTTGCAGAAGATCAAGAGTATGGTTTGTGTCCTTAAGAAAGGTGGGGAGGTTGGAAACGATAGGCTGGAGGATTTTGTCGAGAAACTGAGAGATCTGGACAGTGGGGCAGGAACAGGCAGAGACAATGGGGCGGCCTGAGTTATTTGGTTTATGTATTTTGGGAAGCAAGTAGAATTGGGAATCTTTGGGTTCAGAAACGACCAGGGAATGGGCTTCATTTGGGAGGTTTCCAGCGCTAATGCACTCGCGAATGAATTTTCTGATCAGGGTGTTATTGGTTTTGGTTTGACTGGGCTGTGAAGAGGTGTAGAATCTGGTGTCTGAGAGCTGGGAGAGTGCCTCGGCGATGTACAGGTCCCGCCGCCAGACAACAATAGCGCCACCCTTGTCAGCTGGTTTGACTACAATGTCTTTACGCTGGCGTAGTTCTCTGAGAGCTTGAGCTTCTGCTGAGGAAATGTTGGAGTGTCTGAGGGGTTTGGGTTTTAGAGCAGCGATTTGATGAGAACAGGTTTGGATGTAAAATTCTAGAGAGGGAAACTGGTTTGTGGGAGGGGTCCAGGAGCTGGGGAGGGAAGGAAAGGGAGGGAGGTCACTGTCAGGATCAGGTATAGATGGGGTGGTGTTGGTAGTGTTTTCAAAATGTGCCATGAGGCGTAGTCTCCTTCCATCCTGGCTCCCAACACCGTCACCTCTTCACCATGGACGTCTGTGCACTTTACACAAGCATTCCCCATCATGAAGGGCTTTCAGCCCTCAAACACTTCTTGTCAAAAGACAGCAGAAATCTACCCACCACCACTCTTCTCCGTCTTGCTGAGCTTGTTCTCACACTCAACAACTTTCAGTTTGGTGCTGACCATTTCCAACAGAATTGCGGTGTTGCCATGGGCACCAGGATGGGTCCTGGCTACGCCTGCCTGTTTGTTGGCTACATTGAAGAAAAGATCTTCTCACAATACACAGGCACTTTCCCAGACTTTTTCCGTCGCTTCATTGACGATTGCCTCGGTGCAGCCTCCTGTCCAATCCAAGATCTGAAAAACTTCATTGACTTCGTCAGTGGATTTCATCCAGCTCTTAGATTCACTTTTGAAATCACTCAGACTACCATTTCCTTCCTTGACATCAAAATCTCTATCTGTCCCAACTCACCCTACCTCACCACATCTGTTCATTACAAACCCACCGACTCGCATTTATACCTTCTGTACTCCTCCAGTCACCCTGCTTCCACCTAAACAAGCATTCCTTTCTCTCAACTACTTCGTTTGCGACGCATCTGCAGCGATGATGACGATTTCGCCAAACAATCTACCCTGATGATCTCATTTTTCCTTGAACGTGGATACCCTGAACCCATTTGCCAAGAAGCCCTACAAAGGGCCTCTAGAATTCCCAGAAACACTGCTCTTAAGCAAAAGATCACTCCTTCATCAGACGACAGGCCTGTTCTTGCTATCACCTTCCATCCTCACAACCTCGCCATCAAAAACATCCTTATGAAGAACTACCACATTCTGCAGACTGATCCTTCCCTGAAACACATTTTCACCCAGCCTCCACTAGTTGCCTACAAACGTGACACCAACCTCAGAGATCTTCTTGTGCATTCAAAATTGTCCACAAACACAGTCTCACCACCTGGCAATTCTCCATGCAAGCAACCCAAATGCAAAACCTGTCCTCACCTAAACTCTTCTACAACCATCTGTGGCCCCTCAGGCAAAATTTCCATACGCAACCCTTTCACTTGTCAGTCCCGCAATGTAGTTTACATTCTTTCTTGCTCCTTCTGTGGCCTCCTGTATGTTGGAGAAACCTACAGAACCCTTAACGACCGTTTCACAGAACACCTACGAGCAGTCCGTCTCGGTTACAATACACCAATTGCAAACCATTTCTGTTCTTCCGGCCACAACCTCTCCCACATGCAGATTGCTGCAGTCTGGCAAAATTCATCTTCCTCTATAAGACGTAAAGAACAAGAGTCCCTCCTTATTCACAAACTTGGCACTATCCACCCAAATGGAATCAATATCAAACACTGACTTTCCTCCATAACAGCCCTTTGTTCTTACTTATCTTGATTTTGTCTCTTAACATTATTATTACTATTTTTATTTACTTTATCCCCCCCCCCCCCCCCCCCAGTCCTTCTGCTCTTGACCCATTTCTCTCTTCTTCCCCACCCTGCCCTCTCCTTCTATACCCCCCCCCCCTCATCCCTTCCAACTCTCTCCTTCCTTCCCCCTCAATCCTTGCTGAACACTTTTCATCTTCAAGCAGTATTCACTTTTCAGCTTTTTGGCAGTGCACACTTCCTCACTTTCCCATTTCTCCCTGCCCACTGTCACCCATTCCCACTTGTCCCTCTGAGCAAAAAAGGTTTTAAACCGAAGCGCCCTCATCCACCTCTTCCTCAAGGACCTGCTACCATACCCCAGGCAAGTTGTTTTGTTGTTGTCGTAGCTTTCTCTAGGATAATTACAGTGTAAAGTGGCTTCCGAAGTCGGCGAGAATTTTCGATGTCCATTTGGTGCGAAGTGGTTGTTTGCTCAGTAATTTGGTAGGGATGTGTGCAAATGCTGACGTGGGAAGAATGGTGCTAGAGAGGAATTTAGTGTACGTGTGAACAAGGTAGTAGAGAAGCAATATGGACAAAGGCATGGCCCAAAGGGAAATCCTTTGTGTCCATCCCTATATAAACTGAGTGAGAACAGCATCACGGGGGAGAAGACGAGAACACCACGAGAGAGAGAGAGAGAGAGAGAGAGAGAGAGAGAGAGAGAGAGAGAGAGAGAGAGAGAGGAACAGAGACAGAGGAGAGAAGAGTGAGCAGGACAGAGAAGGGTTGAAAGAAACATGGTCTGGGCGACAGAAGTGACAGCAAGGTCTTAGGCGTAAAAGACAAGCTAAAAAAGAAAGGCTGAGTTCGAAACCCAGAGGTGGATGAAAGAGGCAAAAAAGATTTCTACGTCGAGTTGCCAAAGACGACCACGGAGACCCAGTCCTGGAACCTGGTGCCAGTCAACCAAGGGCGTCACTATCACCCAGTGCTGAAGAAAACTTGAAGTGACTTGTTCGAGAACTGTGGTGTGGTGTGCAAGTGTGTGTGTGTGTGTGTGTGTGTGTGTGTGTGTGTGTGTGTGTGTGTGTGTGTGTGTGGAAACCTGGCCAGGTAAGAACCCATTTTATTGTA
>CM065743.1:25490568-25510568 GCA_033310375.1 Conus canariensis
AAAAGATAGTCAGCCCGGGGAAAGGAGGCAATAAACCACGGGAAAGAGACAGTAAACCGTCAGAAAAAGTGACCGTAAATCATCAAAAAGAAAACACGAAACAATGGGAAATTAAAACATCAAGCATGGAGAGAAGACAGGAAAACCTGGCAAAGAAGATAGCAAACAAATAAACCCTAGGAAACAAAGCAGTAAAACCATGGAAAAGAAGACAATAAACTCTCGGAAGGAGATCCTTGGGCAGAAGACACAAAGCCCCGAAAAGAGAGGGAATACGTAAACCTCGGCAAAGGAGAGACATCGTGGAAGAAGACGCCCAAGAAAAGCACTGGGGAAAGGAGACTCTAAACGTTGGGAAATGGACACGAAACGCTGATGAAAGGAGACACTATAAGAACCCTAATAATGAACACGAAACGCTATGACAGGAGACACTATAAGAACCCTAATAATGAACACGAAACGCTATGACAGGAGACACTATAAGAACCCTAATAATGAACACGAAACGCTATGGCAGGAGACACTATAAGAACCCTAATAATGAACACGAAACGCTATGGCAGGAGACACTATAAGAACCCTAATAATGAACACGAAACGCTATGACAGGAGACACTATAAGAACCCTAATAATGAACACGAAACGCTGATGAAAGGAGACACTATAAGAACCCTAATAATGAACACGAAACGCTATGGCAGGAGACACTATAAGAACCCTAATAATGAACACGAAACGCTATGGCAGGAGACACTATAAGAACCCTAATAATGAACACGAAACGCTATGACAGGAGACACTATAAGAACCCTAATAATGAACACGAAACGCTATGACAGGAGACACTATAAGAACCCTAATAATGAACACGAAACGCTATGACAGGAGACACTATAAGAACCCTAATAATGAACACGAAACGCTATGACAGGAGACACTATAAGAACCCTAATAATGAACACGAAACGCTATGGCAGGAGACACTATAAGAACCCTAATAATGAACACGAAACGCTATGACAGGAGACACTATAAGAACCCTAATAATGAACACGAAACGCTATGACAGGAGACACTATAAGAACCCTAATAATGAACACGAAACGCTGATGAAAGGAGACACTATAAGAACCTAATAATGAACACGAAACGCTATGACAGGAGACCCTATAAGAACCCTAATAATGAACACGAAACGCTGATGAAAGGAGACACTATAAGAACCCTAATAATGAACACGAAACGCTATGACAGGAACACTATAAGAACCCTAATAATGAACACGAAACGCTGTGGCAGGAGACACTAAGAACCCTAATAATGAACACGAAACGCTATGACAGGAGACACTATATAGAACCCTAATAATGAACACGAAACGCTATGACAGGAGACACTATAAGAACCCTAATAATGAACACGAAACGCTGATGAAAGGAGACACTATAAGAACCTATAATGAACACGAAACGCTATGACAGGAGACACTATAAGAACCCTAATAATGAACACGAAACGCTATGACAGGAACACTATAAGAACCCTAATAATGAACACGAAACGCTATGGCAGGAGACACTATAGAACCCTAATAATGAACACGAAACGCTGATGAAGGAGACACTATAAGAACCCTAATAATGAACACGAAACGCTATGGCAGGAGACACTATAAGAACCCTAATAATGAACACGAAACGCTATGGCAGGAGACACTATAAGAACCCTAATAATGAACACGAAACGCTGATGAAAGGAGACACTATAAGAACCCTAATAATGAACACGAAACGCTGATGAAAGAGAACCTATAAGAACCCTAATAATGAACACGAAACGCTATGACAGAGACACTATAAGAACCCTAATAATGAACAACGAAACGCTATGACAGGAGACACTATAAGAACCCTAATAATGAACACGAAACGCTGATGAAAGGAGACACTATAAGAACCCTAATAATGAACACGAAACGCTATGACAGGAGACACTATAAGAACCCTAATAATGAACACGAAACGCTATGACAGGAGACACTATAAGAACCCTAATAATGAACACGAAACGCTATGACAGGAGACACTATAAGAACCCTAATAATGAACACGAAACGCTATGACAGGAGACACTATAAGAACCCTAATAATGAACACGAAAACGCTATGACAGGAGACACTATAAGAACCTAATAATGAACACGAAACGCTATGACAGGAGACACTATAAAAAACCCTAATAATGAACACGAAACGCTATGACAGGAGACATTATAAGAACCTAATAACGAACACGAAACGCTATGGCAGGAGAACACTACAAGAACCCTAATAATGAACACGAAACGCTGATGAAAGGAGACACTATAAGAACCCTAATAATGAACACGAAACGCTATGGCAGGAGACACTATAAGAACCCTAATAATGAACACGAAACGCTATGACAGAGACACTATAAGAACCCTAATAATGAACACGAAACGCTATGACAGAGACACTATAAGAACCCTAATAATGAACACGAAACGCTGATGAAAGGAGACACTATAAGAACCCTAATAATGAACACGAAACGCTATGACAGGAGACCATAAGAACCTATAATGAACACAAAGTATGAACAGGAGAAAACTATAAGGAACCCTAATAATGAACCAAACGCTAATGACAGGAGACACTATAAGAACCTAATAAGAACACAAAATGCTATGACAGGAGACACTATAAGAACCTAATAAGAACACGAAACGCATATGAACAGAAGACCTATAAAACCTAATAATGAACACGAAACGCTATAGGAGACACTAAAGAACCTAATAATGAACACAAAACGCTATGACAAGGAGACACCAAAGAACCCTAATAGATGACACTAAAACGCCTATGAAGAGACACTTAAGAACCCTAATAAGAACACTAAACGCCTATGACAGAGACACTATAGAACCCTAATAATGAACACGAAACCCTAATGGCACGAAACCTATAAGAACCTAATGAACAGAAACCACATATGGCAGGAGACACTATAAGGAACCTAATAATGAACCACAAACGCTAGACGGAAACCTATAAGGAACCTAATAATGAACACGAAACGCTATGACAGGAACACTATAAGAAACCCTATGAACAAACCAGAGGAACACTAAGAACCTAAAATGAACACAACTATGAAGGACCTATAAGAACTAAGAAACGAATGACACAACGCTATAAGGAACAAAACCCTATAATGAACGAACGCTGAGGAGACACTTAAGACCCTAAAAGAACACGAAACCTAGAAGGAGACACAACCAATAATGACACGAACCATCAGGAGCCTAAGAACCTAATAACCAACGATGAAAATAGAACCATAACCAAGCTAGAACATAACCATAAACACACGCTATGGAACACTTAAACAATAGAACGAACGATGAGAGACAAAACCCTAAATGACGAACGAAGAGATAAACTAATATGAACACGAACGCAGAGGAGAACAAAGACTATAACCACGCTATGGGGACATAGAACCCAATAGAACACGAACGATGAGGAGACACTTAAAACTATAATGAAACGACCTATGAGGAACTTAACTAAATGAACGACGCTATGAGACACTAAGACCAATAAGAACAAGAGAGGACACTAAGAACAAAGACAACGCTTGAGACACTAGAACAATAATACACATAATGAACACGAAACGCTATGGGCAGGAGACACTATAAGAACCCTAATAATGAACACGAAACGCTATGACAGGAGACACTATAAGAACCCTAATAATGAACACGAAACGCTATGACAGGAGACACTATAAGAACCCTAATAATGAACACGAAACGCTATGACAGGAGACACTATAAGAACCCTAATAATGAACACGAAACGCTATGACAGGAGACATATAAGAACCCTAATAATGAACACGAAACGCTATGGCAGGAGACACTATAAGAACCCTAATAATGAACACGAAACGCTGATGAAAGGAGACACTATAAGAACCCTAATAATGAACACGAAACGCTATGGCAGGAGACACTATAAGAACCCTAATAATGAACACGAAACGCTATGACAGGAGACACTATAAGAACCCTAATAATGAACACGAAACGCTATGACAGGAGACACTATAAGAACCCTAATAATGAACACGAAACGCTATGACAGGAGACACTATAAGAACCCTAATAATGAACACGAAACGCTATGACAGGAGACACTATAAGAACCCTAATAATGAATACGAAACGCTGATGAAAGGAGACACTATAAGAACCCTAATAATGAACACGAAACGCTATGGCAGGAGACACTATAAGAACCCTAATAATGAACACGAAACGCTATGACAGGAGACACTATAAGAACCCTAATAATGAACACGAAACGCTATGACAGGAGACACTATAAGAACCCTAATAATGAACACGAAACGCTGATGAAAGGAGACACTATAAGAACCCTAATAATGAACACGAAACGCTATGACAGGAGACACTATAAGAACCCTAATAATGAACACGAAACGCTATGACAGGAGACACTATAAGAACCCTAATAATGAACACGAAACGCTATGACAGGAGACACTATAAGAACCCTAATAATGAACACGAAACGCTATGACAGGAGACACTATAAGAACCCTAATAATGAACACGAAACGCTATGACAGGAGACACTATAAGAACCCTAATAATGAACACGAAACGCTATGACAGGAGACACTATAAGAACCCTAATAATGAACACGAAACGCTATGACAGGAGACACTATAAGAACCCTAATAATGAACACGAAACGCTATGACAGGAGACACTATAAGAACCCTAATAATGAACACGAAACGCTGATGAAAGGAGACACTATAAGAACCCTAATAATGAACACGAAACGCTATGGCAGGAGACACTATAAGAACCCTAATAATGAACACGAAACGCTATGACAGGAGACACTATAAGAACCCTAATAATGAACACGAAACGCTATGACAGGAGACACTATAAGAACCCTAATAATGAACACGAAACGCTAGGGCAGGAGACACTATAAGAACCCTAATAATGAACACGAAACGCTATGACAGGAGACACTATAAGAACCCTAATAATGAACACGAAACGCTATGGCAGGAGACACTATAAGAACCCTAATAATGAACACGAAACGCTATGGCAGGAGACACTATAAGAACCCTAATAATGAACACGAAACGCTGATGAAAGGAGACACTATAAGAACCCTAATAATGAACACGAAACGCTATGACAGGAGACACTATAAGAACCCTAATAATGAACACGAAACGCTATGGCAGGAGACACTATAAGAACCCTAATAATGAACACGAAACGCTGATGAAAGGAGACACTATAAGAACCCTAATAATGAACACGAAACGCTATGACAGGAGACACTATAAGAACCCTAATAATGAACACGAAACGCTATGACAGGAGACACTATAAGAACCCTAATAATGAACACGAAACGCTATGACAAGAGACACTATAAGAACCCTAATAATGAACACGAAACGCTATGACAGGAGACACTATAAGAACCCTAATAATGAACACGAAACGCTATGGCAGGAGACACTATAAGAACCCTAATAATGAACACGAAACGCTGATGAAAGGAGACACTATAAGAACCCTAATAATGAACACGAAACGCTATGGCAGGAGACACTATAAGAACCCTAATAATGAACACGAAACGCTATGACAGGAGACACTATAAGAACCCTAATAATGAACACGAAACGCTGATGAAAGGAGACACTATAAGAACCCTAATAATGAACACGAAACGCTATGGCAGGAGACACTATAAGAACCCTAATAATGAACACGAAACGCTGATGAAAGGAGACACTATAAGAACCCTAATAATGAACACGAAACGCTATGAAAGATGACGCTGAATCTACGACAGCAGGAGGAACAAAAATCGATACAACAAGACAGCAAATCCAATACCATTAGATGCTGTACAGGAAAAGGAACTCGGCGCTGAAAGAAGAATTGGAGAAGAAAGAAAGAGAAGAAGAGGAAGCAGAAGAACAAAAAGCACATGATCACTCTTACGATCAGCTGCATTCCATTTCCCCATGTTCACATCATCTCGTCTCTATTTTCTGTGGTTGTGAATGTAGCAGCTCGATGGGTGTCGATATAAAAAATCCAATTCAATGTTTCGTCATGGTCTTTTGTTTTTCAATCAAATCCAGTTTCTTGTATTTCATACCTATTTTTTTCTGTACATTTCTTTTTTTTTATCATTGATGCGTTTGATGTTCGGTGAACGTTTCATACAGGTGTTTCTTCTTCTTTTCCATGGACCAAGTGAAGAATATACATGTTCCTGTTGCTGATCTCTCCTCTCGGCTATCGTCCTCGCTCCCTGGATGGTTGACACATGGGTAAATATCATAATGTTCAACGGCCTGTGTAACAGAACTAAATGTTTTTGTTGTAGGCATCTGAAAACAAGAAAGAAAGGAAGGAAGAGAGAAAAGAAAATGTCTCGTCACTCATACAGAAATACAGAGCAAAAATGAGCATTCAGATTGGTATTCTTTACAGCAATGAAAACTACACAGTTCTAAATCTGCCCTTCCTAGACTAAATGTTTGCAGCTCAGACAAAAACATAATGGCCTTCTTTTCGTAATATACCAAGCCAAGAGTGATAGGACGTTAGAAATGACCAATCCAAGATGTTGGTGAAACATGATTAACAGTTTTTTTGCCTCATTCTTCGTCGGGGGAGGGGAGAGGGGATCGTGCGTGCTGTGAACCGAACGCTGCTGCCAAAGAAACGCTGCTGAAGTGGACATTAGAAGATCTCTTCTGAGCTGTCGTCCCTGATCCTGGTGATTCTCTCTCTCTCTCTCTCTCTCTCTCCTCTCTCCTCTCTCTCTCTCTCTCTCTCTCTCTCTCTCTCTCTCTCTCTCTCTCTCTGTCATATTCATTTTACTGTCTGCTTTTATACATGCTAATTCTTGTACGTTGTAGTACATTTCCATATGTTCCTCCAGCCCCCATCCCCACCCCCACCCCCACTCTCTCCTTCCCCTTCATTATTGTTATTTTCATTTCTATTTTTATTTTTTGTTTGTTTATGATGATCATTTTTTTTCATTTATCTTCTATTTTCATTTGATGTTCCATTATGATTGCATGACCGCTTTGTTTGCTTGTTTGCTTTCTTACATTATTTCATTTCACTGCATGTTGTAGTCCCTACTCAGGGCGAGGACTGGATGTAAAAAAGCGCGTCAGTGGTTATCTATTATCCTCGTAAATAAAGAACTTTGTCTTGTCTTGTCTTGTCTTCTCTCTCTCTCTCTCTCTCTCTCTCTCTCTCTCTCTCTCTCTCTCTCTCTCTCTCTCTCTCTCTCATTGTTTTTTCCATGTTGTCCTCTTTCTGATGGTTATCTCTCCTCTAATGTCGTTTCCGTTTCTAGTGGCGGTTGTTCCTTTTGGCTGTTGTCTTGTGCCTGGTGGTGATATATCCTATTGGCTGTCTTCCTGGTGACGATCTTTCTGCATGGCTGTCGTCCTGTGGCTGGTGGTGATCTCTCCTTTTGGCTGTCGTCCTGTCCCTGATGCTGTTTGTCCTTTCAGCTGTTGTCCTTGTTCCAAGTGGAGGTCTGTCCTTTCATTTCTCTCTCTCTCTCTCTCTCTCTCTCTCTCTCTCTCTCTCTCTCTCTCTCTCTCTCTCTCTCTCTCTCTCTCTCTCTCTCTAACGGTTCATGCAATGCTGAAACCTACAGTATCGTTTTACGAAAATTGCAGAGGTGAATTAATATATGCCCTACGTTTAGCATTTAAATTCATCTCGATATTGTAGGAATTTCAGAATTAAAAACTGGAGAATGGACAATCACAATAATGGTTCACGGGATCTGAAATCTACAGTACAGTTTTATGACAATTTGCAGCGATGAACTGATATGTACTCTACGTTTATTATTAAAATCCACCAGGTATCATAGGAAATTCAGAATAAAATCCTTGATCAAGAACAGGAGAATGGACAAATTAGTTTTAGTCAACCAGACTCACACAATGCCTTTCTCGTTTGTGTCTGTTTCATACTGGCAAATATGTGCGTGCGTGCGTGCCGGAGATGGACACAGACGGACCTCATATCTCCCTTCTCTCGAACAAACCGTCTTCCTAGGATCGTCCACAGACTTCCTTCACACACTCCAGTGAAACATCTGCCCTGGTGCAGTGGTGGACATCCACCGCAGTGAGTTCAAGGGTCCTGAGTTCCGATCCCATGAGAGACATTTATGATTCAGATTTGTCGGCCCTGGTACCGGTTCCTGCCCAGACCTTGATGTGCTATGTGCTCCAACAGAAAGACTAAAATCAAACACTTGAGTTTCATGTACTCTCTGAACGAGTGTTGTTTAAATTTGCTTACCATCTGTGACTCTTGAGCCTCGCTATATCTATTGAGCCTTGCTGCATCTCTTGAGCTTTGTTGTATCTCTTGAGCTTTGTTGTATGTCTTGAGCTTTGCTGTATCTCTTA
This sequence comes from Conus canariensis, assembly GCA_033310375.1. Classification (NCBI taxonomy): domain Eukaryota; kingdom Metazoa; phylum Mollusca; class Gastropoda; order Neogastropoda; family Conidae; genus Conus; species Conus canariensis. Next base: position 25,499,139 of record CM065743.1, read on the forward strand.
AGCTTTGCTGTATCTCTTGAGCTTTGCTTATCTATTGAGCTTTGTGGTATCTCTTGAGCTTTGCTGTATGTCTTGAGCTTTGCTGTATCTCTTGAGCTTTGCTGTATCTCTTGAGTTTCGCTGTATCTCTTGAATCTGGCTGTATCTTTTAAGCTTTGCCGTATCTCTTGAGCCTTGCTGTATATCTTGAGCTTTGTTGTATCTCTTGAGCTTTGCTGATGCTGGGATATAACTTTACCGAATCTTCTGTTCGTATTTCCTCTCCATGTTTACATCTCCGCGATGATTTGGTGTGAAAGTCATTGGTAGCTGACAGCTCATGGGGACAGTTTGTGGTGCATTTCATTGTACACTGCACACTTGTCGCACTTTGAGCTTCATAAAACATGCTCACTGACTCATGGGGACAGTTTGTGGTGCATTTCATTGTACACTGCACACTTGTCGCACTTTGAGCTTCATAAAACATGCTCACTGACTCATGGGGACAGTTTGTGGTGCATTTCATTGTACACTGCACACTTGTCGCACTTTGAGCTTCATAAAACATGCTCACTGACTCATGGGGACAGTTTTGTGGTGCATTTCATTGTACATTGCACACTTGTCGCACTTTGAGCTTCATAAAACATGCTCACTGACTCATGGGGACAGTTTGTGGTGCATTTCATTGTACATTGCACACTTGTCGCACTTTGAGCTTCATAAAACATGCTCACTGACTCATGGGACAGTTTGTGGTGCATTTCATTGTACATTGCACACTTGTCGCACTTTGAGCTTCATAAAACATGCTCACTGACTCATGGGGACAGTTTGTGGTGCATTTCATTGTACATTGCACACTTGTCGCACTTTGAGCTTCATAAAACATGCTCACTGACTCATGGGGACAGTTTGTGGTGCATTTCATTGTACATTGCACACTTGTCGCACTTTGAGCTTCATAAAACATGCTCACTGACTCATGGGGACAGTTTGTGGTGCATTTCATTGTACATTGCACACTTGTCGCACTTTGAGCTTCATAAAACATGCTCACTGACTCATGGGGACAGTTTGTGGTGCATTTCATTGTACATTGCACACTTGTCGCACTTTGAGCTTCATAAAACATGCTCACTGACTCATGGGGACAGTTTGTGGTGCATTTCATTGTACATTGCACACTTGTCGCACTTTGAGCTTCATAAAACATGCTCACTGACTCATGGGGACAGTTTGTGGTGCATTTCATTGTACATTGCACACTTGTCGCACTTTGAGCTTCATAAAACATGCTCACTGACTCAACTTTTTACTGCGCTTTACAAGCTGAAAAAAAAAACATCCCATACATGCTGTGTTCGTGTCTCATGAGTAGTACATTTGTCTGGGAGACTCGACAGATCTCCTGTTCCAGGTGGTACCCTCCCCTCTCACCCTTCTCCTCCCCGCTTGGCTCTCGTCCCTGGTCGTGGTGGTAGTTTCACCTCTCAGCTGTCGTCCTTGTTTCTGCAATGAGTCGTGTATGTGTCTCATATCATCCACCTCCTTGTGGGTGCCCTTGTGCTGTCATCCTGTCCCTGGAGTGGTTTGTCACCGCCGTTCCTGGTGATGGTCTCTCCTGTCAGCTGTTGTTCTTGTTCCCTGCAATAACCTGAGTACGTATTTCACGTGCACTTCTGTGTTTGATGCTCCTGTTTCGTCATGGCCGTTCCCGGTGATGATCACTCCTGTTGTTTGTCGTTCTTGTTCCTTGCAACGACCTGTGCACGAGTCTCACGTGCACCTCTGTGTTGGGTGCTGCTATGCTGTCGTCCTGTTCCTGTTGCCGTGTCTCCTACCGGCTGACACCCTTGCTGCCTGGAACCACTTTGCATGCTGCTCATGTCTAGGCCGGCCAGGAACGAAGCGATGTGTTTGAACAGATCGTGAATGCAAAAACGCCCAAAGTCTAACCACTGTTCTAGTTACACCTTCCACATTTTCAGTAACCCAGTATCCGAGATGACAAACCACCTGAGCATCGAACTGAAAACCTTCCGCTGTATCCAACAGACAGATAAGCTGAAAAAGGCACCAGGCCAAAACACGAATGGACACGTAAAACAAAGAGCAAAGTAAAGCTCCTACAATATACAATACAAAGCTCAGATTGTAAAGGTAACGCTTCTACAATATACAATACAAAGCTCAGAGTGTAAACCTAGGAAAATATGTGCTCTTCAGACGCCACAAAACAACTACTTCCCAGATAGCTGTAAGTGGGGAAAAGGCCATTTTGGAAAACAGAAGCGGAGAAAATAGGACAGTTCAGAGAGAGAGAGAGAGAGAGAGAGAGAGAGAGAGAGAGAGAGAGAGAGAGAGAGAGAGAGAGAGAGACAGAGAGAGACAGAGAGAGAGAGAGAGGACAGAGAGAGACAGAGAGAGAGAGAGAGAGAAAGAGAGACAGAGACAGAGACAGAGAGAGACAGAGACAGAGAGTTGGCAGAGGGTGAGGGTGAGAACGGAAGTGGATGTCTGCAACTACACGACGTGCACGGCAGAGTGTTGGTGTGTGACAGCAAAATGGATGAGGTTAGAACCACCACTTAATGGACCTGAATGTACGTTGAAAGAAAGGGGGGAGAATTGTCGCCTTTTAGGGCCAGTCAAGATCTGACTCCATGGTAAATTGCCAAACCCTACCCTACCCTTGCACTGATCGAGGGGTTAGGAGGAAAACATCTCCCAAAAGAAAGAAAAGCACGATGGAAGCAACGAATATGCGCGCCCGCGGGCGCGCACGCACACACCACACACACACACACACACACACACACACACACACACACACACACACAACACACATGTATGCATGCACACACGCATGCACACATCCACGCGTGCACACACGCAAGAACACACGCACTCACGCACGCGCGCACACACACACGAATACATTCATACAAACACGCGCGCACGCGCACGCACACATGCACACACACACACACATTCACAATGACAACCACGCACGCACGCGCACACGCATGCACGCCCTTACACAGACAAACACAGACACACACGCATGCAACACATGTAAGCAAGCGCACGCGCGCACACATACACATAAACACACACACACACACACACACACACACACACACACACACACACACACACACACACTGACTGAAACCCATAGTTGTACTGAAACACACACCACACACACACACACACACACACACACACACACACACACACACACACACACCATTCATACAAAAATAAAAGAAACAGAAAAGTCAGTGCAGGTGGTTGGATTAGGGAAAAAGGAGGGAGGGAGGGATGGGGGGGGGGGGGGGGTAAAACAGGCATAAAAAGACAGAAACCGAGAGAATCAGCGGGAGACGCTCTTCTCTTTAGAAATCCATTGTGAGAGTGAGTGCTATGCTAGAATGAACACAAACACAAGCAAGGACTCAGATAAGAGGGACGTGTTCACATTTGACTGGGATTTTTTTTTTTTCTGCTCAAGCGAAAATGGTGCAGATGACTCACTCTCTCACGAAACATCATCCGAACACACACACGGGAAACTGTGTTTGTGCACACTGCGGAGAGCATCAAAAGCTCCGTGTGTGGGCATGTGAATGTGTGTGTGTGTGTGTGTGTGTGGTCACAATGGAGTCTTGAGTTAGAGTTCATTGCTGTGACAACAAAGACAAGGCCAAACTTGCCATCAGCTTGTTCGTCTGAAGCAATGGGCATTAGTAGCAACAATTTTGTGTCGGTTTCATTTATTTGGCTGTCACACATCAGCACTTCACCTTGAATTATCAGAGTTGAAGAGATCCAGTTTAGCTAAACCCCCCCCCTCTCCCCCCCAACCCCCCCTCCACCCCCCTCCACCCACCCACCCCTCCACCCCCTCTACCTCCTTCTTCTCTCTTTCTCTCTTTCTCCCTTTGCTCATGGTTTCTGTGCGTCTGAACTGTTCTCACTGTCCATTTCTGTTTTTCGACATGGCCATTCTGCTGCTGAGAAAAATCCTTCGCGTGCTACTTCTGTGCGTTGTTGTTGTTTGTTGTTGTTGTTGTGTTGTGTGTTGTTGTTGTTGTTGTGTGTGTGTGTGTTTTGTTTGTTTGTTTGCTTGTGTCACTTAAAAAGATTAGGATTCCGAAATTCAATCGTATGTTTCATACTATGTGTCCCATGAAAGTTGGTGCACGCTGTTTTGCTTGTTCGTACTTTGGCTCTTTCCATGAAATGCTACAGTCTGTGTCAGTTCCACACAAACATCAAACACCAATTTCTTGCTAACACAGTGAAGTAAATGATCTGTCATTTCTACAAAGGACCTAATCATTCAGCCACCTCCCCTTAACTGACTGAACAGGGAAGTCCATGTAACAAACTTGGTTGTTCCTTACTGATATCAGTCATGTTTGTGACCGGGAGCTATTACAGGCCTAGCATCACAAAACTGCTTCTGGAATCATTCGTCATCTATGGATCCTGCGCACTTCCCCTCAGTGCGTGGCTACCGCCTGGGTACGTGGCTGACAGCAAGCTCTGCAGCCTTGTCCATCATGCAGATCACTCGTCCCCATAGGACAGTCTGTCGCATCCCCCGTCCTGCCCCCGCCACCCCGTTCCAACTCCACCTCCCTTCCAACATACCACACAGTGTAACGTCCGGACGTCGAGTGTGATGTGAACTCAAATGAGAAGACTGGGGCTACCACACGCCGAAGCTCACTCCTTCACTGGATGTGTGTTTGGGGACTGTTGTAACAGCATCCTCTGTTTTCCCAGTGAACTGTGTGTTTGGGGACTGTTGTAACAGCATCCTCTGTTTTCTCAGTGAACTGTGTGTTTGGGGACTGTTGTAACAGCATCCTCTGTTTTCTCAGTGAACTGTGTGTTTGGGGACTGTTGTAACAGCATCCTCTGTTTTCTCAGTGAACTGTGTGTTTGGGGACTTTTGTAACAGCATTCTCTGTTTTCCCAGTGAACTGTGTGTTTGGGGACTGTTGTAACAGCATCCTCTGTTTTCTCAGTGAACTGTGTGTTTGGGGACTGTTGTAACAGCATCCTCTGTTTTCCCAGTGAACTGTGTGTGGGGGGACTGTTGTAACAGCATTCTCTGTTTTCGCAGTGAACTGTTATCAGATGGGAAGCAATAGTGAGCAGAAAGCGTCAGTGAAATCAGTCAAAGACTTCACATTCTCTCTCCCTCCCCCTCCTCTCTCTCTCTCTCTCTCTCTCTCTCTCTCTCTCTCTCTCTCTTTAAGCTCTATTGAACGACAAAGGCATGAGATGAAAGGGCAGTAGTGGGGGTAGGAAGAGGGCGGAGGGGGGAGGGGGGGGGGGCTGGAGGGGTTGTGGTAAAAGGCTGTCCCGTAAACTACAAGGAAAGCTGAAGTGAGGCCGGGAACAGTGAACAGTAGATACACAAGTAGGGTAACTCTTGCTCCCGCCTAATGAAATGAGTACACGCCCATAACTCCGAACGGATGCTGCTGCTTACGACACCAAAACTCGCCTAGCAGAAATGATACTGCACAGGACACAGAACAAACAAGGAGAAATATAAACGTTAAATTATTTACATTCCCTACCCGTTTCTCCTCCGAGATCAGTGAAAAGGGAGAAGGGCGCGAGAGTTGTGGTAGAACGGGGCGGTGATGATGGTGGTGGTAAACATTTGCCAGTCTGTGTTATAAGGAAGGAAATCCTAAATGAGGCAGGGAACAGTAAACAGTAAATAACAAACAGTAAACAGTAAATAACAAACAGTAAACAGTAATAACAAACAGTAAACAGTAAATAACAAACAGTAAACAGTAAATAACAAACAGTAAACAGTAATCAACAAACAGTAAACAGTAAATAACAAACAGTAAACAGTAATCAACAAACAGTAAACAGTAATCAACAAACAGTAAACAGTAATCAACAAACAGTAAACAGTAAATAACAAACAGTAAACAGTAATCAACAAACAGTAAACAGTAATCAACAAACAGTAAACAGTAAATAACAAACAGTAAACAGTAATCAACAAACAGTAAACAGTAAATAACAAACAGTAAACAGTAATCAACAAACAGTAAACAGTAAATAACAAACAGTAAACAGTAATCAACAAACAGTAAACAGTAAATAACAAACAGTAAACAGTAATCAACAAACAGTAAACAGTAAATAACAAACAGTAAACAGTAATCAACAAACAGTAAACAGTAAATAACAAACAGTAAACAGTAAATAACAAACAGTAAACAGTAATCAACAAACAGTAAACAGTAATCAACAAACAGTAAACAGTAATCAACAAACAGTAAACAGTAAATAACAAACAGTAAACAGTAATAACAAACAGTAAACAGTAATCAACAAACAGTAAACAGTAATCAACAAACAGTAAACAGTAATAACAAACAGTAAACAGTAATAACAAACAGTAAACGTAATCAACAAACAGTAAACAGTAAAAACAAACAGTAAACAGTAATCAACAAACAGTAAACAGTAATAACAAACAGTAAACAGTAATCAACAAACAGTAAACAGTAATAACAAACAGTAAACAGTAATCAACAAACAGTAAACAGTAAATAACAAACAGTAAACAGTAATAACAAACAGTAAACAGTAATCAACAAACAGTAAACAGTAAATCAACAAACAGTAAACAGTAATCAACAAACAGTAAACAGTAATCAACAAACAGTAAACAGTAATAACAAACAGTAAACAGTAATCAACAAACAGTAAACAGTAATCAACAAACAGTAACAGTATCAACAAACAGTAAACAGTAATAACAACAGTAAACAGTAATCAACAAACAGTAAACAGTAATCAACAAACAGTAAACAGTAATAACAAACAGTAAACAGTAATCAACAAACAGTAAACAGTAAATAACAAACAGTAAACAGTAAAAACAGTAACAATCAAAACAGTAAACAGTAATCAACAACAGTAAACAGTAATCACAACAGTAAACAGTAAATAACAAACAGTAAACAGTAATCAACAAACAGTAAACAGTAATCAACAAACGTAAACAGTAATACAACAGTAAACAGTAATAACAACATAAACAGTAATAAAAACAGTAAACAGTAATCAACAAACAGTAAACAGTAATCAACAACAGTAACAGTAATCAAACAGTAAACAGTAATAACAAACAGTAAACAGTAATCAACAAACAGTAAACAGTAATCAACAACAGTAACAGTAATAACAACAGTAAACAGTAATCAACAAACAGTAAACAGTAATCAACAAACAGTAACAGTAATAACAACAGTAAACAGTAATACAACAGTAACAGTACAAACAGTAACATTAACAAACAGTAAACAGTAATCAACAAACAGTAAACAGTAATCAACAAACAGTAAACAGTAATAACAAACAGTAAACAGTAATCAACAAACAGTAAACAGTAAAACAACAGTAACAGTATACAAACAGTAAACAGTAATCAACAAACAGTAAACAGTAATAACAAACAGTAAACAGTAAACAACAGTAAACATAATCAACAAACAGTAAACAGTAATCACAACAAACGTAAAAAACAGTAACAGTAATAACAAACAGTAAACAGTAATCAACAAACAGTAAACAGATACAACAGTAACATAAAAAAACAGTAACGTAATACAGTAACAGTAATCAAACAAACAGATACAAACAGTAACTATAACAAACATAAACAGTAATAACAACAGTAAACAGTATAACAAACAGTAAAAATAACCATAACAGTTAACAACAAAAGTAATCAACAACAGTAAACAGTAATCAACAAAGTAAACAGTAACACAGAACAGTAATCAACAAACAGTAAACGTATAAAACGTAATAAACAGTAAAAGTAAACTCAGTAAATAACAACTAACAGTATAAAACAGTAACAACAAAAACAGTAAACAGTACATCAACAAACAGTAAACAGTAATCAACAAACAGTAAACAGTAATCAACAAACAGTAAAACAGTAAATCAACAAAAAAACAGTATAAACTAAAATTTAAATAAACAACAGTAAACAGTAATCAACAACAGTAAACAGTAATCAACAAACTAAACAGTAAAACAAACAGTAAACAGTATCAACAAACAGTAAACAGTAATAACAAACATATATAACAAACAGTAAACAGTAATCAACAAACAGTAAACAGTAATCAACAACAAAACAGTATAAAACAGTAAACGTAATACAAACAGTAAACAGTAATCAACAAACAGTAAACAGTAATTCAACAAACAGTAAACAGTAATTAAACAGTAATAACAAACAGTAAACAGTAATCAACAAACAGTAAACAGTTAATCAACAAACAGTAAACAGTAATCAACAAACAGCCGATAGCTCTTGCTTCCTAAAGCGAGTTTGGGATTATAACAGTGGCAAATATTTCATGAGACGCCATGGGATGAGGGTCAACAAGAGTTAGTTAAGAAGGGTAAGGGGGTGAGTATGAAGGAGAGTGAGGTTGGGGGAGGGGGGGTGGGGGGGGGGGGGACGAAAAGCAATGACTGTCTTTCGAATGATAATACTGGTTCACATGAAATCTCGGACTATAGTGATTAATTAAAAGTAGTTGCTGCTTATCGGTAAAAGCAAAATCAATATCGTAGTAATTATCACTATCTGTCTTATCATCAAGATTTAAAATGTGTAAATGTGTCCGCAATATGTGTGTGTGTGTGTGTGTGTGTGTGTGTTGTGTGTGTGTGTGTGTGTGTGTGGTGGTGTGTGGTGTGTGGATGGGCGCGGCGCGGGGTATGCGTTCGTGCGTGCGGTGTGGGGAAGGGGGGGGGGGGGGGGGGAGGAACGGCGACAACGCACAAACGGTATAAATCCCAGGTTAACCGTTCACGGGTGTCGCCAGCAGTTCAGCATTCAGTGATCCCCACTCCCCCCCGCTCCTGTTCCCTCCCACCCCCCACCCCCAGATCCCCTTTTCTCCCCTCCCCCCCCCCCCCTTTCCCCCCAGACAAGCCCCGTGACGTCATCTGACCGCCGTCTGACCCTAGAGGGCTCAGCGCCTGATCCAGCAACAACTTTGGGCAGGAGTGGTGCAACGCTCGTGCAGACGGAAAACCGCAAACCACGACACCTATGGGGTGAGAATGGCGATAGGAAGTGCAGGAGGGGAGATGGGGGGGGGGGGGGGGGGGGGGGGGGAGATGGGGGGACACAGATGGGGGAAGGTGAAAGGGAGGGTCGGAGGGCTGTCAATGCACGGTGTGATTGGCCTCCTCCTCCTCCTCCTTCTCCTCCTCCTCCTCTCTTGTGGTTTGAACCGAATGAAGTGTGTGTGGATTTTAGGGGAATTGCGGTTTGGGGAGTGACAGAATGTCTGAAGAAAGGCTCTGCGCGCGCTCTCTCTGTCTCCTTCTCCCTCCCCCGCCCCCAACCCTTTCTCCGTCTGTTAGACTCTCTCTCTCCTCTCTCTCTCTCTCTCTCTCTCTCTCTCTCTCTCTCTTGTTGAGATTTTGAAGACAATGTGGAGCCTGGGAAGTATGGATAGACAAGTCTTTTTCAGATTATTTGATGCATAAGTTAAACCAATGCTTTTGTATGCTGTTGAAATCTGGGGTCTTTCTCGCTTTCATACTGTGGAGTTACCACATTTGTTTGCATGCAAGCGTTTTTTGAACGTAAGTCCTAAAACCCCGAACATTATGGTGTACGGTGAATTAGGCAGGTACCCTTTATATATTGATAGTGCCATGAAAGCAATGCGTTATTGGTTTAAACTGCAAAAGTTACCAATTGCAAGAATACCAAAACAAGCATATGAAATGGAAAAATCAAGAATGTTGCAATCCACAAGACATTCTAATATACATTCAAACTGGGCAAAGTCTATGAAAAATTGTCTTGATTCACATGGTTTTTTCTTTTGTCTGGCTTAACGGTGGAGTCGGTCACGAAAAGTTGTTTCTACAGGAACTAAAGCAACGAATGATTGATTGCTATCAGCAAGAGTGGAACACCAAACTGTCAAATAGTGACAGGTATTCTACTTATCGTTTGTTTAAATCATTACTACAGCCTGAAAAATATCTTGCAGATATCACAATCCCAAAGTTTCGAAAAGTTCTTGTAAGGTTTCGACTAGGAATCAGTGATATAAAAGTCCACGACAGATACAAAAATAACTCAAAAAGCTGCCCTTTTTGTGGCAAAGCTGAAGATGAAATACATTTTTTGCTGGAATGTCCATCAGATCAAGATTTAAGAAATAAGTATATCATGAAATATGTAATAAATGTACACGGACCATTGTTGAAGTTTTTGCTGCAAAACGAGAAAAGGGACGTAATTCGCTCTGTTGCGATGTATACCTTCTATGCTTGAAGAAAAGAGAAGAATTGTTACTGGGGAGAGAACATTACGAGTACCATATGTTTTCATAAATTTATCTGTTTTACCTTGTTTCGTGGTCGATACGTCTTGTGTATACTTAGGATCATGATGAAAAAAATGTGTGTGTTGTGTGTGTGTGTGTGTGTGTGTGTGTGTGTGTGTGTGTGTGTGTGTGTGTGTGTGTGTGTGTATGCTTGTGTGTGTGTGTGTGTGTGTGTGTGTGTGGTGTGTGTGTGTGTGTGTGTGTGTGTGTGTGTGTGGTTTGCGCGCGCGCAATTGTAAGTGCGAGCGAAATTGTGTGTGCGAACTGTGCGAGTCTGGGAGAGTGCTACATACGGGTGTGATTTTGTATAAAGATACTTTCGGTATACTCAATTTACGATTATACAGCTGGTGTGAGCAAGTTTTGTAAATGATCGTGATCAGTAGAAATGTTACAGCGTCAGTGTGTGTGATTTCATTTTTGTTTCTTGACCTCATTGCAGATAGGTCGGTGGCCTTTGCAATTAAAATTTTCCGAGTTCCGAGTTCCGAGTTCTCTCTCTCTCTCTCTCTCTCTCTCTCTCTCTCTCTCTCTCTCTCTCTCTCTCTCTCTTTTTGTTGTTCTTCTTCTTCTGATGTAGACTGTCTGTCGGTGTCTTCATCTGCTGTCTGTCTGTAAGACTCTCTCTCTCTCTCTCTCTCTCTCTCTCTCTCTCTCTCTCTCTCTCTCTCTCTCAGATGTTTCTGACAAAGAAAAAAAGGGGCTGGGGGTGGGGTGGGGGTTGATAGAAACACTTAAGTCATTAAGAAAACTAATTACGGTAGATATAGATTTATTTTGGAAGCTGTTTGACGCGCAAAATAAACCCAATCTGACATACGCATCTGAAGTATGGGGACTAGAACAAGGCAGTAACAAAACTAACAATGTCCACATGCTTGCTATAAAAAAAAGATGTCTAAATCTTCCCCTGCGTACACCAAACAAGCTGGTGTAGGGAGAAACTGGGAGATATTCTTCACCTGTCACAACTGTAACATGCATGAAATATTGGTTAAAACTAGTGAGACTCCTCATG
>CM065743.1:25515568-25535568 GCA_033310375.1 Conus canariensis
CTCACGCAGGGTGCATGCTATGTGTAACGTGTCATTCATACCAATGACCTAACTGACCTTCTCTTCCGAAGGTTGGTGATGGAATTTTACGTGTGTGCAAGATGTTATGTGTGTGTTCACACACGGAACATCAGCTTATAGTCTCGTTCGAAGGACTGTTTCGGAAATGGAGTCAGAACCAATGAAAACTCCAGGAGAAAAATCCCCCTGTACCGAAACGGCCCGGCGGAGATTCGAACCTGCAAACCCAGGATCACCAAGATTACGAGTCCGGTGCTCTACCAGCTGAGCTATTCCGGCCTGAATGATTTGGTTTTAGATATTAGTCCTGCCATTTTGTACGTTTTGATCTCTCCACAGTCCTGGTCCATCCTCTGTGGACGACAGGGCTGAAAACACCTGAACACCGCACATGACGTGTAGCTGTGGGCGACAGGGCTGAAACACCTCAACACCGGACATGACGGGTTAGCTGTGGGCGACAGGGCTGAAACACCTGAACACCGGACATGACGGGTTAGCTGTGGACGACAGGGCTGAAACACCTGAACACCGGACATGACGGGTAGCTGTGGGCGACAGGGCTGGAGTCAACTGAACACCAGACATGACGTGTTGCTGTGGGCGGCAGGGCTGAACCATCTGCACACCGGACATGACGTGTAGCTGTGGGCGGCAGGGCTGAACCTTCTGCACACCAGACATGACGTGTAGCTGTGGGCGACAGGGCCGGAAACACCTGAACACCAGACATGACGTGTAGCTGTGGGCGACAGGGCTGAACCATCTGCACACCGGACATGACGTGTAGCTGTGGGCGGCAGGGCTGAACCTTCTGCACACCAGACATGACGTGTAGCTGTGGGCGACAGGGCCGGAAACACCTGAACACCAGACATGACGTGTAGCTGTGGGCGACAGGGCTGAACCATCTGCACACCGGACATGACGTGTAGCTGTGGGCGACAGGGCTGGAGTCACCTGAACACCAGACATGACGTGTAGCTGTAGGCGACAGGGCTGGAGTCACCTGAACACCAGACATGACGTGTAGCTGTGGGCGACAGGGCTGGAGTCACCTGAACACCGGACATGACGTGTAGCTGTGGGCGGCAGGGCAGGAGTCACCTGAACACCGGACATGACGTGTAGCTGTGGGCGACAGGGCTGAAACACCTGAACACCGGACATGACGTGTAGCTGTGGGCGACAGGGCTGGAAACACCTGAACACCGGACATGACGTGTAGCTGTGGGCGACAGGGCTGGAAACACCTGAACACTGGACATGACGTGTAGCAGAGGACTCCGTTCGAATGCGACATCAAGACATTTCCGCCCAGGTACCATTGTGCGGCGATCCCACACTGACAGGTCATTCTGCCCAGGTACCATTGTGCTTCGATCCCACACTGACAGGTCATTCCGCCCAGGTACCATTGTGCGGCGATCCCACACTGACAGGTCATTCTGCCCAGGCACCATTGTGCGGCGATCCCACACTGACAGGTCATTCCGCCCAGGTACCATTGTGCGGCGATCCCACACTGACAGGTCATTCCGCCCAGGTACCATTGTGCGGCGATCCCACACTGACAGGTCATTCCGCCCAGGTACCATTGTGCGGCGATCCCACACTGACAGGTCATTCCGCCCAGGTACCATTGTGCGGCGATCCCACACTGACAGGTCATTCCGCCCAGGCACCATTGTGCGGCGATCCCACACTGAACGGTCATTCCGCCCAGGTACCATTGTGCGGCGATCCCACACTGAACGGTCATTCCGCCCAGGTACCATTGTGCGGCGATCCCACACTGACAGGTCATTCCGCCCAGGTACCATTGTGCGGCGATCCCACACTGACAGGTCATTCCGCCCAGGTACCATTGTGCGGCGATCCCACACTGACAGGTCATTCCGCCCTGGTACCATTGTGCAGCGATCCCACACTGACAGGTCATTCCGCCCAGGTACCATTGTGCGGCGATCCCACACTGACAGGTCATTCCGCCCAGGTACCATTGTGCGGCGATCCCACACTGACAGGTCATTCCGCCCAGGCACCATTGTGCGGCGATCCCACACTGAACGGTCATTCCGCCCAGGTACCATTGTGCGGCGATCCCACACTGAACGGTCATTCCGCCCAGGTACCATTGTGCGGCGATCCCACACTGACAGGTCATTCCGCCCAGGTACCATTGTGCGGCGATCCCACACTGACAGGTCATTCCGCCCAGGTACCATTGTGCAGCGATCCCACACTGACAGGTCATTCCGCCCAGGTACCATTGTGCGGCGATCCCACACTGACAGGTCATTCTGCCCAGGTACCATTGTGCAGCGATCCCACACTGACAGGTCATTCCGCCCAGGTACCATTGTGCGGCGATCCCACACTGACAGGTCATTCCGCCCAGGTACCATTGTGCGGCGATCCCACACTGACAGGTCATTCCGCCCAGGTACCATTGTGCGGCGATCCCACACTGACAGGTCATTCCGCCCAGGTACCATTGTGCGGCGATCACACACTGACAGGTCATTCCGCCCAGGCACCATTGTGCGGCGATCCCACACTGAAAGGTCATTCCGCCCAGGCACCATTGTGCGGCGATCCCACACTGACAGGTCATTCCGCCCAGGTACCATTGTGCGGCGATCCCACACTGACAGGTCATTCCGCCCTGGTACCATTGTGCAGCGATCCCACACTGGCAGGTCATTCCGCCCAGGTACCATTGTGCGGCGATCCCACACTGACAGGTCATTCCGCCCAGGTACCATTGTGCGGCGATCCCACACTGACAGGTCATTCCGCCCAGGTACCATTGTGCGGCGATCCCACACTGAACGGTCATTCTGCCCAGGTACCATTGTGCGGCGATCCCACACTGACAGGTCATTCCGCCCAGGTACCATTGTGCGGCGATCCCACACTGACAGGTCATTCCGCCCAGGTACCATTGTGCGGCGATCCCACACTGACAGGTCATTCCGCCCAGGTACCATTGTGCGGCGATCCCACACTGACAGGTCATTCCGCCCTGGTACCATTGTGCAGCGATCCCACACTGACAGGTCATTCCGCCCAGGTACCATTGTGCAGCGATCCCACACTTACAGGTCATTCCGCCCAGGTACCATTGTGCGGCGATCCCACACTGACAGGTCATTCCGCCCAGGCACCATTGTGCGGCGATCCCACACTGAAGGTCATTCCGCCCAGGTACCATTGTGCGGCGATCCCACACTGAACGGTCATTCCGCCCAGGTACCATTGTGCGGCGATCCCACACTGACAGGTCATTCCGCCCAGGTACCATTGTGCGGCGATCCCACACTGACAGGTCATTCCGCCCAGGTACCATTGTGCGGCGATCCCACACTGATAGGTCATTCCGCCCAGGTACCATTGTGCGGCGATCCCACACTGACAGGTCATTCCGCCCAGGCACCATTGTGCGGCGATCCCACACTGAAAGGTCATTCCGCCCAGGCACCATTGTGCGGCGATCCCACACTGACAGGTCATTCCGCCCAGGTACCATTGTGCGGCGATCCCACACTGACAGGTCCGGGGTAATCGTGGGACGGAACTAACACTGAGAATGGTCACAGAGCGGTGGAAGAGGAAATGTAAAATGCAAATTTACCGTTAAAACAACAGACGAAAATGTTTAAAAGGTAAAATTAAGTACAATATGTTTTCAAGACCAGAAAAATAAATGTGATTTTTTTTTGTTGCCCTCATTACTTGGTTTCATACATGTTTACTTTTTTTTCTCCATTATATTGCTTATTGTTTCTTTCTTCGTGATTGAAATCAGTGTTTCAAAATCTGTAAAAAAAAAAAAAAAAAAAAAAAAATTAGAGTTCATTTCATTATTTTCATGATGTTGTGACGTGTTCATGATTAATTAACAAAATCATTTGGAAAACAAATATCTAACGTTCATTCTGTCAAGGTTCGACAACAGATAAAACTTTCAGAAAATATTACTGCAATATTTTCTCGTCCTGTGAGGATGTAATCAGTCCTTACAGTTGAAACATATCAGCCAGATAGCTCATGAATGTGTTGAATTCGCTTAGTCTTGATTTTTAATTTTTTTTTTCTTAATTTGTCTATTTATTTATTCATTTATCCATTCACTTATTCATTCATTGGTTTGTTTTCTATTGTTTTGTTGTTGTTGTTTTCGTTTCCCAGCTGAAAAAAAAAATTGGTTTGGGCTGTGTTGACTTTCTTCCACGCCTCTAACCCCCTTCGCACCCCTCCCCCCCCCCCCCCCCCCTCCTCTCTCTCTCTCTCTCTCTCTCTCTCTCTCTCTAAATGAAATTAAACGGGATTCTGAATTCCGAATCCGAATCCGAATCCGAATCCGAATCTCTCTCTCTCTCTCTTCGCTTACCATATAATCTGTTTCTGTGTTTTTCTTTCTTCTTTTTTTTTTTTTTTCAAGACACTTCGTGTGTCGAACTATTTTTGGTCCTATGTACACTTCGTGTGTCGAACTAGTTTTTGGTTCGTTATGTACACTTCGTGTGTCGAACTAGTTTTTGGTCGTATGTACACTTCGTGTGTCGAACTAGTTTTTGGTCGTATGTACACTTCGTGTGTCGAACTAGTTTTTGGTCGCTTATGTACACTTCGTGTGTCGAACTAGTTTTTGGTCGCTATGTACACTTCGTGTGTCGAACTAGTTTTGATCGCTATGTACACTTCGTGTGTCGAACTAGTTTTTGGTCGCTATGTACACTTCGTGTGTCGAACTAGTTTTTGGTCGCTATGTACACTTCGTGTGTCGAACTAGTTTTTGGTCGCTATGTACACTTCGTGTGTCGAACTAGTTTTTGGTCGCTATGTACACTTCGAGTGGTCGAACTAGTTTTGTCGCTATGTAACTTCGTGTTGATATTTTGGTCACATGTACTTCGTGTGTCGAACTAGTTTTTGGTCGTTATGTACACTTCGTGTGTCGAACTAGTTTTTGGTCGCTATGTACACTTCGTGTGTCGAACTAGTTTTTGGTCGCTATGTACACTTCGTGTGTCGAACTAGTTTTTGGTCGCTATGTACACTTCGTGTGTCGAACTAGTTTTTGGTCGCTATGTACACTTCGTGTGTCGAACTAGTTTTTGGTCGTTATGTACACTTCGTGTGTCGAACTAGTTTTTGGTCGCTATGTACACTTCGTGTGTCGAACTAGTTTTTGGTCGCTATGTACACTTCGTGTGTCGAACTAGTTTTTGGTCGCTATGTACACTTCGTGTGTCGAACTAGTTTTTGGTCGCTATGTACACTTCGTGTGTCGAACTATTTTTGGTCGCTATGTACACTTCGTGTGTCGAACTAGTTTTTGGTCGCTATGTACACTTCGTGTGTCGAACTAGTTTTTGGTCGCTATGTACACTTCGTGTGTCGAACTAATTTTTGGTCGCTATGTACACTTCGTGTGTCGAACTAGTTTTTGGTCGCTATGTACACTCTCCTCCACTGAAACCAAAATCGAGTCCAGTCGAGCTCTGACTTGCGAACGACACGAAAAAAAACAACAACACCCCCCCCCCCCCCCCCCCCCCCTCCCCCCCCCCCCCCCCCCCCAAAAAAAAAACAAAAAAAAAAACAAGGTGCCGAGGGTATGGTTCATGTCCTGGTCTTGCCACTTTTATTTTCGCCTCCTCCTGCCCCTCCCCCCTCCCCTCGCTCTATCCCCCTACCCTCTCCCGTTCCCTTCCTCCCGCTCTTTTTTTTTTTTTTTTTTTTTTTTTTCGGGCACCGTGCTTCCTTTCTTCCAGACATTCAACGGCATTCTGGCTGCTCTATGAGAGGACGAACACACTCAATCGCGAAGTACATGTCATCACTGACTGTATCGGAGACACAACAATTCCACGCTTGGACCAGTCCTTCATATGTCACATGTCACACAGGTGGCCACTGAATGTCCCCATCTCTGCCTGTCAGTGCACTGTATCCGTTGGACAACGCTTCAAGAGATGTGCGTGCATCTCCTATGGCGATCGTTCTTTTTCTTTTCAGGGTCCGGTTTCTGGGAATAAACTCCCAGTATCTTTGCGTAGTTCAAACTCTATGTCTTCCTCCAAGGCATCTCTTAAAACAACCCTCTTCACCTATCAGTAGCAGTTCTTTCTTCCCTTTCCCTTGCCCATCAAATTGATTCGGCGACTAATGTGGTGTGTGTGTGTGTGTGTGTGTGTGTGTGTGTGTGTGTGTGTGTGTGTGTGTGTGTGTGTGTGTGTGCGCGCGCATGTGTGTGTGTGTGTGTGTGTGCGCGCGCGCGCGCGCACGCTGTTGTGTCTGTTGTTGTGCGACAGTGTGTGTGGGATCGTTTTGTGTGTGTGTGTGTGTGTGTGTGTGTGTGTGTGTGTGTGTGTGTGTGTGTGCGTGGGTGGGTGTCAATATGCACCCTTGTTTGTAGATGCATGGTACTTATTGCAATATTCATCTTCTTATTGATTTCGTTCATTGCCTTTAACCTTTTATGTATTTGTAAGCGCTTGGGGCTTATGATGTAAGATTAAGCGCCATAAATAATCATTATTATTATTATTATTATTATTATCTCCATGTTCGTGGTGTGGCTTCGTCTTCCTCATTTCTCGGCTTGATCTCCAATGTGTTCTCATTCTTGCGGCCATGTTTAGTCCCTGCATTGAAGTTAGTTTAAAAGTGAGGTGACTGCAGGCGGAAACTGGAACAACTCAATCGTGCACCGAACTGGAGAATGTAGGTGATTGCTCGTTCTTCGTCTTCATTGTCCTGAATGTTGTTTATCTTGCCTGAGAAAGACCTAAGAGGTCGAAACGCGCCATGTTTTCTCTTATAATTTGTTTGTTCATGTCAGCCGGCGGAGTTGCTTAAAACTATTTTTTTTAATCCCTGCATTGATGCTGCCACATTCCGTGATCGAGAATAATGTTTAAACTCCTGTTGGATTTAGTCATTTAATGATCATTTATTTATTGATCTATTTGCGTGCCACACAATAACCTACCCTTCTCCTAGGGGAATGGCATTGAATATGAGTGCATTGTTTTTAATGCATGCTTCAATACGCAACCTCGATTTTAGTCTTCTTCGAAGAATTTAGAGAGAGGGCGGCGGGGGGTGGGGGTGGGGGTGGGGGCTCAAAGTGCGCAGCTATTGAATCCGAGGAGAAAAACTCCGTTCACCCTTGACGAGAACTGAACCCACGCACTTTAGATCAACAGAAGAGTGCTATATCCTCAAGACCAAGCATGTCCCCTCTTAGAAAAAATGGATTGGTTAGGGACGGCAACTAACTGGTAATATCTCATCAAAGATTTCTGTACATGCTGTCTTTGCAATTATACCCCGCATGAGATACAAGAAAGATGCATTCGAATTCTGCTTTATGCTGTCTCTGTGTTAATAGGTTTTTTTTTTTTTTTTTTTTTTTTTTTTTTAAATGCTGATCGATGAGAATGAGGATGATTAAGATGATGCTACGGATTTCCATTTCGGTCTGAGACTACATGACAAGGCTGTACTCTACGCTTCCTTTCATAATATATCCCGGCGTCAACCAGGCCCGAGAGATACAGGCACCTGCAGTGTTGGTCAGGAAATTTGAGCAACACTCTCAGAAACGCATCCATTAAGTGGATGAAACTCGACTGTGTGGTCCCAGTCTTCCCAACTGAGTCCGCAGCAACTCAACTCTGGGTAGGAGCCGGTCGGGGCAGAAAAACCCACATGACTTCTGATGGGATTCGAACCCACGACCTCCCAGCCGGGAGTCCGCGACGCTGACCACTTCGCCACGGCGGCTGGTCCCTGTGTTAATAGATTGTTTAACTTCATCGTCACAAGATTTCTCAGTGTAAAAAGGTGGGGGCTGCTTTTACCCTGGGGTTCGTGCGTCAACACAGGACGTCATCATTTGTTCTGTTTCCAAGTGACGTATGTTGTCGCCCGCCTTCCAAAATGGATTTTCCTGAAGCGCCACCCATATTTGGTTTTTGTGACTTTGTTTATCAATTTTCTTTTTTACACAATTTTGCCAGATGTCACTCCCACCTTGAGTTCTTTTACGTGCAGCAATTCATTGCTTCATCAGAAAGACTATTTTATTTTACTTTTTAACATGCACGCTGGTGACCTACTCGTTTTTGAGTGAACCAGTATTTTAGGAAGAAGAAAGAAGAAGACTATCGCACAGACCACCACTTCAGGTCAAGTAGAAAGACAGGAGAGAAAGACAGAAAGAGAGTGTGGGGGGGGGGGGGGGGGGGGGGGGGGCGGGGGGGGGGGGGGGCATACGTACAAACATAAACAACGAAAACAAACGCCTCGTGGAAGACGCAAACCAAGAACTTGGGATGGGCAACCAATTGGGGTGGCTCACTTGTCTTTTTTCTTTTCTTTTTTTTTCTTATTCTACTCTATCCACTTCGGTTCTGCCCCAAGGAGACAGCGTGGGTTTCAGTATAAACTGTACTACCATCCTCTGACATATTGTGCTTACCATTCCTCCTTTCTGCTCACTCTGTGACTCTTTTGTTTCGCTTTCCTCCTGAATCACGTGTTTTGTTGTCCACTGCTCTTTGTGCCTTTTTCGCCCGTTCACATTCGTTGTAGAAAGGTTGTGCATCATTTTTCTCTCATTACAATTTATAACATCCTTTTTTCTGTTTTCTTTCTTGTTGTTGTTGTTGTTGTAATGTGGCGACTTGGTAGTGACAACGTACACGTTGTTCAAAGCTGACACTAGCTGTCCATGCGACAGTGTCTGTCGGCCTACATGGCTTTTTAGCGTAGTTTGTGCTACGTGTCATATTTGCTTAATATTTCTCTCTTTTTTTCTTTTTTAATCTGTGAATGTGGAATTAAGCGGAATGGCGGATGTACCTAGTTTTATTTGGTCTTAGGATGTCAGCGGTATAGTTGTCTTGTTATCAAGTGATGTACATATCTGAAAGACAGCTAAGTTGTAGTTGTTTTAAGGATGTCAGCTGATGCACATATTTCAAAGATAGCTAAGTTGCGTTTGTTTAAAGAATATCAATAATACAGCTGTCGCGTTATTAATCGATGTACATATTTTGTACATAATCTCTGTGTGTGTGTGTGTGTGTGTGCGTGTGTGTGTGGTGTGTGTGTGTGTGTGTGTGTGTGTGTGTGTGTGTGTGTGTGTGTGTTCGTTCTTCTCTTTAACGTCTTTTCACAAAGTAACTATCTACAAAATATGTACATCAAATGTACACGACACGTATATTACTAACATCCTTGAAACAAACACAGCATAGCATCCTCAAATAAATACAACACAGCTATCTAGAAAATATGTATACATAGGTTATTTAGACGGCATCTATACCGTTGGCATCCTCAAATAAATACAACACAGCTATCTGCAAAATTTATACATTTTAAAAAAAAATAATACTACAGGTATATCGATGAGATCCTTATAACAAAAACAAGGTAACTATCTACAAAATATGTACATCAAATGTACACGACACGTATATTACGCACACACACACACACCACACACACACACACACACACACACAGAGAGAGAGAGAGAGAGAGAGAGAGAGAGAGAGAGAGAGAGAGAGAGAGAGATTATGTACAAAATATGTCCATCGATTAATAACGCGACAGCTGTATTATTGATATTCTTTAAACGTGTGTGTGTGTGTGTGTGTGTGTGTGTGTGTGTGTGTGTGTGTGTGTCTGTGTGTGTGTGTGTGTGTGTGTGTGTTCTAAGGATGTCAGTGATATACCTGTCGTGTTATTAATCACGTGCACGTACATATTTCATAGACAGCTATGCTGTGTTTGCTTTAAGGATGTTAGTAATATACCTGTCGTGTTATTAAATCACGTACATATTTCACAGACAGCTATGCTGTGTTTGCTTTAAGGATGTTAGTAATATACCTGTCGTGTTATTAAATCACGTACATATTTCACAGACAACTATGCTGTGTTTGCTTTAAGGATGTTAGTAATATACCTGTCGTGTTATTAAATCACGTACATATTTCATAGACAGCTATGCTGTGTTTGCTTTAAGGATGTTAGTAATATACCTGTCGTGTTTATTAAATCACGTACATATTTCATAGACAGCTATGCTGTGTTTGCTTTAAGGATGTTAGTAATATACCTGTCGTGTTATTAAATCACGTACATATTTCATAGACAACTATGCTGTGTTTGCTTTAAGGATGTTAGTAATATACCTGTCGTGTTATTAAATCACGTACATATTTCACAAACAGCTATGCTGTGTTTGCTTTAAGGATGTTAGTAATATACCTGTCGTGTTATTAAATCACGTACATATTTCACAGACAGCTATGCTGTGTTTGCTTTAAGGATGTTAGTAATATACCTGTCGTGTTATTAAATCACGTACATATTTTACAGACAGCTATGCTGTGTTTGTTTTAAGGATGTTAGTAATATACGTGTCGTGTACATTTGATGTACATATTTTTGTAGATAGTTACCTTGTTTTTGTTATAAGGGTCTCATCGATATACCTGTAGTATTATTTTTTTTTTAAATGTATAAATTTTGCAGATAGCTATGTTGTATTTATTTGAGGATGCCAATGGTATAGATGTCGTCTAAATAACCTATGTATACATATTTTCTAGATAGCTGTGTTGTATTATTTGAGAATATCAATGGTATAGATGTCTAAATAACCTATGTATACATATTTTCTAGATAGCTCTGTTGTATTTATTTGAGGATATCAATGGTATAGATGTCGTCTAAATAACCTATGTATACATATTTTCTAGATAGCTCTGTTGTATTATTTGAGAATATCAATGGTATAGATGTCTAAATAACCTATGTATACATATTTTCTAGATAGCTGTGTTGTATTATTTGAGAATATCAATGGTATAGATGTCTAAATAACCTATGTATACATATTTTCTAGATAGCTGTGTTGTATTTATTTGAGGATATCAATGGTATAGATGTCGTCTAAATAACCTATGTATACATATTTTCTAGATAGCTGTGTTGTATTTATTTGAGGATATCAATGGTATAGATGTCGTCTAAATAACCTATGTATACATATTTTCTAGATAGCCATGTTGTATTTATTTGAGGATATCAACGGTATAGATGTCGTCTAAATAACCTGTGTATACATATTTTCTAGATAGCCATGTTGTATTTATTTGAGGATATCAATGGTATAGATGTCGTCTAAATAACCTGTGTATACATATTTTCTAGATAGCCATGTTGTATTTATTTGAGGATATCGATGGTATAGATGTCTAAATAACCTGTGTATACATATTTTCTAGATAGCCATGTTGTATTTATTTGAGGATGCCAATGGTATAGATGTCTAAATAACCTTTTTTTTTTTTTTAGATAACTATGTATACATATTTTCTAGATAGCTATGTTGTATTTATCTGAGGATGCTAATGGTGTAGATGTCGTCTCAATAAGCTGTGTATACATATTTTCTAGCTATCTATGTTGTGTTTGTTGCTTTCTTCAGTACATGACCTCCTCCCCGCCATGCAGTGACAACTCGGAATGAGCCCTGTGTGGTCGGCTGGACCGTAATGACTGACAGAGAACAACGGAATCCAGTCCAGCTCTGCTCCGTTGCCGGCTAACTGTGTGAAGCAGAATTACAGGTACTCTCTCTCTCTCTCTCTCTCTCTCTCTTTGTCCTCTCTCTCTCTCTCTTTCTCTCTCTCTCTTTGTCTCTCTCTCTCTCTTTGTCTCTCTTTGTCTCTGTCTGTCTGTCTCTCTCTCTTTGTCTCTGTCTGTCTGTCTGTCTATCTTTGTCTCTGTCTGTCTGTCTGTCTGTCTGTCTGTCTCTTCTCTTTGTCTCTGTCTGTCTGTCTGTCTCTCTCTCTCTCTCTTTGTCTCTGTCTGTCTGTCTCTCTCTCTCTCTCTCTCTCTCTCACTTTGTCTCTGTCTGTCTGTCTGTCTCTCTCTCTCTCTTTGCCTCTGTCTGTCTGTCTGTCTGTCTGTCTGTCTGTCTCTCTCTCTCTCTCTCTCTCTCTCTCTCTCTCTCTCTCTCTCTTCGTTGTGATCGGTTTTTTTCTCTATCCCCCTGATTTTTTTTTTTTTTTTTTTTTTTTGGTTTATACCTTCTGTAAGTGCTCGACTGCAAAAGTTGGCGGCCGAGTTTGAACCATTGGTGAGGTCTGAATGTACAATAGGAAAACCTCTGTCCACCCAGCAGTAAGCTTACATGAAAACCTGAATCAGTCCGAAAAACGTTAAGGCGGAAGAAAGAGACGTGGGGGATTTGCTGTCCGGACTTTGGCCGTTAACCTTTGAATTCCACACTGATAGTAAAAAGTCACTGACATCTCAGCTAACAGTCATGAGGGCTAACAAGGAACCTCCCCCCCCCCCCCCACCCCAAGTCCCCCATCTCTCTCACGCACACACACCCATCCAATAAAAGGCAGTTCTATTCATTCCTCACGACTACAGAGCACAAAGCCTTGAAGTGTAATAGCAACACAAAATACCTTGTTATCCATCACACACACACACACACACACACACACACACACACACACACACACACACACATGCACACACGCACGCACAATTCTTAGCTAGGAAATAGTCCCTGGTAGACCTGAATATAAATCTCAGCGTTGGTAGAAACATACAGAAATGGTTCACAGACAAAGTGGCTTTGAAGTGTATGTGTGTAAGCACGCTCTTTGGGAGGAACACCCCGACTTCCGCACACAGAGAATTCCGCCGTGGTGAGGAAGCGACTGTACAATGTGTGTTTGAGGAAACAGGCTGATGCTGATAAAAAAAAAAGACTGAAATTGTGTTTGTTTGTGTGGTCTGTGTCAAGAAGTCTACAGAAATTTTATTGATCCACGTATATGTCTTCTTCTTCTTCTCATTATCATTATTATTATCATTACTATTATCATTATCATCATCATCATTATTATTATTATCATTATCATTAATGTTATGATGTTGATTTTTTTTTTAAATTAAGCTTTAACCCTTGCTTATTCTAACGGCATAGAAGATGTGATGTAGCCTGCTCGGATGAGCCTAACAGGGTGACGTTTTGTGACGAAACTGCAAGCCCGAGGAACTATGTGAATTTCCTTATTCAGTATCTTGAATGAAACAGAACGCTATATCCAGAGAACAACAGGCGCACAGACAGAGAGAGGGATGGCCACTATAGAATGATGAAATATAAAAAGCAACAAACGGACAAAACCGTCTGTTGTGGAATCCACATTGGAAACATGTCCAACGAACAGTTAAAGCAGTTCCAGGTTAAAAAAGAAAAAAAAAATCGCTCACGCAATATCACCAACAACTACACGTAACATCACCAGTAGTAACGGCAGCAACAACAACACATTTCAAGAATAAGTCAATTTTAACAACACAACAAACGATTTTAACAATAACAGCAACCGAATTTGACTGACATCAGTAGAGGAAGACATTGTCGTTTTACACGAGTCTTGCAGCTTCAAAGAGTAGCATTCAAGTAATGGCAATGAATTGAATAAAATAACAACGGTAAACATAATGATGTAAACTTAATAAGGAATGACCATGCTCAGAAAGCTGCCGATGAAAAAAAAAAAAGCGCTTCAGTTGTTCAATTCTTTCAATTTATGTCGAATCA
Organism: Conus canariensis; assembly: GCA_033310375.1. NCBI lineage: Eukaryota > Metazoa > Mollusca > Gastropoda > Neogastropoda > Conidae > Conus > Conus canariensis. The sequence goes on from CM065743.1 coordinate 25,529,259, forward strand.
AGTACAACATAAAACGAAATAAAATTTCCTAATTTTGGAGCATGGTGAGTTTAACGTCCTATCGGCCACAGCCCTTAAGGCTACGTCATCTGTATCACTTTTCACAATCACCGTTGAACCAGCCCATCCTACCGCATAGCGTCCCTTCAGGGAGATCACAACATGAAGGGGGGGGGGGGGGGGGGGGGGGGGGGTTGGGGGGGGGGGGGAGGGAATCATACCCTAAAAATAGCAACAAACGTATGTGACAATGATGCTACACATTAAAATACTGACGCAATAGCTAAACTGACGATAATCTTAAAGCGGATAATAGTACGACATACTAAGTTCAAAAGCCATTCCGCATCATTTTTCATCCCAAAATTTATCTCTTTTTTTTCTAGGAAAAAAAAAAAAGTGTGTGTTTGTGTGGGGGGGGGGGGGGGGGGGGGGGGGGGGAGAGAAAAAGCAGAGATGGAGATCCTAGCGTACGTTTCTGTTTGCTCAAAATCGTTTGGTTTCCGTTCGTTAGCACCAACGCTATGACAATCATTGCGAAGGCCCCTGAAAATACAGCTCATTCTCAAATATCGACGTTCAAAGTGTAATATAGGTTCTTACATCTGTTAATTTTTTTCGGTTACATTTTTTTTTATGTCGTTGAACATGTGCGTAGGCATGCTGATACTCCTGCGGGCACTCCCTGTATAGACAGGCAAGGATTAATCCTATCTACCCAACAAGGGGAGTGGAGTTTTGTGTGCATGGCCGTTTTTTTTTTTTTTTTTTTTTTGTATCCCGCCATTAAGGCAGCCATACTCCAACTTCGGGGCATTAACGCATTTAAATGCAAAACCAGATAAGCCAAAAAAAAAAAAAAAAAAAGGACTGATTTCAGAAAATAGATAAACAAGAGAAGCAAAATACGCCCCAAAAAATTTTGTTGTTTTTTTTTTTAAGTCATTAACAGACAGCACACGTCATTATGAAGACGTGTATGGCAAACCTGTATCCCCATAGTTATGCATAGATACTTTTCAGTTTCTGTAAAAGTATACCATTTGTGAAAATAACTTTATTGTTAGAACTGGCGCAGGTAAGTCAGTCTAGAAGAAAGAGCGGAGTGATGTGGGGTGGGGGCTTAAGGGGAGGGATAGAGGGAGGGGAAGGGGTCGAAGGATTCCGTAATCTCTTCTCTCCCTCGTATCCGCTTCTATTCCCCCCCCCCCCCCCCCCCCCCCCCCCCCCCTCAACCCCTTCTCTTCCCTCCCCCTTCTTTGCCCCGTCTCCTTACCGCCATTCTGAAAAAAAAAAAAAAAAAATGGTCGACCACACTCTGAAAATCTTTTATTTATTGTTCTTGTTGTCGTTGTTTTGTTCCTATTATCACAGGGGGAAAACAAAAACAGATGAAAAAAGAAAACATGCATGCCACGTCAACGTAAAAATATAAGAAATATAAGTTAGTTTTACATCACTTCCACATCCCTGGCGATTGAAAGAGACAGAAGCCCATAAGTTACATTTACATCACTTCAACATCCTTGGCGATTGAGAGACAGAAGCCCATAAGTTACATTTACATCACTTCAACATCCCTGGCGATTGAAAGAGACAGAAGCCCATAAGTTACATTTACATCACTTACACATCCCTGGCGATTGAAAGAGACACAGAAGCCCATAAGTTACTTTTACATCACTTCAACATCCCTGGCGATTGAAAGAGACACAGAAGCCCATAAGTTACTTTTACATCACTGAAACACCCACATCCCTTGAAAAAGGAGATATAAAACCCCACTCACACACCGAAAACAGCATCATTTATCGATCTAGTATCACATTTTGTATCGAGTACACCACAAGCGTTACCTACTAAAAATAAACGGATTTACTGCCTGGAAGCAGGTTTATCTATGTAAGCTATTCAGGTACATCGAACTGCTAGAGACCGACCTCAAACACCCTTAACGCTCTTCTACACCCACGTTAGTAAGCCCACGGCTTCTTAAACCAAGACGCCTCGAAAAAGCTGTCCTGTGGCTAGCGTATTCTGAAGGATGGCTGGATTTGGAAATAGATATTTGCTGAAGTTGCAGTCCAAAGAAAAGTGACACTGTCATCAATCCAAAACGACACAGTGGAGTCCTGGGTTCTCAATTGCACTGATCCAGTCCATTGGTTTGACGAGACCTATCTAGTCTGGCACAACTCTGAAAAACATGGCCCCAGCGTGAAGTGCAAGCTTTAAAAATGGTTTGTGTTTTTTTACATTGTGGAAAGGGTCCCTTATCTCATGAAGTAAAGTTTACCAACATCTGCGGGGACCTGATCTATTTTTAGACATGTTTTCTATTTTTAGCTCAGCTCCACTAGTGATTTCAAAAACTTATCCACTACGATGAACATTTACCATGAAAAAGGTTTTTGTTTTTATTTCTTGAGGCAAATTTCAGTTAACCCTTGCTTTAAATGACAGCAATAGCAATGATAATAATAACTATTATTAGAATTATCAATATTATGGTTTGTGCATGCATGTGTGAGCGCACATGCATGTGTTAAAAAATCCACAAACGTTTGTTTACATGTAAACAGTAAACAAGTGGGGTATTTTTTGCTCCCATAAGAAAACCTAACACAGAGTAACTTTTATTCAAGACTGGCACAGCCTTTTAAACTTGAATAAAGTCAGACAAATACATAGACGAACAATCTAATAGTGGGGGAAAAAAACAAGCGCAGGCCAACAACTGAACTGTCTTCATAGTAATGACTTGGCAAAGATTTGGACTTTGAGGGGGGGGGGGGGGGGGGGGGGGGTTGAAGATGGAGAAACTGGGAACACGAAATTAAGAAAATATGTTACAGATATGAAAACTCTTCACTAGCTGCATAAGGGAACCATCGCAATCCCTTTTGAGGGCAGATATATTTGTATTGCCTGCTCCGAGGCCTTTCGTCCGCTGGGTCGAACTCATCAGGGAGACACGGCTGAAAGTGTGGGGAGGAAAAAAAAGTTGCTGAAAAACTAAAGACATTATGCAAATAGTATAAAATGTAGGGGACAATCTTTGAGCCTACGCTTGAGGATCCACCCAAACATGCAAGGGAGATCAAAAGACAAACACACAGACGGACAGACACAAATACAAATAACCTCAATTTAATCAAAACAAAATCGGAAATGAAATGAGGCAGGGAACAGTAAACGATATATGCGCTCCTGGCATCAAATAACTTTTTTTCCTCCCCACACTTTCGTTTGGTTTCATTTACTACTCTTCGCTGGCTGCTTTGGGGGTGTTATTGGATTCTTTTTTGCACCCTTGGTGGTGAGAACACCACAGTATTATGGACTGTGGTGTGTCTCTATTTGATGCCAGGAGCGCAGACACAACCAGCCGTGTCTCCTGATGAATTCCGACCCAGCGGACGAAAGGCCTCGGAGCCGGCAATACAAATATATCTGCCCTCAAAAGGGATTGCGATGGTTCCCTTATGCAGCTAGTGAAGAGTTTACATATCTGTAACAGATTTTCTTAATTTCATGTTCCAGTTTCTCCCACTTCAACTCCCCCCCCCCCCCACCCCCCCCCCCCCCCCCCCCCCCCCCCCCCCCCCCCCCCCCAAATCTTTGCCAAGTCATTACTATGAAGACAGTTCAGTTGTTGGCCTGCGCTTGTTTTTTTCCCCCACTATTAGATTGTTCGTCTATGTATTTGTCTGACTTTATTCGAGTTTAAAAGGCTGTGCCAGTCTTGAATGAAAGTTAGTCTGTGTTAGGTTTTCTTATGGGAGCAAAAAATACCCCACTTGTTTACTGTTTATCGTTTACTGTTCCCTGCCTCATTTCATTTCCGAGTTTGTTTACATGGTTCAGAAAATTTGGTCATCATATAAAATAATAATGAAAACAACTATATATGTATATAACTTGGGAGGAATATGAGACGATTTCTGTCATTCATTATCTTCCTTTGTCACATTAAAGTATGTGCTTCAGAGGCACTGTCATCCTGAGCCACAGTTTCTTCAGATTCACCACTACAAATAAGACTGCACTTAAATGTAATCATGCTGAAACAGAGTACACAAATAACCTTGTGACTGCTTTCGAAATCAACAGATTTCTCTTACCGTGTATATAAATGGAGACATTACTATTGTCGTCTGAAGAATCGCTGTCATCAAAGCATACCATCCTCTGTATGGAGTTTAAACAACTTTCCCTCTGCACTCACTGCAAGCAACACCACACACAAGACCGTGCTGTCTGCATGAACACTTGGCCGTTTGGCAGTCAGTTTTGCAGCTACATTTAATTATGTTCAGCAGCTCCTCTGGGGCTGCAAGCTCATCACAGCAGACTGGAAGCAACATACCGCTGGTTCTTTGCCATCCCCATTCAAGGGGGCTGAGATAGAAGTCAGGACTGCCGTTATTGAGAAAAAGCCACTCTTGCACTTGGTAGTAGCATCGCATGGAATGGAACTTCGCTGCTGATGCTGTTGGAGGTAGTTTGTTTGGTTGCAAAGCTGAAGAGCTGACGACCAGCCTCTGGGAATACTTGACATATCGGAGTCTATCAAGCTTGTCGTCAGATCTCCCACCAAACAGAAATACAAGGGCAGTCTCACCAGCTGCAACCACCTCTTGTGTGTCACTTTTCCGAAGAAAGACATCTGCCTACTTTCGAAAAAAACTCCGAAATTGCTAGCTTTTTCAAGGGAAGCGATTTTCCCAAAGAAAAAACAGCGCTGGTAGTGTCACACCCCCCAATGCATGGGCAAAAAGAATTCTGCTGCAAACGTCTGTGCCCAAAGTTTCTTGGATAGATCGGATGTCCCACACTCCGGAATCTTTCTTAGTTCCTGAAGACATGAAATAAACTGGGTGGTGATCTGATCCGATATGATGCTGGAGTAGCACCAGAAGGTCGGTGTCCTTGCCAACACGTACTGTTTTCACCTCCACTGCTTTTTCAAGGGTTGTCTTGACGATGAGACAATCAGCATCTCCATTTGCAATCAGCATCTCCATTTGCATGCAACATATCAACGCTGCTGCTCTGAAGGGAGTGGCTGAGCAAGTCTATGAAACGTTGTTGTAAGGATTGGCCAGGAACTGCTCTTTAGATCCACAGAGAGCCATTTCTGGTTGGAAAGCAATGTCTCTGGCAGTGGTGTTTTGTTTCGTTTTATGGAGGTGTGCAGCATCTTTTGTGGACGATCTCCAGTATCCATCAAACACAACTGACACTTTCGTGTATCTTCGAATGACAAAATCCATGTACATGGCAACAATCTCCGAATAAGTTGCTCCACTGGGCCAAGGGATACGGTGAAGTAGAGACCCCCCGTCGATGACTGTGAATGCACCAGGTGGAGTGCTTGGACTGACTTGTTTGGTTGATGTCCAAATGTAGTCTGCTAGAGCTGCTTTGATTGCTCTTCTTGGAAGACCACATGCATCAAACAGCGAAGATGGAACATTAGTTAGTTCATATTTCAACGAATCTTCCAACAGATTTGGAGTTTTTTCAGCTGCTTTTGTCAGTCTTTGGAACAAAAGATTCGGGTCAACTGTCACCGCATCATTGTTGACTTTGATCACAGTTCCTGAAGCCATTGTCTTTGCTTGATTTTTCTTCGAGAAGGTGACATCTGCAAAGCTCTTGCCAGTCATGGATTTCAAAATCTCATCCCCAATTTCTTTTGCTTTGTCACAATTTGTTGCTTGGTCTGCTGTTCTTCCACTTCCAATGCTCATCAACACATCCGTTTCACCAAGTGGATTCCTTTGCTGCAAATAACGTAGGATCACGGTTGCCTCTCGGTGATCTCGCTGCTGTCGATTCATGCTGATGTCTTCGTGCTGCACACGTTGCTCGCTGGTCTTCAGGCAGACTTCTGTCACAGTCTGCATGGCGACGCTGATCTCGGTGCACGCAGGCATGCACAACAACCTCGAGTTAGACCTCCACTGACTTTCAGACTTCGCATCAGAACCTGCTCTATAATGAGGTCAGTTGACAGACCTGCCCAAAATCGGTCAGATCGTCTAATGACGTGGTGCCCATAAAGAAATTCCTGATAAACAACAGGATGTGTTTTTTCGAGAGCTTTCATTTGTTGCACAAAATACTACAACCCCAGAGAGCCCCTTTCCCCATCATTTAAAAGTTCTGTTAGTATATTCCTTGCAGAGCATCCCACTCCCTCTCCTATAAAAAAAAAAAAAAAAAAAAAAAAAAATTGATAACAATGATATTAAGAACAAAAGATCCCCCACACACGATGAAGTATAGAATTAAAACAAAAGCA
>CM065743.1:25540568-25550568 GCA_033310375.1 Conus canariensis
GAAGGATGTGGAACAGTTAGGTTCGTGGCGTGGAAGGAGCATTTTGAACATTAGCCTAGGAGATCATGTTTAAGCTCGGAATGAAAAAAAAAAAAAATCAGAACCAGCATTTGTCGACACCGGGATGGCTCTGGGGAAAGTGAGGCTGGTGAAGGAATAAACAGTGTTGAGGGTTACAAGAAGTTCGGTCAGCTCCAACCTGTCACAAAGTAAGCCACAAAGTTGTCAGCAAGTCCGAAGTGCCATCTCTGGAATTTCAAACAGTACAAGGTCAATGAAGAAATACTCTCGGGTTTTTTGGGTTTTTTTTTGTCTAAATTTATATCTATTATTTTCTTTGAATTTTACTTTGTTTAAACAGAGCAAAAAAAAATAGTGTCCTTACCTTTAGCCTCCTACTATGGTTGTTTGGGTGTAGTACAGATGATAGGGATTCCACACAGTGGTCAAACAGGCTGAGAAAATCGTTGGTATTACGCTGCCTAGTCTGTGTAAACTGCTCAAGAAAAGCTCCAGGTGGAAGGTTGAAAGGATCATGGTAGAGGGGCTCCTGCTCCATGCAGAGTCAGTTTGAGCTGCTGCCCTCAGGGGGAAAAAATGACTAAAAGCTGCAAAGTGTAGAAACTGCATGATGCAGTAAACTCACGTGCCCTCAGCTATCGCAACAGTCATAATCGCGCAGCTGTAATGTCAAAAGGGGGGGGGGGGGGGGGGGGGGGGGGGGGGGGGAGCGAGAGGAGGTGAAAAGGAGCGCGTGGTGATCCAAGATTTTTCTATTGGTTGTTTTAATTTGTACCAAATTAGTTTTTATTTTCGAGTTTTGTAAGAGTTTGAATACCAGTTTAATTAGTATTCATTTTAATTCAAGGGGAGGAAGGCGTGGAAGCGGGAGGGGCGGTGAGCAAGTGTTGGATGATATGGTGTGTTAAGGCGGGGAATGAGGAAGGGATAAATTGTGTGTGTGTGTGTGTGTGTGTGTGTGTGGGTGTGTGTGTGTGTGAAAGAGAAAGAGAGAGAGAGAGAGAGTGTGTGTGTGTGTGTGTGTGTGTGTGTGTGTGTGTGGGTGTGTGTGTGTGTGAAGAGAAAGAGAGAGAGAGAGAGAGAGAGAGAGTGTGTGTGTGTGTGTGTGTGTGTGTGTGTGTGTGTGTGTGTGTGTGTGATGAGCTCGCAACTATATGAAATGATCATTATTTGTTAATAGGAGAGAAGAGCTTTCGATTGCAATTGCTTCCAGATCTGATGTTTTGGATACTGACTCTTCACTGAAGAAAGATTAGCTTCAAACTTGAATGAATATTATAAAGATGTGTTCTTTGGAAGATTTATAATTGCTCATGACTGTACATACTTGTTTGTTTCTTTCTTTTTTAATTTCTTTCTCTCTTTATTTTTTTCATTTGTTTATTTGGTATCCTGTTTGGTTTATATCTATTTACTTTATAATAATTTGTTTCTTCCTTACAATAATTTTATTTTCTGATATTTTTGGTGTTCTCACTAGCAGTAATGGTAATAACATAATAAAAGGAATGACAGCCGTAGATATGATGATAATAATGAGAATCATGATGATGATGATGATAATGATGGTGATGATTATCTTTCTCCTTCTCCTCCTCCTCCTCCTCCTCATAACAACAGTAATGATAATATGGTGATGGTAATCATAATCATAAGCAGTAGCAGCTTGATAGTCATTATTATTATTATCATCATCATCATCATTATCATCATCATCATCATCATTATCATCATCACAACCATGATCAAAACCATGATTCTTGCTTCAATATATAAATCAAGAATTATGAACATGTAGAGTGGTTTCTGCTTTAAGATTGCATGCTCTTTTGAAAATTTTGACAGCTATAGCTGCCCCTCACCCCCCTCTCTGTCTGTCTGTCTATCTGTTTCTCTCTCTCTCTCTCTCTCTCTCTCTCTCTCTCTCTCTCTCTCTCTCTCTGTCCTAGATACTGAAGCTTTTCAATAATGTTGTAATATGATCTGTGTGATTGTTTTACATTTACGATTGTTTCTATAAATCATTTTTCTGCATATGTAAGCTATAGGCTTACGTGTTTATACATATGATAGGTTTTTAACTTGGAATCATCTCCCCCTCTTCTCTCACTTTTACTGTTTTCTTACCCTTCTGCCCCTCTCGCTCTGTCTTTCTTGCTCTTTCTGACTCTGTGACCATGTGTGTGTGAGTGTGTGTGTGTGTGTGTGTGTGTGTGTGTGTGTGTGTGTGTGTGTGTGTGTGTGCGCACGCGCGCCCCGCGTATGTGTGTTTTGTTTTATAATGGCTGCTTTATGTCGTATACAAGTTTTCATCAGTCTTGTTTAACTTGCCGAGTAAAGGATCTGGGGTTTTTTTTTTGTTGTTGTTGTTGTTTTTTTTTTTTTTGGTCATTGCTGTTCATTATACTACACATGTAACAACTGTGATAAAACGATGGTAGGTTTTGTGGTAGTGCTTAGTTGTAACTGCTGTTCTACTTTCAACTTGTTCTCTGTGTGTGAGGTATTTTGTGCTCTCTGTATCAGAATCTTATAATTTGTTTACTTACTTTACCCCAATAAATCCCCCCCTCTCTCTCTCTTCTCTCTCTCTCTCTCTCTCTCTCTCTCTCTCTTCTCTCTCTCTCTCTCCTCCCCCCCCCCTACCCCCCATCCCCGCAATCGACTCCATATAATATATATATATATATTGTGTGTGTGTGTGTGTGTGTGTGTGTGTGTGTGCGTGCGTGCGCGTGTGTTCGTGTGTGTGTGTGTGTGTGTGTGTGTGTGTGTGTGTGTGTGTGTGTGTGTGTGTTGTGTATAATGGAATGCATTGGATACACACTAATCCTGCATCTCATGCTTTTCATTAGTTACCGGGCCGAGTGCCAGTGACTTTACAGTTTGTGTGACGAAAATATTCATTCATTCCCCCATCATCCTAACGGTCATAAGGATGGGCATGTCTGACAACGGGGCTGCTGTCGTTGAGTATCCATCGTAGCATGTCAGTGGGGAATGCATGCGGAGCCGGTCCCCTCTCCAAATAGGATGTTGCTTACATAATCCAGCGGGTAGACGTGGGCAAGGGCTTTTAACCGCCTGTCTGTCTGCGTATAGCATGCAGAGGATTGAGACATTGGTAGGGCAGGTCAGCACGACTGCAGTTTTTAAAGCTGACAACAGAAACAAATGACTGGCGTGGTGAACGAGTTTTCGGTTTAATCTACTTTCTTTTTTCCTCTGTCAACTGTTCTGTAAATGCCAACACAGATGGTCACCAATCCCGGGAGTTATAATAATTGGTGAATTGCATACCCCGCCCCATGAATTAAAAACAGGGCCTACGTTTCGTAATGGCTTTTGGGCATCATGCAGAAAACACGACGTTACTTTTTGATTAATTTAATTTTGATTAAAAAACTGAATGCATATAATCTACTAGATTGCATGGTATGCAACAGACTGACGCTACATTATTACATGCTTTTAATCTGTAACTGGTACATATGGTCAAATGTCGTTGTATGAAGTTAAAAAAAAAGATCGCCAGCGAATGTGGCATTATTCTTTAATGTTTATGATTATATTCTAGCCGACCACGCGGGGCCTTTTCAGGGTTGTTATCGCTCAGGGAAAAGAAAAAAAAATCTGTTCACGCATTTGCATGCACATAGTCGCATGAAATCCATGGCATGATGGCTGTTGTTTTAGTATCTTAAAGGCTGAACAAACAAACAAACAAACAAACAAAAAAGGAAAAAAAAAAAGAAACAGAGACCATGCCAAGTGCTCCAAGCATTTTACTTTAATTGTTACCACTCACATGACAAAAGCAAATAACAAAGACAAAACAGCTGTTGAAAGCAACAGAAAAGAAAAGAAAAACAACTTTTGAAAAAAAGGTATAGAGGCCCACTAGACAGCATGTACATTCTCAGAACCTAGTCACCAGAATACACACACAAAAATGTGTGTGTGTGTGTGTGTGTGTGTGTGTGTGTGTGTGTGTGTGTGTGTGGACAATTTGAAACCACATTAATAAAATTGTTATTGTGAGGGTAGACTCAAATACACATTACAATGTGCCACAATCGCAATATATTTGGAACTGAGGTACATTGAACAAAACAATATTCAAAGGCGAGTCAAAAGTAGTAAACAAAATGCGCTTGATGAGTATTTATGGATAAATCAATATTAATGTTGCTTGATTGCTTGCTTCGTATGAATCTATGTGTATCTTCATCTGGATGAAGTTTCACAAACCATCAGAATATATTTTATTAATGTTACTTACGCATGCTTTAGGCCTACGTCTTTTAGAAAAAAAAAATCTTGTTAGCCTCACTCATTACCAGCACGGCTTCAACGAAAAAAACAATGAATTTCTTTTTACTTAATTTGTTTTCTCTTTTTAGATTTGCATAATACTACTTTGTCTCCCATTTTTCTGTGCAATGTGAGCAGCTTTTATTTGTTTTATTCCTTGTAAATGTGTGTGTGTGTGTGTGTGTGTGTGTGGTGTGTGTGTGTGTGTGTGTGTGTAGTTCACATGTCGGTTATTGAGAAAGAAATGTGATATTATATATATATATATAATGCTGAACAATTTTATATTATATATATATATATATATTATTTATATATATACATACATATCATGGTAAAAGGGAAAGAGGTGTCGGTAAATCTAACAGTCAGTCTTTAATGTTTTGAAAGACTCGACTAAATGAAAAAGAATTTTGGTAACATATTGAAATAGTCGTAAAAACAAGAGAAAGAAGAAACAGATGATTTTGTGGGCAGCCTGACATAACACCAAATCTTGGGCAGCCAGATCTTTACCATGCCGTACTCCTAAAAGGAAAACATATGCATGGGGCATGAAAGCGAATCATTGTTTTGAATGCCTCAGGCGTCCAACATACACATGCCATTCAGACTGTCCATCTGAACGTAGTGTCGTTCTAATGGTGTCAGTGAAGTGTAAGATCGGTCCATTACTGCGCCGGCTGTTATCGTCTGCTGTATCACTGTATACTGTTAAATAGAATTGCTTGACCAGTTTTTGCTAAGTGTGTATTTTTTAAAAGAGCGTTTGAATAAACGATTAAATTCTTGAAGAAATACTACAGTTGAATATAAATGTTCAGACTTACTACAGTTGAATATAAATGTTCAGACTTTTTTTTTTTTTTTTTTAAAGAGGAGAAAATTTACAAGGTGAGTTTTCTTTTGTTTTGTTTTTTGGTGGTCGATCAAAGTCTGTCCTAGATTCGCTGATACAAACTATCAAAAAAGCGATTGGATGGTACAGAGGGGTGGGGGGCGGGGGGGGGGGGAGGCAGGAGAGGGAGGGGGGATAAGATAATCAGTGGAGCCGAAACCCCCAAACAGGTAGGCACAGGTAGTTTTTACCTAACACTTCCGTGAGCTAAGTAGGCAATTAAGACAGCAGACAATTCCGCTCCGACTCAAGTGGTCTCTGAAGCTGTTTCCGGGTGATCCAGCCGGTTGGGGCGTTAGGATTCGTGAATAAGTCGGCATGGACTTGCTAAATTGTCATCCTCAGACAGCCAGGTGTACCGATGGCAAAGCGAACCAACTACCCCGATAAGGGAGGTAAGACTGCGTTAACCCCTGATTCGCGAACCCTCAGTTGTAAAGTGGTGGGAAGGAGACACATTAACCACACTAATTGGAGGCAGCGGACAGAAGTGGCCCCGTAGCGAGGTTGTCGTGGATGTCGTTATGGACAGAAACAGAGCAAGCCGGATCCCCCAATCTCGTGCACTGTACTGAAGTACGAAGCTGGCGGCTATGGTTAGGCTTGATTGGAGGTAAATCGATCTTGCACGTGATCGGCAAGTCAGAAAAGGCCGTGTAAGAAGTTGGTGTAAATTTCGAAATCCACCGGAGTGCAAGTAAACCCCATTTAGGTTCTAGAGACTTTGAGTGACTGTTAATTTGTGGAAGTATTCATAATAATAATAATAATAATGATAAAAACATTGCTTTGGGCTGTGGACTATTATAGAAGAGCCAGTGTTGGCTGGATATAAAACAGATAGAACACCACCATTGCTATATGCGTACTTCCAACTAGAAACAGATTTGTCCTCAGGAGCCCCAAGATAAAAGGACGTAAGTCTCAACATTCAAAGTCAGAGAGAGGTTTTTGAGTACGAACTTGCTGATTTCCCGACAGACACGTATGGTGGCATGGATGTACTATTAGATACATCCCCTGCCCCCGCACTGCTGAGATGGATATCTCCGTCTACTCGCTCAGCTGTAGTGGGTGGGGACGCTAAATTTGAAAGCAGGAGAGAGACAGACACACGGAGGCTCGGCGGTAGAGCTTTGAGTTCACAGTCAAACGTTGCCAGTTCAAATCCCGCTGGCGCCCAGCGCAAAACCGGCCATTTTCGCTGTCCATCTTAGCTTGTTGTCGTCCTGGTGGTATCAGTGGAGTATTGGATAGGACCTGTACCCTTCCCTTCCCCATTGCCTTGAGTGTTTTGTCCTTAAGCGCCAGGTGTGCACGTAATACACAAATGTAACCAACAAACCAGACATTCAACACGCGACGCGGCAAACGTTCGCTCTGGGAACGTTAATCTCACCATCTACCTCCAGAGGCAGGGAGGGGGAGGAGGACGCGGACAGGAACACACAGGAGGATTACGCTCCAATAATAGTCTGTCTAAATTCCGGTTGTTGCTCTTACAGTATTCTGTCAGTTAAGGTTCTTTCTCTCAAAATATCTGTCTGTGGTTCCTGTTCTGTTTGTTTTGTCAGTATCTAATTCTTGCACTCAGAATGTTCCATCAGTCGCCAGTTAGTGCTCACAGTTTTTGCTGTCAGAATATTCTGTGAGATTCCAGTTTGTATTCTCAGAATGTTCTGGTAAAAAAAACAATCAGATCTTGCTTGCGAAATGTTCTGAGAGTTTAAAATGCTTAATCGGTCTCTGGTGTTGGCTGTCAGAATTTTCTGTCGATTTTCGATTGCTGTGTGTGTGTGTGTGTGTGTGTGTGTGTGTGTGTGTGTGTGTGTGTGTGTGTGTACGTACGCGCACGCGTGTGAAAACACTCTGTCACTTTCTCGTCTTAACTCTGAAAATGTTATACCAGTCTCCGCTCTAACTCTCAGAATTTTCTGACAATTTTTGTTTTTGTACCAAAATGTTCTGTCTGACAGTTTCCGTCCCCCCCCCCCCCCTCCCCCCCTCTCCTGCCACTACCTCCTCCCCCCCCCCCCTTCCACACACACACACACACACACACACACACACACACACACACACACACACACACACACACACACAACGTTCTGTTAGTCTACAGTTCTTGCAGTCAACTGTTCTGTCGGTCACCAATTCTTGCTCTCAAAATGCTCCATGGATTTCCGGGTCTTACTCTAAATATTTTGTCAGTCTCCCGTTCTTGCTTTCAAAATATTTTGTTACTTTCTCCAGTTCTTGCTTAATATTCTATCAGTCTCAAGTTCTCTCTTCCAAAATGTTTTATCAGTCCCCAGTGGCTTTAAAAATGTGCTATCAACCTCCGGTTCTCGCTCTCAATCATTTCACCACTCTCCGGTTTTCGCTGTCACACTGTTCCTCAGAACATTCTGTCGATCTCAGGTTCTTGTTGTCAAACTGTCCTATCAGTCTCGAGTTCTTGTTCTCAAAAGGTAATGTTATACCAGTGTCTGCTTCTTGCTATAAAAATGTCCTGTCGTTCTCTCTTTCTTGCTCTCAAATTTTGATTTCATTGGTCCGTTAGTTTCCAGTTCTTGCTCTCAAAACATTCTGTCAATCTATAGGTACTCTCAAAAAACATTCTGTCAATCTATAGGTACTCTCAAAAAACAGTCAATCTCTAGTTACTGTCAAAACAATCTGTCAATCTCTAGTTACTGTCAAAACATTCTGTCAATCTCTAGTTACTGTCAACACATTCTGTCAGTCTCTAGTTACTCTCAAAACATTCTGTCAGCCTCTAGTTACTGTCAAAACATTCTGTCAATCTCTAGTTACTCTCAAAACGGTCTGTCAATCTCTATATAGTTACTCTCAAAACATTCTGTCAGTCTCTAGTTACTGTCAAAACATTCTGTCAATCTCTAGTTACTCTCAAAACATTCTATCAATCTCTAGTTACTGTCAACACATTCTGTCAATCTCTAGTTACTCTCAAAACATTCTGTCAATCTCTAGTTACTCTCAAAACATTCTGTCAGTCTCTAGTTAATCTAAAAATGTTCCGTCAATCTCCAGTTCTTGCTATTAAAACAGTGCCCGTCTCCATTTCTTGTTTTGAAAGAAAAAAGAAAAAAAGAGCTATCAGTCTCCGGTTCTTGATTTCAAATTGTTCTGTCAATCTCCAATTCTTGCTTTAAGAATATGCTATGAATTTCCAGTTCATGTTCTCAGAATGTGATATTCTATCAATCTTCTTTTCTTGCTCTCAAAATATTTTACATCAGTCTCCGGTTCCTGCTCTTAAAATATTCTATCACCGATTGGCTTTGGCTCTCAGAACGTTTATGAATACGCGGTTTTGACTCTCAGAACATTCTTGTAGAACGTTCTTTCAATATCAGTTTGTGGCTTCACGTGTTATTAGTGTGAGGTTCTAGAATATTCTTCCTCTGTCCAGTTTTTGCTCTCAAAATCATCTGTCGGTACTTTGTTTTATGATCTCAAAATGTTCTGTCAGTGCCTGGTTCTTACTGCCAAAACTGATCAGTTTCCGAGTCTAGCTATCGAAAAGTTCAATATTTTAAGGATACAGACGTTCTAATCTGTAAAGCCTAATACAAATCGCATTTGTGATTAAATAAAAAAAGTAAAATGCATTCTATAACAGATATACAAGATGATACGTATTGACTATCATCATCATCATCATCATCATCATAATTATTATCATTATTATTATTATCATTATTATTATTATTGTCGTTGTTGTCATTATCATTATTATTACATTATTATTATTATAGCACAAAAAGCATATTCTACTTTTACTAAGTTTACTGGACAGAAAAAAAATACTACAATGTTTTATCATTTAAACTTTTTGCTGCTGGGTTTTTGTTACTGATAGAATGTATGTTTATACGTAGGTACGTACGAACGTATGTGTGTACGTATGTATGTGTGCTATCTATGCATGTAAATGTTTGGCTTCGCGGACACAGAATATGGAAGAAGTGACACACGTCGACTGCAGGTGTGCTCATGGCCGACAAGGCCAGTGCAGGATAAGATATCTTACAAGATAGACAGACAGGTAGATAGACGGACAGACAGACCGACTAACGGACAGACAGACAGATTTATTTATCTATTTGCTGCTGGGAGACATCGCCATCAGTTTGTCAGTGAAAGAAAAAAGAATAAACCACAAATTATTTCTCTTGAACTTTTTTTTGTCCCGTCTCCCCATGTCCCTTTCTCACTATCCCTCCTTTTTTTTCTTCCTTTCTTCCTTTCTTTCTTTTCTTCTTCTTCTTCTTTGTTTTCTTAAGAGATTTGACCGATGTTGTACGACTTTACGCACGCAAGCGGTTCTGACCCAGATGTGGCCTCTTACGGTCGTCTGGACTTCAAATAACAACAGATACTAAAAACCGAAGAAGCTCAGTTCTTCTCTGCCCACTTAGTAAAGTATTTTGCCTCGGAAAAGAAGAGTAATTGAACTGTTTGCCATGGAAGACATTAGACCACAAAGTATGCGAACTGAAAATTGCAAGTTGTAAATAGAATTACATCTTCTTTGACAATTTTTGATGACATGTTATAGCAGTAACCGTGTCGGTTTAACCAGCTAAACGTCAGTTATAAAACAAGCGCTTGACAAAGGGATGAAAAGTTTGAAAAAACAAACAAACAAAACAATAACGTCGACGCAGAGGGTCTCATGATGACACAGGTATGTCAAGAGAAAAGACTATCAACGATAGATTATGCATGAGAAGATCT
>CM065743.1:25555568-25563068 GCA_033310375.1 Conus canariensis
GGGGGAGTCAGACAGGCTGACAGATAGACAGGCTAGTAGGATAAGCCCCATTATTTTCAAAGTCAATTCTCCAGTTCCTTGGCCCAAAGGATGAAAGAGACAAATCGAGAAATGCAAACGGAAAGCGAGGACAGAAAAAAGACCAAAAAATAAGAATAATAAAAAAAATAATAATAAGATAAACAATCAGTGCATGTATAAGTATGCATCCATCGCTTGCCTCGAGAGAGGGATGGAGGGAAAGAGGGGCTGTGACTGAGACAAATTTTGTTCAGAAAGGGACACGTGAAAGAAAACGAGCAAAAAGAAAAGAAAGTATACACGTCGCCTAAATTAAAATAGGCTTATAAGAAGCATAAAGACTTCACCGATGACCAGTATCCTCATTTCTTGTGACGTGGCGTTAACAAACTACGATAGAATAAACAAAGGTGTTACAAATATTCATGCTAGCTGTTTTTCGACAGTCTGTTTTCTGATATTACGGTTCGTCCTAGACAAACGGCTACAAAGTGAACTCCATCTTGTCTTGATTTTTCACATAATGGACAAACGGAGTACGATTATATGACTGCCATTAGGGAACACGATGAAAAAAAAAAAAGTCAAAAACACTGAGTCGTAAAGTTGTCATCATGCTGTTCCAGTAAATATACATAGATTGATGTATACTTCGCATTCTATTTAATCCATTGATCATTGAATATAGGTAGAAATCATCACTAATTGAACATTCAAATCCCAATTTTGTTACAACTTCCTACTGACCCATCCTGTCCCCTCCCCAACCTCCCCCCTCCCTGTCTCTGTATATGTGTCCCTCTCTCGTTCGTCTGCCATCTTCCTCCGTCTCTTCCCTTTCCCCCCCCCCCCCCCCCCCTTGTCCTTTCCTCTTATCCTCTCTCTCTCTCTCTCTCTCTCTCTCTCCTCTCCTCCTCTCTCTCTCTCCTTCCCACCCCACCTATCCTAACCCCAGCCCCACATTTGCTCTTCACCTCTGCTCCCTTCCCCCTCCCCTTCTCTCTCTCCCTCTCTTATAGAGAACATTATATAAATACTTTTCCTGACGTATGTGTCGTAAAAAGGATAAAATTTAGATGCTGTTGTCATAGTGATCCGATTCAGACAAAAAAAAAAAAAAAAAAACCAACAACAACAAAAAAGCAAAACCCAATCGGTATTAAACGATTTGAACTGTTATGGGAAAGCATAAATGTTATGATGATTAGTATCATTTTATGATCGAGTGCCAGAAATATCAAATATGACTCGAAAAAAGTGTTTATCCACCAGTTACAGCAGTCGGAAATCTTCAGTGCCTCAGTCATGGAGTTGATGTATTCATCCGCGTCTGGAGGCTGGTCCGTCACCACTACTACTTCTACAACAACAACAACGACAAGAACAACAACTACTACTACTACTACTACTTCCACTACTACTTCCACTACTACCAGCAACAACAACAATAACAAAAACAACAAAAACAATTTCTATCACAATGATGATTATGGTGATTATTAGTGTCATCTTCGTTATCATCATTATCATCATTTTTACAACATTGCTTATTGCGAAAGAAAGCGTACACAAATCTCGAAAAGACCACTAGTATTCAGTCTTTATTTTTCTTCATCTCTCGGTCGTGTAAAAAGAAATCAACCAGTGAACATTAATCCATGCCGAGTCGAACAACAAAGTAGCCTACATCTTCTCCGAACCTCTCCAAACGTGAAATCAGAAATGTGACAGACACCCAATTAAGCTCATGTACAAAGCTAGACAAAATTGGAGTCAAGCATTGCGTCTTATTTAACACCGGGAGAATATAAAAGACCTAAATACTGACGCGCACACACACACACGCGCGCGCGCGCGCGCACACACACACACACACACACACACACACACACACACACACCACACACACACACACAGAAGCAGGAACTTTAATCCTCTCACCGTGGATTGGGTCTGGAGAAAAGCAAAACGGCAACGAACCATACACGAATCTCTTTTTTTACATACCCATTCACCCACACCCTAACTGACCAAACTTACTCTGTTGGTACACAAAACAAAGCAGAAAAAGACATATAGCTCCTCCCCCTTTCTATCTTTCATTCTTCCTTTTTCTCTCTCTCTTTTTCTTCGTCTAGTTCACATGTATTCCTTCCCTTCCGCCAGCCTTCCCAACACACCGTCGTAATTCGGAATTCGCACGAACTCTCACGTGATTGTAGGAAACAAAAGCTGTTTTTTTTTTTCTTCTTCAATTTAAACCTGGTTTTTCTTCCATTTTCTTTGAGATTCATGCATTGACTACTGAGAAATGTATATAAATGTTTAAAAAAAAAAAAGAAAAAAAAAAGAGATGCCGCATCTCGGAATGATAGAGAAAGATGACGAAAGCTGGACTTACCCTTGTAAAAAAAAATTTCTTCGGCCATTTTCCATCTTTGCTCCTTAGAATCCTTAGAATCGCTTCAGTAGGATTTTTTTCGTTTTGTTTTCCCTTCTTTTCTTTTTAGGCGCCAAATATCAGTGATGGTAGTAGTAGTAGTGGTAGTATTAGGATTCCTTGGTGATAACATTGTTATGTCGACAGTTAAAAGTAGGCAAGCATGGCAGAAACGTCGGGTTTTGATCCCGAACATTTGTGAGAAGACCCCGTCCAGATGAGCGTGAAACACCCAGCTGTCTGTGATGTACGCCGTCAGAAAAGACCCTCGACTAACAATTCCAACACTCTATAGATTATGGAAACGAGTCCATACACACATATGTCACCCCCAATAACTGTTTATGAGCGCTGAATTGGTGGGATGATAACAACACGCGCGCACACACACACACACACACACACACACACACACACACACACACGCACACGCACATCTATATCTATCTGTCCATCTATCTATCTATCTGCCTGTCTGTCTATCCATCTATCTGCACACGATTCGGCAATCTAGAATGTGTGTGTGTGTGTGTGTGTGTGTGTGTGTGTGTGTGTGTGTGTGTGTGTGTGTGTGTTGTGTAGATGAACAGTTAGATAGATGTGTGTGCAATCTAAAATTAGATGGATAGAGAGAGACAGACAGACAGAGACAGAGATGGATATAGACAGATATAATGGATAGATAAATGAACAGATAGATGGATATGTGGGAGGGGGTGGGGGACAAGCGCAGGCTAACATCACAACAACGCATGTGGATAGCCGAATTGTGTGCATGCATGCATATGTTGTGGCCCTTGAGCGAACGGAACAAGAAGGAGAAACAGAGGAATTATCTTTGATATAATATCTCGAAAACAGAAATAACAACCAATCTGTCGACATGTCCACGATTTGAGGGAAAGGAAAAAAAAATCACCGAGACCGAAATTAAATGAATGTGGCGCATATTGTTACATGGATATGATATTTAAGACAGTACATGACTTGGTTGAGTGATTTATTGATATTTGATCGGTGAACTGACCGATTGATTTAATCAACATTTCATTGTAGAAAAAAAAAATGAAGTGAGAAAACTTGCATAATCTGGCAGCACCTCCTCTCTCTCTCTCTCTCTCTCTCTCTCTCTCTCTCTGTCTGTCTGTCTGTCTGACGTATCGTTGAACTTCTAAGTGAAAGGTTAAGCGTCCTTTTTGGCAGCAGACCAGCACATATGTACAGCCAGAAGGCGACCTTCAGCCCTCCTCCCCTCCCCCCCCCCCCCCCCACACACCCTCCATTATTTCTTGCTCCCCTCTCCCCCAACCCTCTCGCCCTTTCCCTGCCTCTCGCACACACAGCGTTCAGGAAACACAAGTCATCCCGAAAGGTGGGCTGTTTTTATGCAAATGACAGTCTCGCCACGCATTTCCTCACACGTGATTGGTCAAACAGCCATGGATGAGTCATTCATTGCCAGAGGGGCAAATCTGGGCCAGTCGTCTGCCGAAACGGGAATCGTGGGAAAGGGACGCGCGGATACGGCTGCCTTCATTGCATTATTTTGTCAATCATTTCCGTGGTGCAGTGCATTCCATGTCATGTACCACTCACAGTGAAGCATATTCTGTGGGACTTGCACGATGTGAGACAAACATTTTACATCAGACCCTATGAAAACCTTGTTCAGAGTTGTCCCATCTGATGTGATCTTTGAATTTCTTAACGAGATTAACATTTTTCATGTGATCTAAGATTTTACAGAAGAAAGATTTAAAACAAATTTTCTGGTGTGTTTTTAGAAGGTGTATTTTAAAGAGTTGAGTGAATTAGTTTTTTTTTTTAGAAAGAGAGGGTGTTAGTTGCCGCCAATGACATTGACAAACAAAGCACATGACAAGACACGATGCATTTCAACCACTTGGGTCTTCTTCAGGCGAAAAAATAAATCACATTTAACATTTAAGACAGTACAAACAAAGAACGAAAATGACTCATCTGTTGTTAGTCCATGTGGTGGGGAGAATTAGTTTTTGTTTGTTTATTAATTTTAATGACTTGTGAATTGACTCCAACGCGGTGACAGCCTTGATATTGCCGTTTGCGATAGCTGAGCTATAAGCAGCATTACCTTACCTTCCCTTACTAATCATTTCCAAGGCACATGAAGAGCTTCGCCGATGAAGGTCCAGAAGAATCAGAGTCAGTGTTCGACATGCAGGAGCTTTTGCTTTGTGTCATGAGATGGCAGTTTGGGTTTAGACTGGCGGGGAGGAGACAGAGGCATCGCAGTTCATTAGTTGCAGGACCTTTTGTATGTAAGTTATATCAAATGATGCTTGATGCAGGTGCTGACATATGCATAGATGTGCGTACATTTTATCAAGATCAGATCAGTAGATGCGATTTCTGCCGAGCTGGTTCAATTTCATCGTAGACAGCCCAGTTCCCGATCAGTGACATGAGAGGATTTGCAGCTGGAGTAGCTCAGTTGGTAGAGCGCTGGATTCGTAATCTTGGTGAACCACGAGTTGCAGGATCGAATCTCCGCCGACCCGTTTCGGTGCAGGTGGATTTTCCCCTCCGAGTTAACATTGGTTCTGACCCCATTTCCCACATAGTCCTTCGAATGAGACTATAAAACGAGGTTCCGTGTGTGAACGTACGCGTAACATCTTGCACACACGTAAAATCCCGTCACCAACTCTCGGAAGAGAAGGCCAGTTTGGCCGTTGGTGTGGATGACATGTCACACATAGCATGCACTCTGCATGAGAAATCGAAAGAATGATGGAAGGAAAGTGAGTAAATGATATTGAATGACACGGGAAACGACTGAATGAAGCGTCGGCAAGCTGCTCTACAGTCGGCTCTACCCAGGGAGGCAGCCCGTTGTATAAACGAGAGTATGGGTTGTGAAACGCTTAGAGCTTGCCCTCTAGGCAATGATAGGCGCATATACATGTACTACTATAGGATGAGGTTTCATTAGGGGAGGGGGGAGGTCAGGGGTCCTCCGACAGTGGGAGAAGTACAGCAAAATAAAAACGGCAGAAGTTTTGAGAGAGAGAGAGAGAGAGAGAGAGAGAGAAAAGAGAGAGAGAGATCGTAAAAGTGGGGAGTGGTGGCTGGGAGGGGGGGGGGGGGTTGTCCCCTCCCAAGATTTTAGACAGGGGCTTGGGGAGGGGAATGATCTCCTCTTCCAAAAGTTCCTAACAGGGGGAAGGGGGAGGGGTCACCTCTTCCAATATTAACCCCACCCTCCAGTCTGGAGGTCAACGAGCTGGGAGGGGAAGTGGAGAAGGGGAGGAAGACGACCATACAGGGCCCTTTCAGGGATGAAACATTGATGATCGAAAAAAAAAAATCGCTCCACTCAAAGGGAGCTCAGCCTTGGCTTAAGGCTGTGTCAGGCCAATTGACATAGGCTAGAACATCAAAATGTTGTTACGCTCTGCATAGTTATGCGGGGATTGTCTTCAGTTGTGACAAGCTCCTAACATAACATTATCAGTCTCCAAAATCCCCCGAAGTCGGAGTGCGGCTGCCCATGTGGCGGGGTAATCAAAAACGGTCGCACACGTAATGTTCTCATCCCTAGCTGATGCATTTGTACCATAGTGTTCAAGTACTTCGGCTGTTTGGATCATCCCAGGAGTCTTTTAGCCAGGGTACGCCAACAACAACAACAACAAAGGGAGCACACACACACACACACACACACACACACACACACACACACACACACATGCATGCATGCATGCATGCACACACACACACACACACACACACACACACACACACACACACACACACATGCACGCACACACATACACACTCAACACACACACACACACACACACACACACACACACACACACCACACACATACACACACACATGCACGCACACACATACACACTCAAACACACACACACACACACACACACACCACACACATGCACGCGCGCGCACACACACACACACACACACACACACACACACACACACATGCACGCGCGCGCGCGCGCACACGCACACACACACACACACACACACACACACACATACATACACACGCGCGCGCGCGCACACGCATTAAGCTCTGACATTCGTATGCGGATAACACTACGCCGTGCTGTGGGTACAAACCACTATGCGCTTTTTTTTCCCTTCAGTTTTTGAAAAGCTGGAAAAATCAAGTTTTTGCGTGCATTCGAAAATACATCAAATCATATTATCATAACATGTGACAAAAATGGCCAGGGAGTTCCAACTCCCACGAAAAAAGAAAAGAGAAAACCTGACGTGTTGTGAATGAACTGCAATCAGACAAAAAAAAAAAAAAAAGGTGTCAAGCACTTTTTCTTGCACAAATGTATGTTAAAAGGCGCAAAGGCGCCCCCCCCCCCCCCCCCCCTCCCTCCTCTTCTCCCGCACCCAGTGGACTACTGTTGGGTGAACATCCTTATTGGTGATCAATTTAAAAAAACAAAACAAAAGCAAAGCATAAATAAGCTTTTTTTTTTAAGGATGGGAGGAAGAAGAGCATTGTCGTTGCCCATTGTAACGTACCATGGTTCTGGTGGTTCGTGTTGGATAGGTCCCCTATCCCCAGTCGTCTAGTATGATCATACCTGTTTGCCGTTTCACCATTGGTGGGTGCGGACGTTAAACCTCAATGCGCCCAACGTCAGTTCCTGGCACTGACTTGTACTGCAGGTGCAGTGTGACCATGCATTAAGCTACTTTAATGTAATTAATGCATCGAATGCCACCCCCGCCCCTCCCCCCTTCCCCCGCCATTTTCCTCTCTACCACCCACCGCCGAACAGCTGTTCTCCATTCCCCCGGCAGGCTACTTCTTCCTTACCCACCTGCTCTTCACACATCCCCCCCCCCCCCCCCCCCCCCATGCACAATGTACTTACGTATCAGTCCACAAATAAACCTGTCTTTTCAACATGTTTCCAGTCTTGTTTTTACACCTGCTCTCCAACCCTGAGAAGGTCCTGAGTGGGAGGCTGAGCTGTAATGGAATCAGAACTACACTGAGC
>CM065743.1:25568068-25580568 GCA_033310375.1 Conus canariensis
TTTCACCGTTTTGTTCAGCGTTATAAATGGGTGTCTAGAATTTGCGTTAAACAAACACTCCAAAGCACTAGTTGTGGTAGTGTAGTAGTAGCAGGAGGAGGACGAGGGAGGAGTGGAAGTGGAGCGGGGGGGGGGGGGGGGGGGGGGGGGGGGAGGGGGGGGGAGGAGGAGCAGCAGTAGCAGCAGCAACAGTAACAGCAGAGAGTAAGAGTAGCAGCATTAGTAGTAGTAGCAGCAGCAGCAACAGCTGCGCGGTAGAAGTCGTAGTTGCAGAAATCGTAACAGTGTTCGTCATGGTAGTTGTAGCATATTGAGAGAATGACTTCCTCAGTTGACAACAACGACAACGATGACGATGAAGATGAGACTGTGTGACATTGTTTTAGGCCTATGTTGGCGGGCTCATGTACGTGGTGTTTGCGTCCACCAGACACATTTCTTGCACAATCATCGAGTGTTGTCACTCATGCTGGTACAGAGACAGTTTCGTCACTGGATGCTGATGTAAGAGTCACCGGGGCCATCGGCCATGGTGCCACCCCCTGTCGCAGAGGCCATTTTGGGGCAGCTATGACCTCCACAACACAATCCACATGATGCCGACCATCTGCTGGGACGACAGATCCGTGAGGCATCCATATAATCCTGAGCTAAACTTGCAGTACTTCTGGCTACAAACACAACGTGAACTTCAGAGCGTGTGTGTTGTTGTTAGTCTGTTTAACGTCTGTTCACTAAAAGTGATATTAGATGGTAGGAAAGGATGGGGGAGAGGGGAAGCAGTTGACTGCATGTACAAGTTTGATATGAATATATATGTGTGTGTCGGTGCTTGCCTGAGTGTGTACAAGTGTTTAAAGTAATATTATTGCACAGGGTAAATGGGTAAAAATGTTGGATGATTATCAAAAAATGAGTATCAAAGCTACGAACATAGAAAATCAGCAAAAATCTACAAACTATGAAATAACAATAACGCATTCATCCTTTAAGATCGAATTTACAAATAACGCACCAAGAAAGCAACAGCCAAAACATGCACTTGCATATTAATTTAAAAAAAAAAAAAAAAAAAAAAATATATATATATATATATATAACTTATATTTCCTCTGTGTGTGTGTGTGTGTGTGTGTGTGTGTGTGTGTGTGTGTGTGTGTGTGTACACAGTTGAAGCCATGTCCGCCCCTAACCTTTCTGTAGGCATGCTCATCTGCTTTGCCCCACCTTTGACACCTAGATTACATAATCCCCTGTCCTTGTTGTCCCTGATGGACTGCCGTCAGTGCGTGTTCCCACGTTGTTCCCTGTTCTTGTTGACCTTGTTGGACTGCCGGCAGTGCGTGTTCCACGTTGTCCCATGTCCTTGTTGACCTTGCTGGACTGCCGTCAGTGCGTGTTCCCACGTTGTCCCCTGTCCTTGTTGACCTTGCTGGACTGCCGTCAGTGCGTGTTCCCACGTTGTTCCCTGTCCTTGTTGACCTTGTTGGACTGCCGTCAGTGCGTGTTCCCACGTTGTCCCCTGTCCTTGTTGACCTTGTTGGACTGCCGGCAGTGCGTGTTCCCACGTTGTCCCCTGTCCTTGTTGACCTTGTTGGACTGCCGTCAGTGCGTGTTCCCACGTTGTCCCCTGTCCTTGTTGACCTTGTTGGACTGCCGGCAGTGCGTGTTCCCACGTTGTCCCCTGTCCTTGTTGAACTTGCTGGACTGCCGTCAGTGCGTGTTCCCACGTTGTTCCCTGTCCTTGTTGACCTTGCTGGACTGCCGTCAGTGCGTGTTCCCACGTTGTTCCCTGTCCTTGTTGACCTTGCTGGACTGCCGTCAGTGCGTGTTCCCACGTTGTTCCCTGTCCTTGTTGACCTTGCTGGACTGCCGTCAGTGCGTGTTCCCACGTTGTTCCCTGTCCTTGTTGACCTTGCTGGACTGCCGTCAGTGCGTGTTCCCACGTTGTCCCCTGTCCTTGTTGTCCTTGATGGACTGCCGTCAGTGCGTGTTCCCACGTTGTTCCCTGTCCTTGTTGGACTGCCGGCAGTGCGTGTTCCCACGTTGTCCCCTGTCCTTGTTGGACTGCCGTCAGTGCGTGTTCCCACGTTGTCCCCTGTCCTTGTTGGACTGCCGTCAGTGCGTGTTCCCACGTTGTCCCCTGTCCTTGTTGGACTGCTGGCAGTGCGTGTTCCCACGTTGTTCCCTGTCCTTGTTGGACTGCCGTCAGTGCGTGTTCCCACGTTGTCCCCTGTCCTTGTTGTCCTTGATGGACTGCCGTCAGTGCGTGTTCCCACGTTGTCCCCTGTCCTTCTTGAACTTGCTGGACTGCCGTCAGTGCGTGTTCCCACGTTGTCCCCTGTCCTTCTTGAACTTGCTGGACTGCCGTCAGTGCGTCTTCCCACGTTGTCCCCTGTCCTTCTTGAACTTGCTGGACTGCCGTCAGTGCGTGTTCCCACGTTGTTCCCTGTCCTTGTTGACCTTGTTGGACTGCCGGCAGTGCGTGTTCCCACGTTGTTCCCTGTCCTTGTTGACATTGTTGGACTGCCGGCAGTGCGTGTTCCCACGTTGTCCTCTGTCCTTGTTGACCTTGCTGGACTGCCGTCAGTGCGTGTTCCCACGTTGTCCCCTGTCCTTGTTGTCCTTGATGGACTGCCGTCAGTGCGTGTTCCCACGTTGTCCCCTGTCCTTGTTGTCCTTGATGGACTGCCGGCAGTGCGTGTTCCCACGTTGTCCCCTGTCCTTGTTGTCCTTGATGGACTGCCGGCAGTACGTGTTCCCACGTTGTCCCCTGTCCTTGTTGTCCTTGATGGACTGCCGGCAGTGCGTGTTCCCACGTTGTCCCCTGTCCTTGTTGTCCTTGATGGACTGCCGGCAGTGCGTGTTCCCACGTTGTCCCCTGTCCTTGTTGTCCTTGATGGACTGCCGGCAGTGCGTGTTCCCACGTTGTCCCCTGTCCTTGTTGGACTGCCGGCAGTGCGTGTTCCCACGTTGTCCCCTGTCCTTCTTGAACTTGCTGGACTGCCGTCAGTGCGTGTTCCCACGTTGTCCCCTGTCCTTGTTGGACTGCCGTCAGTGCGTGTTCCCACGTTGTTCCCTGTCCTTGTTGGACTGCCGTCAGTACGTGTTCCCACGTTGTTCCCTGTCCTTGTTGTCCTTGTTGGACTGCCGTCAGTGCGTGTTCCCACGTTGTTCCCTGTCCTTGTTGTCCTTGATGGACTGCCGGCAGTGCGTGTTCCCACGTTGTCGCTTGTCCTTGCTGACCTTGTTGGACTGCCGTCAGTGCGTGTTCCCACGTTGTTCCCTGTCCTTGTTGACATTGCTGGACTGCCGTCAGTGCGTGTTCCCACGTTGTCCCCTGTCCTTGTTGACATTGCTGGACTGCCGTCAGTGCGTGTTCCCACGTTGTTCCCTGTCCTTGTTGACATTACTGGACTGCCGTCAGTGCGTGTTCCCACGTTGTTCCCTGTCCTTGTTGACATTGCTGGACTGCCGTCAGTGCGTGTTCCCACGTTGTTCCCTGTCCTTGTGGACCTTGCTGGACTGCCGGCAGTGCGTGTTCCCACGTTGTTCCCTGTCCTTGTTGACATTGCTGGACTGCCGGCAGTGCGTGTTCCCACGTTGTCCCTTGTCCTTGTTGTCCTTGCTGGACTGCCGTCAGTGCGTGTTCCCACGTTGTCCCCTGTCCTTGTTGACCTTGCTGGACTGCCGTCAGTGCGTGTTCCCACGTTGTCCCCGGTCCTTGTTGTCCTTGATGGACTGCCGGCAGTGCGTGTTCCCACGTTGTTCCCTGTCCTTGTTGACCTTGCTGGACTGCCGTCAGTGCGTGTTCCCACGTTGTCGCTTGTCCTTGTTGGACTGCCGTCAGTGCGTGTTCCACGTTGTCCCATGTCCTTGTTGACATTGCTGGACTGCCGGCAGTGCGTGTTCCCACGTTGTCCCCTGTCCTTCTTGAACTTGCTGGACTGCCGTCAGTGCGTGTTCCCACGTTGTCCCCTGTCCTTGTTGAACTTGCTGGACTGCCGTCAGTGCGTGTTCCCACGTTGTCCCCTGTCCTTCTTGAACTTGCTGGACTGCCGTCAGTGCGTGTTCCCACGTTGTCCCCTGTCCTTCTTGAACTTGCTGGACTGCCGTCAGTGCGTGTTCCCACGTTGTCCCCTGTTCTTGTTGACCTTGCTGGACTGCCGGCAGTGCGTGTTCCCACGTTGTCCCCTGTTCTTGTTGGACTGCCGGCAGCGCGTGTTCCCACGTTGTCCCCTGTTCTTGTTGACCTTGCTGGACTGCCGTCAGTGCGTGTTCCCACGTTGTCCCCTGTTCTTGTTGACCTTGCTGGACTGCCGTCAGTGCGTGTTCCCACGTTGTCCCCTGTTCTTGTTGGACTGCCGGCAGCGCGTGTTCCCACGTTGTCCCCTGTTCTTGTTGACCTTGCTGGACTGCCGTCAGTGCGTGTTCCCACGTTGTCCCCTGTTCTTGTTGACCTTGTTGGACTGCCGGCAGCGCGTGTTCCCACGTTGTCCCCTGTCCTTGTTGGACTGCCGTCAGTGCGTGTTCCCACGTTGTCCACTGTCCTTGTTGACATTGCTGGACTGCCGTCAGTGCGTGTTCCCACGTTGTCCCCTGTCCTTGTTGTCCTTGATGGACTGCCGTCAGTGCGTGTTCCCACGTTGTCCCTTGTCCTTGTTGGACTGCCGTCAGTGCGTGTTCCACGTTGTCCCCTGTCCTTGTTGGACTGCCGTCAGTGCGTGTTCCACGTTGTCCCCTGTCCTTGTTGACATTGCTGGACTGCCGTCAGTGCGTGTTGCACGTTGTCCCTTGTCCTTGTTGGACTGCCGGCAGTGCGTGTTCCCACGTTGTCCCCTGTCCTTGTTGGACTGCCGGCAGTGCGTGTTCCCACGTTGTCCCTTGTCCTTGTTGACCTTGCTGGACTGCCGTCAATGCGTGTTCCCACGTTGTCGCTTGTCCTTGCTGACCTTGCTGGACTGCCGTCAGTGCGTGTTCCACGTTGTCCACTGTCCTTGTTGACATTGCTGGACTGCCGTCAGTGCGTGTTCCCACGTTGTTCCCTGTCCTTGTTGACCTTGCTGGACTGCCGGCAGTGCGTGTTCCCACGTTGTCCCCTGTCCTTGTTGACCTTGCTGGACTGCCGCAGTGCGTGTTCCCACGTTGTTCCCTGTCCTTGTTGACCTTGTTGGACTGCCGGCAGTGCGTGTTCCCACGTTGTCCTCTGTCCTTGTTGACCTTGCTGGACTGCCGGCAGTGCGTGTTCCCACGTTGTCCACTGTCCTTGTTGACCTTGTTGGACTGCCGGCAGCGCGTGTCCCACGTTGTCCCCTGTCCTTGTTGACATTGCTGGACTGCCGTCAGTGCGTGTTCCACGTTGTCCCCTGTCCTTGTTGACATTGCTGGACTGCGGTCAGTGCGTGTTCCCACGTTGTCCACTGTCCTTGTTGACCTTGCTGGACTGCCGGCAGTGCATGTTCCCACGTTGTCACCTGTCCTTGTTGACCTTGCTGGACTGCCGTCAGTACATGTTCCCACGTTGTCCCCTGTCCTTGTTGACCTTGCTGGACTGCCGTCAGTACATGTTCCCACGTTGTCACCTGTCCTTGTTGACCTTGCTGGACTGCCGTCAGTACATGTTCCCACGTTGTCCCCTGTCCTTGTTGACCTTGTTGGACTGCCGGCAGTGCGTGTTCCCACGTTGTCCCCTGTCCTTGTTGACCTTGCTGGACTGCCGTCAGTGCGTGTTCCCACGTTGTCCACTGTCCTTGTTGACCTTGCTGGACTGCCGGCAGTGTGTGTGCCCACGTTGTCCACTGTCCTTGTTGGTGCGTGTTCCACGTTGTCCTCTGTCCTTGTTGACATTGCTGGACTGCCGTCAGTGCGTATTCCCACGTTGTCCTCTGTCCTAGTTGACATTGCTGGACTGCCGGCAGTGCGTGGTCCCACGTTGTCCCCTGTCCTTGTTGACCTTGTTGGACTGCCGTCAGTGCGTGTTCCCACGTTGTTCCCTGTCCTTGTTGACATTGCTGGACTGCCGTCAGTGCGTGGTCCCACGTTGTCCCATGTCCTTGTTGACCTTGCTGGACTGCCGGCAGTGCGTGTTCCCACGTTGTCCCTTGTCCTTGTTGACCTTGCTGGACTGCCGTCAGTGCATGTTCCCACGTTGTCCACTGTCCTTGTTGACCTTGTTGGACTACCGTCAGTGCGTGTTCCCACGTTGTCCCTTGTCCTTGTTGACATTGCTGGACTGCCGTCCGTGCGTGTTCCCACGTTGTCCCCGGTCCTTGTTGGACTGCCGTCAGTGCGTGTTCCCACGTTGTCCTCTGTCCTAGTTGACATTGCTGGACTGCCGTCAGTGCGTGTTCCCACGTTGTCCCCTGTCCTTGTTGACCTTGTTGGACTGCCGTCAGTGCGTGTTCCCACGTTGTTCCCTGTCCTTGTTGACCTTGCTGGACTGCCGTCAGTGCGTGTTCCCACGTTGTCCCCGGTCCTTGTTGACATTGCTGGACTGCCGCAGTGCGTGTTCCACGTTGTCCTCTGTCCTTGTTGACATTGCTGGACTGCCGTCAGTGCGTGTTCCCACGTTGTTCCCTGTCCTTGTTGACATTGCTGGACTGCCGTCAGTGCGTGTTCCCACGTTGTCCCTTGTCCTTGTGGACCTAGCCGGACTGCCGGCAGTGCGTGTTCCCACGTTGTCCCCAGTCCTTGCTGGACTGCCGGCAGTGGTTGTTCCCACGTTGTCCCCTGTCCTTGTTGACCTTGCTGGACTGCCGGCAGTGCGTGTTCCACGTTGTCCTCTGTCCTTGTTGACATTGCTGGACTGCCGTCAGTGCGTGTTCCCACGTTGTCCCTTGTCCTTGTTGACATTGCTGGACTGCCGTCAGTGCGTGTTCCCACGTTCTCCCTGTCCTTGTTGACCTTGCTGGACTGCCGCAGTGCGTGTTCCCACGTTGTCCCCTGTCCTTGTTGACCTTGCTGGACTGCCGGCAGTGCGTGTTCCCACGTTGTCCACTGTCCTTGTTGACCTTGCTGGACTGCCGGCAGTGCATGTTCCCACGTTGTCCCCTGTCCTTGTGGACCTTGCTGGACTGCTGTCTTCGCTCCTCTGTTACCATGTCTCTCTTTGTTTTCCTCTATTACCATGTCTCTCTTTGTTTTCCTCTCTATTACCATGTCTCTCTTTGTTTTCCTCTATTACCATGTCTCTCTTTGTTTCGTCTATTACCATGTCCGCCTTTGTTTTCCTCTATTACCATGTCTGTCTTTGTTTTCCTCTATTACCATGTCTGTCTTTGCTTTCCTCTATTACCATGTCTGTCTTTTCTTTCCTCTATTACCATGTCTGTCTTTGCTTTCCTCTATTACCATGTCTCTCTTTGTTTTCCTCTATTACCATGTCTCTCTTTGTTTTTCTCTATTACCATGTCTCTCTTTGTTTTTCTCTATTATCATGTCTGTCTTTGTTTTCCTCTATTACCATGTCTGTCTTTGTTTTCCTCTATTACCATGTCTGTCTTTGCTTTCCTCTATTACCATGTCCGCCTTTGCTTTCCTCTATTACCATGTCTGTCTTTGTTTTCCTCTATTACCATGTCTGTCTTTGTTTTCCTCTATTACCATGTCTCTCTTTGTTTTTCTCTATTACCATGTCTGTCTTTGTTTTCCTCTATTACCATGTCTGTCTTTGCTTTCCTCTATTACCATGTCTGTCTTTGCTTTCCTCTATTACCATGTCTCTCTTTGTTTTTCTCTATTACCATGTCTGTCTTTGTTTTCCTCTATTACCATGTCTGTCTTTGTTTTCCTCTATTACCATGTCTGTCTTTGCTTTCCTCTGTTACCATGTCTGTCTTTGCTTTGCTCTGTTACCATGTCTGTCTTTGCTTTCCTCTATTACCATGTCTGTCTTTGTTTTCCTCTATTACCATGTCTGTCTTTGCTTTCCTCTGTTACCATGTCTATCTTTGTTTTCCTCTATTACCATGTCTGTCTTTGCTTTGCTCTGTTACCATGTCTGTCTTTGCTTTTTTTCCCTCCAGTGTCTCTCATAGGAAACAAGCATCAGTTGGATCATAGAGCAATCACACAATTGTCACAGGAGAAAAGGCAAAGACAGACATTGGAAAAAAAGGACAAAAAAGTGGAGAAAAAAAATTGTGTGATTGCTTTATGACCCAAGAGTTGCATTGTAGGCTTTTTATGTGTTATTATTGGCACTGACCGTTGAAAACTGTATGTCCGTTAGTTTCAGTTTCAGTGTCACTGTTCACACTCCTGAAATTCGCCACAAAGATGCCTTTTCTTCTCCCCCCCCCCCCCCCACACACACACACACACCTTTTTTTTAATGTATCTCCATTCATTATGCTGTTGTTGTCCACAGTTTTGACTGTCAGTAACTGCTGCTAGCAAACGGGAGGTCTTTTGCTGGATTTTAACATATCTTCATGAAGAACATTAGTTTTGATTATCCACACTTCTCAGTGTTCCTGTCGATCGCAGTAGGGAGTCCTTTGGCTTTTTGTTTTCGTTGTCATCAACCTGGCCGTTTACCTCGATCTTGATAATGCCTGTGTGTAGCAAGAAAAATGTTATGATGTTGTCCGTTGCCAGGACCTGTTTTCATTCCCACCGTTCCCATCAGATGTTTTGATTTTGTTTGTCTGTGTTGCCCCCCCCCCCCCCCCCCCCCCCCCCCCCAATCCTTGCTCTTTAATGTTCATAACGCCTTTGTGCTTCAGGAACTATATTCACACATTTTTGGCCACCGTAACCCATCCTTTAAATATGAAATTTTATAATTTCGTAATGGACGCTGGATATCCATCTTGGGCTTGATTTGAATGATTTATGACTTATTAATGTTATTGTTAATGTTATTTTGAAACTTTGTCATCTGTCCTCAATGTTACATGATTATGTTTTTCAGTCTGTGTATTTTGCGTGATGCCTCATGATTATCATTCTTGTGTATCCTAATAAGTCGATTCAAGTTGGATTTGAAATTGAAAGACGAAACCAACTCGCTGCTGTTGATGTGAAGATGGTGTCGACTGACTTTCTTTCTTTCCCTCGTCTCCGTCCCTTACAGGAAAAGGTCTGATGGATGCATGTGGCAAACAGTGGTCACTGTTTTCTCTGCGGGAAGAAGGCTGACAGATGGATGCATGTGGCAAACAGTGGTCACTGTTTTCTCTGAAGGAAGAAGGCTGATAGATGGATGCATGTGGCAAACAGTGGTCACTGTTTTCTCTGCGGGAAGAAGGCTGACAGATGGATGCATGTGGCAAACAGTGGTCACTGTTTTCTCTGCGGGAAGAAGGCTGACAGATGGATGTACTGGGCAGTTACTGTACTAAGGCCGGACGATGTATGTAGTAAACAGAAGCTATGCTCCGCACTCTTTTACTTGGAGTAGCGTACTGTCTGATACTTCTTTTTTAACATAGGGTATTTATGCCTCAGCTTGAACTTTTAAGAGGATATAAAAGAAACCCCAAACTTTGCCATTGCTCAAAGTTAAAGTTTGATGCCCCGGTGAGGAAACCATTTTCCTCTTTTGGACTTACCACAAACACCTGACAGTTTGTATCGGCAGCTACAACTTCGACAGACCGACTTGCCGTGTTGTATTTTGTAACTGGACAAAATCATTCTGTCAAGATAATTTGAAGGATTACTCATCATGTCTGTTTTGTATGATACGACAGAGTGTACAAGTGATTTCCCGTAAATTGGCTTCGTACAATACCGATGACACACGCAAAGGAAAACGTTTCAAAACAGGGTGTTCCATTCAATTCAGGAAGGCGCATTTCGAACGGAACGTTGCCGAGTTGAACGGAACGTTGCTGAACGTTGCACATTGTTTCCAGCTCTCGTGTGAGCCGCTCAGAACTGAGCGCTTGACGTTGATGTGCTGCAAACTTACCGGCAAAAAAAAAAAAAAAAAAAAAAAGTTGTGCGTTTCTGTTCTCGTCAGATTTGAAATGTATTAACACTGCTGTAGAGATACTTGCCACTATAGGCTGGCGCAACGACACATGCTTGTAGTCTTGCTTGTTTTTTGTTTGTATGTTTGTTTTGGGGTTTTTTGGTGTGTTCTTTTTACTACAAAATGGAAACTGAACAATACATGCAGGGAAAACCAGTGCTGTCTGAACGTATTTCCATCGCCGGAGAGTTCAGAAGATAAGGGTGGGCAAATGAGTGCAGTGTGGGAACACAGCAGACTGTTGATGAGAGGGAGGAGGAGGGTGGGAGAGGAGGGTGGGGGGGAGGGGAGGAGACGGCAGTTGGAGAGGTTGGGGGATGGCAGAGAGGAGGAGGAGGAGGATGGGGATGCTAAACAGGAAATGAGGCTTGACAGGAAATGTGGGGGTTGAAAAGTGCAGCCGGGGGGTTTATACCTGGGGGTCGGCCACAAACCTGACTCTTCTTGCCGGCGGCTCTGGCACACAGTTCGGGCGTGCAGGTCTCGTGCAGGCCGGGGTCGCTCGTGACGCTGGGTAAGCAGCGCGCCTGCACTATTGGCCGCTGTGCACGTTATTAGCGTGGGTCTTCTGCATACAGTTTTGGGAGTTCAAACATGTCAACACTGTGGAGTACCAAACTACAGGACAGGAAATCCGTGCATAATCCTTACTGGATGTTGCGTATAAGTATACACAAAGAATGTGACCGGTGTCTGTACTGTTGCATAGGGTGTGTGTACTGTTGCATAGGGTGTCTGTACTGTTGCACAGTACCGTTGTGCATTTGTCTACACAAAGAAGTTACATCGTACGTCAGTGGCGTCAACCTCCTGTGTGGTTTTCCACCCAGATTTTGCACTGTCTCTGGCCTCGAAAACATGAATTGACGCGTAACGTCGAGTGCACAGACAAATATAAACATTCTTCCAAAACAGGGCTGGGAAATCGCTCCAAGTCATCACAGTCTCCATCTTGGTAGTGTTGACTGAGGTTGTAACCTCTGATGGTCACACTCCTACTCATTCTCCGGTGCTGAAAATTTGTGGAAACCGTTAGGAAAAGGTAGTGCGCGTCTCAGTTGCTTTCTAGTATGCCACCAAAAGAGAACTGGAGTTAGTGATTCGGATTCGGATCGTTTATTTATCTACAGGCCTTAACCACTAATAAAGGGGCTCACGTTACATTCAAAACTAGCGAATCAAAAACAAAACACAAAAAGGCCGGCTATTAATGCAAATAATTGACAATAATAAAATTAATATAAGCATATCATTCCGATCATGAACTAGGTAATTGTCTTGGCTTAAATGCTTTGTATAAAAACAAAGAGACATTTTTAACGTCTTGGGCAGAGGATGACGACATCAACAAAAGCGATTTAAATAAGGATGGTTGCCTATGAGATTTAGGCCTGAGGAGAAAAAGAAACACCCGAAGGTGCTGGGGAGGACCCAGAGAAGCACTGTCTTCACCTGCCTTTAGAGCAGTCCTGTACCACCCTTGGAGGCCTGCGCTGTGTTGACGATGGGTACAGGCACGCGCAGGACACTCCATTAAGATATCAAGGGACATAACTGCTCCTGAACAGGGGTAAATCAGACTACAGGATGCAACTCATAACAGCCTTAAAGTAGCATCCCCATGGGTGTACCAGCCCATGTTTCATGACTGCAGAGCCCACCGGCGAAAAACACCACCCTCCAGCTGCCGAGCACACCCCACAGACCCAACCACCCCTGCCCACGGACAGATGAAGACAGTGCCACTCCAGACACAGCCAAGCTTTCGCCATACGGTCTTATGTGCCCACAAGAGAGAGTCCAAAGTTGTAGTCTCTCCCACTGTCAACAGGACTTTCCCTGTGGTCAGTGGGTCTTTCCTCACTGTCACTGGACCTTTCTCCAGGGTCAGCCTAGTTAAGGCAAAGAAGA
Source organism: Conus canariensis (assembly GCA_033310375.1). Classification (NCBI taxonomy): domain Eukaryota; kingdom Metazoa; phylum Mollusca; class Gastropoda; order Neogastropoda; family Conidae; genus Conus; species Conus canariensis. The sequence continues at coordinate 25,579,959 of CM065743.1, forward strand.
AAAAGAAACACCCGAAGGTGCTGGGGAGGACCCAGAGAAGCACTGTCCTCATCTGCCTTTAGAGCAGTCCTGTACCACCCTTGGAGGCCTGCGCTGTATTGACAATGGGTACAGGCACGCGCAGGACACTCCATTAAGATATCAAGGGACATAACTGCTCCTGAACAGAGGTAAATCAGACTACAGGATGCAACTCATAACAGCCTTAAAGTAGCATCCCCATGGGTGTACCAGCCCGTGTTTCATGACTGCAGAGTCCACCGGCGAAAAACACCACCCTCCAGCTGCCGAGCACACCCCACAGACCCAACCACCCCTGCCCACGGACAGATGATGACGACATCAACAAAAGCGATTTAAATAAGGATGGTTGCCTATGAGATTTAGGCCTGAGGAGAAAAAGAAATACCCGAAGGTGCTGGGGAGGACCCAGAGAAGCACTGTCCTCATCTGCCTTTAGAGCAGTCCTGTACCACCCTTGGAGGCCTGCGCTGATTTAAATAAGGATGGTTGCCTTTGAGATTTAGGCCTGAGAGATTTAGCTCGAATATTCCAGTAGGCAGGGCAACGAAGGACAAAACGTACTTCATTCTCCTGTGATTATATGCAC
>CM065743.1:25585568-25594526 GCA_033310375.1 Conus canariensis
CCACTCAAGTGAATGGGCAACAATGCCGGTTCTCTTATCACCACTGAACACCCCTCAAGTGAATGGGCAACAATGCAGTGTCTCCTATCACCACTCAAGTGAATGGGCAACAATGCCGGTTCTCCTATCACCACTGAACACCACTCAAGTGAATGGGCAACAATGCAGTGTCTCCTATCACACTGAACACCACTCAAGTGAATGGGCAACAATGCAGTGTATCCTATCACCACTCAAGTGAATGGGCAACATTGCAGTGTCTCCTATCACCACTGAACACCACTCAAGTGAATGGGCAACAATGCAGTGTATCCTATCACCACTCAAGTGAATGGGCAACAATGCAGTGTCTCCTATCACCACTGAACACCACTCAAGTGAATGGGCAACAACGCCGTGTCTCCTCCTGAGGGTTGCCCTATCACGGCTTGATACTGATTGCCATTCAAGGGTTGTGGCTGCGACGGGACAATCCCGGACGTGGTTCTGTGTGGCAGAGCCATATGAGTGGCGTGGTTCTGTGTGGCAGAGCCATATGAGTGGCGTGGTTCTGTGTGGCAGAGCCATATGAGTGGCGTGGGTTCTGTGTGGCAGAGCCCTGTGAGTGGCGTGGGTCTGTGTGGCAGAGCCATGTGAGTGGCGTGGTTCTGTGTGGCAGAGCCATGTGAGTGGTGTGGTTCTGTGTGGCAGAGCCATATGAGTGGCGTGGTCTGTGTGGCAGAGCCATGTGAGTGGCGTGGTTCTGTGTGGCAGAGCCATATGAGTGGCGTGGTTCTGTGTGGCAGAGCCATGTGAGTGGCGTGGTTCTGTGTGGCAGAGCCATGTGAGTGGCGTGGTTCTGTGTGACAGAGCCATGTGAGTGGCGTGGGTCTGTGTGGCAGAGCCATGTGAGTGCGTGGTTCTGTGTGGCAGAGCCATGGTGGTGGTCTGTGTGCAGAGCCATGTGAGTGCGGTCTGTGTGGCAGAGCCATGTGAGTGGCGTGGTTCTGTGTGGCAGAGCCATGTGAGTGGCGTGGTTCTGTGTGGCAGAGCCATGTGAGTGGCGTGGTTCTGTGTGGCAGAGCCATGTGAGTGGCGTGGGTCTGTGTGGCAGAGCCATGTGAGTGGCGTGGTTCTGTGTGGCAGAGCCATGTGAGTGGCGTGGTCTGTGTGGCAGAGCCATGTGAGTGGCGTGGGTCTGTGTGGCAGAGCATTGAGTGGCGTGGTTCTGTGTGGCAGAGCCATATGAGTGGCGTGGGAACGACACGTCGGAGGTGCACTCAGAAGATGAGATAGAAAAATAAAACGAAGCCCCCGGAATACAGGGGATATTGTGCCCCCCCCCCCCCCCTCTCCTCCCCCAAAAGGGGATATTGTGCCCCCCCCCTCTCCTCCCCCAATTTCTCTCTCTTGCTGCCCCCCACTACACCCCTACCCCCATCCCCACCCCTCTTAAACAAATAATTTTGTTTTGTAATAAAGTTTGGGATGATTAACGCATGTAGAACAATGTCTTGATGAAAACAAATAACCGTGGAAACTTCTTTCTTTAAAATGAGAAAGTTGTGTACACTTTTCCCCTGTTCTGGTAGTTATTTGAATGTGGTATGCGGTTTCATCTGTCGAAGCCATTGACTGCTTCAATGCTATTCCAGTGTAATTGTCTGTCAGCCCAGGATTCACACTTCAACACAGTGAAGGAATTTAAAATTCAGAGGTAGAAGGGGCCAGCAAAACTGACTAAAATGTTACAGGAACATGACCAGGAAAAAAAAGCATATGTACTGCGAAAATATGAAAACATAATGAGCACACCTGTTTGTAAATGAATAATATTTCGTCGTTTGCTGTGTGTGTGTAACTTACGTCACATGCACGACAGAATACTGAAAAGGAGATGCATCGATACTGACACGTAAAGCGCGAGAAACTTTACGGTATACGGGCCATCGGGTAGCCCCACGTCCACCATCCCCATTCCATCTCCTCCCCCCCCCCCCCCCCCCCCACACACACACACACACACATCTAGAGATTCAGTGTCATTTTGGTTATCTAGTCAAGGTTCTTATATTCCCACTCACCCGACTGTAAATCGGTAATCTCAATACGTGCATTTCAAGTTCACGTGCGTACTCAACAAGACATCGGATGATCTTTGTTTTTGAAAAAAAAAAAAAAAAAAAAAAAAGACTTGGTGATAGAAAACACATCTTGGACGGGCTCAAGCACGCGCGCGCGCGCGCGTTCACACAACACACACACAACAACCACACACACACCACACACACCACAGCACGCACGCACGCACGCACGCACGCACACACACACACACACACACCGCGCGCGCGCCCGCGCCAATACCTACACACACAAACCCGTGTGTAAACGCAGACACATATTCAAACACAGACATGTGCGCATGCATCCACGCACATATACACGCACACACACACACACACACACACACACACACACACACACACACACACACACATTCTGTTCAATATCTTTGTGGCAACGTATGTCTAAACGTTAACTGCGATTCTCCGTTCGAAAAGCTCCGAGGGAAGGCCTGTCCCTGAAGTGTATTGTCAGTCTGGTCTTTCTTCCGAGCTGTAATGACTTTGAAGATGTTGGGATAGGGTACTGAAAATCGCGCGCCATTCTTCCAGATTATCCTCTGCCAGGTGGCATCGCAGCAAACACCAGGGGAGAGGTGGCAGCTCTCCTTTGACGGACACTGATGTGAGAGGTCAGTGTCAGGCGGCGCAGCGAACCTTCAGCCATAAGGGTGGTAATGGCAGGTCTAGCCGCATGCCGCTGAGGGTGATGCCCACACCGTAAGGCAAAGAGGTGACTGAGACCTGTTTCGCACATCCATGTGACGAGTTTTGCATGAATGTGCTTGAGAGAACGCTGATGACGTAGAGTTACCTAGTCACACACATTATGTGAATTAATGCATCAGTATAAATAGTTGTATCCAAGCAGTAAGAATGCACCCCCCCCCCCCCCTGCCCCCGCGTAAAATTCGAGAACAATATAAAGAATTAAACAATTAAACAGGAAGATATAACAAACATAAATAAAGGATCAAAGGTGAACGACAACTGACTGGTGGACAATATACAACTGTGTTGTACTGAATCCTTTATCAAGAGGGAAATCAGCTGGATATTCCAATACACTGGGAACTTTCCCGGACATAGTAAGAAAAACAGTTGTATTAAATAAAAGTATGCCAGATAATTCTTGTTTAAAATTAAAACGAATTGAAAAGAACGTGGCTCAAAAACAACGTTGGATACAATTTATGTTGCAAAAGAAAAGAGAGAAAGTTTACCACTGCTCGTATTGAAAATCAAAATTGAAACAACGGTGTTAAAGTTGTGCTTGTTTAAAACAGACTGCTAAGACGAAAATGGGTGGAAGGTATAGACCTGTAGAGGAGGGAGTTGGGGGTGGGGGGGGGGGTGGGGGGGGGGTTCAGGATGCAGAGAGAGTTCCCATTCAAATGTGACATGGTAATTTTAAAGATTACTTTCGTCCCTTTCGTACTAGTAGTGGAAGGAACAACTTCAGATAGCAATATATTGAAAAAAAATTATGATTTTCAAGGACACTTAGGAATGGTTCAAAAGGCAATTCTATTTCGGCTCACGCACTTAAGAGTGATTGTGCTCCAGACGGCCCGACAGAATTGAAGCAGGGCTAAGGATCAGTCTACGTAGGATCAATGGGCAGATTGACACAAACGTAGTGAATTTTCATTCTCAAAACTTAATTTTGATAAATAGCAATGTGACTTGAAAGATGGAAAACGAACCCGTTTCATTTCTTTCTGGCTGGATCCTGTACAGTTGTTCTGGTTATAAAGTCACAGTGGTGAATCTACTGATCCGTCGATTTCAGTGGTGAATCTACTGATCCGTTGATTTCAGTGGTGAATCTGCTGATCCGTTGATTTCAGTTGCAGCGTCAGTAGGATGGATGTGAGCTTATCTGAAAGTGAGGCAGGGTAGACAAGCAAGTTGTGGCTCTGATGTTTGGTTGATGTCACCGATGGCATTGGCATAAGGAATGAGCTGGCAGTCCACCTGGGGCTTTAAAGCTCAGGTATCCATACCAAGGTGCCTAGAACTTGTGTTCAGTCAAGGAGAGTTGACAGGTGTCCATACCAAGGTGCCCAGAACATGTGTTCAGTCAAAGAGAATTGACAGGTGTCTATACCAAGGTGCCCAGAACTTGTGTTAAGTCACGGAGAGTTGACAGGTGTCCATACCAAGGTGCCCATACCAAGGTGCCTAGAACTTGTGTTAAGTCAAGGAGAGTTGACAGGTGTCCATACCAAGGTGCCCATACCAAGGTGCCTAGAACTTGTGTTAAGTCAAGGAGAGTTGACAGGTGTCCATACCAAGGTGCCCATACCAAGGTGCCTAGAACTTGTGTTAAGTCACGGAGAGTTGACAGGTGTCCATACCAAGGTGCCTAGAATTTGTGTTAAGTCACGGAGAGTTGACAGGTGTCCATACCACAGGTGCCTAGAACTTGTGTTAAGTCAAGGACAGTTGACAGGTGTCCATACCAAGGTGCCCAGAACTTGTGTTCAGTCAAGGAGAGTTGACAGGTGTCCATACCAAGGTGCCCAGAATATGTGTTCAGTCAAGGAGAGTTGACAGGTGTCCATACCAAGGTGCCCATACCAAGGTGCCCAGAACATGTGTTCAGTCAAGGAGAGTTGACAGGTGTCTATACCAAGGTGCCCAGAACTTGTGTTAAGTCACGGAGAGTTGACAGGTGTCCATACCAAGGTGCCCATACCAAGGTGCCCAGAACTTGTGTTAAGTCAAGGAGAGTTGACAGGTGTCCATAACAAGGTGCCCAGAACTTGTGTTCAGTCAAGGAGAGTTGACAGGTGTCCATACCAAGGTGCCCAGAACATGTGTTCAGTCAAGGACAGTTGACAGGATGTCCGTACCAAGGTGCCCAGAACATTGTGTTAAGTCAAGGAGAGTTGACAGATGTCCATACCAAGGTGCCCAGAACTTGTGTTAAGTCAAGGTGAGTTGACAGGTGTCCGTACCAAGGTGCCCAGAACTTGTGTTCAGTCAAGGAGAGTTGACAGGTGTCCGTACCAAGGTGCCCAGAACTTGTGTTAAGTCAAGGAGAGTTGACAGGTGTCCATACCAAGGTGCCCAGAACTTGTGTTCAGTCAAGGACAGTTGACAGGTGTCCATACCAAGGTGCCCGAACTTGTGTTAAGTCAAAGAGAGTTGACTGTCAGTTCCTTGAGCTCTGGCTGAAATGTCCATATACTTGCCCTTTGAACTTTCGGGAAAACGTAATATCTCAGCTGGCACAATGAGACTTAATACAAGTTTAAGATTAATTTACTACCCTGACTCTAAATGCGAGTAGATTGTTGACAGTGGCAGATAATGGGAAACCAAGAGGATCGATTGCTGGGAATTAGTGAAATAATGAGGTGGTTGACTTACCCACTTCTGGCACCGTTAAACAAGCGTAGGTATCGATTAGAATTAGTCACATTGATGTCGTTGAACGAGCACAGGCATTTCATAATTACCTCGCCCTCATATTCATCAGTTTCAGTTTCCTTAAGGAGTTGTCACTGCGTGCAGACTAGTCCATATACGCTACACCACATCCGCTAAGTTTCAAGACCACGCTGTGCATGACTTAAAGTTGGTGGATAAATGAATTAATGACTAAGATGAGAGAGAATTAAGAAGAGGGTCTCATGGCTATGACTTTGCAGATGTCTGACCTACGCGTTAGCCCACGTGCTGGCCAGACATATTCATCATGTTACGTCAACCAAACATTGGTGTAAAGATGTAATAAACCTGCTAAGGTAAGGAATAGAAGGCAAAACATGGTAACAAGACTTAGGAAATAGAATAGAAACCACCTACTTAAGCCTGCTGTACTGTGTGTTGTGAAAAATTCAATTTTCAGACTAGCAAAAAGCCTAACAAGAAGAGCATTGGGCTATCACGGAAGTGCCTCTTTGTTCGTTTGAATGTTTGTCTGCTGGTTTTTTACTGAGTAGTTACTAGTCTTGTGGCCTGTTGGTGAGTAACTGGTTACAGGTAGGCACAGTCAGGTACAAGTAATATTGCGTCATCATGTTTGCGGCTGATTGATGGACAGATTGTCAAGAAAAGAGTCGGTCTACTCAGAATTGAACAGAGAGGTGTTTATCATGTACCTAGACGAGAGGAGAGAGAGTGTATTTCAATGGGTGCATTAGCTGTGAGTGGGTCTTCAGCACCGGGCTTTGCAACGGGGGAGATCAAAGGAAACAGTATTGCTAAACTCGGGAGAGTGTCGTGAAACGTGAGAGCCTACACCGTGCGTCACTGAGTGCCCAGACAGGCACACCTGTGCCCAGGTGTGTGTAATGCTAACACGTTTTGCTGTGTGGGAAGCCGGCTTTTCACGATGCAACCGGTTCACTGGAATTAGCCTACTCGGGGTGGGGGGAAGGGGAGGGGGGGGGGGAGGAGCGTAAAGGGACATCTTTGATGTGTCGCCACCTGCTCTGTCGATTGCCCGGGAAACACGTGATTCTGCTTGCGGGGGGCCAAGAACAGCAGAGGGGCAGGAAGTGAGGATGACGATGTTCACCTCGTAACGACGGCAAAGCAAAAAACATTTCAAAACTGTTTTAGTTTTCTTAAATTGTAATTCGCAAATGTGAAGTGGTTTATTTAAACAAGCTTGTCGATCTTTGTACTCAAGCTGAAAAAATACTATGTTACCTTGATACAACAATTACAGACACTAATTATTACACACTCTGCCATTAATATCAAACGTTTTTAGGTAATAAAATACGCACATTCCCATCAAATTTGCGGCACAGTGCATGATGCCTCGCTACAACAATTGTCCAAACTAAGCAGTTGTCTTTTTAAATACACATGATCATAACTCACAGTATGTCAAATACGTGAAAAATTTATTGCAATAAGCCGCACATGGTGGCCTTAATACTATCCAATATCCACAGAAACCAAACAGCAAGTTTGTGTCTAACCTTCGCCAAGGAGGGTTTATCTTGATGTGCTTGTTGACGGGGTGAACGAGATGGTCACCACCTTCACATCTGCATGGAGGCTCAGTCCTGCAGTATGGAAAGGCTGGATGCGCCTTTCTGATCCCAGGCCTGGGATCTCCAGACAGTACCACCTGAACTAAGTAGGCGTGGGGGGGGGGGGGGGGGGGGTCTTTAACGGCTGAGGGGCACTCCTTCCTCAGGAAATTATTGTTAAGAGTAAGAACAATTTCTCTCAACCCCTTAAAGCAGTCGTCATCCTCCCGGTGACAACCCTAATATGACCCTTTGCAGTCGGCTCGGCTATAAGCAACATGAACATTACCATTACCAGTACCATTACCAGTCGTCGTCCTGTCTGACTCCAAATCCTCATCACAGGAACTCGCAGCTGGAGGACAAGCAGGAAAGGGGTCCAGGCGGAAATCCTCATTCGGGCCCATCAGATTGCATGTAAGGCCACAGACTGTATTTCATGTGGTTCCCGTCCCATACGGAGCAGTGACACAGCAAACACAGCAGCCAGGGCTTATGACAGACAACGTCACGCCCACCGAGCTTGGGCGTTGCGTGACCGAAGTGGTGAACAAAGCTGTGACAGCTGTCCACAGAGAGTAAGAGGCGACTGTCAGAAACTGATGGGAGACAAGGGGATGCCTTTGCCTTTCCGTGTGCGAGGAGAGGAGACCAAGCCAAGATCATCCCAGGTAACGCCTCAAACTGGCGCGGGAGGTTGCAGAGAGTGTGTGGCAGGGGTGTCCTCATGAGCACCAAATGTGTGTGGAGTGACGTGTCACTCCAACACGCCTTCAGCCAGCGCTAGACCCTCTGTTGAGACTCTCCGTGCTCTGTTGGGTGTTCAGGACAACCACGACTCCTAGAGTCCACGACTTCCACCAGCCACGTCCTTTCCCAGGAAAGCAACCTGCCAAGCTCCTGTGCGACAATCCACCTACCCCCCTCTCCCCATATCCCTTCCCCGCCCGTTACAGATGGTTGGTTGTGACCACTGTGCAGAAAAGTGGAACAGGGGACGCCACTCAGAGCAAAGAACCCACCAACTGCCATCAATGCCAACTCGACGCGACCAAAGACCACCAGATCCAACTCCGATCCACCAGCGCCGGAGTCGGCAATACAACCCACCCTTTCCTTCTTTACCTTCAACTCAACAGACCCCGGTCTGGGGCAACGTGTCCTGAAGGGCCTCTGCCCAATAGGACGTCAATCTCACCTCAGTTCCATCCGTTTGTCTGACAGCAAAATTATACAAACACTATTGAACCGACTTTAATAATAAAAAAAATAAATAAATAAATAAAATAAAAAAATAAAAATAAAAAAATTCGTGGAAATATGAAATATGAACCATGGACGAAGTCGTTAAATTTTGGTGCTGATCTGTGGTGCTGATCAGTGGTGCTGATCTAGATCCAGGGGCGGATCCAGGATCGGTTCAGCAAAATTAGACAAAAACTGCTGAACTGATCTTATCCAGACTTGGCGGAAAGATGGAACGTGGCCCGAGGACGAACATTTTGACTGAGAATACGGATTCGTAGTGCTGATGCGGATATAATAATTTATTCAGATCATTCGGAATAAACACACACACACACACACACACACACACACACACACACACACACACACACACACATGCGCGCGCGCGCGCGCGCGATGGCGACAGGTGTAACAAAACTCAGTGGAAATATGCGATGTCATGCAAGGACAGATATATTAAGATTTGGATTATATCCGTAAAGCGGATCTGGATTAAATGACGGATCCAGGACCAGTTTGACCTTGGCGGAGATTTGCGCTCTTCCGGGTGCATTTCAAGTTTTGGTTAGCTTTGATTTTATCAATTTCTGATTCTTTTTTATCGATAGCAT
>CM065743.1:25594626-25602126 GCA_033310375.1 Conus canariensis
TCTTGGGGAACCCGCTGCTGCACCTGTTTTTTTTCTGCGCCCGGAATGTCAGACCAGAACAAACCCCCCCGTTTGGCCCTTTTTTTCCTGCCTCCCAATGAAAAACAGAACAAGGACCACCCAGTATGGCCTTTTTCGACTGAATGCAATGCAAAATGTCCCAAGGGAAAACACCACCCCACAGTTTTGATGATGCGGTAAAATATTTTGGATATGATCAAACAACGGCAGAAACTCCCCCCCCCCCCCCTCCCCCCCCCCCCCCCCCCCCCCCCCCCCCCCCCCCCCCCCCCCCCTCCAACGGAAGCGGGCACGCACGGTTTTCAAATTTTTGCTGTGCATTTACGTTCCCAAGGGCTGCGGGACGGGTGGGCTGTAACAGTTCGCCGACGGGAAGATTGCCCTTTGACAGCCCTCGGCAGCTGTGGTCGGTTGGGTCGAGAACATTTAGGTGTACATCCCAACAAACCCCCCCCCCCACCCCCCCCTCGCCTTCCACCACAGCCGCAGTCAGCAAGATTTGACGGACAGTGGCAGTTTATTTAAAGTTGTTACCACGCGATTTTGCTCAATTTTGACCCCCCCCACCTTTGCCCTCCCACCTTTTACCCCTCACCTTTCCCCCCCACCCACCCTCGCCACCAATTTTCTTTTTTTTTTTCTATTATTAGTTTTTTTTTTTATCCCCAAAGGGTAGACTTAAAGATTTACTTATATCTCATTCCCCTCTTTCTTCTCCCTCCTTTCTCTCTCTCTTCTCCTCTAGTTCTCTCCCCTTTTCATCCTCTCCTCTCTCTCAGCTCTCAGTTTTTCTTTTCTCTCTCCTCCTCTCTTTTCTCTCTCCCCTCCCCCCTCTCTCTCGTTTATTTTGACCCAAGGGTGTGAAAAAAAACCACAGAATTCCTGGGGGGCCCATGGCAATCAAGAACCAGACGGGCAACAAAGCTGAGCCCGGGCTACTAGGACTTGCCAAGGAGAGATAAAAGTTTAAATTTAAAAAAAAGGATTCAGGACAAATTCATCTGATCACATTCAAACCAAGATTTCCCCTACCCTGCCCCGGAAGGGTTTCATAAATGAGTATTTACGGGCCCCTTTTTCATCCCAGTTTCCCCCCCCCCCCCCCCCCCCCCCCCCCCCCCCCCCCCCCCCCCCCCCCCCCCCCCTCACCTCACTGCCGGCTTCATCTCTCTCCTTTTTCTTTCTGTAATCACTGCTGGGTCACTGTCGTTAAGGCAGAAGAATCGTGTGCCTGCTTTTGGTTTTTCGAATTAAATCTAAAAGTATGACATACAATGTTCTGCGTAATGAATATTCCTGGTCATTATTCTTTTAAAGAGGGTCCAGAGGACCTAATTACACTCGATCCTTTTTCTTTCTTCCTTTTTTGTTCGGTCTGGTGCTGTACGTTTGTGAACTCATATACTTCAGCTCACACGAAAGATTTCAATGCTTCTATCCTGGTAGTGGGTTGAAGAGCTTGGGGGGAGTTTAGAACTATACCTGACACAGAGAAGCTTACGTGGCGATTTTTTCCCCCCGCAAATGACAGTGCCATTTTACCTTACGATGTACTTGTCTTTGTTGGTTCCCTCTCCATCTTGTCGCTCCCGAGCCTGGGTTTCTTTCTTTCCTTTATCCGGGTACTTCTTCTTTCCGGAAGCACCCGCCATCCTCGATCTGATGGTTCTGATGCTGTGTAGTTAGGCAGGGTGGATGGGGTGGGTGTGGGATGGGACTGGGGGTGGGGGGTGGGGGGGTGGGGTTCCGGCAGTAGGCAGATACCAGCTACCCGGATGATCAGCTCCGTGGGGAGGGAAGGCGTAGAAGCTGCGAGTGGGGGTAGAGGGGTGGGTTTAAAGGAGGGTGGAGTTCTATAGGACGTTGGTGAAGAGACCGGAAGGAGGGGGGTGGGGGTGGGGGTGGAGAGGGGAGGAGACGGTTAAATCCGGGTCTTTTTTTTTCCCAAGGGGCTTGAAGCCATGCTGGCAGTCTGTGTTTGGGGTGGGGGGGGGTGGGAGGGGGGGAGGGGGGTCGTGATTGCCTTCATAGGGCAGAGTGCCCAGACAATACAATGGTGGTCTGACTGTCTGTCAGAAGACATTACAACAAAAGGACAGCATTGATTTTCCGGATGACGTTGCAGTTTGCAGGCATTCTTTGCTTTGATGATTATCAGTGATTGTTCATCAATCCCAAATTCAGAGCGTGACGTATATACGTATAAACACACACCCCACACCCGCACCACACACACACACACACACACACACACACACACAACACAGAGAGAGAAAGAGAGAGAGAGAGGGGATATTTTTTGTTTGTTTGTTTTATCAGACGCATCGAGACAAATAGACGCGCAGAAAGACAGGTGGAAAGATAGATAGATAGACAGACAAGTAGGCAGCGTGACAGGCAGACAGACAACTAGACAGACAGACAGACAGACAGACTTACTGACAGACAGACAGAAGGCAGGCAGACAGACTGGGGCAGACTGGAAGAGGAATGACATAAAAACTAGAGTTACTGTCTGCCCAGTGTGACAGCAGGTCGGTTTTCAGGCCCTGAGCTTGTTGTCCTCGTTCTTTGTTTGTTCATTCACTTCTTTAATCGTTGTTGTTATCATCATCGTTATATCACTATTAGTCTACTCATAACCGCTGCGCAGTGTGGTCTCGTGGTATAGCAGAGATGGTGTAACGTATAAGGATCACTCTACAAGCAATCCTTGATGGCATTGCACCTGAAATGAGGCCTGATACTGGACACGTTGGTAGAAGACTGCGGCAACACTCTGGAATTCACTGCCTTTCCATGTACGTCATGCCCCTTCCTTCCCGACTTTCAAGTATGCAAAAGATGAAACCGCAAAAAGATTTCAAGTCTGCACTTAAAACGTATCTGTTCAAACGCCAGTTGCAGGATACCACCTGAAATATGACTAAATTACTGCATGTCACTCGCACACTTTGCTCGTGTACAAATGAGCTGTTCACCGTGTTATATGTGTGTTTATGTATGCAATATTATGTTCCATGTGTGTGTGTGTGTGTGTGTGTGTGTGTGTGTGTGGTGTGTGTGTGTGTGTGTGTGTGCCCGCGCGAGTGTGCTGTGTGCATGCGTGCGTGCGTGTGTGTGTGTGTATGGTTGTGACTCGTGAACGCCAGAATTGTGTGTGTGTGTGTGTGTGTGTGTGTGTGTGTGTGTGTGTGTGTGTGTGTGTGTTTAGTTTTTTAGTGTTGTGTATACTTGTGTGCGCCCTGTGCCTACTTTGATTTAGATGGTTGAATATAAATTGTCCCTTATATTGTTAGGATCCCCTACTTTTCTACTGTTTGGGTGGGGCGCGTTCAGACCGTAGCAAGGGCAAGACGCAGATAGGGAGGGTTTGGGGGGGGGGGGGGTGGGGGGGGTGGTGACAAGAAGGGAGAGAATGGCAGCGCAGTAATGAAAACTGAACCGGTTGTCCCCCCCCCCCCTCCCCCTCTCCTCTGACGGTGGTCACGTGCCAGGGCTGCGGCAGAGGTCCTTTCTGTCCACAAATCATTAGTGTCTGTCCAGTCTCCTCTTCCCCCTGTACTGTCCCTTGGGCGACGGTTTTGCAAAGTCCGCTTGATGTTGTCACGTGTCCGGACCACTCCAACTGTCTTGTCCTCCCTGTGTGTGGTCAACAGGTCCTCACAGTGACTCACGTGCTGCTGTCCCAGGGTTCTGCGGATTTGGCCGTGAGAAGGTCAGTATAGAGGTATACAAGGCCCAGTACTCTTACGAAACATCCGGGCTGTTTGGATCTTTAGTTGCGTTTTTGAGAAGGTCAGTATAGAAACATAGAAGGCCCAGTACTCTAATGAAACATCCGGACTTTTTTTTTTTCTTTTGGATATTTCGTTGCGTTTCTGCTGTCAGAGTCCATGATGGTTGACCGCACACTGACTGTGGTCCAGGAACAACGTGTCCTTAAAGGCCTCCGGCTAATAGGACGTAAATCTCCTCATTATCATCATTCATAAACAAACGAAGGATAAGTGGACAAATCAACTTTTTCTTCTGTTCCAATCTTCTAGGAATTTCATTCATTATTGTGGTTCGCATTGCATTCTTCAGTTCATTATGCAGCAATAGGTATGCTTTCACGGCATTACCTATTCGTTTTGGGGATACTGTAAGCTCGACTAGAAAAAAGAACAAGAAAACCTCTGTAACACTCGGTACATGAATTACGAAATGCGATGGGCGACAAGAGATGGGAGGTGGTGGTGGTGGGGGGGGGGGGGGGGGGGGGGGGGGAGGGCTTGGGGGAGAGGGAAGGGGATGCCGATGAATGTTGTTTGGAATGGGCTCATTGTAGGCAATGTTTTCATATTGTGATTTTTTAAGGTTAAATTGGGAGGGCAGCAAAGGTAACTGTTGTTGACCGGGATTGAGCCAGAAGAATCATTATTATCATTATTATTATCATTATTATCATATATTCATTATTATATTATCATTATCATTATTATTATTATTCATAAATAAAACTTCTGCAGCGTATGTCCATACAGCACTACACACACAGTTACGTCAGAACCGTTTCAAATTGATACAGTTATTCTGTATTTGTATTTTATTTTTGTAATGATGATGATAACAATAATAACAATATAACGATGATGATGATAACAACAACAACAACACATCATCATCAACAACAATAATAATAATAATAATTAAAATGTTAATATTATACAGCGCCATAACCAGAACAATTATCAACTAGATGGCGCTCTATGATCAACCAGAATAGGAAATGATCAATATCAATGCTTCTTGAAATCAGATCGAAATATCCGTTGACATGAGTATATATATTATATACCTGCATCATGGGCTGTGAAATGTTCGCTTTCTTTAAAGTTATAATTGTCTGTTATTACCAGTTCAGTCCTTGCTTTATTGACTTACTGACTTGCTGTGAAACATAGATTTAACGAAAAAAGCTGGAACAGATGAAGAGAACTTTTTTTTTTCCCGTGCGTTCTGGTGTATTTCCGTTTGTCCCTTTCTCCTCCCCACTGCTCTTTCAACGATGATGCATCAACATTATGTTTAGAACGGCTTTTCTCTGAAGCAGAAAGAAGAAACCAAAGAACATTCATGGGAACTTCTTCTGCTGTCAGTTAAAAAGAAAAGACAGGGGGTGGAAAAAAGCGCTGCAAGATGTGCGACTCTCATTTACATGACGCAGTCACGTGACGCCTTTAGCCAATGAACAGAGAGCTGTGTGAAGCTCGATCCATCCTGGGCCTGTGACGTGGACTGCGACGAGAGGAATGATGGGATAGGCATAATGGGCTCCCGTCTCGTCGGCAACATAGACTGAGAACATAGAGGGGTATGTCTGACTGGTAAGATGTTTTGAGTTTTTATTTTATTCAATTTTTGTCTTCTTTTCTTTCGAAAAAAAAAAACAAAAGCAAAAAAACTGATAAGCACGTTTACGGTAGCAGCTGACAGGCGTATTTTCTGAATTATCATTGTTGTTGTTGTTGTTGTTGTTGTTTTCCATGCTTCTTAAACATGATGAGATTTTGACCACCAGAAGAACAACACATTGTTGGTCACTATGATCTAATATTCTGATCTTTCAATTTAAATCTGTTTATCAACTCGGTGGTAGCGTGTTGTCAGTACATTCTCTCTCTCTCTGATGAGATTTTGACCACCAGAAGAACAACACATTGTTGGTCACTATGATCTAATATTCTGATCTTTCAATTTAAATCTGTTTATCTACTCGGTGGTAGCGTGTTGTCAGTACATTCTCTCTCTCTCTCTCTCTCTCTCTCTCTCTCTCTCTCTCTCTGTACGCGCGCGCGCGCGCGCGCGCGTGTGTGTGTGTGTGTGTGTGTGTGTGTGTGTGTGTGTGCGTGTGTGTGTGTGTGTGTCCTGTTTTGTTCTTCCTCTCTTCGAACTTACTTCATTCCCTTTTTCGCTACCTGTATTCCTTGCTATAGAACAAAGACAAGGTATATTGTTCTTTCTCTCTCCGGACTAACTTCATTCCTTTTTTCGCTACCTGTATTCTTTGCTAAAGTAAAGATAAGGTATAGAATCAGGTGTAAATCTTGCCGGGATATGCGCTATTTTCCCCAACCTCATTTAGTTCTTGAACAGTTTCAGTAAAAGGAGGCGCCTTTTCAATGTGCATGTGAGGAAATTATTTAAGTACCCGTGTTCCTGATCCGGACATTCTGTGAATGGATGTGTTCTTGATCCTGGAGTTTGGATCTATTGATTATGTATTTTTTTGTGTGTTTATTTATTTATTTTTACGGTGTATATGTACCACTTGCATATATTCGTTCCATCGTTTTGTGAAACATCGTGAGTGACAGATTCGGCGCTGAGCGATTGCAAGTGAAGTTTTAGACGTTTGTTTTGTTTATTTCAACTGTCTAAAACATGATCTCCACCAGAAAGAAGTTTTAGCTTTTAAGACAACCAAGTCGCTGTAGTCTGTCAGTTCTTTTGCAAGTAAATGAACATGTGCTTATAAAGAAACCAGTAAAGGAATAAACCGATAAGTGAAACAGATAAATGAAAGACATACGGTATGATATAGAATTCTGTGGACCGACATTGGAATTAATGAATGACCGAAGCTGCGGTCTTAGTCTTTCGCTTGCTCTGTGTGTTAGTAATGATGCCAGTGATGCTCTTTTCATTCAGACAGTCTGGTTTTACTCGCTCACTTTCTTTCTTTGCGTCATTCTTTCTCTCCGTTTTCACTCAAATCTGGACTTTTTTTTATCTGTTCGCTTTCTTTCTTTCTTTCTTTCTTTCAGTTTCGGCATCGAACAATTTTTACTTCTCTTGTTTAGTTCTTTTTTTTTGGATTGGTTATTCATCTGAGCGTTTATCTCAAGAAAAATGTTTGTTTTCAATCCTAATGTATTGATTTTTTACATAATTTTGTTTTACTTATTCCATTTATGTCTTTTATGTCTGTTTATCGATTTTTTCATTTATTTGTTCCCAGGACTCTATATGAAAAGTGCCATTATTATCGTTTGACAGATGGTTCCTACCTCGCATGTAGCCTACTCGGACAAAGCGAAAGCAAAATGTACCAAACCGTATGAAAAGTTAAAGAAATAAGTCAAAGAAAACATTTTCTGCCGAGCTGTTCCAAAAATGTTCCTCCACCTCCCACCCCTCCCCTTCCCCGCCCCGTGCCCCCGCCCCTCCCCTCCTTCCGCCGCCCATAAGAGTTTATGATACAGGATTAATACATATAGCCATACTGTGACAGGCACTCGAGATTTCTGTTTTGTGAAAGGCCGGACAATAAACAACATTGTTTGACGGAAATCTTCCCATCCCTCCACCCCCTCCCCTTTCCACTGCCCCCCTTCCCGTATTCCTTAAAGAGTAATGTTGAAAGCGGATAATTTTTATAAGTTTTTGTTGTTGTTGTTAATCTGTGCTTTTTAGTTTGTTACAACTGATTTA
>CM065743.1:25607126-25627126 GCA_033310375.1 Conus canariensis
ACCCGAAAGTGTCAGTGAGACCAAGAGATGATGCACCCGAAAGTGTCAGTGAGACCCAGAGATGATGCACCCGAAAGTGTCAGTGAGACTCCGAGAGAAGAGCTGTCCTCAACTGACGAGCCAGCTACCCGGATGCAATCCTGCACCACATTTGGAACCCTGCGCTGTGTTGACATAGTGTGCAGGATCTGATTTCAAGCAGTAGCCCACCCACCCACCCCCCCTCCCGCAACCTCCTCCCCCCCCCCTCCCCGCGCGCAAGCACACACACACACACACACACCAAACACACACACACACACACACACACACACACCATCCTCCCCAATTCCGACATGCTCACACATCACTCTTATAAGCACATTACACGTCTCTGTTTTCCCTACCCACCCCCCACCCCCCACCCCCTCTCCCCGCTCTTTTTTTTTTCAACCTCCTTTCCCGTCTCGTCCCCACTGCCGCCCTCCTCTTCCTACTTCTCTGAACATTCGTCTTCATCTTCTCGTGTTTTTGTTTTGTTTTGTTTTGTTTTCCATCCATGTTTCCATTCTCTCCCTGCTCTGTGGTTAAAAATCTGGAGCATGAACATCTCTACCAGCTAAAATAAACAAACAAACAACAACAACAAAGACAAAAACGGCCAACCGATGTCCAGTCCAATACCAAATAGAACATGCACACTGGATCGGTGTGAACAATATGGAACTCCATTGTGAAGGTGCAGATAGTCATCTGAAAGGAATAATAGATTCTTAACACTTTTCGTGCATGAAATTTCTTAGTGAAAAGATGTGTTTTTAAATACGCATAATCATGAACTAGTACGAAACCCATATGCGTCCTCTCTCTCTCTCTCTCTCTCTCTCTCTCTCTCTCTCCTCTCTCTCTCTCTCTCTCTCTCTCTCTCTCCACGTGCATGTGCGCATCATAAACACATGTCCATAAGCATGTGTACCAAACAGGTGCATTCACTTTTTTATGATTACGCAACTCATATACATATGCTACCATTGTGTAAAAGTGTGAACGTCTGTTCCATTGTACATGTATGCTCTGTAGGTGAAAAAAAAAAACAAACAAAAAACAATACTTGTTGTGAACAAATCAATTTAGCATATCAATTGAAAAAAAATAGAAGACAATAAAAAAAAAAAAGTGTTTAAAATAAGTGGGAAACGCTTTTTAAAATGACATTTTCAAAGTTAAATTAAATTAAATTAAATGAAACAATACGACGAGAAAATGAAATAAAGTGGAATAAAGTCAAATGAAACGAGCAGAATACGATGAAAATAACCAGTTATATAATATACAAGCATTAATTGAATTGACAGATGACGTTAATTGACAAATGACGTTAAAAACCATGACGGAAGGAATAAGACTGGCTGGCTGGACATGGAATCAGCCCGTACTGTGGTCAGCACTGACATGGAATCAGCCCGTACTGTGGTCAGCACTGGTATGGAATCAGCCCGTATGTGGCAGCACTGTATGGAATCAGCCCGTACTGTGGTCAGCACTGTATGGAATCAGCCCTACTGTGGTCAGCACTGGTATGGAATCAGCCCGTACTGTGGTCGCACTGGTATGGAATCAGCCCGTACTGTGGTCAGCACTGGTATGGAATCAGCCCGTACTGTGGTCAGCACTGACATGGAATCAGCCCGTACTGTGTCAGCACTGGTATGAATCAGCCCGTACTGTGGTCAGCACTGGTAGGAATCAGCCCGTACTGTGTCAGCACTGACATGGAATCAGCCCGTACTGTGGTCAGCACTGTATGGAATCAGCCCGTACTGTGGTCAGCACTGGTATGGAATCAGCCCGTACTGTGGTCAGCACTGACATGGAATCAGCCCGTACTGTGGTCAGCACTGGTATGGAATCAGCCCGTACTGTGGCAGCACTGACATGGAATCAGCCGTACTGTGGTCAGCACTGTATGGAATCAGCCCGTACTGTGGTCAGCACTGTATGGAATCAGCCCGTACTGTGGTCAGCACTGTATGGAATCAAATGTTTCAACATAAGTAGGAATACGACTGTGTCATTAAAATGACATTTCAAAGTTGAAATAAGATACATTAAATGAACACAATGGCGACGAGAAATGAAATAAGTGGAATAAAGTCACGGAATGAACACCCGTACTGGCAGCACTGACATGGAAATACCCGTTATAGTGTATACAGCACATTGAATGGAATTTACAGTACGTTAGACATGACGAAACCATGACGAAGGAATCAAGCTGGCGCCTTGTGACATGGAATCAGCCCGTACTGTGGTCAGCACTGACATGGAATCAGCCCGTACTGTGGTCAGCACTGTATGGAATCAGCCGTACTGGTCAGCACTGACATGGAATCAGCCTCGGTCAGCGTGGATCAGCCACTGGTAAATGGAATCAGCCGTACTGTGGTCAACTGATGGAATCAGCCCGTACTGTGGTCAGCACTGGTATGGAATCAGCCCGTACTGTGGTCAGCACTGTATGGAATCAGCCCGTACTGTGGTCAGCACTGGACATGGAATCAGCCCGTACTGTGGTCAGCACTGGTATGGAATCAGCCCGTACTGTGGTCAGCACTGATGGAATCAGCCCGTACTGTGGTCACACTGGTATGGAATCAGCCCGTACTGTGGTCAGACTGACGCGTACTGGTCAGTGGAATCAGCCCGTACGTGGTCAGACTGTGGAATCAGCCACTGACGATGGAATCAGCCTACGTGGTCAGCACTGACATGGAATCAGCCCGTACTGTGGTCAGCACTGGTATGGAATCAGCCCGTACGTGGTCAGCACTGACATGGAATCAGCCCGTACGTGTCGCACTGAATGGAATCAGCCCGTACTGTGGTCAGCACTGATGGAATCAGCCCGTACGTGGTACACGCACTGACATGGAGAATCAGCCCGTACTGTGGTCAGCACTGGATATGGAATCAGCCCGTACTGTGGTCAGCACTAGAATCAGCCACGTGGTCAGCACTGTTCAGGTTATTTCGAACCCAGTTGGTGAGAGTATCCTCTTAACGGAGGTCATTTAATATCAGATTTTCATTGTTCACCCTCTTTAAAACAATGCATTTAAGGTTTCACGATGAAACGGCCAGGGGAGATAAAATGTGTAGCTACAAGTGTTCCTGCGGTTTTTTTTGTTTTTGTTTTTCTTTTTTTTTTTTTTCTTACTGAACCTTAGCTGAAAAAAAAATGCTTTTCAATGAATTTTTTGTTTCGCTCAAATACTGAGTGCTGAGATTTTTTTGCAAAATAACATGTGTATCACATGTTGGCTTTCGTAACTAAGATTTTCTCTGATGGCGAAAGCTTCGGTAGTTCTTGAACTACCGCGCTTAATTTCAGAGAAATGACAAGAGCAAACCACACAATTCTTTGAGAAGTCGCAAGAGCCTGCAATTTTTAATATCCAGTGATACGTGAGGGAGAGTACAAAGCATCAAAATATTGTGGAAAGATCAACAGTTCCTCTTGTCGACTATGGTTCCTGTGGGGCTGCTTCGCGCCTTGTTTTGCTGTTGTAGTAGTAGCTGGTTCTGACGTTAGTTTACTGATGACGTAGGCCTATATGCAGGCTGACGTGATAGTTTCAGAAGTTTCTTTTTACGTAAAAAACCGAGGACTCGAGTCAGTTGAGCAGTAAAGGTGTTGAAACATTACCCCGTCTTCCGACTCGAACGAACGAGAGACGAAACACCGGTTGTTCTTTCAGCCATGTTCTGACGGGAGGGTGGCGAGGATTGTGTGGTATGACAACCACAGACATTCCATTGGTTCTGGTGTTTCTTCTACAGTTCAATGTAAAATGTCTGCCGGTCTTCTCACCTTTTGATTTTGCAGCCTCCAGAAGGAAGAAGGGTGCCTCCGATTAAAAAAAATGTATCCTTGTCAGGAATTGTGCTCATGTTCCGGATGCTTTCATGAGTGTTTATTTGTGAATTACGGGGGGGGGGGGGGGGGGGGGGGGGGGGGGGGGGGGGGGGGGGGGATAGATCACTTATGCTAGCTTTTAATAAAAGAAGGATTTCAAAGTGTCTTGTTTAGCCACTTCTGCTTCGTCATGGAAACCATTCAGCATGCATGCATGGCATCTTGTGAAGAAAGAACACAAGGTGATTGGTTCGTCGCCTGTAGGATGTCATTTGAATCTGAGGACAGATGGTCGACGGCGTCGTATGGTTGGCGTTGGCCAGGGCGAGTACCTCACAGGTTCTTATTTGGTTGTTGTTTTTTTTTCCTTTAATGACACGGGAGGTGTCAGTGGTGAATGTAAAGGCAAGGCTAGGACTTGCCTATGATGGGCTTGGCAAACCTCCGAGAGCTTTCCCCCCAGATAGACTAGAGGAACATGTAGTGTACCTTTTTTCCTTTTCTTTTATTTTTTCTTTTTGAGAGGGGCACAGGCACAGTTTGTGTCTCTTGGAAGTCAACGTGAGGTCGCCGAGACTGAAAAAGAGTTTGTGGTTTGCTGAGGCCAAAACCAGGGAAGAAAATTGTTTATAAGTCTGTGAGGACCTGGGAATTTTGTTTGCAAAGATGGATGTTTGTGTGGCACTGTTTAAGGCCACTTGTGAAAAGAAAAGGTACTTTTGAGTCCGTGAGAATCTGATTAATTTTTAGAAAGGAAATATGTACTGTGATGATGTGAAACCACAATAGAAAGGATTTTATGTAAATAATGTAAAAAAAAAATAAAAAAAAGGAATTGATTGAAAGTTGGATCTCCTTCTGTTTGTCTGACCGGTTGCGTGTCTACGATGTGTGACCGACAGTTTGACAATAAACTTCTCAGAATTGGTGATGAAGTCTTTGTCATTGCAACAAAGTCTGCATGACCGTAAGGATTGACTGTACTAAGAGGGACATTTTAAACGCATGACAGGGTTGGCATGATCTGAAACATAGATAACCATTTGAGGCCGTTTCTCTGTTCAGAACAGATTACTGCTGATCAATATTAGAAAATGTCGAAACAAAAAGAGATACAGGTCGGAAAGCTTTTCACAGTAAATTTCATGGATAGATAGAATGGAATAATGAAGTTAGTGAAGCAGTCTAGTTCAGGTTCTGTGCTCATCCCAAAGACTAGAATATCATTTTTGAATCTTTTAGAGCAGTCAGGCTGTATTTTCATGGGGGGTGCGTTCTGCTGGTTTTTAAGCCGGCCATTGAAGAGGTTACTACGGTAAAAGCCATAGGCGGTCCATAGCTGTGCATGATTTTGGTGATAAGTGTTTTCACAGTTAATTTTCAGGACATATTTTACACTTTCCAGGATGATTTGCTTCGAAGAGGCCTTTCCATCTATCAGATATCAGAAAGTGGTGTGATGGAGTTTTCCATGTCTTCATGGGAAATGCGATAGTCCCGAATACAATAGTCACCAATGCAGCGTTTTCAGTAAAGGGACCCATTTTAGTGTTCCGTTCCATAATTACCCGTAGCATGTGTGTGGTGTCTTTAACATGACTTGGTTGTCTTTATCATATACTCATTTAGCTAGTAGTGAAAAAATCCAGATAAAGTTTCAGTGAATCCTGTAACACCAGAGAACAACGCGACCTGGTTGGCGGATCAGGATTTATAGTGGATTGTAGGTAATCGATAAAATGGACGAGTTCTCACTTCACTGGGGTTTTGTCTGGCGCAACTGTGCGTGTTGTCACTGATACAATAACCATTTTCTAGTCTGTGAATAATGTCGTTTGATTTGGTAGCTGGTTGGGGGGAATGGGGTCTTTTGTGCTCGTTTGTAACGGACAAAATCACCGAACATTCTCTGGTCTTTTATGTATTTGTCAGAAACCTGATTGACAACCGGACCTCCGTTATCGGCAGTGCTGTGTCTGATAGTTCTGTTTAAAACCATTCATTTAAGATCACGTCATGCTCGGCGTTCAGCGCAGTTCCTATTGTTCTTGGCTCTCCTATCACGCGCTCGACAGTCATCAGTCAAAATTCAGTGACGTCACAACAGGCGTCTAAATGTCGCCCCTGCCTTTCAGTGGTGAATGAACTGTGAACTGTGGTTGGGGTTGATCTTCTTTTTAACAAGTATTTTTCTGCTGACATTTTTTTTTTTAATTGCTCATTTAGAGTTTGGGCCAAATTTAGGTCGCAAAATGAATACTTTCATGTGATCTGATGGAGTGATTTGCTTATGGAAGATTGACAAGAGTCTCATTCCTTCATAAATGAATATGATTGTTTTCTGCATGAATGTGTAAATCAGGTTAAGATGGTTCGTTTGAAACCACGACCGTTGCGTTTTCTAATGCGCTGAATGTATTCAGAATTCAGAGATCTCGATACATTGTCAAATTTTCGTTTTTCATTTTTTTCACATCTAATTTTGGAGAATTGTACAGTCGTTTGGGGGAGAATTGTACAGTCGTTTGGGGGAGAATTGTACAGTCATTTGGGGGAGAATTGTACAGTCGTTTGGGAGAGAATTGTACAGTCGTTTGGAGGAGAATTGTACAGTCATTTGGGGAGAATTGTACAGTCGTTTGGGGGAGAATTGTACAGTCGTTTGGAGGAGAATTGTACAGTCATTTGGAGGAGAATTTGTACAGTCGTTTGGGGGAGAATTGTACAGTCGTTTGGGAGAGAATTGTACAGTCGTTTGGGGGAGAATTGTACAGTCGTTTTGGGGGAGAATTGTACAGTCGTTTTGGGGGAGGATTGTACAGTCGTTTTGGGGAGAATTGTACAGTCGTTTGGGGGAGAATTGTACAGTCGTTTGGGGGAGAATTGTACAGTCGTTTGGGGGGAACTAGGGACCGCTACAAACGGGAAAAAAAAATCAACAGACTGGTATACATCAAGCATAACTTCGTGGAAGTGAAAGTATTCACGGTCAAGAAGTGACAGAGAACTGTCTCGATAATATTTAAGTTAACTGTCCGTACATAGAGTCCTGAATGCTTTTGTGTCAAAATCCCGCCGTTGGAAGAGCGCGGAACCCAAATGTCAGAGCCATACCTTTAGGAATAAACTGATGCGTCATACATCTTGAAAGCAGCATCTGGCGAACACTGGTCAGCTGGTCAAGCCGACCAGAGTAGGTGACATGTGGATAGATCCAGTAAAAGGTCACAGGGTGGATCACGGAAATCGAAGTCAGCACCAACAGACAAAACACGAGGAGGAATGAAGGAAGATGAGTTTGGATCAGGTGAAGCGGCGCGTGCTTTTTTCTTCATAATCAAAGCGGTATAAACGCATAGGGAATTCACACACACACACACACACACACACACACACCACACACACCACAAAACACACACACAAAGAGGCAAAACAAAAATAAAAGAAAAACCCAGCGATGACATGCAATGTTTCTGACATTTTGACCTGTGTAAGCTAAGGCCTTCCAAATGGGGACTTTAATGACAGAATTGGAGCATGTATTCGATCATAGGCTCGTGACAAATCATCAGAGATCTCTCTCATCTCTCTACCTCACACCCACACCGCCACAACACCCCACCCTTACCCTGCAAAACCACAAACACGCGCGCGCGCGCTCGCACGCACGCACGCACGCACGCGCGCGCGCGCGCACACACACACACACACACCACACACACACACACACACACACACACACAAAGAAACGAACAAAAAATAAAAGAAAAACCCAGCGAGGACATGCAATGTTCCTGACATTTTGACCTGTGCAAGGCCTTCCAAATCATCACAGATCTCTCTAATCTCTCTACCTCACACCCACACCACCCCAACCCCACCCTACCCTCACCACACCAACACACACACACACACACCACACACACACACACACACACACACAGCGCTCACGCGTGCGAGCGTCTCTTCCTACCCATTCCCCCGACGCGCACATACTCCACCCTTGCAGTCTATGTACCTCCACTTTCCCTCACCTCAATCCAGCTTCTTCCCCTTCTTGTTCCCACTCCTATAAACGTCTCTCCCCCCCCCCCCCCCCCCCCCCCCCCCCCCCCCCCCCCCCCCCTTCTTTACACATTCGTTTTTTGTGTGTTTATCTTTTCTTTATCCCGTGGTTTTGGCATTTTTCCTTGCTGTCTGCCCAGTGAAGGAAAGCTCCGCGGCACGAGCATCTCTAGCCAATGAAACTAAAAAAAGCACGGCCCGCGTATGTCCAGTTCAAAACCAAATAAGCGTTGCAAACTTCAGCGGGTGTGAACACTATGAAAATCCTCTGTAACATGAAGATGGTCATCTGAAACTGATAATAGTAAAAGTAGTAATAATAACTTAGCGATATATAACTAACTAGCGCTTACGCCGTCGACCCCGTCTCGCCCCGGTGAGTTTATCTGTCGTGTAGTGTTCCGATGTCCAGTTTTGCATCTGTGGACGCAAATTGCGTCACGACGCACATGCGTCACGTGATCGCCGACCCGACGTTGCTGTTTGTAGGACACCAAGGATACTTCATACCAAATTGGTGGCGATCGGCCTGAAACTGTGGCCGTGTTAAGGAACAGACAGACAGACAAACTGAGCTTTATATAAATAGATTGCACACATTTCAGTCTGTACCAAAGCAAAGCGTGTATATGTGGGTGCATAGAAGCTGGTGGACCTTTTCATATGGCGGTGTGAGAACCCATGTTTGCGCCCAGCTTTACGTCAGTTGACACACGAGAAGTCGAACATAGACGGGCAGGACAGAACGACTTTATACGAAGACTGACGGGGGATTGGGGAAAGTGAGAGGTCATCACTAACCGCAGAACGTCTCAATACAAGACAGTAGAACCCAACGAATTGAAGAGATTTCACACACACCACACCACACACACCACACACACACACACACACACACACACACACCTGACCCATTTATCACGGTGTGAACACAAATTAGTTTAGTTTACTGCAATTGCTTGGAAAAGGATACCAGAAATAACGTACTTAATAGTACACAACTGCATGTGGACCTCTTCAATGCAGACACTTGAAAGATGAACTGTCCTTAAAAAACAAACAAACAAGAAACGGTGCTCTCAATATGTACGTTATCCCAAAGAATGGACACCATATTTACAAATAACATACAATTGCGCTGAGAACATAATCAGTTCTATGAATTTGGTTCAACAGCTATGTTGTATTTTGGCCCAGAAGCATATAAACTGCCTGAGACCATTTTACACCCGGGTTTATTCGGGCCGGGGCAATATTCTGGCCTGATATATACTGGGAACAGCCCTCCTTATTTTCTGGCTTGCACGCTGAACCCTTGTGGCATTCTTCGAGTCATTGGAGGAGAAGACGGTCGGGGGTGGGGGTCGGAGGGGAGGGGGGGGGGGGGGGTAAGGAACTCTGTCCTGATGGTTTTTGGTCTGTACATGAGGGTTTCTGTCCTGATAGTCTGTGGTCTGTACATGGGGTGTCTCTGATACGGTGGCGAGCCGGGCTGTTGAACACGATAAGGATGCGGTCGTTGGATAACAAAACCGTCATCGTGTGCACCTGGTATCGAAATCAGAGGGGAGGGATTGCGGGCAACGCGCACGGAGGAAAAGACTATCGGAGATGTTTTTCGTGTGATATTTTGGGCGTAGGAATTGGAAGTGAAATGAAATGACAGATATGTAGAGAGACAGACAGTCAGACTGACAGAGAAGATAGAAAGAGAGAGATGGGTAGACATAGAGATAAGAGATGGATAGGTAGATATAGAGATAAGTAGATAGGTAAAGCAGAGACAGAAACGGAACTGGGTAGATCGAGATATGGTTGATAGAGAGATAGGGCTAGATAAAAGAGAAGAGAGATATAGCTTTAAACACAGATAGTTACATGGGTAAATAGATCAGAGGGATAGGTGTATATATACAGAGGTAAGTAGATAGAGATAGAAAGAGAGCTAGCTAGATACAGATGGGTTAATACAGATGGTAGATAGATAGATAGATAGATCGAGGTAGGTAGACAGATAATTGATTTCATGTGTAAGAAACTCACAATTCTGCTCGAAACCACACATTTCAAACACATACACACACATTGGAGTAGAAACATAGCTAAAAGATGAAAAAGAATGATCAGCTGTTCTGTTCTGTTCTGTTCTGTTATATTTCGTTGCTACATCCAGGAATCTGGCGTCGACGCAACGGGTGGGGTGCGCAGCGAAAAAGCTAGTGGCGTTGGACTTTGGCCACCGCCTGCTTGAAGGCCTCAGTATTACCTGAGTGCACAATACTATTGTCTAGTTGGCCTGATAATCAGCTTCATTGTTATATTCGTCCCCATAACTTAAGGCTATTTTTTGACACTGAGTGAAGACCATAGAAAGATCGCTTTTTCAACGAACATACTGCCCACATAGTCACTTCATGAAACTGTCTGAAAAAATCTTCCAGAAATACCACGTGAGAATGGCACAATGATGGAGAGAAGTTTGTCGGTGGAACCGTTTCCATCATACACCCTCTGTTGTCACACACCGTCCCTCCCCACCCCCATCCCCTCGCCTCGCCATCCCTATTCCCACCAGGTCAAACACACGCACGTGCGTTTCCATATCTATATACATGCGTAATAGACAAATAATAATATACATCAACATTAACGCAATATTACCTCTCAGCCCCCTTTCCCCCCTACCCCTGTCTTCTTCTTCCTTTCAACCCCTACCAGCTCCCCCACCCACCACCCCTCAGAACATACACAACACACACACAACACACACACACACACACACACACACACACACACACACACACACACACACCTTCACATTAAATAGTCTATAAGTACAACACAAACGTAAGTGTTCATCTGTGTATTCATACATTTCATTCACTTTCTCCCGACAATTGTGTGCTGTTGTAAACTTGAAAACTGACTCGACAAATGAACATGCCTGAAGAATAAAAGACTAATGAGTTAGGGGAAGGCGGAGGGCAAAATGTGTGTGGGGAAAGGGGAAAATGATGGAACCATGCCAATACCTGCAGGACAGTATGCGTCTTTTGATTCATCATGAAGGCATTTGGAAAGTAATGATGTTCCTTCTTTGGATCGATGCTTATATTGTAATCTTCTGGAAGGAGTCCTATACTTTTCTGGAATTCAGACCATGAAAAGAATGTTGCCAGACTGCAAATCCATCACACTGACCTTTCCAAAATGTTGTTTTCATTCAAGACCTTATCTCTCGCTTTAAAAAAGAAAAAAGCAAATTCACGATTACAAATCCTAGTTCAGGTGTTGAACAAACATGTTCACATACCGCACATTTCTTTGTTTCCTGCACATTAATGTAATAGTTATGATTATCCATCTTAATTTAGAATTTGTCCTTAAATCTACGTGACACTGATCGGGTGGGTTCTACTTCTAATTGTGTCTCTATGGTAACCCTTGTTCTGCAGTTCAAGCTGTATTTCCTGTACCAAATCTGTTGTCCTCGTGCGAAGTGAATTATTTAAGGTTTTTCCCCATGAACGCATGAGTTACATCTCTCAGATAGACAGAGATAACCATTTCAACTTTTAGGCTAGGTTCTACAAGTTCTTTTTTTTATTTATTTTTTTTTTAATTAATAGAATGGTAAGTTGGAATACCCCAACCCCTACAACACACACACACACACACACAACACACACACCACACACACACACAACACACACACACATTTTTGTCTTTTCTGCGTCTTTGCGCTGCAATGATTTTTTAAGGAATAATTTTGACGGGGGGGAGGGGGGGGAGGCAGGTGGGGGGGGGGGGGGGGGGGGGGGGGGGGGGGCTGAATACAAGATCCGGAGTTTTTTTTTTTTGTTGTTGTTGACAATTTCAGCTTTGGTCGCATATCTCGGGTCGTACTCTGTTACCCGTAGAATCGTTGTTGTTGTTGGGCTTTTGTTTTGGTTGTGCTGGTCTGTTTGAATTTTTTTTTTTAATCTTTCTTCACTCCTTTACTTGGTCTCCGTTTGTTTTATTGCTGGGGACAGTTTAAGAATTTCAAAGGAGGGGAGTAATTTTGAAATAAAGGGAGGAAGGGGGGGGGGGGGGGGGTGATTCCGAATGTACTCCCCAGGAGGTGAGTTAGGGCAGTGCTCTTTGTCACCCGTCGGGAGTGAAGTCAGCTACGACCTAGGGACCGTCAGATCGTCCTTAAAACGACTCCAGTTTGAATGGTCATTTGGTTCTAGTTACCACAGTTGATATCATTGGGACCGGTAATGTTTTCACTGGCTTTTCCTCTAGTTGACTCGTGCTTACATCCACATGATCGCGTGAAGTGGCCAGCCCCACAGCAGTGGCATGATTTTGAGGAACAGGGATATGGTTGTTTTTCTTTATCCGGTGCACTGATACACTTCTTCTTCGGCAGAGTCATAGCGTATCCATGTTACAATTACTGGATGTTCGAAGTGAACTGGGACTTCTCGGGCTTTTTTTTTTTAATATTAATTTCAGGTGAACCGATAACATATTTACGATAGGCGACAATGAAGTTTCACCACACACACACACACAGACACACACACACACACACACACACACACACACACACACACACCACACACACAGCGGTGTCGAGGGAGCGGGTAACTTTTGATCAATAATTAAGATGTTATGCAAAAAGTATCTGATTTTTATTATGTGAAAAATGAGTACTTTGAAGTCCTTTAAAAAAAAAAAAAAAACACTCAAGCTTTCGGGTCTTAGACCCTTCATCAGGAAACACTAAACAGTAAACCCAGGGGAAAACGTCAAAGTGACGAAAAATCAAGGAACAATGACATCAGAACAAATGATGTCACCAGATTGGTAACAAATGAATCAGAACAATGATGTAAACAGTATTGTGAACAAATGACATCAGAACAAATTGATGTCACAACAGTATTTGTAACAAATGAATCAACAAATTGATTCACTACAGTATTGTACAAATGACATCAAACAAATTGAGTCACAACAGTATTGTAACAATGACATCAGAACAAATTGATGTCACAACAGTATGTAACAAATGACTCAAACAATTGATGTCACAACAGTATGTGACAAATCATCAGAACAATGACACTACATAAGTGTAACAAATGACATCAGAACAAATTGATGTCACAACAGTATTGTGTAACAAATGACATCAGAACAAATTGATGTCACTACAGTAATGGTAACAAATGACATCAGAACAAATGATGTCACAACAGTATTGTGTAACCTTTCTCCTGGTAGCGCAGCATAAGCAAACGTTTGCTACATGTGTTAGGTCTGTTAGGTTTCTAACAGCCTCCCTATGAAATCCTTTTCCACGCCCCCCCCCCTCCCCCATATACTTCCCTACTCCTCCCCCTCTCCCCAACCCCCACCCCCACCCTCACCCCACAACACACATACCCCACACACTTTGCCCCCTTCACCCCCCCGCCACCCCACCCCGTCCCCCACCCCCATCCCCCACCCCACCACACACACATACCCCCCCACACACCACTCCCACCCCCTCCCCCACCCACCCCCTCCCCGACCCCACCCCCACCCCACACACACACACACACACACACACACACACCACACACCCCCTACAAGCACCCACACACACACACACACACACACACACACACACACACTTCCCCCTCCCCCCATACAACTAAACATTCCCCCCCCCCCCCCCCCCGTTCCCCCCACTACATTCCCAGTTCTCTTCTTCATACTATCCTAATATAAACAGTAATGTGAGGTTCACAGTAAAACACAAGAAGCAGAAACATGATTTTTATCACTTTGAAAGTTTCATGTTTTAAATCACAGCACCACGTTGGTTTAAATAACCATTCTATATAGGCAAATACTGGACATAATAAATCACCATTTGAATACATGAAAAAAAAACAACCACTCTTCATATTAAATCCCGAGCAGTGTTAGTTTATTTGTTTGTTGGTTTTTGTTTGGTTTTTTTTTGTTTGTTTGTTTGTTTTTTTTAGCGAAGAAAAGGGTTGAAACACAAAAATAGAGGCTAAGTATTAGGGCCTAACCATTAAAAGAAAATATCAAACTAAGCGAACATGATTATTCATGTTAGCGCAAGTTGAGTCTGGAACTTTCTTCTAACCCTGTCCCCCCCCCCCCCCCCCCCCCCCCCGTCCCAGCATCCCTTCCCCTTGCCCCTCCTGCCCTCCCCCTCGCCTCTCCGCCCCCACTCTTCCAGCCCCCCTACCCCTACCCAACCTCCCCTGACAACCCCCCCCCCCCCAACCCATTCCCCAGTACCCACACCAACACTGTATATAGGTATTGATTGACTAGGTGAAAAATATACGTAGCAAAATAACAACCTGAAAGTTGCTGTATACAATAAAGTGGAGAAGTACGGACAATTTTTTTAAATTTTGAAATCCAAATTTTGTCTTACGAGCAGCATCAGGGACATCAATATCATGAACAATACGGTTGAACAAAACAAAATATTAAGTTAAGAATGGAAGTCGACAATAACTCATGAAATACTACACACACAACACACACACACACACACACAACACACACACACACACACACACACAAACACACACGGTTTTTATATATACATATAAACATAGGTTTGTGTGTGGTGTGTGTGTGTGTTGTGTGTGTGTGTGTGTGTGTGTGTGTGTGTGTGTGTGTGCCCTACTGTGTTTTTTATATAAGACAAAAACTACGGAAGAAATCCAAACACGTGTTTTGAACAAATCAATAGATACTTCATTCATTCAGCCGATGTTCAACTGATATACAAAGCTGAACATTTGGTATGAAGAGGTTTATATCAATGCGCTGACCGATATTTGGTTTCAACTCACTTACACTGGGAGGAAAACGGCGTCAAACAAACTAAAAAAAAGCAATTAACAACAACAACAACAACAACAACAACAACAACAAAATAATACTGACGAGGAAACTACCACACCAGCAAAGCATCCTCACGAACACTATTTACTATCATTGTACGATGTTATACGAAAAAAAAAACGAATTGCTTGGCATTCAAATTGTATAATAGAGGTTTTGTTGTTGTTGTTGTAGTTGTTGTTGTTGTTGTTTTCAAAGTTCTCAACTAAACCAGAAAGTGGGCATAGGGTTATGGTGGAAGTGGGGAGAGTAATCCACGAATGGAAATACATCAAGTGAGCAAAATAGACGCAGGATGTCGGATTCAATAAATGTTCATTAGGTAATGGTGGATAGTGAATGTTTGCGCACATGAAAATCTTGAAAGAAGTGACAGTTTACAGCGTGGTCATATGATGGAAATACATCAAGTGAGCAAATTAGACGGAGGATGTCGGATTCAATAAAAATTCATTAGGTGATAGTGGATGTTTGAATACATGAAAATCTTGAAGGAAGTGACAGTTTACAGCGCGGTCATACGCTTACCGATTAATCAGAAGATGTTTTTTTCTTTCTTTTCATTTAGTTACAACAGAAAAAGAAAAGAAAAGAAGAAAGGCTGTAGTTGTACAGATACAATGAACATTACAGTGGAAAATGCCCAACACAGTGGAGGTGATGATGTCACTTCACGCACTGTCTGAATCGATCCTTGAACCCCCATCTCCTCTTCTCACCCCCGCACTCGTCCACCGCTCTTTCCATCCTGCCCCTTTCCCTCCCTCCCTCCCTCCCTCCCTCCCAGTCCCCTCCTGCTCCAATCTCCCTCTCCTCCCCCCAAAACGGACATCTTGCTTATAGACAGTACATATGCTGACAAATGTACAACAAGAAGAAAATAAATGAGTTGGGAAAACCACGCAGCTTGTGCCCCTGGAGGGGTGGTAGCCTCACACCTGAGCGACAAACAACGAGACAAAGACAACAAAGAATCTGCCCAGTGCCCGCTCAGTGGGATGGCGACCCTCTCAACATCAGCTACTTAAAACGTCTCTCCCTCTCTCTCTCTCTCTCTCTCTCTCTCTCTCTCACACACACACACACACACACACACACACACACTGACATGTAAGTTACTTTAGTTTTCAAGAAGTCGTGAAATCTATCATTGAGTTTTGTTGTTGTTGTTGTTTTAAAGCTACCTTTGTTTTCAGTAAATCATGAATTTATAATTGACTTTTTAAGCTGCTTTACTCTTCACGATGTCCGTCAATCTGTAAATGCCTTTAAGCTGCTTCTTTGTAGTGAGTCATGCATTTATTTATAAATCTGATGCTTAGAAAATGATATTTTCTCTAAGCAACAGTAGCGGTAAAACAAAACAAAGAAAAAAAAAGACGTACTTACCGCGCATTGTTTTCTTGCTCCAAAGCAGCGCGTCAGCTCTCCGTTTCTTTGTAATTGTCGTCATCAATACAGCCATGTTGTCACGTGACACTCTTCCACCAATGGCAGGCAAAGCAGGGAGACTGTCTCTCACGATGCTGGTGAAAAGTATCTCGGGAAATGCATAATGAGACAAGCCTGTCTGCAGAGGGGATGGCCGGTGCTTGACGATTGAGAAGTCACCTTGCTTGGTTCGTAAGAGTTTCTTTTTCATGGTATTGTGATCTTTTGAGTCTCCATGTATTTGCATGTATGTGTGCGTGTAGTGCCCCCGCCCCCCCCCCCCCCCCCCCCCCCTTCCCCTCTCCTCTCCTTGTCAGTTTGTGTCCAGAGATGATCACGAACAGTTTTGGTGTTTAGCATGGTTCTGGTGAGATTCACGACATTATTACAAACTAAAGACAAGAGTCTCGAGCTGTTATTCTGAGAAGTGCAAACATTGATAGTTTATCTCGTGTATTCTCGCATCTAGTGTGGACTTCAACGTTTTTCGTTGACAGTCCACAACATTTTTTTTCTTCTTTTTAGTGCAGAAAGTGGACCGTAAGAAATGTGTAGTCCATGACCTGCGTCCTGCTGGTCAGTTCATGCACATTGACTTGCCTGTCTGAATGTTTGGTCTGTACCAGGGCTCAAGGAAATGTAAATTTGTTTTTCTCTTCTTTTCTCGTCAACACAGTTGTAAACGTGGCAAAAGTATAGATTTTCTTACTTATAGAAACGCCCCATTTTAACCACGTAATCGCAGAAAGGCATTTCCCGCTTTACCCGTCCGTCATCTTTGAAGTGACCGTTGGTTGAAGAACTTAGCGATTGAATGGACAAACTGCATTTAGAACAAACAAACAAACACTTCGGAAGACTGTTTCAGAATCTGGATCTGGGTAAAGATCATAAATGCCGCAGAAGCCAGTGGCGTGACCATTTTCAAGACGGAAATGGGGATGTCCACCATAATCTTTCTTTAAACATTAAACTGAATCAGTCCGAGTTCAAAGCAAACACAGCGCTCTCATCAGGGTCAAAACCCGACCGGCATTGCACCAGTCCATCAATTTCCTCTACTTTATATAACAAGCCCTGTCCACATGGGTTTATTTTTTTTGTAGCTGTTGCTAACGTGGAATGTAGTCACCCGAAGTAGAATTCACTGAAAATAGTAATCGAGGACGACAACCTTTCCTCCCGTGTAAACTTGCCCATAAGTCCAAACTAACGCAGTTTGTGAAGCCAATTTACCTCACACGTATACAAACTAACGCAGTTTGTGAAGCCAGTTTACCTCACACGTATACAAACTGACGCAGTTTGTGAAGCCAGTTTACCTCACACGTATACAAACTAACGCAGTTTGTGAAGCCAGTTTACCTCACACGTATACAAACTGACGCAGTTTGTGAAGCCAGTTTACCTCACACGTATACAAACTAACGCAGTTTGTGAAGCCAGTTTTCCTCACACGTTCACAAACTAACGCAGTTTGTGAAGCCAGTTTTCCTCACACGTTCACAAACTAACGCAGTTTGTGAAGCCAGTTTACCTCGCACGTATACAAACTAACGCAGTTTGTGAAGCCAGTTTACCTCACACGTATACAAACTAACGCAGTTTGTGAAGCCAGTTTACCTCACACGTAAACAAACAAGAGGCACGCAGAACAGCTATGGAAACTCCACCCCCCCCTCCACCCACCCCCACCCCATCACAGAGCGCACCCCCAAACTCCCCTCTCCTCCCTCCCCGTCTAAAGACAAAGGAAGTTCCAAGTTTGCCCATTTGACTGAGTGACCCTTACTCACAGCAACAGCTTAGGACATGAGCAACGAGCAGACACACAGTGACGTTGATTCAAGACTGACTCATGCCTCTGGACCTTTGCACGTTGCAGTGATTCCTCGTTCACCTGGTTCGTCACCAGCTGTTCGCACGAAGAACGAAGGTCTGTACTGCTATTTTGTTTTTCCCTATGATACGCATGTCCTTTCTACTTTCCGAAAAAGAGACGTAGTTGTGTGCTACAATGCACTGCAGTGGGTCAGACTAAGAACTTGCACCTAAATATTCCATCAGACTAAAATCTTATGCCAAAACATTAGATGTGTGGCTTACCAAGGATGTAGAACACTTTGGCGTATTTAATTCTGAAGAGTAGGGTTTTTTTCGATTAGAAACAGTGTAATAGTTTGATAAAGGGATCAATATCGCCTTTGGAAGAAAATCAGTTCTTAATTTCAAATCTCTCTCTCTCTCTGTCTCTCTCTCTCTCTCTCTCTCTCTCTCTCTCTCACACACACACACACACCGCGCGCGCGCGCGCGCGCACAAAAATGCACACACGTGCAGGAACAGACACACACACACACACACACACACACACACACACACACACACACACACACACACACACAGCACGCACAAAAGTGCCCACACGTGCAGGCACAGACACACGAAAACACACACACACACACACACACACACACACACACACACACACACACACACACACGCACACACACACGCGCGCGCGCGCGCGCGCGCACACACACACACACGGTGGATGCTTTCCAACCTCCAGTGGTCAATTTCATCAGAGAACTGCTGTCAGTTAGTGAGGGAGAGGTGAGATAGTGGTATGAAATAAAATGGCTGTCCAGAGTGTAGAAAGAGGAGCATTCGGTGTACCGGATAAAAACAGTGTGTATCTGACCTGGAGCCTGTTCAGATGGCCTCTATAAAAAAAGAAATTGAAA
Source organism: Conus canariensis (assembly GCA_033310375.1). Classification (NCBI taxonomy): domain Eukaryota; kingdom Metazoa; phylum Mollusca; class Gastropoda; order Neogastropoda; family Conidae; genus Conus; species Conus canariensis. The sequence continues at coordinate 25,626,201 of CM065743.1, forward strand.
AGAAGGAGAAAAAAAAAACATTATTTCTGCCATGTTTGCCGACTATGTTGCATTATCACAAATTATGGGGCATCTGTTCCTATAAACTACAAAATAAACAAGTTTTGGGAACACACATTCTAACTCTCACTCACAAAAATGTCCATAAAACACCTATTGTTAAATCAGTGGGGGGAAAAATTGCAACTCCCCTGAGATTTATAATGGAAACGTAAAAGTGGATGGCCAAAATTATCTGTTTTAAAATATGATTTGATAAAGAAGTATATGGCATACGCGATCTCTTAGTGGAAATTCATACTTTTGCGACTTTCCCGAGTACCTAAATAATGAAAAAAAAAATGTAGTTTAAACTAATTCGGAAAAGGAAAAAAAAGAATAACTGTCTGCAATTTTGTAAGGGCACAAGTGTAGTTTATAATATCTTAACTGATGATACCAGAATATTGTAATAAATTACATAGGAAGAAAACTGCAGATTCTGCAGAGGAGAAAGAAGTCATCATTGATGTTTCTGATAAAGCAATAAAGCTGGCAAATTCTGGACTACCAAGGAGCACGAATAAATCGAACAAGCGTCATTGCACGAAACGTTAAAATAGATGTATAATCTGCATTCGTTGGACACACGTGTTATGATAAATCGGATGTGATATTCTTGTGAGACGGGGAACCAGACCTCTGAACTTTAGCTTTGTCCGGCCCATGACCTGCCAGAGGGGGCAGAGGTCAAGGACAAGCCGTGGGGCAGCTGTACTGACCTGCAGAAGACGGCGGTCTTCATCAGGATGACAGGGCGAAAGACATGCGTGTCCAACCGCGTTTGACCACTTAGAAAGAAATGTTTTCTTTTGATTATCATCACTCCCCGCCGGACAAAAGAGACAAATTACAAAACAAAACACGACGCGTTTCGACTTCTTTGG
>CM065743.1:25632126-25654626 GCA_033310375.1 Conus canariensis
GTGTGTGTGTGTGTGTGTGTGTGTGTGTGTGTACTCTGTCCATCTATCTGTCTCTGTCTGTGTCTCTGTTTCTCTGTCTCTCTCCTTCTCTCCCTCCCCACCCTCTCTCTCTCTCTCTCTCTCCTCTCCTCTCTCTGTCCAAGGCTTTTAGCTTGAAGTTACTGTCAACGTGGGGTGATATATTCTCGCTGTACAGATGATGTGGTCCTATTCCTATCATCCCCTGCAGGTCTCCAGTCCCTCCTATGCGTACTTCAGACATGTCACATTAATATGAAATTGAAAGTCTATATTGATACCAATCGTCTTTAGAAAGGAAGTTTTTCTGGGCAAAAGCAAAGAATGTTTTTTTTGACCATTTAAAAATAGCAGTTGTGAATAAGCTCTGCTAGCTTGCTTTCACCTTTCCACGAGGATTAAAACTGACAAAGCAGTAGTCAGTTTGATAAAAAAAAATTAAAAAAAATTCAGAAAAAAAATAAGGATATTACTTTCTACATGTATATTTTTGTCTTCGATGTTAAAACGAAATCTGCTTTGTTACATTCATCCAAAGTTTGGAAAGCGAATTGCACATAATGGTCAGAAAAGGATCGTTCTATGGCACACGAACTATTTTCTGATTCTTTTTGAGGGGTTGGGGGATGGGGGTGAGGGCGGGGCCGGGAGAGGTGTGTGTGTGTGGTGTGTGTGTGTGTGTGTTGTGTGTGTGTGTGTGTGTGTGCACCAAATGAAATGAGATATGGACACCTGGTAAGGTATCCGCTGCATGTTAACTTCTGTGTGCACGCAGCAAGATACTGATTTCAATCGCCTACGATGGACCAACACAGATTGCCTTGTTAGGAGTGTAGGAGGCAAATCGTGTCAAGGTCTGGGTTGAGGTTCGTCAATGATGTCAGTAATAATGTAAAAGGAAAATAGCATGGATTAAAGTAACATTTTTACAGAAATGAACAGGTTTTAGCGTAAGGTCCGGCTCAAGTTGAGGACGGTCAGGGCTGAAGTCACCACAGGGTGAACCAACATTGTGTGAAGGTCAGGGTCAGGGTCACCACAGGGTGAACCAACATTGTGTGAAGGTCAGGGTCAGGGGGTCACCACAGGGTGAACCAACATTGTGTGAAGGTCAGGGTCAGGGTCACCACAGGGTGAACCAACATTGTGTGAAGGTCAGGTCAGGGGTCACCACAGGGTGAACCATCATTGTGTGAAGGTCAGGGGCAGGGCCTGTCGTGGTACAGGTCTGATAAAAGCAAAGGTGCACTCCACCGAGCTGATCTCTTTGGATTGTATCGAAATTGAATTGTATTGTATTGTATGATGCTGTTTTGTGTCGTGTTAAAAAGAAAAAGTGCTGACAAACCTACTTAAAATGTTTTTAACTTAATTTGCTTTTTTGCTTCGATGTTTTTTCTTTTTTTTTTATTTAGTGTAACAAACTTTATGGACAAGACTTACAGAAATGCTGATGATGTCTTGACTTTGCGCACTGTCCTCTCTGTGCTCACATGTAAGCTCAAATTGTTTAAATGCAAAAAAAAAAAAAAAAAAAAAAAAAAAAAAGAAAACTCGGAAAAAAAAAGTAAAATGCACTTATATCCCCATCAGAATGTAAAGAAATTCCGCGCGACAAATACGAGGCACTAAGAGATATCATGTGCCACTGGTTTGATTTCTTTTCTGGTTACAACAGGATCTTTTCGGCAACGGTTAGTCCATATGTTTGTTCAAGGCTGGTATTGTTGGAGATAGCGACAGACACACCCATTACCGATCATTCGAAGCTTTCTATGAGAGAGAGTTCTGTACATGCATTTCAATAATATTGACGTGTATTGTTCTAAACCCACAGTGTCATATGCATGATGCTCATGTTCTGCCTCTGAACAGTGATCTTCACAGATGCAGTTTTTATTCTCAAGATGAAAAAAAACCCTGTTTATATAAATGTGGTGCATGAATGGTGAGATTAACGTTTGATTGGTAAGAGGTCTGTAATACTGTAGGAGATGAGTAGCATTGAGTTGACGGGCGCTCACTGTGCACAGATATTACGGCAACATTTCTTCAAGACCTTTGCTGCTGGCCTGTGTCCAGTCTCCTATGAACACATGGCCAACAAAGCACTGCACAACTTTCTGAACTTAAAGAAAGATGTGTCCAAACTGAAGACAATGGTCATAAAATGATCCTTCCCCCCAAGACTCCCGTTCTGTGTAGGTTTTGCTTTCGGTCTTTTGAAGCACAGAGTTCCCTTCAGTTCGTAAGCCGATATATTGCAATGACTGATTTGTGCCTTGTACTTGAAACGTGAGATAGCACGTGCCCGTACTACCCACTCCTCTCGGCTCTCTTTCTATCTCCCCTCTGCCCCCCTCCCCCCCCCCCCCCTTCCCTTTCCGACCATGTGTGTGTCTGTGTGGAAGTGTGTACTTGTATTATTATTTCGATTTTATTTATTCATTTATTTATTTTCTTCTTCTTCTTCTTCTGGTTTTAAGTATTTCTCAAAGTGTGACATCTCACACTAGACACTTTCACGAATGAAAAGAAATAAAAGTAATAATAATGACTACTGTTAGTATTGTTGTTGTGATTGTTGTCTCTCCCCCCCCCCCCCCCTTCCAGCTCATTTCACCACCTTCCCTCCACTTCCCACACTTTGCTTTCCACCCCTTTACACCTTCACCCCTCCCTCCTACCCCCTCCCTTCTCTCCATGCCTTCCTACAGTTTCCCCTCCATCCCCCATCCCTCAGTGAACTTTTTCCAGTGAACTCTTTTCAATCCATAACCACAGAATTCCATGCTGTTTCGTTTGTCAGTTGGTCAGTGTTGCTTGAAAAAGGTTTTATAATAAACCGAAATATTGCAGTTAATTCATGGGTGTTGTGTGTCTTCAGCTTTTTATTTTCCTAAAAGTAAACGAAGAGCGCGTTATATTTCGTTGTCGTTGTTCGAGAAGCCTCCGATCTTAAATTGTACCAGACTGTATAAAGTTGTATTTTATTCACAGGTGTTCTCGTCACGACAGGGTTCACTGTGTCAACTTCTTTCTGTTGTTCTCTGCGTCAACTTCTTTCTGTTGTTCTCTGTGTCATCTTCTTTCTGTTGTTCTATGTGCCAACTTCTTTCTGTTGTTCTTTGTGCCAACTTCTTTCTGTTGTTCTCTGTGTCAACTTCTTTCTGTTGTTCTATGTGTCAACTTCTTTCTGTTGTTCTCTGTGTCAACTTCTTTCTGTTGTCCTCTGTGTCAACTTCTTTCTGTTGTTCTCTGTGTCACCTTCTTTCTGTTGTTCTATGTGTCAACTTCTTTCTGTTGTTCTCTGTGTCAACTTCTTTCTGTTGTTCTATGTGCCAACTTCTTTCTGTTGTCCTCTGTGTCAACTTCTTTCTGTTGTCCTCTGTGTCAACTTCTTTCTGTTGTTCTATGTGTCAACTTCTTTCTGTTGTTCTATGTGTCAACTTCTTTCTGTTGTCCTATGTGTCAACTTCTTTCTGTTGTTCTCTGTGTCAACTTCTTTCTGTTGTTCCCGGGACCGCACATCGCCTTTCTGCAGGGCTGCTTTTCCTTTGATGTGTGTGTGTGTGTGTGTGTGTGTGTGTGTGTGTGTTGTGTAGTCTGTGTGTAGTCTGTTGTGTAGTCTGTGTGTGTTGTGTTGTGTGTGTGTGTGTGTGTGTGTGTGTTTTAGTCTTGTGTGTGTGTGTGGTGGTGGTGTGTGTGTGTGTGTGTGTGTGTGTGTGTGTGTGTGTGTGTGTGTGTGTGTGCGTGCGTGCGTGTGTGTGGTGTGTGTGTATGTGTGCATGTGTGTGTGTGTGTGTGTGTGTGTGCGTGTGTGTGTGTGTGTTCTTTATTAATCAGAATGGTCTTTAAATACATTTCTTGTAACGGACAACGTTCTTATTGCCACGGTGTCCTGAACATGCCTAAAGGAGATACTTCAACCGGGATCTCTGTTGTGTTGCCTCGTCCAAAGCTGTTGCAATCACAGTACTACGTAACGGTCTTTGGAAAATAAGGGGAGGGGGGCAGGGAAGGGAGAGAAGGGAGGGGGAGCGGTTAGCGGGTTGGAACACGGAGATGGGGTGGGGATGGGGGAACCAGAGGCCTCTGACAGTTGTGAACGGGTGGGATCCGGGGAGGGGGGGGGGGGGGGGGGGGGCGTGATGTGGGTGCTGTTGCTCTTTCCACATCCCCTCAGCCGAGCAGTTTCAAGTTTGATTTGAAATGACGTCATAGTGTGAATAGCGTCACTGGTCACCATTACCCTCCCAGCCCTCTTCCGGAGGTCGCTGCCAGCACACGTGCAGTTTCTGTGGTTCAGCAGGTTCTTTAAAAAATAGACAAAGAAGACGTTTTCTTTCATCTTACTTCTATAGCACAAAAAAAAAAAAAAAAAAAAAAATCACAGAATTCTAAATTCTGTTAAAGGTACATATACTTGTTTAACTGGTCGATCTTGAAGTTTGACCATCGATTCTATAGTGTGTAGTAACTTCACACATGATCAGTCGGCCTATGGCGTACCATTCGCGCCACAAGTACAAGAAATGCACACTACCACCGCCCACCCCGAAGGTGTAACATGAGAAGGGGGAACGGAGAAAGACAAGTTGCCTACAGTAAACACGTGTCTCCATTTACACAATCATTACCGCAGCTTTCATACCCACTTGCTCTCAACTCGATTGGGAAGATAAGCGTGAAGAATGTCATTTGGGTTTCGGAACTGGATGAAGTTGTTGTATTTTTTTCCAAACTCCATGGTTGGAGGGGTAGGGGAAGGGTGGAGGCAGGGAGTGTGGGGGGAGGGGGGGGGGAGGCACATGAATGATACTCAAGAAAACATTTAGGCGTAATTTTTAGTGTGGATCCTCTCTCGCAGCGCCATTTGTCCTGGATTCTAGCAGTTCGTAGTACTAGCTGTTTTCCAGGCATTCTCTTTAAAAGCTGTTCACTTGATCATTTCTGAAGACATTCTTGGCGCTGCTTTCTGTGCAAGGAAGGAAAATGCCTGTGTCTTCAGACTCTAAAATGATTATTTTGTTTCTTGTTACCATCATATTGAGCAAAACTCTAATGGAAACAGTCTGCTGGGTTGATGTGTTCAAGTGATATTAGCACAACTTCTAAATGGTGCAGTGTTGCAAATTTGATCGAGTTACAACTCGCGCAGATGCGTCGAGTTTGGTCGTCAGAAGGAAACGAAAGGAGAACGTTCAGTGCTCGTATCGTTTTATTTCTCAGCTGACCGCACAAGTGTCCGGAAAAACAATATTGATTGTTTTCAAATGCAGCTTTTCAGATGGGAAGCGTAGACGTTTTTTTTTGTCAGCGTCAAATTGTTGGAAAGGTCGATTTAAAAGAGTAGCAAATGTTTTGTTTAACAGAAATATCCAACATGATTCTTGCCGAAAAAAAAGACTTCGAGAAACAGATAGTACAGAATGATTACATTTTTTGAAGCAGTCATAAGCTACAAATTGAACTTGGTAGGATATAACGTACGGATGTACCATTGGAAATATTGGCGATTTATGTAATGTTGTTATTGAATGTCAAAATACGATTCTTAGAAAGAAAAAAAAACAAACACTGATACCCAGACAATGTAACTCCTGATTGTTAAAGTTTAATTAGAATGATTTATTTCAGTCTGGGTTGTAAAAAAAAAAAAAAAAAAAAAAAAAGCGGAACTGAAATAGATATGTGTATGAAAATCAGAAAAGGTGTACAGATTTTTTTTTTTAATGTGAGAATACCTGGAGTGTTTGTCTATACATTTAGTTTGTTTATTATATGTATAAAAATTGGGAAGGGTGAATAAACTGTATTTTTAACGTAAGTATACTTTGTGTATTTGTCAATACATTTATTTTGAGCTTACTCTGGATTGCATTCCTAATGTGTAAATTAATATAGTTCATTTCAGTGTGGGCTAAAAAAATATAACTGGAGATGAACATATGTATGAAAATAAGAAAAGGTGTATACGTTGTGTTTTTTGTAAAAATGCCTTTTGCCTATGCATTTATTTCGAGTTTTTCTTCTCTTCAGATTTTGTTAAACATTTCAAAACACAATGGAGATGTTTGCACTGGGGTTTTGTTTACCTTCAGTTTACTTACTTTCTGATAAATGTTTAACTTTTAACCATTTTCTTAGTGTCCACCCCCACAAAACGAGTGAAACATTTGATTTTTTTGAAACATTATATAACACTGGAAGTCTGTTAGAAGGTTTTAGGATTGCAGCGGGCATTGGCTTTGTGGCCCTGTGTGAGAAAAGCGATAGTAAGGGTGGTGGATCTTTTTTGTTGGTTTCTGTCTGTTATACATCTCTGTCTGTCTGTCTGTCTGTCTCTCTCTCTCTCTCTCTCTCTCTCTCTCTCTATTTTGACACACAAACACAGCACACATGCCACACACACACACACACACACACACACACACACACACACACACACACACACGGCTTTGCGGTGAGCAGTTATATATGTGTAAAATGATATATTCTAATATTGTATTTGTCATTTCATTGCGATTTTATCACAGACGTCACTACTGTTAATTTCTCATTTTGAGATGATAAGATTATTCTGAGTTCTGAATTCTATTTTTCACCGAAAAGTGGTTCACAGTCAGAGGTAGTTCACAATGTTGTACGCAGATGCTCAGTCACGGGATCTGGGGTTTAAGTCCCACCCGAAGGACCAAGAGGGAAGATCCAGAGTCCGAACAGAGAAACTCATTTAACCGGATTGCCTCGGGTGAGAATCGACCCCGCTCCCCCCCCCCCCCCCCTACCCCGCTTACCCCCTCGAACAAGAGTCTGACGTCTTATCCACTAAGCCAAATGCCCACTGACAAGGCACGGAACATCTGGCATCATAAACAAAACAGATGTTTAAATAACCGCAACAACAACAACACTAACACCAACAGCAACAGCAACAATAATCGCCACGAAGTTTAGTTGTTTTTTTTTTTTTTTTTTAAGTCCCTGTTACATTCGGTTAGTCATTCGTTCGTTCAAGTGCATGAACAAGACATCGGCCTGGCGTTTGCTCAATCATTCGCCTGGCACGTCATGGTCACAGCAGGCAAGTTCGTAGGTAAGCATTCTGCAGGTCGTGTGGTAACGTGTCCGGGACGTGGAACTCCTCCTTCTCCGTGGCAGCTTCCTCCATGCTGTGTAGTCACAGCGCTTTGATGTGTACCGGCCTTGAAACGTCAGTGAAGAGTACACTGAATTACAAGAATAATATTGCTTGACACAGAATCTGAAAAAGACAGACGCGTTGTTGATTTTGGTCGCCGCTGTGCAGGAACAAAACATGCAAAAACAAACGACAGTTCTCGCTGAGGGGGGGGGGGGGGGGGGGGTGGGGGGGGGGGGGGTGGGGGTGGAGGGGGGGATGGTGGGTTGCAGGGCAAATAATATTCCTCCTTGCAGTGATCGTATGGTCACCGTAGCTGTGCCAGTATCTCGCTGGAAACGTGGAGTATGTTCAGCTCTCCCAGGCTGGGCGAGCAGCGCTCACTTACCTGTGTGGTCACGTCTGTTGACTGTTAAAAAGCGAGCGCCAGAGGCAGCACTGAGACTGGCCTGGTGTGAGATGGACTTAAGAGACGTCCACTGGAAGCAGCTGACGTCCACCCGTGCTTTTTTTTTTTTTTTTTTTTTTTTAATTAGTCATTTGTGTAATCAGAACAACAGCGCTCGTTTTCTGGTGTCTGACGTGTATGATTGTCTTCCAGAATCTGCTGGGTACCAGCTTAGAGCAGACCACACTGGTGTCAAAGGCGTGCCATGATTGACTCTTCCTTGGAGCACGATCCTTGTGTGTGTGTGTGTGTGTTTATTAACTGATTAATCAGTAACTAATTAATTGATTGATTGATTAATCAATTGATAATAATAATATTATTATTATTATTATTATCATTCTTGCCTTAAAAAAAATTCTCGCTGAATGTTCTTTCAAAATTCAGAAATGCTCTCAGAAGTATTGACAATTACGTTAATGGCATCTGCATACATAAATATTTTTTCCCCCCTGAAGTTTGGTGGCGAATTGTTGCGGATACAAGGAGTACCATCAAGGACAGACTAAAAGGCACGCCAAACCTTCCATGTCAGGCCTCAAAGCTGAGGAGTTTTGTGTTGGAGGGGGGAGTGTGTGTGTGTGTGTGTGTGTGTGGGGGGGGGGGGGGGGGGAGGGGTCTGCATGTCACCGACCGCTGGGCCCTACGGAACTCCGAGGAAAAGAGGGAAACATGGTGGACAGCTTCTTGAGAATTTGACTTTGGTTGCTCCATACGAACTTCTGTGCTGGGGCGGCGACTGGGCATCTCTGGTGTAGCTGTGCACTTGTGGGAGACTGAATGGAAAACGTGGGAATAAAGCCGTGAGGGGGGGGGGGGGGGGGGGGAGTGAGAGAGAGAAAAAAAAGGTGTGAGGTGGGGATGGATGGGAGCGAAGGAGGTACGGTTGACAAAATTAATATATCAGTCTGATGAATGTTTGAGATCGTTCAGTCTGATGAATGTTTGAGATCGTTCAGTCTGATGAATGTTTGAAATCGTTCAGTCTGATGAATGTTTGAGATCGTTCAGTCTGATGAATGTTTGAAATCGTTCAGTCTGAATGTTTGAAATCGTTCAGTCTGATTAATGTTTGAACTGATTCAGTCTGATGAATGTTTGAAATCGTTCAGTCTGATGAATGTTTGAGATCGTTCAGTCTGATGAATGTTTGAAATCGTTCGAGGGTAGTAGATATGATATCTTACCTAAGTTCGAGTCCAGACCAGAGAATGTTATGGTCTGTTATATCTGTTTGCAGGGATCCCGCCGCCCCCCCCCCCCCCTCCCCTCCCCTTCATCCCCATTTCTTCCACAAATTATCATCATTCGTAGCCAGAAGGTCCTTGACAGTGTGAGCGAGAGCATTTTGAGCAGGGTGTCCTTAATGATCGGCATGCTGGAAGTTAGAACTTGATGAAGATCTACCCGCCTTCAACATGTATGAACGATTTGAAGTTGACTTAAAGCTGCAGTCTGGTTTAAGCTCGCTTTTCATTCTATGAGTTTTACGATGCCCCCTTTTTTGAAAGAATCATTTGTAATCTTTTTCGGAATGAGCAGAAATACGTTGGCCTGTTGTCTCTCGTCACACTATCATACCATCTCGGCCTCGGTCCAAGTCTCCTATATCTTCTGTTGTTTTCAAAGTTCGATTCCTGCCCACTTGGTTTTCGACTACACAGCAGCCAACAAATTCGGCACATGTGACAGAAGGTGACCGTGCCTTACAGCCAAAAGAGGAGAGCAATTTATCAGAGAAACGCTTTTCTGTTTTGTACTGGAATTAAAGTGAATCATCCTTTTCATGACTCTTCCCGACATCCGTTCTGTTCTTTGTGGAAGTGGGCAGAAACACGCCATGCCTTTCGTCACAGACTGGATCCATGGTTAACATATGGGCAGTATCAGAGAGAATGGTTGAAGCTTCAAATACATGATTTCATTCTACGTGCCCTGGATGAAAGCAAGCCCCATTACTCTCCTCTTTCGGCTGTAAGGTACGTTCACTTTCTGTAACATGTACCGAATTTGTTGGCTGCTGTGTAGTCGAAAACCAAGTGGGTAGGAATCGAATTTTGAAAACAACAGAGGATATGGGAGACTTTGAGGGAGGCCAAGATGGTATGAACTGTAGCTAACACGTACAATGATACCGTGTGGCTTATCGCCTTACAACAACGTTTCCGGTGTTTCCGTTCACATGATACATGTACTGCTGCAGTTAACCTCGACCTATGATGTCGGCATCATCTAGACTCCATTTCTCTAGACACATCTAAAGTAATGTTAGAGGATGTTGTGGCATTCCTCTATAGATATCTAAAGTGATATTAGAGGACGTTGTAGCATTCCTCAATAGATCACTAAAGTAATGTTACAGGACGTTGTAGCATTGCTCGATAGATATGTAAAGTAATGTTGAAGGACGTTGTACCATTCCTCTATAGATCTCTAAAGTAATGTTACAGGACGTTGTAGTATTCCTCTATAGATACCTAAAGTAATGTTAGAGGACGTGTAGCATTCAAAAATAGATATCTGAAGTAATGATAGAGGACATTGTAGCATTTGGCAATAGATATCTGAAGAAATGGTGGAGGACGTTGTAGCCTTCGGCAAAAGATATCTAAAGTAATGTTAGATGTGGTTGTAGCATTCGGCAATAGATATCTAAAGTAATGTTAGAGGACGTTTTGGCATTCCTCTCAAGATGTCTAAAGCAATGTTTGAGGACTTTGTAGCATTCCTCTATAGATCACTAAAGTAATGTTAGAGAACGTTGTAGCACTCGGCAATAGGTATCTAAGTAATGTTAGAGGACGTTATAGCATTCCTCTAAAGATATCTAAAGTAGTGTTAGAGGACGTTGTAGCATTCCTCTAGAGATCTCTAAAGCAATGTTTGAGGACGTTGTAGCATTCCTCTATAGATATCTAAAGCAATGTTTGAGGTCGTTGCAGCATTCCTCTATAGATATCTAAAGTAATGTTAGGGGACGTTGTAGCATTCCTCTAGAGATCTCTAAAGTAATGTTACAGGACGTTGTAGTATTCCTCTATACATCTCTAAAGTAATGTTAGAGGACGTTGTAGCATTCCTCTAGAGATCTCTAAAGTAATGTTACAGGATGTTGTAGCATTCCTCTAGAGATCTCTAAAGTAATGTTACTGGACGTTGTAGCATTCCTCAAAAGATCTCTAAAGTAGTGTTAGGGGACGTTGTAGCATTGCTCTATAGATCTCTAAAGTAATGTTAGAGGACGTTATAGCACTCCTCTATAGATATCGAAAGCAATTTTTGAGGACGTTGTAGCATTCCTCCAAAAATATCTAAAGTAATGTTTAGAAGACGTTGTAGCATTCCTCTATAGATATCTAAAGTAATGTTAGAGGACGTTGTAGCATTTGGCAATAGGTATCTAAAGTAATGTCAGAGGACTTTGTAGCATTCGGCGATAGATATCTTAAGTAATGTTAGAGGACGTTGTAGCATTCCTCTAGAGATCTCTAAAGCAATGTTTGAGGATGTTGCAGCATTCCTCTATAGATATCTAAAGCAATGTTAGAGGACGCTGTAGCATTCCTCTAAAGATATCTAAAGTAATGTTAGGGGACGCTGTAGCATTTCTCTAAAAATATCTAATGTAATGTTAGAGGACGTTGTAGCATTTCTCTAAAGATATCTAAAGTAGTGTTAGAGGACATTGTAGCATTCTTCTATAGATCTCTAAAGTAATGTTAGAGGACGTTGTAATATTCCTGTAGAGATATCTAAAGCAATATTAGGGGACGTTGTAGCATTCCTCTAGAGATATCTAAAGCAAGGTTAGGGGACGTTGTAGCATTCCTCTAGAGATATCTAAAGCAATGTTAGGGGACGTTGTAGCAGGGTGATGTCACCAGGACCCAGGACTGTGAAGCTAAAGTGCCCACCTGCCAGCAAGTCGCAGCTGACGGCTGGAAGAAAATCCAGGAAAGAGCGGTGGACCGTGGTGACCATGTGGAAATGAGCCAGGGTGTCCGGACCTTGGCAGAGACAAAGGGGGGGGGGGGGGGGGGGGGGGGGGAGTGGCCTAGAGAGGAAATGGTGTGGAGTCAGCAGAAGTGTGTGCCAGACAGACTGTGCCTTGTCAGTTCCGTGCATCTGCTGCCTCGTGATGATTAAGGACCCGGGAGCAGGAACAAAGGGGCGCGTGCCAGGTGGCTCCCCCCCAGTCAGGTGGCCCAGTTCGTCACTGTAGGGACTGTCTGCTCTCCTTTCTTTCGGCATGATTCAGGCGGATGTGCTTTTTGTAGTGAGTGGGGCAGGCGATGATGTGGAACTTTACAAACCGTCAAGGTGTGTGTTGTTTTGGTTTTTTGCTTCTTTTCTTTCTTTCTGTTTTCTATTCTTTTCCCTCTTTCTTTTTCATGTACCTAATTCTGTCTTTCTTTCTTTGATGTCGCACGTGCTCAAGCGCGCGCGCGCGCGCGCGCGCGCGCGCGCGTGTGTGTGTGTGTGTGTGTGTGTGTATAAGAGAGACAGAAAGAGACTGTACGTATGTGCATGCGAGCGAACTGGACATTATGTAGAAACATGGTATATAACTGTCCATCAACACAGAGCATGTCTTTTATATATAATCCTAAATCTTCTGCCAAATCTCTTTGCAACTTCTCTTAACTATATCGTTCATTTGTTCACTTTCGCAGGTTCCAAGTCTTTTTTGTTTTGTTTTTCCGTTATTTCATTCTAATCCCTATGTACTGTAATGTCGAGTCTTAGAGGATGTAATATCGGGTATACGGGTTAGTAAACACACGCACGCACACACACACACACACACACACACACACACACACACACACACACACACACACACACACACAAAACCCCGAAACAAACAAACAAACAAAAAACACCGAAAATGGCCTGTTTGCTTTCCAAAATGTATCCTGATCTGTAATGAGTTTTCACCATATTTATCTGTGCCCGGAAGTCGTAGCAGCTACTCTAAGTTTTAAAGGATTGAGCTAGGAAAGAAAACAGTGGAATTTAAACGTTAGGCAGGGAAACGCGATGACGTCATTGAGAATAGCGCAAAATACGTCCCACTTCAGTTTAGAGCCGTCTTCTTTTTCTTCTTCGCTTCCCCCCCCCCCCCCCCCCCCCCCCCCCCCCCCCCCCTCCCCCCCCCCCCCCCTTCTTTTCAGAATGCATTTGTCTTGTGTGTCAGAGTCCTTAATGAGAGGTGATTGCTGAGCCCACCAGAAGGGGCAGATAACTGATAAGACGGATGAATCAGACTCTGTCCAAGAGCAGTTGGATGCCAGAGTCAGAAGGCGGCTTTCTTGGTTTGTACACTGAGTTGTGTTCTCTGTTTGGGTTTGTTTGTTGTTGTTTTTTTTTTTTGTTTTGTTTTGTTTTGTTTTTGCCCGGACTGTTTAGTTTTATGACTTTTTTGGTTGTTGTTGATGTAGCCTGGAATGTTTAGTTTTATGACTCTTTTGTGTGTATGCGTGCGTGCGTGTATGTGTGTGTGTGTGTGCGTGCGTGTACATGTGTGTGTGTATGTGTGTGTGTGTGTGTGTGTGTGTGTGTGCTTGCGTCTGCGTGCGTGTGTGTGTGTGTGTGTGTGTGTGACGCACTTACAGAGAGGGAGAGAGAGGGAGAGAGAGAATTCCTTCGCTTCTTGTACTTTTGGTTTTAGTTTGCCCGGACAGTCATACTACCTGGGAAGTCAAGTTGTGTTTGATGTTGTTCCTGGGCAGTCATGTTGTGTTTGATGTTGTTCCTGGACAGTCATGTTGTGTTTGATGTTGTTCCTGGGCAGTCATGTTGTGTGTGATATTGTTCCTGGGCAGAGTCATGTTGTGTTTGATGTTGTTCCTGGGCAGTCATGTTGTGTGTGATATTGTTCCTGGGCAGTCATGTTGTGTTTGATGTTGTTCCTGGGCAGTCATGTTGTGTGTGATATTGTTCCTGGGCAGTCATGTTGTGTGTGATGTTGTTCCTGGACAGAGTCATGTTGTGTGTGATGTTGTTCCTAGACAGAGTCATGTTGTGTTTGATGTTGTTCCTGGACAGAGTCATGTTGTGTTTGATGTTGTTCCTAGACAGAGTCATGTTGTGTTTGATGTTGTTCCTGGGTAGTCACGTTTTGTGTGATGTTGTTCCTGGGTAGTCGTGTTGTGTTTGATGTTGTTCCTAGACAGAGTCATGTTGTGTTTGATGTTGTTCCTGGGTAGTCACGTTTTGTGTGATGTTGTTCCTGGGCAGAGTCATGTTGTGTTTGATGTTGTTCCTGGGCAGTCACGTTGTGTTTGATGTTGTTCCTGGGCAGTCACGTTGTGTTTGATGTTGTTCCTGGACAGTCATGTTGTGTGTGATGTTGTTCCTGGACAGAGTCATGTTGTGTGTGATGTTTTTCCTGGACAGAGTCATGTTGTGTGTGATGTTGGTCCTGGACAGAGTCATGTTGTGTGTGATGTTGTTCCTGGACAGAGTCATGTTGTGTGTGATGTTGGTCCTGGACAGAGTCATGTTGTGTTTGATATTGTTCCTGGACAGAGTCATGTTGTGTGTGATGTTGTTCCTGGGTAGTCACGTTGCGTGTGATGTTGATCCTGGGCAGTCATGTTGTGTTTGATGTTGTTCCTGGGCAGAATCATGTTGTGTTTGATATCAGTTGTTCCATCCCGGAGGTGAAACTACTGCTTTAAAATTTCTGCTTTGTTCCCCCCCCTCCCCCCCCCCCCCCCCTCTCCCTTCCTTCCTCCCAATCCTCCTCCTCTTCCTTCCCTTTCTACTCGCTCTTCTGCTTCCTCTCTAACAGATCTTTTTTCACAATTGTTGTGATGTAGTTTGTCGGTGTGTGGCTGTCAGGATGACTGCATTTCCTTTCACGTTGAGTTGGGGGGCTGACAGACCGCGCCCTCACCTGGCTTCAGAAGCGTACAGACGGCATTCCTCTTGTCTGGGCCGGATGCTAATCTCTCTCGCATGGACAGATGAGCAGATGTCTCGTGTACATCACACACACACACACACACACACACACACACACACACACACACACACACACACACACACACAGCATACACACACACACACACACACACACACACACACACACACACACACATTCGCACACACGCACGCACGCACGTACACTTACGCACACACGCACGCGTACGAACACACACACACACGCACGCACGCACGCACGCACGCACACGCACGCACACACACATACACGCATACACACACGTAAAGAGAGAGAGAGAGAGAGAGAGAGAGAGAGAGAGGAGAGAGAGAGAGAGAGAGCTCTCACAAACGAAAAGGCGTTGTTCCCGGTAGAATGATGCAGAAAAGAATCCATTTCGCCCGAGAACAAAAAATTTTTCACATACCGACAGAGAGGAAGGGATCAGCAACAAGATCCAAAGCAGCAAATTTGGTTCCGGTGCAGTGAGAAAGGTATGCAATGCAGTGTTGTGTAAGCCACTTTCAAGACGGCAGAGCACAATGCAAAACAACAGCATGGAATCTGGCGCAATGCAGTTCCATGCAAAATGTCACAATGTAATGCAAGCTGATACATTCCAATATAATGCAATAGAATCTAATTCACTGCAATGCAGAACAACACAACACAGCTCAGTGCGATTCAGTGTAATACAATTAGATAGAATCTAAAGCTGTTTAATATGATTCAATGGACTGCAACAGAACTATTTATGATACAGTGCAGTTTGATCAAAAACAGTGCAGCACAACACTTTCCAAAGCGACGTAATGAAATGCTATGCTAAGAAATAATATGCAAGGGAATGTAATGCACCCCCCCAAAAAAAAAGAAGAAAAAAAAAGAAACACAAACGAAAAAAAAAAAGTAAAGGCGGGGATGGTGGAGGAAAAAAAAATGTAATGCAATACAAAGTGCAGTATAGCATAATCAAATTATGGGGGAAAAAAAAAACAGCAAAAAGCGATATTACAATGGAATACAATGTAACCAAATGGCAATGCCGTACAATACAATGCAGTACAAAATAATGTACTACAGTACAATGTAGTACAGCACACCCTAGTGCAATAGAATTCAGTGATATCAACCAGTGCAACACAATGTTATGCAGTGAAACATTGTGCAATGTGGCATAAAACAATGTTGATAATGCAACAGTACCGAAAACTTCATACAAACAATACCATAGAATACAACAGGATACTATGTAAAACAATACAACACAATACAATTCAAATAATCTCAATACAGTTCAAAACTCAAATGGCATCCGTGAGAGTGCAGACCTCCACCATGCTTCAACGGATCCTGGATTCGCATCTTGATCCGGATTCGCATCACGGAACTTCAGCGCTACATTTTGTAGGTCTGTCCTTGGGCCAGCCACATTCAACCTTTCTTGCTAAAATTTGGTAAAAATCAGTCTAGAATTTTGTGTGTGTGTGTGTGTAACGTTCCGGAATTTCCCGTTTGATCTGAATCCATAAAGCTGGCACGTCTTAAATTCATTGGGTTTGTCCTTGGGCCCGATCATATCTCTCCACTAAGTTTGGTTAAAAGCAGTTCTGTAAATTGGTCGTCATTATGCTGGATGTATCTTGTATCTGTCAGTGTGCTGGATGTATCCTGTATCCGTCAGTGTGCTGGATGTATCCTGTATCCGTCATTGTGCTGGATGTATCCTGTATCCGTCATTGTGCTGGATGTATCCTGTATCCGTCACTGTGCTGGATGTATCCTGTATCCGTCAGTGTGCTGGATGTATCCTGTATCCGTCAGTGTGCTGGATATATCCCGTATCCGTCAGTGTGCTGGATGTATCCTGTATCCGTCATTGTGCTGGATGTATCCTGTATCCGTCAGTGTGCTGGATGCATCCTGTATCCGTCAGTGTGCTGGATGTATCCTGTATCCGTCAGTGTGCTGGATGTATCCTGTATCCGTCAGTGTGCTGGATGTATCCCGTATCCGTCAGTGTGCTGGATGTATCCTGTATCCGTCAGTGTGCTGGATGTATCCTGTATCCGTCAGTGTGCTGGATGTATCCTGTATCCGTCATTGTGCTGGATGTATCCTGTATCCGTCAGTGTGCTGGATGTATCCTGTATCCGTCATTGTGCTGGATGTATCCTGTATCCGTCAGTGTGCTGGATGTATCCTGTATCCGTCAGTGTGCTGGATGTGTCCTGTATCCGTCATTGTGCTGGATGTATCCTGTATCCGTCATTGTGCTGGATGTATCCTGTATCCGTCAGTGTGCTGGATGTATCCTGTATCCGTCAGTGTGCTGGATGTATCCTGTATCCGTCAGTGTGCTGGATGTATCCTGTATCCGTCATTGTGCTGGATGTATCTTGTATCCACACTACGGATTGTGACACTAATATGTGATGCTTCATCATTGCAACACACTGCATTCCCTTAGTCCACTGAGTTTAAGCCACAGTCGCTGCAGTAGCTTTGTTTATCTGTTTATGTTTGCGTTACTTTGCTGACAGACGGATAAATGAACAGAAGCGGTGGACAACTTAGTTAACCTGTTGGGTTGTTGTAACAACGCAACAGAGTAAAATGTTATATTAAGTACATAATGTTATCTAACACTGCTGTAAAGATCTATAGAGGAATGCTGCAACGTCCCCTTTAGAGATCTATAGAGGAATATAATATTATTGATATAAAGAACAGACCTCTGAGTTGCATAAAAAGCGAGAGATGCTGACACGTTGAAAAGCAATTTGAAACTATGGCGTGGCTCCAGGACTGTGTACGTGTTTGATTGCAGCATACAACCGACGGAATTCCCGTAGGAAGCCAGCTGGTGGACTCTGGGTCAGTGTGGAGCTCCAACTACTTCCCTATTGAGTTTAGAGAAGAGAAGAGATTCTTGAATCTTGATTCTTTGTTTGGAAACAGGCGATTTATGCCAGCCTAGTCAGCATTCGGTTTGTTCCTCGTTTTTTGTTTGTTTGTTTGTTTGTTTGGGATCCGACGGATTAAATCTTCAATTTTGCATGTCGCGTTGTTCTTCCTTGCTTTTATTTGTTTATATTATGCTGTTCTTGTGTGCATGTTGTTACGGTTTATTATTTCTTTTATACATCTGTGGTAAAAACAACAACAACAAAAACAAAAGGATACACGTTCAATATTAAAGCGGTGATCTGAATGTCGCCTCGTTCAATATGAAAGTATTACGAATGAGAAAGGGCACTAGTAGCCTGATTCCCTTCAGGTCTTTACTGCTGTTTACAGGTGTCTTATAGCTTTTCTCCCTTCAGGTCTTTACTGCTGTTTACAGGTGTCTTGTAGCTTGTTTCCCTTCAGGTCTTTACTGCTGTTTACAGGTGTCTTGTAGCCTGTTTCCCTTCAGGTCGTTACTGCTGTTTACAGGTGTCTTGTAGCTTTTCTCCCTTCAGGTCTTTACTGCTGTTTACAGGTGTCTTGTAGCTTTTCTCCCTTCAGGTCTTTACTGCTGTTTACAGGTGTCTTGTAGCCTGTTTCCCTTCAGGTCTTTACTGCTGTTTACAGGTGTCTTGTAGCTTGTTTCCCTTCAGGTCTTTACTGCTGTTTACAGGTGTCTTGTAGCTTGTTTCCCTTCAGGTCTTTACTGCTGTTTACAGGTGTCTTGTAGCTTTTCTCCCTTCAGGTCTTTACTGCTGTTTACAGGTGTCTTGTAGCTTTTCTCCCTTCAGGTCTTTACTGCTGTTTACAGGTGTCTTGTAGCCTGTTTCCCTTCAGGTCGTTACTGCTGTTTACATGTGTCTTGTAGCTTTTCTCCCTTCAGGTCTTTACTGCTGTTTACAGGTGTCTTGTAGCCTGTTTCCCTTCAGGTCTTTACTGCTGTTTACAGGTGTCTTGGAGCCTGTTTCCCTTCAGGTCTTTACTGCTGTTTGCAGGTGTCTTGTAGCTTGTTTTCCTTCAGGTCTTTACTGCTGTTTACAGGTGTCTTGTAGCTTTTCTCCCTTCAGGTCTTTACTGCTGTTTACAGTTGTCTTGTAGCCTGTTTCCCTTCAGGTCTTTACTGCTGTCTACAGATGTCTTGTAGCTTTTCTCCCTTCAGGTCTTTACTGCTGTTTACAGATGTCTTATTTCTTCTTCCCCTTTACGTGTTTACTGCTGTTTACGGGTAACTTGTAGCCTGTTTTCCTTCAGGTCTTTACAGATGTTTACAGGTGTCTTGTAGTTTCTTTCTCTTTAGGCCTTTACTGCTGTTTGCAGGTGTGCTGTGATTTCTTTCACTTCAAGCGTTTACCACTGTTTACAAGTGTATTGCAACTTGTTTCCCTTCGGGACTTTTTTGATCAAATTTTAAAAGTATTTTAAGAATCCTACCAAATAACGTAGACAAACGAATCACAAAACAAAAAAACAAAAACCACGACGCGTTTCGACCTCTTAGGTCTTCTTCGGGCAAGACACACAACACTCAGGACAATGAAAATGAACGAGCAATCACTTAACTTCATCAACCTAGGCGCAAGATGGGCGTTGAAACATGTTTACAAGTGTAGGGTGATTACTTTCCGGACTGGTTCGAGGTGTTTTGTAGATTGTTGGCCAACTACCTTCAGGTCTTTAGTGCTGTTTATAGATGCATTGCTGTTTATAGATGCATTGCTGTTTATAGATGCATTGCTGTTTGTAGATGTAGTTTGTTTCCTAATTTCTTGTAGCTTGTTTCCTAAAATTACCCTTAGTTTGTTTCCGTTAAGTTCTTGGCTACTGTTTACATGTGTATTGCAGATTGTTTCTAAACCACCTTGCAGGTCCTTACTACTCTTTATATGTATATTGTAGCTTGTTACCGAATTGTCCGTGTTGTCTCGGTCTTATCATCGCTGCTGTTTGCAGATGTAGTTTGTTTCCGTTCTAGTCCTTCCTGCTGGTTATTTGGTAGTTTGTTTCTCTGTTGGTCTTCGCCACTGTGTACAGATGTATTGTAGCGTGTTTTCCGTTATCTCTTTACTGCTGTTTACAGGTGTATTACAGCTTGTGTCCCGGAAGGCCTTTATTGCTGTTTACAGGTGTGTTTAAGCTGTTTTTTTCCACGTTTTTATCGCTGTTTAGAGGCGTATCATTGCTTGTGTCCTTTAAGGACTTTACGGCTGTTTACGGGTACATCGTAGCTTGTTTGCTTTCTGCCCTTCAGATTCGTTCTTTTCAGATGTAGCTTGTTTCCTTGTTACCAATTGGGTCGTCAGGGCTGTTTACAAATGTAGTGTAGCTTATTTTCTTTAGGGCGTTTACAGCAATTTAAATATGTATTTTTTGTCCCGTCAGGTGTTTCTTTCTGTGTAAGGTGTGTCATAGTTTACTTCTGAACTCCCCATCAGGTGCTGACTATTTGAAGTATATTGTAGCTTCTTTTTGCACTTCCTTTACTGCTGTTTACAGGTGTGTTGTTGCCGGTTTTCCTTCCGGTCTTTACTGCTGTTTACAGGTGTGTTGTTGCTGGTTTTCCTTCCGGTCTTTACTGCTGTTTACAGGTGTGTTGTTGCCGGTTTTCCCTGAGGTCTTTACTGCTGTTTACAGGTGTGTTGTTGCCGGCTTTCCCTGAGGTCTTTACTGCTGTTTAAAGGAGTGTTGTAGCTTGTTTTCTAAATACTCTTAAAGTTCTTCTGCTCCTTACGAGTGCATTGTAGCTTGTTTCCCATTCACCCTACAGGTCTGAACTTTCGTTTACAGGTGTATTGTAGCTTGTGTCCCATTCACCCTTCAGGTCTGAACTTTCGTTTACAGGTGTATTGTAGCTTGTTTCCCATTCACCCTTCAGGTCTGAACTTTCGTTTACAGGTGTATTGTAGCTTGTTTCCCATTCACCCTACAGGTCTGAACTTTCGTTTACAGGTGTATTGTAGCTTGTTTCCCATTCACCCTACAGGTCTGAACTTTCGTTTACAGGTGTATTGTAGCTTGTGTCCCATTCACCCTACAAGTCTGAACTTTCGTTTACAGGTGCATTGTAGCTTGTTTCCCATTCACCCTACAGGTCTGAACTTTCGTTTACAGGTGCATTGTAGCTTGTTTCCCATTCACCCTACAAGTCTGAACTTTCGTTTACAGGTGTATTGTAGCTTGTGTCCCATTCACCCTACAAGTCTGAACTTTCGTTTACAGGTGCATTGTAGCTTGTTTCCCATTCACCCTACAGGTCTGAACTTTCGTTTACAGGTGCATTGTAGCTTGTTTCCCATTCACCCTACAGGTCTGAACTTTCGTTTACAGGTGTATTGTAGCTTGTTTCCCATTCACCCTACAGGTCTGAACTTTCGTTTACAGGTGTATTGTAGCTTGTGTCCTTTGAGGTCCTTACTGTTTTTTCCAAGCATATTTTGGTTTGTTTCCCTTGATTTTTCTTTTTTCTTTTTTTTTTTCTTTTTTTTGAGGGGGGGGGGGGGTATTGTTGTTGGTTTCTCACATTTTTTTCTTGTTTCTGACAGGTGCATTGTGGCCTGTTTTCTATCTACCCATTCAGGTTCGTACTGCAATTTGCTGGTGTTTTGTAACTTCCTTCTCCTGACTAGCGCTGTACATCACGTGATTCTGCTTCCGCTGTTCGAAATCCCAACTTTGCATTGCAAAGAAGACAACTCGGTTTTATTGGAACATTTCCAAGAGGGTGTTTGTAGAAGCACAGTTCTCTCTCTTTCATGCTGACAGAACATGAAAGGGGAAAACAAGGCAAGAGAATTAAGCAGAAAAAAAGCGCGGTCTTGAGGGATTGGAGCCTGAAATTAAACTGGGTTAAAAAGAATTAACCTTCAAGGGAAAGGAATGCAGTGCAATCCATGTCGAGACAGTAAAGTTTTTTTGTTTGTTTGTTTGTTTTTTTTTGTTCCGCCAAAAACGGAGTTCACGCAAGGCTTGCCAGCAAATTACGTACAGACTGTGTGCACGTGAAAATGTCGAGACTGAGACCCAAAAGCAAACTAATCATGAAACCTTAAAGTCCGGCCTACTTCAGCAGTTTTCACCGTATCACGTTTAAGTTAAATCAAATGAAAAGCATCGATCTTTAAAAATCATGATGACGTTAGATAGAATCGTTGAATCCGCCGTTAACTATGTGTTCCTTATTTGTGCACAAACCAGCAGTCGGTCAGATATAAAATACTGAGACAAGAACGTGTGAGATAGGCATGACGTGTATGTAACCAGCACCACACCATCTCCATTTCTCCGTGTCCACGGACAGATGGTGGGAATCCTTGAAGCTTGGATGGATTTGAAAGATGATTTTATTGCATTCGTCCTCCGTTCTACATGCCTGAAGTCTTTGATACAATACGGGAACAAAACACAGGATAAAGAGGTTTGGAAGAACGTCTTTTGCCGGGTTTTCTTTTTCTTCGGGAAGAATTTGACCAGCATATAAACAGCAAGGACTTGGACAGACCTACAGTCCTGGGCTGCACAAAACAGACATTTCTTCCCGCCTTGTTCGATTCGCCGCGTCCTCTCTCCGCCTCGTCATGAGTCACGTGACGAGCTGAGCGTCAGCGGCAGCCATCTTGTCTGGCGCGTTAGCTGCTGACTCAGTCTCCTGGTCTTGTGGCCGCGGCGACGGCAGCCGCGACAGACGTTGACGTTGTGCGGCGCTGTTGGACAGAGGCGCCAGAGTCCGCGGGCACTGACACTCCTAGTGTGTCATGGTGCTTGTGTCTGATGTGTTTCCTCTCCTGTCATCTCTTGTGCGTGATGATGGTAGGTAAGAAAAAAAAAAAGTCACAAGTTTTGTTCTTTAATTCTTTCTTACTTTCTTCTCTCTATTTTTTCCCCCTTCTTCTTTGCGGGGATCCGTCGGGGAGAGGGGGGAGGGGGAGAGGGGGTAGGGGAGGAGAGATGTATTGGTCTCCAAAAGTAGTTAATTATGTACTGTGCCGGTGACTTTAGGTG
>CM065743.1:25669626-25697126 GCA_033310375.1 Conus canariensis
CACACACACACACACATACACTGTCACATACATCTTTGATCTCTCTCTCTCTCTCTCTCTCTCTCTCTCTCTCTCTCTCTCTCTCTCTCTCTCTCTGTCTCTCTCCATCATTCCATCTATTCATCCAAAGGTTAAAGTACTGGACGCCAGAAGACAGGAATGTGTACTGTATGATGCAAGACATGCCAAATAGAAATGACAAAAATAAGGAAGCAAGTGTGTGTGTGTGTGTGTGTGTGTGTGTGTGTGTGTTGTGTGTGCGCGCGCGCGCCGCGCGTGTGTGTGTGTGTGTGTGTGTGTGCAATACACTGCAATTTATTTACATACGATGAATGATTTGATGGGAATGAAACGAATAAGAATACAACTACGTAAAATACGATTTTAATGGTATAAGGCTGGGAACGATGACAATAAATTAAAAGAATAAACTATGATATGATTTGATTGCTCCCCAAACCAGCATTGCTGATAAAACTTTGCAATAAAAAGCACGCGTGTAAGAATATACTTCAAATACAGAACATACAGGCAGGAATTAACAAGAAAAAAAAAAGAAAAGAAAAGAGAGAGTGAGAGAGAGAGAGAGAGAGAGAGAGAGAGAAGGAGAGAGAGAGAGAGAGAGAGAACTTTGCAATAAAAAGCACGTGTGTAAGAATATACTTCAAATACAGAACATACAGGCAGGAATTAACAAGAAAAAAAAAGGAGGAGAGAGAGAGAGAGAGAGAGAGAGAGAGAGAGAGAGGCATCTGTACACGTGTGTACAAATACGGACCTTACAATATGATTAATCGTAGACCAGAAATATTTCCAAAGCATCCTGGAAAAGAATATCTTACAACTACCGAACATAAAAGAGCGGAAACAGAATAACGAGGCCGCCAAAAGAAGGAAGAAACAAGTTACTAAACGGATTCAGCGCGTTTCGACCTATTGGGTCTTCTTCAAGCACAACGTAACATTCATAACAATAAAAACAAAGGACAACAGACAGTCATCTATCTCAAGGGCTAAGAAGCGAGGAATGTGAAAGTACGACCACATGCATACACATGAAAGCGATAACGTGACACGAAAGACAAAACTGAAATAAATAAATGAAAGGTACCCGTTAGTTTGATTCAAACTACAGAAATGCAGTTTGCCTGGCGCAGTGCATATAAGGGTCTGGGGATGGGGATGGGGGTGGGGTGGAAGGTCGGGGAATGGGAGATGAAAACTCTTTAAATACGGAAGCTACAATTTGATTTGTCCGAGGTAAGGAATGGTTGAAAACCAGGCTGGGGATTCATATACTGCGACTTCAAAACGTACATTCTGTCAAGGGCTGGAAAGGATGGGAGGAAGAGTGGAGAAGAATGCACTGCAATTACAGAAGATACGATATGGTAAGTCCAAGGTCAGGAATGATTACAAAAAAAAAAGAAGAAGAAAGTAATGAGAAGAATGTAGTACAATTATGGAGGATACAAGTAGGTAAGTTCAAGATCAGGAATGACTTCTTAAAAAAAATGATAAAAAGGGAAAACAACACACTAACATTCAACACAAGATGCTCACTTGCCGAGTCTGTCGTCCTCACGAATTCCCCAGCGGATAAAACAACACCTGCGTACAAAATTCATTTACAGGCAGGTAATAAGTAAACAGCAAAACGTTTCATCGTTTTCAAAATGTGCATACAGTAGTCTCTCATCACACGGGACCTACGTGGTTAAATCTTACAGAGGCACCACTAGAACAGACACCAGCACATGATCATCGACATTAACAACAGGAATAACGGAAGCAAACGGCTGCCGTTGATGTCGCTCGTTCTAAACCCTTAAAGTTTGCGTAAGCGTGGAACGAATTGAGAGTTATGCTTAAAGGTCTGTTCTTGGTATAGTATGTGTGATAGTAGTAATGATAATGGTCATAGTAATAGTAATGATAATGGTCATAGTAATAGCAATGATAATAGAATAGTAAAGTGCAGAAAGTAATGGAGCTCAAACTGCAGTCAACAGATAGATTACTAAAACTATCGGCAATTCCTGCTGAGATGCTAGTGTACAGACTGATTTCCGCGGAATCGTATTCTTCAAGGACCTCATGGGTTGAGTGAAAAGAAATGTATGCACTACCGTTTAGTGACAATAGCCAAACATTTTTGCTCGGGCAGAAAATCGATTAGTTGCGAGGATCGATGTGTGTGTGTGTGTGTATGTGTGTGTGTGTGTGTGTGTGTGTGTGTGTGTGGTGTGTGTGTGTGTGTGTGATTTAATAGGTGTTTTTAATGGAGGAAAACGAAACCAAAACAAACGGTAGGTATACAACGAACAATGTGTCTAATTGTGAAAATGATTGTCAGGCGATGCAAAATTGATAAAATAGACATTTATGATATGGACTGACCGAGTAGTATATGTCTAGGTCTATGCTGTCGAAGACATATTTACTACTACTATGCAGCTAATGCTGCTACTTCTTCTGTTATACTGGTTAAAAACACACACACACACACACACACACACACACACACACACACACACACACACACACACAGAGAGAGAGAGAGAGAGAGAGGGGCAGTAATTTCACCACGGTGATAGCTATCTACAAAGTTCTGTTTTATGCTCAGTGGCAAAATATAGAACGTGTCAAGCGCAGTTAGATACGGATTAACTGTCACAATCCAAACATTCGTACTGCAATTAACTGTTTATGATTTTGAGAAACAAGAAGTATGATCAACTGAAGTGAAAAGTCACGTTTGGGCTGTTTGCTTGTTCGTTTTTGTTTGTTTTATCGGTATATTTTTTAGTGTGTGTGTGTGTGTGTGTGTGTGTGTGTGTGTGTGTGTGTGTGTGTGTTGTTTATTGTTATTGAACACTGGTCTGTTTGACAATTATCACTGTAGGCAGAAGTTGAAACAAATTTTAACAGTCATTAGAAATATCTCCGCCAATTAACTTGGACCAAAACGAATAATAAGACAAAACGCGACGCGTTTCGACCTTTTAGGTCTTCAGGCAAG
The DNA here is from genome assembly GCA_033310375.1 of Conus canariensis. Lineage (NCBI taxonomy): Eukaryota > Metazoa > Mollusca > Gastropoda > Neogastropoda > Conidae > Conus > Conus canariensis. The sequence goes on from CM065743.1 coordinate 25,672,649, forward strand.
AGAAACAACTCGGGACAACGAAGATGAAGAACGAGCAGTCACTTACCTTGTCAAATGTGGCGCAAGATGGGCGCCAGATGGCGGAGTTATTTCAAATACTTTTTGAAATTCATTCATTCTTGAACTTTCCTTTAACGAAGACCAGATGTGAACAGCGATGATTAAGCTTTGTTTTAGATCAGCCTTTTAGGTTCAGGACATGACTTGCTTTTGCCATTTTGATTTGAACATAGCTGTGATTTTGATTGGCTTGCAGCCCTGACATAGCCGTGATCGGCTGGACTGTCACAACATGACCTGTACCCGAAGATCAAATGCAGTCTCACTTTCTTTGTATGTATTTCGTATGTATATGTTTGTTCATTGCAGTCAGTCACACACAGTTTCGTTCAGTATAACGACTTGTTATTTAATATTTTTTCTTCTTAGTGTTTGTCTTTTGCTGGTCCTTCAGACTTAGATTTTGTATTTTGTTGCATTTCGGTTTTATTCAAATAATTGGTTTGCTCGGTTTTAAGTATCATTTGGCAGAATTTTTCAGGCCAAGACGACATGTTTGATTTTAAAGTATCAGCTCAAGATGTTCACATTATCATTATTAGGGCCTACTATTTCTTCTTCTGATATGTTGATATATTGTATTATGACTGCTGTACAGACTGATTTTGAAAGAACAGAACAATGAATGCAGTGCGGACAAAGTGATTCAAAAATTCATTTAATAACATTAACTGAAGCTGGGCTGCATGGAGTTTTTCCCTATTGAACAAGCGAGCTCCGGGTTCAGTTTTGAATTCCAAGCTGGACAAATTGCGATCCTACCGACGTACGTGATGGCAAGAATTCGCCAGAACTCGCTCAGTATTTTCGTTTGCGTTGACGGGCACTCAGACAATGCATGTCTTTTTTTACTGAAAAACTTTGTTCGACCTTTTTTTTAATACTGTGATTTTTTTTTTCTTTTTGTTAAACATTGGTCAGTTGCGGTTTTCGACATTTAATCTCCTTTTTTTTTCACTTTTGAGCTATTCGCGATTTTTTGGCGTTTCGGAGAGAGAGAGAGAGAGAGAGAGAGAGAGAGAGAAGAGAGAGAGAGAGAGAGAGATTTTCCAGCACACGCACACACACGCACGTACGCGCACACACACAGATGTGGGCGCGCGCTGCATACAGTTGACAAGATGTTTGGTTATGATCGTCGTTAATTGACAATGTTAAACAAACAACAACAAAACAAAACAAAGCAAAAGACAAACAAACAAACAAAAAGCGACACAAAAGACAAAACAGGCAAAAAAAAAAAAAAAAAAAAAAAAAAAGAAAGAAACATTCTGAACACTGTGTTTAGGGGCGAATGTGAAAGTCGGTCACTTACACAAGTTGGACAGGCTTACAAGTTCCTGGAGATCACAAAAACAAGGACAAAAACAGAAGATCGCATTGAAATTTAGATTTGAGCCTTTGTAGCAATACGCTTTTTCGTTTTCTCGTTTGTTTGCTCTTTTTTTTTTGATGCCATGCAACACACAAAAAGTTTCGTTGAAGTAAAAGAATTTTCCAAGTTGCCGCCATTTGCCTGGCCTGATGCGAGAGGCGATATTACCGCCATGTGCCTTTGTGACGTAAAGGCAGGACAGCAAATCGAAGTCTTCCCCGTCTGCCCTGTACTGCAGTCAAGCAGGTGACAATAGGTCATTTCCAACAAAACATAAAACAAAAACAGTCGCGATCAGTTCCGTTTATCACTCCCTTTCAGACGTCATATCCGTCATAGGACATATCCGTCATAGGACATTATCCGTCATAGGACGTATCGGCGAAGTGCTACGAGAAGGATTCCGTATGGCACACACAAACTTCTGTTCGCTGTTCCCTGCCGCAGTTAAGATGTCTTTTTATGCCAATCAAACCGTGGTTACCTGTCTTTGTTACTGTTCGTCCGTGTGTGTGTTTGACTGTATTCTGGATCGAAAAGGCTGTGTCATTCTTGAAAGGATGTTAATTTGTATTTGTTCATTTCTGCAGTCGTTGTTGCTGTGTAGACGTGTCGGGTACAGGGTATTATAGGTTAGCATGGAACATCCTTTTTTGGGGGATTGTCTCCTTTCTTGATCTGTGCGCTCTCTCTTCTCATTTCTGCTAGGCGACTGGATGTCGTAACCATTCGTTTGGAGTTATGGGTGTCTGTGTATTTCATCAAGTGAGCTAGAGTTACCGTACGTACTTGTTCTTTGAAAAAAATTCTGCGTCAAGTCGACTACACAGTGTGACGAGAACATATTACGAGGGACTGTGAATTTTGATGTTGGGGACCAGAGTGACCCGAACCCGCCATACATGACTGCGAACCGGGTGCTCTGGGCAAGGACCACTGGAAGTCTGCTACAGTCTCTAACTAACTCTAACTAACTGCTGTAACGAACTGAGTCAGTTTCACAGTGAGGTGACAGCAGGCGGAAATTGAAACAAACTTAAAAGAAGATTTACTGTTCCGTCGAACGAAAGAGATTCAAGACAATCAAAACGAAGAACGGTCACTTATCTCCTCAAATTATGCGCAAAACCGATGTAGAATGGTTTTCCCGTTTTGCGCCCAATGCGAGGAGATAAGTGATCGTTCGTTCTTTGTTTGGACTGTCCTGAATGTCGTTTGTCTTTCGTTCGGCGGAACAGTAAATCTTTTAAGTTTCTAACTGAGCCAACAAGACGTCCTGTTACCCACTCCCTTGAGTCTATGTCCTTTCGTCGACCGGAAAGGGAGACCGAACTGACCAAACGTAATGCAGGACCATGTCCACGAAGACAACAGCTATCTCCGTTTGGAGTCCCCGGCTGTTCCCGAGGCTTTGCAGAGGGGCGACACAGCCACACGATTCGCTGCGCCTGCAGGCCTGTGCCTTTAAAGGGAGGCGACTGCAGACAGAAACTGACACAAACTTTTTAAAAAAAAGAAGAAAAAAACACTGTACCGCCGAACGTGTCTTGTATTTCGCTTTACGTGATCGATTTTAGGGGTGCATTTGTATTATCTTCAGCGTTGCTTGTCTTCACTGAAGAAGACCTAAGAGGTCGAAACGCGTTGTGGTTTGTCTTGTAAATTGTTTGTCTCTTTCGTTCGGCAGTACGGTAATTTTTCTTTGAAGTCTGTTTCTTTAATCATAATTATACGCCAGACGGGTCGCTAGCGCAGTGTGTTAAGTCGAAGAACGTTCCTGTGAGACTGCCCTCGCCAAGGCTCGCCATGATCCTCGTATGCTGGACAAAGCAGGCCGAACAGGAGATCGATTTGTAGTCATTCACAACGAACCTTCTTTCAGCAGCGAAAGAACAGCGAACGAAGGAGAGTGGCCTCGCCGAAAACCAAGACACAAGTGACGAATGTCTGTGTGCCGATCCCTCCACTCTGTCAACCCTGGGATTCGCGAGAGACACGAAGAAGAACGGTTGGTGGCGCTGTGCTTCGGCGACGAGTTTTTCTTGTTGAGAGGTGCCCGAGTTTCTCGGAGAACAATATGGCGATGAAATATACAGTGCTATGCGGTACAATGTAATGCAACGCAATTGAATACCATACCACTGTATAACCTACCATACCATACCATACCATACCATACTATACCATACCATACAATTCCATTCCGCAACGTATTATACCGTACCATACTATACCGTACCATATCATATCGTACCATACTAGTTTAGGTTACGGGGGAAAGAGTTTTTAGGGAAATTTCCGGTGTTTTTAGAGGGTGTTGTTATTGTTGTCTTCAATTTAACGTCTATCCACACAGTGATATTAGACGGTGATTTTTTTTTTTTAGAGAGAGAGAGAGAGAGTGTGTGTGTGTGTGTGTTTGGGGAGGAGGGTTGTGTACATGAGGGTTTTCTTTTCTTTTTTTTTTTTTTAATAATGACTTGTGAGTTGATTTCAACGCGGTGACAGCCCTGATATGGCCTTTTGCTGTCGGCCGGGCTATAAGCGACATTATCCTTACTCTTATATTAGGCTATACATCCTATACCTTACCCTACTGCACGCTACCATACCATACCATACCATGCCTTACCGTACCGTACCGTACCGTACCGTACCGTACCATACCATACCATACCACGCTGTGCAGTTCAATAGGGCGTGACAGTATGATATGCAATGCAAGTTAGTTAACGGCAATACAGTACTGCGCAAAATCATGCAGTGGAAAACAGTACAATTAACACAATTTGGAACAACACCGCACAGTTCAGTGCAGTGCAGCAGTACAATGTATTACACTGCAATACAAGAGTACAATGTATTACACTGCAATACAACAGTACAATGTATTACACTGCCATACAAGAGTACAGTGTATTACACTGCAATACAAGAGTACAATGTATTACACTGCAATACAAGAGTACAGTGTATTACACTGCCATACAACAGTACAATGTATAGCACTCCCATACAACAGTACAATGTATTACACTCCCATACAACAGTACAATGTATTACACTGCCATACAACAGTACAATGTATTACACTGCAATACAAGAGTACAATGTATTACACTGCAATACAAGAGTACAAAGCATTACACTGCAATACAGTGGTACAATGCATTACACTGCAATACAATGGTACAGTGCATTATAGTACAATGCAATAGTACAATGCACTACAGTGAAATGCAACAGTACAATGCACTACAGTGCAATACAACAGTACAATGCACTACAGTGCAATACAACAGTACCATGCACTACAGTGCAATACAACAGTACAATGCACTACAGTACAATACAACAGCACAATGCACTACAGTGCATACAACAGCACAATGCACCACAGTACAATACAATAGTACAACGTATTACAGTGCAATACAATAGTACAATGCACTACAGTACAATGCAACAGTACAATGCACTACAGTGCAATACAATAGTACAACGTACTACAGTGCAATACAATAGTACAATGCACCACAGTGCAATACAATAGTACAATGCACAACAGTGCAATACAACAGTACAATGCACTACAGTGCAATACAATAGTAGAATGCATCATAGTGCAATACAGTAATACAACGTATTACAGTGCAATACAATAGTACAATGCACCACAGTGCAATACAATAGTACAACGCACAACAGTGCAATACAACGGTACAATGCACTACAGTGCAATACAATAGTACAATGCATCAGAGTGCAATAAATAATACAACGTTTTACAGTGCAATGCAACAGTACAATGCACTACAGTGCAATACAATAGTACAATGCATCATAGTGCAATACAATAGTACAATGCACAACAGTGCAATGCAACAGTACAACGCACTATAGTGCAATACAATAGTACAATGCATCATAGTGCAATACAATAGTACAATGCACAACAGTGCAATGCAACAGTACAATGCACTACAGTGCAATGCAATAGCGCAATGCACCATAGTGCAATAGAATAGTACAATGCATCATAGTGCAATACAATAGTACAATGCACAACAGTGCAATACAACAGTACAATGCACTACAGTGCAATACAATAGTAGAATGCATCATAGTGCAATACAGTAATACAACGTATTACAGTGCAATACAATAGTACAATGCACCACAGTGCAATACAATAGTACAACGCACAACAGTGCAATACAACGGTACAATGCACTACAGTGCAATACAATAGTACAATGCATCAGAGTGCAATAAATAATACAACGTTTTACAGTGCAATGCAACAGTACAATGCACTACAGTGCAATACAATAGTACAATGCATCATAGTGCAATACAATAGTACAATGCACAACAGTGCAATGCAACAGTACAACGCACTATAGTGCAATACAATAGTACAATGCATCATAGTGCAATACAATAGTACAATGCACAACAGTGCAATGCAACAGTACAATGCACTACAGTGCAATGCAATAGCGCAATGCACCATAGTGCAATAGAATAGTACAATGCATCATAGTGCAATACAATAGTACAATGCACAACAGTGCAATGCAACAGTACAATGCACTACAGTGCAATGCAATAGCGCAATGCACCATAGTGCAATAAATAATACAACGTATTACAGTGCAATACGATAGTACAATGCACCACAGTGCAATGCAATAATACAATGCATCATAGGGCAATGCAATAGTACAATGCACTACGGTGCAATACAACAGGACAATGCACTACAGTGCAATACAACAGTACAATGCACCACAGTGCAATACAACAGTACAATGTACTACAGTGCAATATAACAGTACAATGCACTACAGTGCAATACAACAGTACAATGCAGCACAGTGCAATACAACAGTACAATGCACTACAGTGCAATACAACAGTACAATGCACTACAGTGCAATATAACAGTACAATGTACTACAGTGCAATACAACAGTACAATGCACTACAGTGCAATACAACAGTACAATGCACTACAGTGCAATACAACAGTACAATGCAGCACAGTGCAATACAACAGTACATTTACAATGCACTACAGTGCAATACAACAAGACAATGCACTACAGTGCAGTCCGACAGTACAATGCAGCACAGTGCAATACAATAGTACAATGCACTACAGTGCAATACAACAGTACAATGCACCACAGTGCAATACAACAGTACAATGCACTACAGTGCAATCCAATAGTACAATGCACCACAGTGCAATACAATAGACCTACAAGACAGTGCAGTCCCCCCAAAAAACCATAATATAGCTATTAAAAAAAAAGGGGGGGGGGGGGGGAGAGAAACATTACAGCCGAATGTAACTTTTCTCCCTTGGACATTTCATCTTGTCAGCCGTAGCACCAACAAAGCATTAAACATGGCACAAGCATGGACCAGACACACGCAGGGCAGAAACAACACAGGTGTTCAAATGCACGCACATTTGTTTGTTTTCTTGTTGGTTGGGCCTCCATGATACATTCTCTCTCTCTCTCTCTCTCTCTCTCTCTCTCTCTCTCTCTCTCTCCAATACAATACAGTGCGACACGATACAATAATCATAATGTAACATAACGCAATGCAGTACAATACAATGTAATTTAACGGAATGTAATTCAAAACAATCCAATACAGTGTAACACCCTGTAATATTCTATCCGGTCTTACCTCTCCACACAGGCAACAATCAGACTCATCACCGCCATGATAATGTCCCGACTAGACTACTGTAACTCTGTGTTAGCAGGACTTCCTTCAGAACAGCTTGCACGATTACAAAGGGTGCAAAACAGTGCAGCTCGGCTTGTTCTCAAAAAGCGTAAAAATGAGCATATTACACCTTTGTTACGTGAACTCCACTGGCTTCCCATCAAATATCGATGGCAGTTCAAAATCGCAGTTTTTGCCTATCGTTTCTTTGATGGGACACTCCCACAGTATCTTTCTGCTTCTCTGTCCACCTATCAAACTTCTCGGTCTCTTCGCTCATCTTCTCAAAAACTTCTGAAAATTCCTAGGCGCTCGTTAAAGACAGTCGGTGAGAGAGCATTTAGCTTTAGTGCGCCCACTCTTTGGAATTCTCTTCCTGACAGCTTACGTGACCTGCCTACATTATCTAAATTCGACTCAGAGTTAAAAACATACTTCTTTAGGAAAGCCTTCAACCATAATATCTGAATGCTGTGTCTATTATTATGACCTGACTTTTTATATACTGTATGCATAACTGTATTGTTTATGCTTGAACCGATGAACTTGATAAGTGCGCCTGTGTCGGTGTGTGTGTGTGTGTGTGTGTGTGTGTGTGTGTGTGTGTGTGTGTGTGTGTGTGTGTGAACACATGTTAGTGCGAGTGTTTGAGTGTGTGCTGAGCGCAATGAGTTGATCCCAAGAATTGCGCTATATAAATCCATACATCATTATTATTATTATTTATTAATAAGTAGAGTACATTTTGACGCAAGCAGTACAGTGCGGTACAATACGATGGAAAACAAGACAGTACAGAACGAAACGATGCAAAACGTACAATTCCGTACAGTTCCATGCAAAACAATATAGTACAATACAATTCAAAGTAATACAGTAAAGTACAATACGATGCAATGTAATACTGTACAGTACAATATGATGCAACAATGTACAGTATTGTTCAATACGATGCAAAACAAGACAGTACGGTTCCATGAGATGTAACACAATACAGTTCAGCACAAAACCATCACAGCACAATACTGTGCCAAAAATACAGTTCAGCGCAAAAGCATGCAAAAAAAAAAAAAACTAATTCAGCACAATACCATGCGAATGAATACAGTACAGTAACAGTACAGTACAGTACAGTACAGTACAGTATCATGCAAAAAAAAATCTATCGTGCAATATCGTGCAAAACAATACAGTACGGGACAATACAGTGGAGTGCATTACGATACAAAACCGTGCGATACAATACGTTACAATACAAGAGGGTAAACGTCTGTATAGTACAACGCTGTGGAAAATCCATAGGAGTCGGACTGTAGGCAAGCCATGACCAAGGTTCTGCGACAACAGAACACACCTGGGACACCTTCAGTACAACGACTCTCAGGGTTCACGTGCAAGCCACCTCATCATACTTGTTACAGTCAAAACAATCGTCATAACCACCATTACAGTAATGATTAGTGTGTGTTTAGTATTTGATCCATGTAACTGGTTAGCTACTGCTTCAAGGAAGAATGAGCTAAGCTTGCCAAAGGTCATCAAACTGAACAATGCAATACTTCTGATGGCTACATAATAATTATGTTAATACGAATTACTGTTCACTGTTTGGGGACTGGCCTGTCTCGGGCGAATATTGCTTTTAGATGTGTTCAGCTGTGTAATGTATTCTGCTGTTCTTTTTTCTTTCATTCTTTTTTCTTTTCCTTTTTTTATCGTAAAAAAAAAAATTATTTTATGGTGATGACCATTTGCCCATTGTAATTCTACGTGCTTCGAATGCGATGTAAGGAAAGAAACACAGCCCTCTCCCCCCCCCCCCCCCCCCCCCCCCCCTCTAAAAAAAAGTGAAAAAAGAAAGAAAGAAAGAAAGAAAACCAACGAACGTGTGAACGATTTTTTTTACAACACTTGGCTGAAAGATGGAAGCTGACCCAAGGACTAACCCATCAAATTTTGGTACGGAATTCCGAACTGAATCCGGATGAAAACACGGGTCCGGAATGGCGGAGGCCTGCGCTCTCTCGAGTGCTGGTTTAGTTGGTCGATAGTTCCGGCACTGCAGGTGTCAACACTGTTGTGGTCACAAAAATATAGACGAAGGTGCAGACGTTGTTTTGAACCATTCAGAGTTGAAAGTTTCCGTATTAAATGTCCGGATTTGCGTGACACCAGCAACAAACTCTTTACATGCGAAAGAGATGGATCGTTTTTTTCGCATTTTCAATCTTCACTTCTTTCTTTCTTTCTTTCTTTCTTTCTTTCTTCTTCTCCTGTTTTCTTTCTTTTGCTTGAGTAGTTGCATTCAGATTTAAAGGCCAAATCCCACACCAAAGGTGGTGGGGGGGAGGGCAGGGAAGGGGGGGGGGGGGGAGAGGGGGGGTTGGGATCTGTCTTACATTGCACTAATACCACCGATATAACACGTGAATGAAGCTGTACAGTGAAAAGGCAACCTTTGGGATGGGACCCTGCGAAAATCGGTGCGCTATAACCTGGCCTGTCTGACAACTGTTTTTTTTTTTTTTTTTTAGCACAGCCTTGTCTTTTACAGGGGCAATCTGAATCAGCTTTCAAAGGGCCTGTGCTGGCTGGGCAACAGAAAACAACAACAACAACAACAAAAAGCTGGTGATTAGCCTACTTGCTCTGGACGCCTATGGAGTCTGTTACGTCCTTCACGCGCGCCAAAATTTCATGAGTTCATCTTCGGGCCACGCTCGATCGTTTTCACCCACCAACTGTCCTAGAAACTGGTCCACAGTTTTTGTCTGATCTTGCTGAACCGATCCGGGATCCTTCCCCGGACCCGGATCCGTGCATCAACATTTAACAGGTTCGTTCTTGAGCATTAATCCATCTTCCCACTAAGTTCCGTCAAAAATTGGTGCAGTAGCTTTGGCATGATCTTACTGAACAAACCATGGATCTGCCGAGCTGCAACGTATCTTCCACCTCCATTGTAATGGATTCGTTCCCGGGTCATGTTGAATCTTTTGATGAAGTCTTGTTAAAAAAGTTCAGTAGTTTTTAAGTGATTCTGCTGAAAAACTAACTGAAACCCGGGTGAACACTTTAACTGTAGAGGGTTAACCAGAGAGGGAACAAAACTGCCAAAATTACGAGGTAACTACCAGCGAGAACTTACAAAGCGCTGCCGTTTTCGTTTGTTTTCAAATTCAGGTGAGATGATCCTTTTACGGGGTCACCAGTTCATGTCTATAGCCCAGCCGATGACGATGGGCCATATCAGGACCGTCGCTTCGTCAGAGTCAATTCTTTCCGGAACACTTAAGTCCAAAGAGCAGCTTTATGTGTATCGCCAGATATGAAATAAAGAAACCAGTTTTTTGCAGTTACCATTCTGATTCGAAATGTGTGTTAAATCAAGGTTTGAAATTCGCAGAACGGATGTTATTCCAGGCCGCCATGTTGCGAGGTGACGTGACGTCATTATCACGGAACTTACAGTAAATACGAGTGTTAACTTCCGTGGATAAAATCAGGAACGTGAGCTCATTCCACACACTCGCTGCCCATCTTCTACTTCAAAATGGAAATGGGCACCATTCCGTACAACTTTGAACCCGAACTGACAGACGAAGAGCTGCTGCCAGCTTCGGAGGCAGCCATCTCATTGCCGGCCTACGTGCCAACAAACAATCTGAAGTGATCCTCGTGCACAAAGTGTGTAATACCCCATTGAAGTAGTCAGCTTGTCGTGAAAATGTTGCATTTCTGACATTCACTAACCATGAAAAGCTTGTTTTATGACATTTACCAGACTTTTCACGGTTAGAAGGACGAAGCCTTTGTTGACAGCCGTTTCACGTCGTTGGCCGATCCCTCTGCATCATGGCGTCCTATTGGCCAAGACCGCGAGCCGTGATGGTAACGACCACGTTCAGGGGGCATTATTCTAAAACGCGTTTAAAAGTTGCAACGTGGCTGAACCCTCGCTGGTGAAAAATTAGCACAATACAGTTGATTTACTGCTAACAGATAGACTGCATGGGTAAAAAAAAAAGTGACCTTTTTTTCTTTTTTGCTGACAATGGACCAGTTCGTCGTTTGTGACTAGGGTGTTTCCTCTAACGGGCCTCGACTAACTGCCGTGTCTGCTGTGACTGAGAGGTAGGTCAGTAGACCTGCAGTGTCCGTGTTATGATGCCCCTCGTAGGCAGTCACTGTTTGGGTGATGGCCACGCATTCTGTGATAGTGGCGACTGGAACTGTATGCTGTAAACCCATGCCCTTGGTGGGTCTGACTCCTTTCGTCTGTCTACCCCAAACCAACTGACTGACACATGTGTCGTCATGATTAATCCTCCCTGTCACACGGGAGTAATGGTCCGGCAACATCACTGATGGGATAAGTGTAGTGCTTGATGTTCTTGGGTCTGTGCATGGCACGTGAGACTCCACCAGGTTACATTAGGGCTAACAGCATGGGACAAGAGATACGGTTGAAAGGGCTGGTCTGTTTTTGCTTTTTCTTTTTGTTTTGCTTTTGTTGTTTAATTATAGTTCGTCATGCCTATTGCTATCCATCACTTGAACTTTGCACACGCTCTTTCATGATTGTCAAGGACGACAAAATGACTGTCAGCCATGGATGAATCACACACACACACATACACGTACAAAACACACGCACACACACACACACACACACACACACACACACCCCACACATCACACACACACACAAAGAACAGGCGTTGCTACCATGTCCAACAGATTTACTCTGTCATGACTTGGAATCCTTTGTTCTCTCCACGCACATGGGCTAATCTCTGTCTGCTATCTGAGTGGAAACTCTGGGTATATTTCACATAATATGGGGTTGTGACACCAGGTAAACATTTAACAAATGCTGCAATCGCCGTGCAAAATGTAACAATAAAGCAGTCTGGACAAAAAACGTAAAAATTATAATAATTTTCAAAAAATAAAAATTGTAACAGTTTTCATGCGACTGAAAATGGTGGCAACTGCATTTTTCGCCCAGGGTATATGAATAAACTTTTAAATAATTGCTACGTACTTCGTTGAAATAACTACTGAATTCAATGTGATATGGAATCTTAAATCCTTGGCTTGGATGGATGATGAATTGTAAAATTCCCGTCAGTTTGAACTCTTCAACAGTATTTCAATATACTGTTAATAACTTTTTTGTACGTTTTGGTGTCCACGTTGGATGTCAGAAACTCGAAGCAGTTTCCACAGAAATGTCACAACAACGAATAGGCTTGACTCCCCCGAAAAATAGACCTCTTCTGACATTTGTTTTCATTATTCACGAAAAATGTAACAGTGATATGGTTTCAATGGATAACATGCCGAAAATGGTATCACTGTTAGAGTTTTGTAGGGACTACTGCATTGTTACATTTGACGTTGTAACAGGGTTGTCGCAACAGCGTTCTCGGTGCTTCTTGTTTCTACAAGTAACGCTGTATGCTTTGTTCTTCTGGTGTTTCAAATGGTTATTCTGGTTAACCAGCATGTGGTCTCATTTCTTGTAGGGCCAAGTGAAAGTTATGGTATACACGTTTCAGACGTCTGTCAGCGCTTGTTTGCGTGACATTGCTTGGATAACTGAACACCAGAGCCGTCACAAGAGCAATTATTAAGACAAGGTTGTAAGATGTACGTATTTCGCGTTTTGCTTTATTTTCTCCATCTCTGATTTCCAACCTATGTTCCTATCGTCGTTTCTCCATGTTCTCCAATATCACCCTAACGATTCCTACTCAGGGTTTTTCTTGGCGAAGTTAGTGAGACGTAAGCTGAGTTCAACAGTTTTGTTTAGCGTCTCTTCGTCATGGATGACCGCAAACGAATGAAGATTGGAAGTCTGTGCAGAATGTGGCCGACCCGTCCCAACGTCCGTTCATGACGTCATCATCTGCAGGCATCTGGTCAGTTCTCTGCCACAGGTGGCTGTGGCTGGACAGTGGTGGACGGCGTCTGGAGGTCCTTTGGCAGACAGATGTTGATGAAGGTCGACACTTTCTGGGCAACATATACTTTTCGCCTGTTCCCCACTCGCTTGCTCTGTGATAATGGAGCCGCCCTCAATGGGCTCTCTAGACTTGGAGTCTTTGCTCCGTTACGCCTGCTCTGTGATGATGCAGCCGCCCTCAATGGGCTCTCTAGACTTGGAGTCTTTGCTCCGTTACGCCTGCTCTGTGATAATGGAGCCGCCCTCAATGGGCTCTCTAGACTTGGAGTCTTTGCTCCGTTACGCCTGCTCTGTGATAATGGAGCCGCCCTCAATGGGCTCTCTAGACTTGGAGTCTTTGCTCCGTTACGCCTGCTCTGTGATAATGGAGCCGCCCTCAATGGACTCTCTAGACTTGGAGTCTGCTCCGTTACGCCTGCTCTGTGATAATGGAGCCGCCCTCAATGGACTCTCTAGACTTGGAGTCTGCTCCGTTACGCCTGCTCTGTGATAATGGAGCCGCCCTCAATGGGCTCTCTAGACTTGGAGTCTTTGCTCCGTTACGCCTGCTCTGTAATGATGCAGCCACCCTCAATGGGCTCTCTAGACTTGGAGTCTTTGCTCCGTTACGCCTGCTCTGTAATGATGCAGCCGCCCTCAATGGGCTCTCTAGACTTGGAGTCTTTGCTCCGTTACGCCTGCTCGCCATTTCCGGTAACCCTGTTTAGAGTAAAACTTGATTGTTTTCAACCGGAGCACGATAAGGTCTTGAATGATGGTCCGCCAGTCTCAGATGGTTAGTTGGAGTGCCGCACACATCAGACAATGACTGGACTTCTGAAGAAAGAACAGAAAGAACGTTTGGAATGCTCAGAGCGAAGCTGATCGTCAACAGACCTAAGAGGCGGACACACAGACAGGAGATTGAATATTCGGAGAAGTTGAAAGCTGGATTGGAGAGGGGTCTCTCTGTCATGCCTTTTGGGTGACAGGAACTGAAGAGAATGCGCATTTGCGTGCTTATAGGGTGTGTATAATCGATTCTCTTAAATATCACTATACTCTCTCTCTCTCTCTCTCTCTCTCTCTCTCTCTCTCTCTCTATATATAATATATATATATATATATATATATATGTTTGTGATGTGTGTGTGTGTGTGTGTGTGTGTGTGTGTGTGTGTGTGTGTGAAGTGTAGCTGGTGTATTATTGTTATCGAGTGTTAGACAAATTGGGAATCGAATACGTAACGCGGGGAATACGTGAAGCGGGAATAGACGGGTCGGGATGACTTCTGGTTTTTGTTTGTTTGTTTTCTTTTCTTTCTTTCTTTCTTTTTTTCTCTTTTTTGATGGTCGTTGCTGTTGACCTGTATGTTGAAGCCACAAAAACCAAAAACCAAAAAAGGACGGATTGGACAGTAATGGTGACATGATGCCCTGGGTCATTTGCCACTAAGCGAGGATTGAACGTGGATGACCACCTGCACAGTTCAGTGGTGGACGTTGGACTTGTTGGGACGTTGGGAATGTTGTTTAACCAGAGGTGTTCGGTTCAGGTCTCTCTGTAACGCATCTTTCTGATTCTGCCCATGCCATACCAAATGGATTTAGACTTAGGATACAGCAGAATCTCAGCGAAGACTCGCTCACTTAAAAGTCTTCAATTTTTTTTTAAACTTTTTGTTTATCTGTACCAAATTTACTTCCCAGTGAAGAGACTTTTTTCTGCATTTTTTCCTTATCTAGTTTACCTCCTTAAAAAAGTTCCTTCCCTTTCAGGATTTCTTTCCTAAGGATATTTTTAGAATTTTGTTATCACCTCTAGACTGACTTCTAATATGGACGCTTTTGCTATAAACACTGTTCGCCTGGTTGATTTTTTATCTCTTCTATTCTACGTTTACCTCCAAATTAATACTTCAGTCCTTTAAATACTAGCCCCTCTTCGGGACCAATTTTGTCTTCAAATGGACTTGTTTACCCTCTCCTCTCCAACAAAGAGTCTCTCCCTTTAGGCCTTTTTTTTTCTTTTCCCCTCGAATTTTCGCTCTCTTTTTCTATGTTAGACTACCCTTCAAAACAAAACAAAACAAACACACAAAACAAAAGCAAATAGGGAGAGAGGCTTCGCGTATTGAGAGCTGTTTTTGCTGGAACATTTTGTTTCCTCTGGTCTCTACTACGTTTAGCTTTTAACAAGTCCTTTCCCTTTAAAGGTTCAGCTAGCTTTATATCCCAAAAAGACTGCCTACAGGTATACAAATGTACCCCCCAATAAAGACTCCCTCTGTGTATACTAGGTTGACCTCCAAATAAAGGCCCCCTCCTTCTATAATGTATTTCCGTATAAAGGCTGAATCCTTCTATACTAGATTTACCACCCAAGAAACACGTACCCCTCTCCCCCTCTCTCTCTCTCTCTTCTAATGTTCCTCCCATTAAAGACTGCTTCCTTCCATACTAGATTCCCTCCTGTCTATGCTAGATGTTTCTCCCAGTAAAGATTTTCTCCCTTTACACTAGATGTACCCGTAAATACAGACTCTCTCCCTCAATACAAAATGTACCTCCCAATAAAGACTCCTTCCCAACCATAACACACTCCGCTAATGTCTGTCTGCCTCATTGATATACCACCATGATAGACTATCCCTTTCTATACTAGAATTGTTACCCAAGAAAGATTCCACCCTCTCTATTTTTGACGTTCCTTTCAATAAAGACTCCATCCATCCATAACACCAGTACATTCCAATAAAAGCTCCATAATACCTTTACATTAATGTGTATGTACCTGCCTAATAACAGACTACCGTCCATCATAATATGTAAATCCAATAAAGCGTCACCCTACCTCGATTACTGTACATCCATAAAAGACTCCACCACCATCTACCTGTACATACCAATAAAACTCCACACCGCTATGTAATTACCTGAGTAAAGACTCCGTCCATCCATATGATACCTGTACATTCCAGTAAAGTAAACCCTCTCTACCTCTGTTGTATTTGTACCTGCCAATAAAGACTGCGTCCATCCATAACACCTGCACATTCTAATAAAGCCTCCCTATCTCTATTGTATATGTACCTGCCAATAAAGCCTCCCTATCTCTATTGTATATGTACCTGCCAGTAAAGACTCCCTCCCGATACAGGTTTGCCTACCTGCCAAGAGAGACTCCCTCCCGATACAGATTTGCCTACCTGCCAGTAAAGACTCCCTCCCGATACAGGTTTGCCTACCTGCCAAGAAAGACTCCGTCCCTCTGTACTAGATTTGCCTCCTGATAAAGATCGCCTCTATGCTACATGTACCTGCCCGTAAAGACACCCTCCTTCTATACTGCATGTACCTGCCCGTAAAGACACCCTCCTCCTATACTGCATGCACCTGCCCGTAAAGACACCCACCTTCTATGCTGCATGTACCTGCCCGTAAAGACACCCTCCTTCTATGTTGCATGTACCTGCCCGTAAAGACGCCCTCCTTCTATGCTGCATGCACCTGCCCGTAAAGACACCCTCCTTCTATGCTGCATGTACCTGCCCGTAAAGACGCCCTCCTTCTATGCTGCGTGCACGTGCCCGTAAAGATTCCCTCTCTTTACATTACATTTTTCTCCGAATAAAGTCTCCTTCCTGTATTAAATCTACTTCCCATCAAAGACTGCCTTCCTATATACTGGATTTACTTCCCATTGAAGACTGCATCCCTCTATACAAACGTACCCTCCAAAAAGTCTCCTCCCTCTATAGCAGATTCACCTACCTTTAAAGACTGTATACATCAGTTCATGCCGGTAAGAGACGCCCACCCCTCTATAGCAGATGTATTTCTCAGCACACACCCTGTCTCTTTACTAGGTTTATTTCCACATAAAGGCTCCCACTCTCAGTGGTGTACCTCCCAATAAACTCCCTCTGTCTATGCTAGATGTACCAGCAATAAAGGCTCCCTCTCTGTGGTGTACCTCCCAATAAACTCCATATGTCTATGCTAGATGTACCAGCAATAAAGGCTCCCTCTCTCTGTGGTGTACCTCCCAATAAACTCCATATGTCTATGCTAGATGTACCAGCAATAAAGGCTCCCTCTCTCTGTGGTGTACCTCCCAATAAACTCCCTCTGTCTATGCTACATGTACCAGCAATAAAGGCTCCCTCTCTCTGTGGTGTACCTCCCAATAAACTCCCTCTGTCTATGCTACATGTACCAGCAATAAAGGCTCCCTCTCTCTGTGGTGTACCTCCCAATAAACTCCCTCTGTCTATGCTACATGTACCAGCAATATCTGTGGTGTACCTCCCAATAAACTCCCTCTCTCTATGCTAGATGTACCAGCAATAAAGGCTCCCTCTCTCTGTGGTGTACCTCCCAATAAACTCTCTCTGTCTATGCTAGTTGTACCAGCAATAAAGGCTCCCTCTCTCTGTGGTGTACCTCCCAATAAACTCCCTCTGTCTATGCTAGATGTACCAGCAATAAAGGCTCCCTCTCTCTGTGGTTTACCTCCCAATAAAATCCCTCTGTCTATGCTAGATGTGCCAGTTACAAAGGCTCCCTCTCTCTCTGGTGTAACTCCCAGTAAACTCCCTCTGTCTATGCTAGATGTACCAGCAATAAAGACTTCCTCCTATCATATACCTTCTATGATTTATCTCCCAATAAAGACCCCCGCCCTCTATGATTTATCTTCCAACAAAGACTCTCCCTCTATGATTTATCTCCCAATAAAGACTCCCCCATCTATGATTTACCTCCCAATAAGAACTCCCGCCTTCTATGATACATCTTCCAATAAAACTCACTCCCTCTATGATATACCTCCCAATAAAACTCCCTCACTCTATTATTTACCTCCCAATAAAATTCCCTCTTCTACGATACATCTCCCAATAAAACTCCCTCCCTCTATGGAATACCTCCCAATAAAACTCCTTCCCTCTATGATATACCTCCCAATAAAACTCCGTCCATCTATGATATACCTCCCAATAAAACTCCCTCCCTCTATGATATACCTCCCAATAAAACTCCCTCCCTCTATAATATACCTCCCAATAAAACTCCCTCCCTCTATGATATACCTCCCAATAAAACTCCCTCCCTCTATGATTTATCTCCCAATAAAAACTCCCTCCTATGATACATCTCCCAATAAAACTCACTCCTTCTATGATATACCTTCCAATAAAACTCCCTCTATGATATATCTCCCAATAAAACTCCCTCCCTCTATGATATACCTCCCAATAAAACTACCTCCATCTATGATTCGCTTCCAATAAAACTCCCTCTCTCTATGATATACCTTCCAATAAAACCTCCCTCCCTCTATGATATGCCTCCCAATAAAGTCTTCCTCCCTCTATGATATACTTCCCAATAAAACTCCCTCCCTCTATGGAATACCTCCCAATAAAGACTCCCTCGATCTTTACAGGAGTACCTCCCAATAAAGACTCCCTCGCTCTTTACAGGTGTACCGCCCAATAAAGACTCCTTCGCTCTTTACAGATGTACCTCCCAATAAAGACTCCCTCGCTCTTTACAGGTGTACCTCCCGATAAAGACTCCCTCGCTCTTTACAGATGTACCTCCCAATAAAGAGTCCCTCGCTCTTTACAGATGTGCCTCCCAATAAAGTCTCCCTCGCTCTTTACAGGTGTACCTCCCAATAAAGACTGCCTCGCTCTTTACAGGTGTACCTCCCAATAAAGACTCCCTCGCTCTATATAAGATTCAGTTCCCAATAAAGACTCCCTCGCTCTATATAAGATTCAGTTCCCAATAAAGACGCCTTTTATCTATACAAGATGCATCTCCGAATAAAGACATTCTCCCTCTGTACCAGATGTATCTCCCGATAATTCTTCTTCCGTCAAAACTAATTGTACCTCCCTATGAAAACTCATTCTACACTAGATGCACTCATAAATGCTCATTCCCTCTGAATTAGACGTTAACTGCCAATATGGACTCCCTCACAATATACTAAGTGTACTTATACAGACTCATTCACTCCCTCACAATACACGAAGTGTATCTATACATACAGACTCATTCCCTCTATATTAGATGTGTCTCTCAATAAAGACTACCCCCCCCCCCCCACACACACACACTCTAAACTAACATGTACATGTCAATGAATACTCCCTCCCTCTGAACTGGATGTATATCACAATAAAAGCTCCTTTCCTCTAAACTAGAGTACCTATAATCTATAAGAGACTCTATCCCTGCATACAAGATGTACCTCCCAATAAATAGAACCTCCCTCTACAGATGTATTTATCATAAAGAAACCCACTCTACAGATGTATTTATCATAAAGAAACCCACTCTAGAAACTTGAACTAGACGTGTCTATAAATAGAGACTCCTTCCTCCTAAACTCGATGTAACTCCCAATTCAGACTTCCTGCCCCTATACCAGACGTACCCATGAATAGACACTCCTTCCCACTATACTATATATAACTCCCAATAAAGCCTCCCTTCTTCTAAAGTAGATGTTCCTCCCAGTAAAAGACTTACTCCCTGTACACTAGATGCACCTATGAATAAATACTCCCTAAATGATAGATTTCCTTTCAGCAGAGAATCCTTCCTCCTATACTAGATGTACCTCCCTATGCACACTCCTTCCTTTATACTGGATATACCTGTAGAGACTTGTCCCCTCTAAACTGGGTGAACCTCCCAATAAAGACTCCTTCCCTCTGTAATAGGTGTGACTAAATAAAGAGTCCTTCCCTCTATACTAGGTGAACTCCAAATAAAGAGTCCTTCCCTCTTTACTAGGTGAACTCCAAATGAACACTCCTTCCCTCTATACTAGGTGTGACTCCAAATAAAGACTCCTTCCCTGTATACTAGGTGTGACTACAAATAAAGACTCCTTCCCTGTATACTAGGTGTGACACCAAATAAAGACGCCTTCCCTCTATACTGGGCGTGACTCCAAATAAAGACTCCTTCCCTGTATACTAGGTGTGACTCCAAATAAACACTCCTTCCCTCTATACTAGGTGTCACTCCACATAAAAGACTCCTTCCTTCTATACTAGGTGTAATTCTAATCAAGGCTCTCTCCCTTATACTAGGTGCATGCATTAGTAGTTACGTCTTTCCTCTTAATTAGATGGGTTGTTTTTTTTTTAATCTGTTCCTCTACACAAGATGCACCTATAAATGGAGGCTTGCTCCGTCTATGCCAGCCGTAATTCCTAATAAAGTCTCCATCCTTCTATAATAAATGGCATCTCTAAATGGAGACTCTCATACTCTGTACTAGATGCAACACCCAACAAAGACTCAGTTTCTCTATATTAGATGCACCTACATGTTCAGACTCACTTCATCTAAACTAGATGTACCTATGAATAGAGACTCGCTTTCTGTATGATAGAGATGTCCCTCCCCAGAACGGCTTCCTCCTCCTATACAGAACTTACTCTCTAATAATGGCTTCTTCCATTTGTACGGGATTTACCTTCCCCCTCCCAACAAAGACTCCCTCCATGTATGTTACCTCCCAATAAAGACTCCCTCCATGTATGTTACACTCCCAATAAAGACTCCCTCCATGTATGTTACCTCCCAATAAAGACTCCCTCCATGTATATTACCTCCCAATAAAGACTCCCTCCATGTATGTTACCTCCCAATAAAGACTCCCTCCATGTATGTTACCTCCCAATAAAGACTCCCTCCATGTATGTTACCTCCCAATAAAGACTCCCTCCATGTATGTTACCTCCCAATAAAGACTCCCTCCATGTATGTTACCTCCCAATAAAGACTCCCTCCATGTATGTTACCTCCCAATAAAGACTCCCTCCATGTATGTTACCTTCCAGTAAAGACTCCCTCCATGTATGTTACCTCCCAATAAAGACTCCCTCCATGTATGTTACCTCCCAGTAAAGACTCCCTCCATGTATATTACCTCTCAATAAAGACTCCTTCCATGTATATTGCCTCCCAATAAATTCTCCCTACATTTATAATAGGTTTACCTCCCACAAAGGACGCCCTTGTTTTATGGACTTTTTTCTGGAAAGACTTTTCAAAACGTCTTTTTTTTCTTTGTCTAAAACAGGCTGACCCCCCCCCCCCCCCCCCCACTCCCCACCCCCCTCCGCCACCCTCCTCCAAGAGACACTTTAGAAACATGTTTTCTCTTCGTATGAGGCTGACCCCCAAACATAGACCCATCCTGAACATGTTACTCCCCCAACAGTCCACAACAGTTGACTGCGCCTCGACCAAAGAATTTTTCGTAGCATTTTTCCTCTTCGTCTATGACAGGTTAAAGATGCTGTTTTCCGTACTTAACGGTCTGCAGGCTCTGTCTCAAGCTTTCTCTCTCAGTGATAGTGCGGTCACAGGCACTGACCCGGTTAACATTGAACGCGCGCAAAGCAGACGATATAATGGCGGGTAAAGCGGACGACATAATGGCGGGTAAAGCGGACGATACAATGGCGGGGAAAGCAGACGATACTAATCATTCATTCATTAGGTGGGGGGGGACTGTGTTTCATTACAGAAATCGTATTTTCGTTTTGAACATACTTTCTGTATGGTGCATCTGTACTCAGTGCATTCATTACAATACACATGTTTGTGATTAATCGACAAACGTCTTTAACCTATAACAGGCTTTATGCCTGATGGAGACTTCTGTGTAACATGCTTTCTCTTTTGTCTATAACAAATTGCCCCTTACCCTCCTCCCCGCCACACACACACGCACACACACACACACACACACACACACACACACACACACACACACACACACACACACACACACACGCACGCGCGCACACACACACACACACATATAATTTAATTCATTTAAGAAAAAGTGACGTCTGTCCTTCGTGAGGCTCCAGGCGCCATTACAATATAAAAGCTGAACGTTTAAGAATGAAGAGAAGAAAGGAAACACATAAGATTAAAGCATAACATCGTAAGACCAACATACATTTAAAAACAAAGAATTATACATGCAGAGAACCAAAATCATCCCCTACACTCTTTCCCTACTTTGTCTCCCCTCTCACTCTTCCCCCTCTCTCCAGCACACACAAACACATGAGACACGCTAACGTATGCACACACACACACACACGCGCGCACACACACATTATTCAGGATAACATATAACAGCAGGTTAACACCTGATCCACCTGACCATTTTGTACAAAAACTCCAAAAGTTATGTTTTCAATTTGTTTGGAATGGAAAAGGGGACAGGATTAGTAGAAAAACGGCAGTAAAAAGTGTACAACAAGGTGGTTTGAACATACCAGATATTCGAAGGTATATATATATGCTCTGAAACTTTCATGGCTGAGAAAATATAAAACAACGAATCATAAATGGATAAATATTGCAGTTGAAATGTACCCTTTTCTTAAAAGCTTTGAATGTTACGGACCAATGTACGGTTTAAATTATTCAAACAATTACCCTTTTTGGACCCATACTTTCAAAGCATGTAGAAACTTTTGCCTCAGTATTACGCCAAAAAATGTTTGTGAGGTGCTATTTGAACCTGTTTTCTACAACGAAAAAAATCAAAATAGGTAATGCTGTCATCAAACAAAACAATATAATTAAGAAAGGAATATACTCCATCAGGCACTTTCTGAAAGAAAATGGGGAATTTTTCACACATAGAGAATTCATATCAAGTACACATTTGTCTGTTGACTTTATTACGTACTATGGTTGGATTTCGTCAATAAAACAATACCTAAGAAAAAACGAAATACAAATTAATAACAATACTAATTACATTCATGATGTGCCTAATGCATTGAAAATTATAACAAACACCAATAAAGGAGCAAAACGATATTATGAGTACTTTACATCAGACAATAATAAACCTAACTGTTGCTCAAAGTGGTCAGAAAAAATGAATCCAATCATTTCCTGGAAGAATGTGTTTTATAAAATCAGTACAATCAAGGATGTAAAACTGAAATGGTTGCAAATGAGAATCATACACCGAATTATTGCGACTAATATCGTTTTGAATGCAATGGGGTTAACCGATACGTTACAGTGTTCATTTTGTAATGAGGAAAGAGATTCCATTGAACATTTTTTTTTTATGGAATTGCAGATATGCACAAGTATTTTGGAAATCTCTCAAAAAAACTATTGAATGAAAAATGTGAACACACGTATAATGTTGGAATTTCATGTGAACTAGTAATTTTCGGAGTGGATGAATATCTAAAAGTGGATTCTATCTTAGAGTTTATTGTCATGTTTGCCAAGATGTACATTTATAGATGCAAAATGGAAAATAATCTTCCAGATATATTTGTTTTCCAAAGATAATTAAATGCCAGATATAAGATTGAAGAATATAACGCTAAAAGTAACTATAATCTAACATATTTCAATAGCACCTGGAACGCATATAAACCAATTCTCCTTCTATAAACAGCAGTTTACTAAACGAGAAAGGGGAAAAAGAAAGGGGGAAAAGGGGGGGGGGGGGGGGGGGGGGAATTCTACTCTCAAACACAAACAATGATTGTTGTGATCTTAAAATTAATTCAAATGTGCCTCTGTAGAATTTTCTATTGAATGGACGATTGCCTCGATCTAAAAAATATTCAAGGGACTAGGGGAAGGATAAAGAGAGAAAAGAAAAATATATTGTTCTTTCCACCCTTCGCAAGTTAATATTATGCACAAGTTATTACAGCTCTTCTTCTTTTCAAAACCTATGGTGATGATCATTGATACACGGCTGTGTTATGTGTATACCTATATATATGTACGTATACATGTATGTATGCATAGACGTATATATGTATGTCTGCATCTCTCTCTCTCTCTCTCTCTCTCTCTCTCTCTCTCTCTCTCTCTCTCTCTTTATGTGTGTGTGTGTGTGTGTGTGTGTGTGTGTGTGTGTGTGTGTGTGTGCGAATGTGTTTATGTTTATGTGTATATAAGTGAAAGTATGTATATGTGGATATATATTGACTTGTTTTTTTGTTATCGTTTAGTTGTCTTTTCCTACAGCAACTGGAACGGAAATAGTTGTGATTTGTCTCTGCGCAGTCCTCTTTTTGCGCGCCTGTCAACTCTTGTAATGTTGCATTAAAAAAAAAAAAAAAAAACAAAAAACAGCAGGTTAACAGTACTGTTAGTCAATGCTGTGGGAGAGGGGGGGGGGGGGTACACAACCTAACTCATAGCTGTCTGGGCCTTTCAAATGTAGCGTATGTGTATGTTCTCTATTATATGTATTTGTTGTATGATTGAACGTTATAGGATTAGTTTTTGTAGTGATATTTGAA
>CM065743.1:25699626-25707126 GCA_033310375.1 Conus canariensis
CTTAGTCCAAAGGCCACACCCCCTCACACGTGACGCTGAGGTCGGGCACTACTGGCTCCCGCCTTCTGTGTGGCACTGAAGGTGGCTGGCTAGCTTCTTGGTGGGTGACCGAGTTCGCAGTCACGCGTTCCGACGATGAGACTCATTGACGTCCGGTATGAAAAAAAAAAGAAAAAAGAAGCTAGTTTCGCGGCCATTGTTTGTGTATTGTTCTCACTGTGTAAGTGTCGTTTTAGTTGTAAAGTGAGGCGACTGCAGGCGGAAATCTAAACAAATTTTAAAAGGTATTTTCAATAACTCTGCCATATAACATGGACAACGAATAACAAGACAAAACACGACGCGTTTCGATCTCTTAGGTCTTCTTCATGTAAGATAATCAACATCTACGTTGAATCAACGCCCATCTTGCGCCGAATTTGACAAGAAAAATAATTGCTCATTCTTTATTTTCGTTGTCCTGAGTGTTGTCCCGGCTGAAAAAGACCTAGGAGGTCGAAACGCGTCGTGTTTTGTCTTGTAATTCATTTGTCCATGTTATCTGGGGGAGTCATTGAAAATACCTTTTAAAGCATTGGTTTAGTTATGTTCTCCATGTCCCCAACTCTGCTGGAATCGTGAACCTCATCTGCCATAGCACCTTAGGTGGATGTGCACTTTAAAACTTGCATGCCTCAACAAAAAGTACCGTTATGGTTGGTCTTCTGGTGTGCTGACAAAATGCAAACAAACAGCAAATAATAATGATAATGAATACTTATATAGCGCCTATTCTCGGCTAGAGACAAGACACAACGGGCTGCCTACCTGGGTAGTGCCGACTGAAGAGCTGCCAGCTGGCGCTTCATTCAGTCGTTTTCCGTGTCATCCATTCAATATCGTTCAATATCGTTCACTCAATTTCCTTACTTCCTTCATTCTTTCCACTTCTCACGCAGGGTGCATGCTATGTGTAACGTGTCATCCATACCAACGGCCAAACTGACCTTCTCTTCCGAAAGTTGGTGATGGGAACGTGTATGCAAGATGTTATGCGTGCGTTCACACACGGAACCTCGGTTTATAGTCTCATTCGAAGGACTGTACGGGAAATGGAGTCAGAACCAATGTTAACTCCGAGGGGAAAAAATCGCCCTGTACTGAAACGGCCCAACGGAGATTCGAACCCGCAACCCCAGGATCACGAGTCCGGCGCTCTACCAACTGAGCTAATCCGGCTCCCAATCCACATGGAGAGGAGGTTTCTACGTGATGCTTAGTTTAGATATATCTAGAGATTCATGTCCAGTACCGCAGGAAAATTTTCAATTGAGGGGTAAGGGTGTGGGTCAGGAAGGGGGTGAACACGGGGGAGGTGGGGAAGAAAGGAAAGGGTTGGAACAGAAAGAAGATGGGTTCTTTTACGAAGGCTGAGAAAGAGAAGTGTAATTCCATGTAGGACACCACGCAGGAACCGATGCTAGAGTAGACCGATTAATTGTTATTATTTTTGTTCTTAGTAGCATCAACCCGATAGGATGTCGTTGGCTTAGGCACAGCAGCGTACTCCTCTCTCCCACCCCTTGGTAAGCATGTGTCACATAAGTGTGCACACATTCATCAAGCTCATACACGGGCAGTTCAAGTACAAATGGGTGTGTGTGTGTGTGTGTGTGTGTGTGTGTGTGTGTGTGTGTGTGTGTGTGTGTGAGTCAGTGTATGTGTGTGTGTGTGTGTGTGTGTGTGTGTGTGTGTGTGTGTATGTGCGTGTGTGTGTGTATGTGTGTGTGTGTGTGTGTGTGTGTGTGTGTGTGTGTGCGCGCGCACATGCGTCTCCCCTGAGGTAGGGATTTAGGGGCCGTTTAGAGCCAGGTAGGGTCCAGAAGTAACACCCTGGTTAGGGGGAGAGTGACGGCGCCCCCCCCCCCCCCCCCCCCTCTCCCCCTCTAACGTTCAAGGTAATGTAAATTTTGGAGGTGAGCCTGACGCCTGTCCTCGAAGATAACCTGGTATCTATTCACTGTATATACATAGATAACTATAGTACTTTTTTTTTTTAAGAAGAGGGAATGGGATGTGGACCCCAAAGAATCCCATGTATCCTTCCTCCTGTCTCCCCCCCCCCCCCCCCCCACCCTTCCTTCGAATCCATCTTGACACAGACATAGATAGAATCTTCCTCAAGTTAGCATTGTCTGTTCCCTCTTTAAACACATGAGTCGGCATGTGACGTTTAGAGTTTCTCTGAACGCTGCCAGGTTTGGGTTCTGTCCGTTAGAACGCCAGTCAGTGACACCGAGACGAAGGAGGGGGGGGGGGGGGGGGGGATGGAAGGGGGCTGCTAAAGTGGGCTTTTGCCCTGCCCTTTCTGTGGTTGCTGTCGTCACAGACACTGTCAGGTACAGCTCATGCGGTTTGTCCTGCGAGGTAATTTGTTTGGACAAGCCTTAAACAAGCCAGCCCCCACCTTCCCCTCCCCTGATTTTTCAAAGAGGAAGGAAGACTGGGGGGGGGGGGGGGGAGGGAGGGAGGAGTGTGCGGCTGTTCCTGCGCCAGTGACATGCTATCGGGTTGAAGCTACGAAGGACAAGTTGACCCTGGACCATAGCTTCGGCATACTGTGTTTTGGAACGTCTAGTTTTTGTACTCCCAGTTCTTATAGAACAGGGAGTACTTTAGAATGGGAACGAAGAAAATGCTCTGTGTGTGTGTGGTGTGTGTAGTGTGGTGTGTGTGTGTGTGGTGTGTCCCCGTCCGTGGTCAAAATGTGTTCCACTCGCTCCAGACAAAACTACTGGGCCGATCTTTCTGAAAATTTGTAGCTATGTTCATTATGGGTCACGGATGATGCCCGATGTTTTAGTTTACCGCTATAGCCGTTACTAACGGCTGTAACGGCCTGTAATGTTTTTTCTTCTGTATGGAATATCTCAGAAAGTACGTGACCGATCTTTGTGAAAATTAGCAGTATGTTCATTATGGGTCACGGATGATGCCAGATGTTTTAGTTTACCCCGTTATAGCATTACTAATGGCTGTAACGGCCTGTAACGGTTTTTCTTTCTTTTTTTTTTGGAATATCTCAGAAAGTACTTGGCCGATCTTTCTGAAAATTTGTAGGTATGTTCATTATGGGTCAGGAATAATGCCCGATGTTTCAGTTTACCGTTATAGCCGTTACTAACAGCTGTAACGGCCTGTAACGGTTTTTCTTCTTCATGGAATATCTCAGAAGGTACTTGGTCTATCTTTGTGAAAATTTGCAGGTGTGTTTATTATGGGTCACGGATGATGCCCGATGTTTTAGTTTACTGTTACAGCCGTTACTAACGGCTGCACGGCCTGTAACGGTTTTTCTTCTTTATGGAATATCTCAGAAACTACTTAGCCGATCTTTGTGAAAATTAGCAGGTATGTTCACTATGGGTTACGGATGATGCCCGATGTTTTAGTTGACCGTTATAGCCGTTACTAACGGCTACAACGGCCCATAACGGTTTTCTTTTTTTTTATGGAATATCTCAGAAAGTACTTGTCCGATCTTTCTGAAAATTTGTAGGTATGTTCATTATGGGTCACGGATGATGCCCGACGTTTTAGTTTACCGTTGTAGCCGTTAGTTACGGCTATAACGACCCATAACGGTTTTTCTTCTTCATGGAATATCTCAGAAAGTACTTGGCCGATCTTTCTGCAAATTTGCAGGTATGTTCATTATGGGTCACGGATGATGCCCGATGTTTAAGTTTACCGTTATAGCCGTTACTAACGGCCCATAATGGTTTCTTCTTTATGGAACATCTCAGAAAGTTCTTGGCCGATCTTTCTGAAAATTTGTAAGTATGTTCATTATAGGTCACAGATGATGGCCCATGTTTACCAGAATAGCCATTACTAACGGTTACACCAGCCCAAGACGGTTTTTTCTCTTATGGAATATCTCACGCGTATTCAGGATAAACTGGGAGTACGTTTATATGCTTTGCATCTTGTTACTAGTTTGTTTTTCCAAACTCGCCGAAAGATTTGAAAGTGCAAGTGAATCTTTTAATACCGATTGCACACAAGTCAGCCTGTTAATGGGAAAAAAAGGGGGAGGGGGGGAAGGCGGATGGCCTATGAATGGGAAAAGGGGGGAGAGGGGGGAAGGAGGAAGCTGAACAGGCATTTTGGCATAATGAAGATCCCATAACTTTAGGTCGGAGGGTTGCTAGGATTGATTCTGGGATCTCCACAGGCAGAGACCTTCTGTCTCAGGATCTCTACAGGCAATCACATACCTTCTGTCTCAGGATCTCTACAGGCAATCACAGACCTTCTGTCTCAGGATCTCTACAGGCAATCACAGACGTTCACTCTCAGGATCTCCACAGGCAATCACAGACCTTCTCCCTCCGGATCTCTATAGGCAATCAGAGGCCCTCTCTCTAAGGATCTCCACAGGCAATCACAGACCTTCTGTCTCAGGATCTCTATAGGCAATCACAGACCTTCTGTCTCAGGATCTCTATAGGCAATCACAGACCTTCACTCTCACTATCTCCATAGGCATTCACAGACCTTCACTCTCAGGATCTCTATAGGCAATCAGAGGCCTTCACTCTCAGGATCTCTATAGACAACCAGAGACCTTCACTCTCAGGATCTCCATAGGCAATCAGAGGCCTTCACTCTCAGGATCTCCATAGGCAATCACAGACCTTCAGTCTCAGGATCTCTATAGGCAATCAGAGGCGTTCACTCTCAGGATCTCCATAGGCAGTCACAGACCTTCACTCTCAGGATCTCCATAGGCAATCACAGACCTTCACTCTCAGGATCTCTATAGGCAATCACAGACCTTCAGTCTCAGGATCTCCATAGGCAATCAGAGGCCTTCACTCTCAGGATCTCCATAGGCAATCACAGACCTTCACTCTCAGGATCTCTACAGGCAATCACAGATCTTCACTCTCAGGATCTCCATAGGCAATCACAGACCTTCACTCTCAGGATCTCCATAGGCAATCAGAGGCCTTCACTCTCAGGATCTCCATAGGCAATCACAGACCTTCATTCTCAGGATCTCTATAGGCAACCACAGACCTTCACTCTCAGGATCTCCATAGGCAATCACAGACCTTCACTCTCAGGATCTCCACAGGCAATCAGAGGCCTTCACTCTCAGGATCTCTATGGCAATCAGAGACCTTCACTTTCAGGATCTTTATAGGCAGTCAGAGACCTTCACTCTCAGGATCTTTATAGGCAGTCAGAGACCTTCACTCTCAGGATCTCTATAGGCAATCACAGACCTTCACTCTCAGGATCTCTATAGGCAATCATAGACCTTCTGTCTCAGGATCTCTATTGGCAATCAGAGTCCTTCACTCTCAGGATCTTTATAGGCACCTTCACTCTCAGGATCTTTATAGGCAGTCAGAGACCTTCACTCTCAGGATCTCTATAGGCAGTCAGAGACCTTCACTCTCAGGATCTCCACAGGCAACCAGGGACCTTCACTCTTAGGATCTCCACAGGCAACCAGAGACCTTCACTCTCAGGATCTTTATAGGCAGTCAGAGACCTTCACTCTCAGGATCTTTATAGGCAGTCAGAGACCTTCACTCTCAGGATCTCTATAGGCAGTCAGAGACCGTCACTCTCAGGATCTCCACAGGCAATCACAGACCTTCTGTCTCAGGATCTCTATAGGCAATCACAGACCTTCACTCTCAGGATCTCTATAGGCAATCACAGACCTTCACTCTCAAGATCTCCATAGGCATCACAGATCTTCACTCTCAGGATCTCTATAGGCAGTCAGAGACCGTCACTCTCAGGATCTCCACAGGTTATCATAGACCTTCACTCTCAGGATCTCCACAGGCAATCATAGACTTCACTCTCAGGATATCTACAGGTAATCAGAGACTTTCACTCTTAGGATCTCCACAGGCAATCATAGACCTTCACTCTTAGGATCTCCACAAGCAATTAGAGACCTTCTCTCTCAGGATCTCCACAGGCAATCATAGACCTTCACTCTCAGGATCTCTACAGGTAATCAGAGACTTTCACTCTTAGGATCTTTATAGGCAGTCAGAGACCTTCACTCTCAGGATCTCCAGAGGCAATCATAGACCTTCACTCTCAGGATCTCCACAAGCAGTTAGATACCTTCTCTCTCAGGATCTCCACAGACAATCATAGACCTTCACTCTCTGGATCTCCACAAGCGATTAGAGACCTTCTCTCTCAGGATCTCCACAGGCAATCATAGACCTTCACTCTCAGGATCTCCACAAGCAATTAGAGACCTTCTCTCTCAGGACCTCCACAGACGATCACAGATCTTCCCTATCAGGATCTTCATAAGTAATCGAGAATCTCCCAAGGTAGCCAGGGATCTCCACAGGCAATCAAATTTCTACAATCAGGGATCTAAACAGGCAATCAAATTTCTACAATCAGGGATCTAAACAGGCAATCAAGGATCTCCACAATCAGGATCTAAACAGGTAATTAGAGGCCTTTACAATAAGGATTTCCACAGGCAATCAGAGACCTTCACTCTCAGGATCTCCAAAGGCAATCAAAATTTTTTCGAGACAATCAGGTTCTCGACAGGCAACCACAGACCCTCACAGTTAAGATTTCGACAGGCAATCAGAAATTTTCACAATCAAGATCTTCACAGGCAATCAGAAACCTACAGGCAATCAGATACTTTCACAATGAGGGATCGTCATAGGCATTCAAGGACCCCCCACAATCAAGAATCTACACAGTAAGGCATCTCCACAGGCAATCAAGGATCTCTGCAATCCAGAGTCTACACAAAAAGGAATCTCCAAACGCAATCAAGAAACTCTTCAATCCAGGATCTACACAATGGGGATCTCCACAGACAGTCAAGGATCTTCACAACTCAGTTTGTACACAGAGGGATGTCTACAAGCAATCAGGGATCCCACAATCAAGGGTCTACACGAAAAGGGATATTCACAGGCAGTCAAGGATCTCTGCAATCCACGGTCTACACAATGAGGGATCTCCACAGGCAATCAAGGATTCCCATGATCAAGGATGTACACATTGAGGGATCTTCACAAGCAATCAAGGATCCCCATGATCAAGGGTCTACGCAAAGAGGGATCTCTGCAGGCAATCAAGGATCCCCATGAGCAAGGGTATACACAAAGAGGGATCTCCACAAGCAATCAAGGATCCCCATGATCAAGGGCCTGCACAAAGAGAGATCTCCACAAGCAATCGATGATCCCCATGATAAAGGGTCTACGCAAACAGGGATCTCCACAAACAATTAATGATCTCCACAGTCAAGGATCTACACAAAGAGGTATCTCCACGATCGATAAGGGATCCCCACAATCAAGGTCTACACAAAGAGGGATTCCACAAGCAATCAAGGATCTCTGCAATACAGGGTATACACAAAGAGGGATTTCCACAAGCAATCAAGGATCCCCACAGTCAAGAGTCTACACAATGAGTCAAGGATCCCCACAATCGAGGATC
>CM065743.1:25714626-25779626 GCA_033310375.1 Conus canariensis
CTACTTTCGTGTTCAGAGTTGCTAAGTGTGGTTTACATAATATTAACCATTTTTCTGTGGAGCATAGATTGCATTTTTTTAAAATGTTGTATGGTGTTGTTCTTTTTATGATTTTCCATGATATACTGTAGTCTGTTTTTTTTTATCTTTAAGTTTCCAAATGTGTTTACTCAGCTCTGTTTGGTTTTTGTATTTTTCATTTTTAAATGACTGTTTATGGTTTGCGTATCTGGTTTTCAAAGTGTTCTCAGTAATCCCTATATATGTTTCTTTTTCATTTTCTGATGTTACCGTAGCTTGGTATACAATATTGCTGTGAAGACATTTGTTGCTTAGGGGGGGCACTGTTCTTTTTTGGTGCAGTTGCAAGATGTCCTTTCAGCACCCTTCTCTTTTGTGTTGCTTTTCATTTTGTTAGATGAGTCAATTATGTTTTTGAGGTTGGACATACATGAGTATGATAGTTTGATGGTGTTTTTGTTGAATATTTTGAAGTTTGTGTTCTTTTGGAAATGATGTTGCTAAGATTTTAAAGAATTCTTTTCCTACGTTTGTTTTTACTTGTCCATCATATGGGGGGTTGTACCATATGATTTTCCTTTTTCTGTTTTTCTTGTTTCTGTTCGTGTTGTTGTCTGGGCTGTATTGTAGTTTGTAATTGTAACCACTTTTTTGTAATGCTTCTTGGTATTCTGTTGCTGCATTATTGAATGTATTTTCATTGCATGACAGGTTGGGTAGTCTCTTGTTTATACCGTTGGGTATTGTTTTCAGTATAGATGGTGGATGGTTACTTTTGGTGTTTACATAGATTGGTATGTCATTGGGTTTTTTGTATGGTTTGTACACATGGTTATTGAGGTCTAATGTTATGTCTAGGTAGTTCACTACTTTTTTATTTGCTTCTATTGTGATTTTTAAATTGTGGTTTTTTAAGATTTTACATAATTCTTTTTTCTTGTTTTCAATAGTTCTTGGATTATTGTTTAATGCAGCAAGGCCGTCATCTCTGTACAAACCGACCTGTTTTCCAAGTTGTTTTTGGATGTTGGATAGCATGAATAGTCCGACTAGTTCACATGTTTCGGCACCATCATGCGATCCCATGGTTACATCAAATGTAGAGTTTTTGTTCGTTTTTTTTTAATCCAAGTTTCATTTCTGCTATGGAGTAGGGTTTTCTTGGTGTGGAAAATAATCTCCATTTCTGACTCTGTTATTTTTGTGTACTTGTTGGCAAATTTCAAAGCTTTGGTGAGTAGTTCTTCATCTATGGATGGGTAGAAATCTACTATGTCGAACGTAATAAACACTGTATTTCTCTGTTTGTTGAGTTCCTTAAACCATTGGATGACTTCATAGCTGTTTTTCCAAAGGTTGTATTCGGTGTTTGATTTTACATCTTCTATAGCCTTTTCCAAAATTCTCTTGCTTATTTTGCCCAGTTCGAATTTAGATGGGTTTATTAGTCTACATGTTGGGTTGTTTTGGAAGTTGGGTTTGTGGTCTTTAAGTGTTATGAAGGCTTCTTTTGTTGCTGTTGTCTCTACCCTATTACTTAACTCCATGCGGTGTGCAAGCTCTTTTTCTTTTTTGCGGATATTGCAGTGTGTGGTTTTGTCAGCTTTCTTGTAATTTTTCTGAATGTTTTTGTTTAGGAGTTGGGAGTATTCATTCAATTCCATTTTGTAAAAATTGCTAGTTTTATCAGCCTTTACGAATATCTTTTTATCATTTTGGATTTGTTTTATTTCATTTGCTAGTGATGTTTGGAAGTTGTTTGATTTCTTGAATTTTATGTTGGCTATCAATCCCTTCATTTTGTCTTCAAAAGGTTTCATTTCATCTATTGTCGGAGGTGATCGCCATGATTTGAAGCCACATGTGTTTTTGTCTTCATTCTTTGCATTTGGATTTAGGAAGAAGAACGCCTTCCATCTCATGTTGCGTACAAATTTCTCGGTCTGTTCTATCAGTTTTTTAGTGTAAGATTGTGGGTTTGAAAACGGTATTGTTTTTAGTAGATTGCTTAAAATTGATTTTCTCCATTATAGATTTTGTCAGGTCACAGTGCTCAACGCAGAGATGAAATCAGGTCCCGCACACCATAAAAGATCGTTGGCGTGCCACTAAAAAGACATCCTGAGAGAGATATCTCGAAACAAGCTTGTAGATTGATTTTTAACACTCCATTTTTTAAAAAATATTTTTAACAGATGTTGCTCCCCAAGGGGTTGAGCTCTATCAGATTTTTTAAGGATATTTTAATACTGTCTATATATATATATATATATATATATATATATTGTGCCGAACAATTAAGTATATATATCATACATGTACGTATGTATATATATAAACGTATGTATGTATATAATGTACGAAGAGAGAGAGAGGAGGAGAGAGAGAGAGAGAGGAGTCAAAGACAGAGAAGTGAGATCAGAGTCGTGTCCTCATAACACCTACATGATAAATCTTCCAGCACTCCTTCCCGATCTTTCTGTTATCGCCTGTCAACTGCCCACCCCACACCTACTCATCCTGGTCCCCGCCCTCCCCTCCATGCCTGTCTAACCCATCTCTCCCCACTCCTGCATGCCTGTCACGCTTCTTTCTTTCCTCTCTTTGCATTGCCTGGTCAAACTGCCTTTGTCTGTGTCGTTTTCCCCTCTCTTTGCATTGCCTGGTCAAACTGCCTTTGTCTGTGTCGTTCTCCCCTCTTTGCATTGCCTGGTCAAACGCCATTGTCTGTGTCGTTTCCCCTCTCTTTGCATTGCCTGGTCAAACTGCCTTTGTCTGGTCGTTTTCCCCTCTCTTTGCATTGCCTGGTCAAACTGCCTTTGTTTGTGTCGTTTTCCCCTCTCTTTGCATTGCCTGGTCAAACTGCCTTTGTCTGTGTCGTTTCTCCCCTCTCTTTGCATTGCCTGGTCAAACTGCCTTTGTCTGTGTCGTTTTCCCCTCTCTTTGCATTGCCTGGTCAAACGCCTTTGTCTGTGTCGTTTCCCCTCTCTTTGCATTGCCTGGTCAAACTGCCTTTGTTGTTCGTTCTCCCCTCTCTTTGCATTGCCTGGTCAAACTGCCTTTGTCTGTGTCGTTTTCCAGCCATAACAATGTATAGGATTTATGGCTTGTCTCGGATAAAACGAGAAAAAAACTGAGATTTTGCAGTATGCCTCATTTATTTATTTATTTATTTATTTAGTAGTAGTAGTAGTATTGTTATATTATTGTTATTATTATCATTATATTAATTCTATCATCATCATCATCATCATCATTATTATTATTATTATTGTCAGGTTATGCGATTTTTACTCCCTTCTGTTTATTCTTAGTGTTTATTTCAGTTGTTCCGTGGATCATAAGGAGGTGTGGTCTAATAGTCACACACATCGTTCTCTCTCTCTCTCTCTCTCTCTCTCTCTCTCTCTCTCTCTCCCTCACCCACAATGTATTTTTCCATGAGTATGTTATAATTTTGCTTTTAGACATTTCCTTGCCTGTTTCATAATATAAGAAAAACAAACTCAGCTGACATTTTTTTTCCTTTAAAGGCAGTTCATAAATACAAGCCATTATAATTTGTCTTCTTCCTTTCGACTTTTCCGCAGTAGGATCAAATTCACTTCATACATTAGTAAATCACAAGATAAGAAACACCACTTTTCCATTTTCATACGAAAACGACATCTTATGAGCAGAATGTTATAAAACTGTAACAGAACGTTAAAAAGGTAAATCAAGAAATAAGAGAAGGCGGTATTTTGGGGAAAAAAATCATGTTCACCAGCTAATCCCATTGCTACTGTGGGGTGCTATATTTACAAAGCTGTAACTGTTGAACTACTAAACCAAATTACTGTCATTTATATACCATATTAGATATAAATCAACAACAACAAAAATTGTGTGTTGTTCAAATTTGGGACGAAACCTTGAAAGAAAATATATATAGAAACAAACTGAAGCAAAACATTCTATGTCTTGTTTAATTTTTTGGGAAAAAAAACACCTTTAAACTCTCATCCGAAGGATTTCAGGTAGGGTGTCTACAAACAAATACAAAAAATTGAAAACAATACGTTCTGTGTGTTCAAATTTGTTGTTAAACCTTGTAAGGAAAATACATTTGTAAACAATTTCAAAACGTTCTATGTGTTCAATTTGCTAGGAAACCTTGTAAGGAAATACACTTGCAAACAAATTCAAAATAACGTTCTACGTGTTCAAATTTGCTAAGAAACCTGTAAGGAAAATACACTTGAAACAAATTCAAAATAAAACGTTCTACGTGTTCAAATTTGCTACAAACCTTGTAAGGAAAATACACTTGCAAACAAATTCAAAATAAAACGTATTATGTGTTCAAATTTGCTAGGAAACCTTGTAAGGAAAAGTACACTTGTAAACAAATTCAAAACAAAACGTTCTACGTGTTCAAATTTGCTAAGAAACCTTGTAAGGAAAACGCACTTGCAAACAAACTGAAGCATAGTATGTCCATGGTGCACAGACATATCTACTGTGAAAAGGGTTCCGTCAGATATACTTTACGGTGCACATTGAAACATATTTCAGTGGCTATCGATGTGCAGGGTTCGTTGGCGAAAGACAGTCAGCATAGGTATCAGAACAGATAATGGGGTCAGTGCTGGCTTTTGAACCAGGATCCAGGTTTAATTCCGGCTTCAGACAGACTGAGAAGATTTTCTCTTCGAGGACAACATCTGTTCAGACTCAATGACTACACACCCCAGTTAAACACACGCGCGCGCGCGCGCGCGGGCACACACACGCACGCGCGCACGCACGCACACTCACTCACACACACACACACACACACACACACACACACACACACATGCGCGCGCGCGTTTTCCGAAATCCCTCGGATTAGAGTTTAAACCTTGGTCCAGTGAAAACAAAGCTGAAAATTGAAAACAAAACTGAAAATTTGTACCATGTGAAATGCAGCTCCGTCTTCCGGAGAAGGCGTGACCATCGTGTGCCGTTGGAATGGATGGCGAAAAATGACTTAACTCCACAAACCAATGAAAACATTTAGATACTCCCTAAAACATAATGTGCCTATGTTCCTCTAACAAGAGAAACACCTGTAGACATACTCAAGATGGTAACAGAAGAGAGCTAAAGAATAAAGGATCAAGTAAATCATAATTGTAAACTTCCCCTTGTTCCTACTGTAAAGAAACGCACAAGGGGAGATCGGGTTCGGGAGAAAGTTGGACTAGGTTCATCCGAAAAAGACAAATGAGTCAGGCCCAGTGAAGATTTTCTTTCTTTTAATTTGGTCTATAGCTTTTTGTGCATAAAGGGGCTGGTGACAATGGCCAACAAAAGGAAAAGAAAAAGGTACAAGTAAAGGGAAAAATAAAGGGCTCTAGCAACCGTGGCCTGTAAATGAAAATGCAAACGAACGTAAACCACAAATGCATCTTACACCATTGTATAGTTCACATACATCCGAATCATTTCATAAGTCCTTCCACGTGACAGGAAAACATCATTTAGCAAAATTACGAGACTAGGTCAGTCTCAGGGATAAGGTATCCCTCATTCTAACAGCAAGTCAGAGCTATCATTCAGGAGACACATAATCAGGAATGTGCTATACTATGGTATTCGGAATCATAGGTTCAACCACTATAGCTCTCTTAGTCTCTTGCGTTGGATTTGCGCAGAGGTTATCAACAATGATAACCTATCCAAACAAGAACTAACCGAGTGACAAAATGACCACTCTGAAACCAGGGTGAACCTAACCTCAAAGACACGGTTCAACCCTGTGCTGCCCTAAGTGGGAACAGCAACTGCCAATTATGTGGGATTCATATCCCTAACATCATTATTCCATCTCATTCCATGTGCTCCGTCATAATTGCTCATCACTTCGCTTCTATAGTTAAGCAGCATGGGATAGCAGACTGCATCCCCAAATTACAACCAGTCAGAGGAATCGACTGTGAACATTATCAAGCGCAACACTTCGACTCATGAAATGAGAAAACATGAAGCAGCAACAAAGAAACATGCGAATTTCAGTCGACATTAAAGGCAAACAGCCTACATAGGCAACAAGCTGTAACCTTCATCATGCCTATAAGGGAGACAGATATCTATAGCCGGTATGGTAACATGTTCTTCAGAAAAGAAATATACTTAGTAGAGAAGAGAGAGAGAGAGAGAGAGAGAGAGAGAGAGAAGAGGAGTTATGGCTTATCGCTCCGGTCAAAATGCACTACAAAATCATCTATTACAATAGCCCATAAGTCAATAACACACAGCAATATTGCCTTACCGGCCATCATTTAACGACTCTTGTCTCAGCTGTTCAATTATAAAAATTCTAGAAACACCACTAACAATCTGTCTACTACATCACTATACTTTCTGCTTATTCTCTTACTTTTAAGGACTCCATAACTTCTGTATTTTATCTCATTTATTTATTTTTTATTGTCACAGAACTGAATCCTTAACTGAATTTCTATCCTGCAATTAAGTATAGGTCTTTCCTTCAAATATGAACTCGACTTCTAAAACAATTTCAAAATCTTAGTGCTCAATAAAACCTATAGAAAACCCAAAGGGTCAAGAATACAAAGCATGGAACAATCAAATCTCCTTTCTTGATAACAATGCGCACATAGCAAAACACAAAGTACTTAGTACTTAGATGCTCTGCTATAATACAGAAATGAAAAAATGCATCAACTTACATTTCTGATGCCATCAGAACACCATCACCACACTTCACAGACTAAGGTGTAGTCCTCTCCGTTTGCGATTTGGGGCCTGACTGAATAACTCAGCAAATTCCCAAACACCCACGCTTCCCCTAGCGTCACCTAGGGACGCCATCTAGCAGATCCCTACGCCTCATGAATATTTATAAGGGGCTTACAGGTTTAACAGCAGCTGTTAACTGCAAACTTCATATCACCTACATGTCCCTCTAACCTAAGCATACAACATCTTCTCAAACATTGCGTGATCCGAGGTCTCGCCAGTTTGAAATAAAAAAAAGAGTAATCAGAACTATTTCCCTTAAAATCTCCCCGGCTGAGCAACATCCTAAATAGTAAGCCCCTCCCACAACTACTGATCTTCCTCTTACATAATGGGGCTGGCACCTCCGTAAACTTTCCCCGGTCTCTTCCCCGGTCTAGCCGACAGTATTCCCTCTTTGGAATTTCCGGCCCGTCGCCGGTCAGTGCCCACAAAGGGATTCCTCCTTAGATCGCCACACAACTGGGCGAACTCATCGGGGGTCATCAAACTACCTGCCTTGGTTAATTTAAACATCAACCGTGGCACTCCACAGTGGAAGCGCACAAGAATCTCTGGTACATAATCATAATAGAAGTTTAGCATACAGAAGTTTATACTCTACCGTACACAGATAAACAGAGAACATGAGAGAGAGAGAGAGAGAGAGAGAGAGAGAGAGAGAGAGAGAGAGAGAGAGAGAGAGAAGGAGGCGGCCCGTCAGTATTTCAAGTTTCTGCAGTAGGTAGAACGTGACTATTTCGATAGTGGGATAAAAACAAACAAACAAAAACCAGGGGAAAAAAGGTTATATAGCCAGAGATCTCACCAACGGTGAAACTCAGTAATCGGCCCGAAAAACGAAGAAGATGACTTTTGTGTTACATTGTGACGGGTCACGCCACTTGATGTCGGATCAGAACACGAAGAGGAAGGAGCTTTACTCGCTGTGCTGGGAACAGCGAAGGCACTAATGTTACCCCATATAAAAATTTAAAAAAATGACAGCTTCAAATTCTGCATGGACTCATTCTGGTGACTATGTGAGAATGAATTTCAGCCAGAACCTGTGATATGGTTCAGTTGAAGAGCCATAGCCCATGGACATGACCTGTCAGGTTCATCGTGTCCACGGCACGGCCTGAAGGAAGGCGGTGCCCACCCTGTCCTTCAGTTGCCTTTAACGTTCCCTTCGCTGAATCAAGTAACCCATTTACTGCTGGGGTGACAGAGAGGGTTTTCAACCCGAAAAAAAATTTCCGATCCTACAAATGGTTCGAACTCAACGACCGTCAGCAGCGCAGTCAAGCGCTCTAACCATGTGGCCACGGGGATCCTCATAACTAAGTGTCTTTTGGACGATTACCAAAGTTCAATTCCCCTTTGGCTGGCTGCATCAAGAGAGCATTGGATAAAATAGCAACATGCTGGCTTCATAAGTCGGTCAAAGCTGTTTTCCTGAACAAAATAGGAATTTTCCTTCAGGAACAGTGTTAAGTTATCCCTGAGGCTCGTCACAATTTCCTTAATTTAAGACAATATCGGATGTTCTGTCATGATCACAGTTGTTTTCCATGTTTTCATATTCATCATCGTTATCATTCCTTTGGATAGTTATCATCGTTATCATTCCTTTGGATAGTTATCATCGTTATTATTCCTGTGGAAAGTTACCATCGTTATCATTCCTTTGGATAGTTATCATCGTTATTTGAGAGAAGAAATAGAGATTAATAGAGAAGAAATGGAAAAGAAATTCTATACTAAATTCTTTTGGACAGTTGTCATCGTTATTAGTCCTTTGAATAATTACCGTTATTTGGGAGAAGAAATAGAGATGAATAGAGAATAAACAGAGAAGAAATAATATACTATATTTCCTTCGGACAGTTACCATCGTTATTATTCCTTTGGATACACAACTTTTTTCTGTAATTTATCGGGGAAAATGGTAATCATCTCTAAGGAAAATAGCCAAAATAGGGAGACCGTTGTGATCCCATAGATCCTAACTGTTTTCCTTACCTAAGCTGGCAGTCTGTGTAGTAAGCAGTCTTTGTGATACCAGTGCGCCTGTGCTTACCAGGGGAAACAGCGATCATGACCGAATTCCTTATTATTGCCTTTTCTCCCAGTAAAATACCCGTTTTCATCAGACAAACAAGGATGATGGTCTTGATGCTCAGGACAATGGGGAAAACGAACTACGATCCCGAGGGAAAACCGGGGAAAAACGAGTACTAGCATGAAAGCAAACAAACAGTTGTCGCCCTTGAGAAACGGTATTCTCCCTTTGCGCTGTGTTCATCGAAAATCTGTTTTTGTTTTTTGTTGTGTTTTTTTGGTTTTGTTTGTTTGTTTGTTTTTTTAGGAGAACAGCTATTATCTATTTCAGAAGCTACTATAGTTCCGTAGTTTGCGATGTTTTCCCATGACGGTGAGAATACAACAGTTCATGTTGGTGGCTGTAGTGACCTCCTGCAGTTGGATGGACAACTGAAATCGGGCTGGTTTCACCAACGAATCTCACCTGGGAGACCAGTTCAGTTCATGTTGTTTATAGCCCAGCCGACCACGAGGAGCCATATCAGGATTGTGTCACCTCGTCAATGTCAACCCCAGAAGCAGCTCTGTGTTGTGCGTGCGTGTGTGTGTGGGGTGTGTGTGCGTGTGCGTGTGTGGAGTGTGTGTGTGTGTGTGTGTGTGTGTGTGTGCGTGGCATGCGTGCTTCTGTGCGCAAGGGGCGTGCTTCTGTGTGTGTGTGTGTGTGTGTGTGTGTGTGCGCGCGCGCGCGCGCGCGGTGTGCTTCTGTGTGCGTGCGTGCTTCTGTGTGTGTGTGTTGTGTGTGTGTGGTGTGTGTGTGTGTGTGTGTGTGTGTGTGTGTGTGGTGCGTGCGTGCGTGCATGCGTGCTTCTGTGTGCGTGCGTGCTTCTGTGTGTGTGTGTTGTGTGGATGTGCGTGTGTGTGTGTGTGTGTGTGTGTGTGTGTGTGTGTGTGTGTGTGCTTTTAAGTATATGAAAGACGTAGAAAATTGACAAACAGACGAAAGATAACGATTCTATGATTCATAACACTGAATTCGACTGTTTGCATATGATGTCTGTGACAGGTTAATATTTGCGCCTTTAACCCCCTTTTCTAAGAAGTTTTCTCTTTGACGAAGTCTTTTCTTTCTCTCTCTTTTTTCTTTTTTCTTTTTAATTCTGAACATTTTTCCTTCGAAAAATTTCTCGTTGCAAGTAACCTACATGTATTTCAATTTCAGGAAGGTTCAGGTCATAAGTAGAACAGTTCAGTGTGTGTAAGGGGGAGGGGAGGGGGGGGGATGGGAGGCGGGTGTGGGGGTGGGGGTGGGGGTGGAGGTTGGTGTGGTATGTATGATCTCTTTGTGCGCCACCACGTCCATCGGGCGGTGGTCTTCATTACTATTCCCGAAACCGAAGACTTGACACACACACATGGACGTGGAGAAGAAATCGAAACTGAAAAATCTCTCTCCCCCCCCCCCCCCCCCCCCCTTTGTTCTTTGTCTTCTTGTCATTTATATAATCTTCACTTTAATCAGTATTTACATATTTACTTCTCGGCCACGGTGTACGTCACCACATTCGCCACGGATCACTTTCAATTTTATACGATAACAATTTTGTGGCAAAATCAATGAGGAGCAGGACATACAGCGTCAGTTTGTATACATCACGATTCAGTCTTTCGGAAAGGAAACCAGTAACATTTTGGCACTGAATTCCAGCTGAAAGACATGGTCATGGTGTTGTGTTGTCTGTCGTGTTACTTTGTGAGCGTTGCTCAGTAACATTTGGTTTGCAGATGGTGTGTTAATCGTGATTTGGGTGATTTTGACACATCTTTGGCGACCCTGCAGAATGCCTCCCTCATTATAGGGGGGAAATAATGTACGGCAGTGCAAATCTGTCAAAAGAGGAGAATGTCCAGAGAGTCTTCCCTGTGTGTCGTCCGTCACATTAACACAGCTCGGCCGTGGCAGGAGGGGGGGGGGGGGGGGGGGGGGGGGGGGGGGGGGGGGGGGAAGGGGGAGTGGGGGGGGGGAGAGTGGATTGTGAGATACAATAACAGGCGCCTGACATTGTACACGCAGTTTGCTTTCTATCAATCTTAGTCTTTGTGTCTGTGAGTCTGTGTTTCTGTTTGTCTGTGTCTGTCTGTCTGTCTGTCTGTCTCTCTCTCTCATATATATATATATATATATATATATATATATGTGTGTGTGTGTGCAGAGTACGCGTAAGACACACGCATAAGCAGACTTTATAAGATTGCATTTTTCAAAGCCCCCCCCCCCCCTCTCTCTCTCTCTCTCTCTCTCTCTCTCTCTCTCTCTCTCTCTCTCTAACCTATTGTGAATCTGGCTAAACCCAAAGCAAAACAATGGTGAGATGTAATGCTGGCTACTTATCTAACGGAGATCGACAGTACTTTAATATAAAGTTAATGACTAGAAAATTACCAAGAACTGGTCTTGTCTGGGAAAAGCCTCTTTACGTATTAGTCTTGCGGGATGTACCCACTGTGATCGCCTGCCGTACTGACTTTGGTGAATTTGGTTTATTGGTGGATTTATTTATTTATTTTAACACAAACACGATACGTTTAAGAAACTTAAAGCGACATATGAGGGTACACAAATAATATGAAAAATCACTTTGAGACTTCTGCCTTGGGGATTTCTAGTAACATCTGGATGTTTGTCACACACACACACACACACACACACACACACACACACACACACACACACACACACACACACACATATATATATATATATATGTAATGCACAATTCTTATATATATATATATATATATATATATATATATATATATATATATATATATATATGTGTGTGTGTGTGTGTGTGTGTGTGTGTGTGTGTGTGTGTACATATATAATGCACAATTCTTAGCTGCTGACAATGTTCGGGTTATCTAACAGTAGACCTGCCCACTGTGACTGTTGACACTTTTTGACATCTGTTGTATCCTTAACTGGAATATATGCTCAAAAATTTACCCCTATATGTTATACAGTTTACATATGATTTTAGTTTTTCAGCGACTTATTTCTTTACCACACTTTCTTTTCGTTTTACTTTTCTGACCTTCAGTGGCTGCTTTGGGGTGCTGTTGAATTCCGTTTTTGACCCCTTGGTGGTGAGAGTATCGCTGAATTGTAGACTGTGGTGTATCTATATCTGATGCCAAGGGAGCACAGACGCAATCAACCGTGCCTCCCTGACGATCCTGATCCAGCGGACGAAAGGCCGCGGAGCAGGCAATATGAATAGTTCCAGAGCAGGCAATGTGAACAGTTCTAGAGCAGGCAATGTGAATAGTTCTAGAGCAGGGAATATGAATAGTTCTGGAGCAGGCAATGTAAATAGTTCTAGAGCAGGCAATGTGAATAGTTCTAGAGCAGGCAATATGAATAGTTCTGGAGCAGGCAATATGAATAGTTCTGGAGCAGGTAATATGAATAGTTCTGGAGCAGGCAATGTGAATAGTTCTAGAGCAGGCAATGTGAATAGTTCTGAAGCAGGCAATATGAATAGTTCTGGAGCAGGCAGTATGAATAGTTCTAGAGCAGGCAATGTGAATAGTTCTGAAGCAGGCAATATGAATAGTTCTGGAGCAGGCAATAAGAATAGTTCTGGAGCAGGCAATATGAATAGTTCTGGAGCAGGCAATGTGAATAGTTCTAGAGCAGGCAATGTGAATAGTTCTGAAGCAGGCAATATGAATAGTTCTGGAGCAGGCAATATGAATAGTTCTTAAGCAGGCAGTATCAGTAGCTCTTGAGCAGGCACTATGAATAGTTCTGGA
This sequence comes from Conus canariensis, assembly GCA_033310375.1. Lineage (NCBI taxonomy): Eukaryota > Metazoa > Mollusca > Gastropoda > Neogastropoda > Conidae > Conus > Conus canariensis. Next base: position 25,727,275 of record CM065743.1, read on the forward strand.
GCAGGCAATATGAATAGTTCTGGAGCAGGCAATATGAATAGTTCTGGAGCAGGCAATGTGAATAGTTCTGCCTCCAAGGTGGGTTACGATGGTCCCCATAGGCTGCTAGTGAAGGATTGTATACTTGACTTACTTAACTTTTCAGTTTCGTTATCAATCCCCCACTCCCACGCCCCTCCTTTTTGTTGTTGCTGTTCTTGTTGTTTGCTTTTTTTCTTTCTAAGAATCTGCCCCATGTCATTCATAATATAACGATGGAGAGTTGTCAGCGTGCACTTGTTTCTCTCTGCTGATAGATTGTTCAGCATGTATGTATGTATACCAACACAAAACGTAAACGGCTCCATCCAGAGGCATTCTGGATCAGTAATCTGCATCTACTGGGCCTGAACAGTCTGCAGCTTCCTTACCCAAGAGTGCAGAGATCATGTTTGACTCATGCAGACACATATTACTTATTCCGTCTGCTTAACCCTGTGCGGGCAAGCACGCACGCTTATGTATGAATTTTTCTTTTGGTGGCAATCCTGGAATCAGACACATTGTTAACTGACGAATAGTACTTAAAAAAACTGTCTCTCACACACACACACACACACACTCACTCACACACAATTCCCTACCGACCCCCATCACATTAATTTTTCCTAATTGCATAAACACACACTTTTCATTCATCAAATTAGTCTCTCTGTAGTATGTCTGTCTAGTCATACGTCATTTTTATGCGTAATTTGTTTTATTACGTCATACTGAATGACTTGCGTCTCTCCTCTCACTACCTTACCTTCTGGTACTACGGGAGAAGGTCAGCAGCTGACGAAGGCCAACAAAGCCGAAAATTTTTAATAGAACCGCGTTGGCTTGTTGTCCTTGAGATGCTTTCTTGTAATATATATATATATAATGCTGAACAATTAAGTAGTGGGGGAAAACAAGTGCAGGCTAACAATTCTTCGGTTATAATAATGACTTCGCAAAGATTTGAACTTTTAGAGAGAAAAAAAAAATGAAGATGAAGAAAATGGGGGAAATATATTATAAATATGAGAAACCCTTCACTAGCTGCCTGAGGGAACCATCGTGATCCCTTCTGAAGGCAGATCTGTTTGTATTGCCTGCTCCTAGGCCTTTCGTCCGCTGGATCGGACTCATCAGGGAGACACGGCTGACTGTGTCTGCGCTCCTGGTGTCAAATAGAGACACACCACAGTCCATAATTCTGTGGTGTTCTCACCACCAAGGGTTCAAAAAAAGAATCCAACAGCACCCCAAAGCAGCCAGCGAAGGATATTAACTGGAATAAAACAAAAGTGTGGAGAGGAAAAAAGTTGCTGAAAAACTAAAAACATTACGCAGACAGTATAAAATGTAGGGGGACAATCTTTGAGCCTATGCCTGAGGATCCATTCAAGGATACAAGGGAGATCAAAAGATATGGAACAGTCTGAGTGGTCAGCTCTGTTGCTCAATAACTCAAGCAATGTCAGTGGTTAAGAATTGTGCAGGACAACTTTTACTTGGATCTCCTAAGAGATGCAATCTCCCACTGATTGACCAAACAATATAATGCTGAACAATTAAGTAGTGGGGGAAAACAAGTGCAGGCTAACAATTCTTCGGTCATTATAATAATGACTTCGCAAAGATTTGAACTTTTAGAGAGAAAAAAAAAAATGAAGATGAAGAAAATGGGGAAATATATTATAAATATGAGAAACCCTTCACTAGCTGCCTGAGGGAACCATCGTGATCCCTTCTGAAGGCAGATCTGTTTGTATTGCCTGCTCCTAGGCCTTTCGTCCGCTGGATCGGACTCATCAGGGAGACACGGCTGACTGTGTCTGCGCTCCTGGTGTCAAATAGAGACACACCACAGTCCATAATTCTGTGGTGTTTTATATATATAAAATATATATATATATATATATATATATATAGTTAAAATCAGATATTAAAAGGAGTATTAAAAATCATCTACAATATTGTTTCGACCGTGGCTCTCTTCAGGATGATGTTTGGGTCGCCTACTGCCGATGTTATATAGCAAACAGTTGTCACTGTTTTCACGTGCAAGTTGGTTACACGTGTTTTTGGGGGTTTCAGGTTGTTGTTCGGGGTGTGTTCACTAACAACGATTTCCATTTGTGCCTGCAGTTGTTTACTATTTCTGTTTTGGTGTTTAAAGTTGCTAGGTGTGGTTTACATAGTATTAGCCATTTTTCAGTTAAATGATTTTCCAGGATATATTGTAGTTTATTTTTGCATCTTTAAGTCTCCAAATGTATTTGCTCAGTTCTGTTTGGTTTTTGTATTTTTCTTTATTGAATGACTGTTTGTGGTTTGCATATCTGGTTTTAAAGTGATTTTCGGTAATCCCTATATATGTTTCTTTTTCGTTTTCTGATGTCACAGTGGCTTGGTATACAATATTGTTGTAGAGGCATTTATTGCTTAAGGGGCACTGCTCTTTTTTGGTGCAATTGCGAGATTTCCTTTCTTCACCCTTCTTTACTGTGTTGGTTTTCATTTTGTTGGATGAATCAATTAAATTTTTGAGGTTGGGCATACATGAATATGATAGTTTGACGGTGTTTTTGTTGAATATTTTAGACAGTTTGTGTTCTTTTGGGAACGATGTTGTTAAGATTAAAAAAAAATTCTTTCCGTATGTTTGTTTTAAGTTTCCCGTCGTATGGGGGGTTATACCATATGATGTTCCTTTTCCTGTTTTTCTTGCTTTTGTTCATGTTATTGTCTGGGTTGTATTGTAGTTTGTAGTTGTAACCACTTTTTTGCAACGCTTCTTGGTATTCTACTGCTGCGTTGTTGAATACTCTTTCGTTGCATGACAGATTGGATAGTCTCTTGTTTATGCCATTGGGTATGGTTTTTAATACAGATGGTGGGTGATTACTTTTGATGTTTACATAGATAGGTGTGTTGTTAGGTTTCTTGTATGGTTTATATATGTGGTTGTTGAGGTCAAGTGTTATGTCTAAGTAGTTCACTACCTTTTTGTTTGCTTCGATGGTGATTTTTAAGTTTTGATTTTGGAAGATTTTGCATAGTTCTTTTTTCTTGTTTTCGATGGTTCTTGGGTTGTTGGTTAGTGCAGCAAGGCCGTCGTCTCTGCATAGTCCAACTTGCTTTCCAAGTTGTTTCTGGATGTTGGACAGCATGAACAGTCCGACCAGTTCGCATGTTTCTGCACCATCATATGATCCCATGGTCACGTCAAATGTTGAGTTTCTATTCGTTTTCTTGATCCAGGTTTCATTTTTGCTGTGGAGTAACGTTTTCTTGGTGTGAAGAATGATTTCCATTTCTGACCCTGTTATGTCTGTGTGGTTACTAGCAAATTTCAGAGCTTTGGTGAGTAGTTCTTCATCTATGGATGGGTAGAAGTCTACTATGTCGAATGTGATGAATACTGTATTGCTTTGTTTATTGAGTTTTTTGAACCATTGGATAACTTCGTATGTGTTCTTCCAGAGGTTGTATTCGGATTTTGATTTTACGTTTTTTATTATTTTTTCTAGAATTTTCTTACTTATTTTACCTAGTTCAGATTTGGATGGATTTATTAATCTACATGTTGGGTTGTTGTGAAAATTGGGCTTATGGTCTTTGAGTGTTATAAAGGCTTCTTTTGTTGCTGTTGCTTCTACCCTGTCACTTAGGTCCATGCGATGCACAAGTTCTTTTTCTTTTATACGGATACTGTCATGTATAATTTTGTCGGCTTTTTTGTAGTTTTTCTGAATGTTTTTATCAAGAAGTTGGGAGTATTCCTTAGGTTCCATTTTGTAGTAATTACTGGTTTTATCAGCCTTCACAAATATCTTTTTGTCATTTTGTATTTGTTTTATTTGGTTTTTTAATGATGCTTGGGAATCGCTGTTTGATTTTTTGAATTCGATATTAGCTATCATTCTTTTCATTTTATCCTCGAAAGATTTCATTTCATCTATGGCTGGTGGTGATCGCCATGATTTGAAGCCGTAGGTGTTTTTGTCCTCTTTTTTTTGCGTTCGGGTTCAGGAAAAAGAATGCTTTCCATCTCATATTACGTACGAACTTTTCGGTTTGCTCTATTAATCTTTTTAAGTAAAGTTGTGGGTTAGAGAACGGTGTGTTTTTTGTTGACTGTCTAAAATTGATTTCCTCCATTTTAAAATCTCTCAGGCCATAGTGCTCAACGTGAGGAGCAATTAAAATGAATATTGCTAAAAAGCCTAATATTATTGTAAAAGTGCTCGACCCCTTGGGGAGCAACATTTGTTAAAATCAAATATTAAAAGGAGTATTAACAATCATCTACAATATTGTTTCGAGCGTGGCTCTCTTCAGGATGATGTTTGGGTCGCCTACTGCCGATGTTATATAGCATGTAGGGCCCAGTTGTCACTGTTTTCACGTGCAAGTTGGTTACACGTGTTTTTTGGGGTTTCGGGTTGTTGTTCGGGGTGCCTGCAGTTGTTTACTATTTCTGTTTTGGTGTTTAAAGTTGCTAGGTGTGGTTTACATAGTATTAGCCATTTTTCAGTTAAACATAAGTTGCATCTTTTTAAAATATTACTGTATGGTGATGCCTGTTTTATGATTTTCCAGGATATATTGTAGTTTATTTTTGCATCTTTAAGTCTCCAGATGTATTTGCTCAGTTCTGTTTGGTACACACACACACACACACACACACACACATATATATATATATATATATATATATATATGTGTGTGTGTGTGTGTGTGTGTGTGTGTGTGTGTGTGTGTGTGTGTGTGAACAATTTAGCAGTGGGGAAGACAAGTGCGGACTAACAATTCTTCCGTCGTTTCATTAATGACCTGGCAAAGATTAATAAAACAAACAACCAAGCAAACAAACAAGCAAACAAAGAAAAGGGAGGGTTTATATGTTACATCGAATCGAAAGAATTGTCCACTCCAAATAGCTGCCATTTTGTTGTCTGGAGTAATACAAGATTATGCCCCTGCCCGCCTTTTTCCGTTCATGATGTAAATGCAGAAACAAGTACAGGTCAACCTCTGTGCAATACCTCCCCGCTGCTCTGTAAGTACAACGGAACTTTCCTCACCCAGTGGCAATCGCAATATCGTTTTCCTCCCGCTTCCGTGCCACTTATCTGTCATATAACAAATCTGGCAGGTTCTCCCAGAACTCAGTTCATGGACTAAAAGTTCTGTGGCAAAACCTTTTTCCTTTTTTAAAAAAATTTTTTTTTTGCCTGTTTTTAAACTAGGTTTTTCTCCTTCCAGTTGCAACAGTAAATGATTGTATAAGTAATTCATAACGCAACCAGCCATGGTTTTAGGACGAAAATCAGGCGTTTATGAACCGTGTAAATTGAACGTTGATGCTCCCCTGCGTACTGGTCAGTCCAGTGATAGTCCCACCCGTACTGGTCAGTCCAGTGATGGTCCCACACGTATTGGTCAGTCCATTGATAGTTACATACGGGTCAGTCCGTTGATAGTTCCACACGTACTGATCAGTCCAGTGATGGCCCCATGCGTACCGGAAAGTCCAGCGTACTGGTAAGTCCACATAGTCTGTGAGTAGACACTCAGTACACCTCAAATCTAACACAGGGGTATCAACAGAAACTGTTTCGGAATTTGGATGAGCAGCGCAAAATAGTCCGAGTGTCCCATACAAAGCCGTCGATATGTTTTTTTTTTGGGGGGGGGGGGTTATTTTGTTTTTTAAAAGTCACATTGACTTGGGCCTGGATTGCCGTACAGGAGAATAATCTAAGAAGACGTCAGTCTGTCCATCCATCAGTAATGGTTTGGATGTTGGCTGGTTGTTGGGCTGGACAGCGTGTTTATGCGTAAGAGATGAGAAGTTTGATAACGCGATGTAATGTTGCTTATAGCCCAGCCGACCGCAAAGGGCCATATAAGGGCTGTCACCGCGTTGAAGTCAACTCACAAGTCACTAAACACACACACACACACACACACACACACACACACACACACACACACACACACACACACACACACACACACACATTCAGACAACCCCTTAAAAAACATCTTCTCACAACACATCGGAACTGTTGTTAAAAATCTTTCTTCTGTAAAATCTTAGATCAGATGGGAAACGTTGATCTCTTTCAAAACTTCAAAGATCACATCAGGTGGAACATCTCTGAGAGAAGTTTGATAGGAACACTGTCCAGCGCAGGAATAGATCCCCCAACTGAACATACTAACGCTAACTTTAACTTATACCTCTGAAATGGATTACCCTAACTTTAACCCTAACCTCATTTGACTTTGCTGTTACTCCAGTCCTAACCCTAACCTGTACATAGCTGTGTGAATCCTTCACTGATATATTGAGCTGGCAGTGTGGAGGTCGATGAGTTGTCTTCTCCTTTCTCCATTCTTAAAGAAGATAAGGTCCGCCATCGGTTGTGGGAACAAGACGGTTGGATCGGTGCTTAGACACAGACTTTGCGGTGTCAGGAGTTCGAGCCTTGCTGGCGCCTGACATGAATAATAGCAATTTTCGCCACATCACCTTTTGTGGGTGAGGACGTTAACTCTAAATGTGGCTAAGTCACGAACCAGGTGTTAAATTCGTGAATTTAAATGCCAGCTTTGTGATTCTATCAAAATCTGTTACCTGTGACTCCACCAAAGCTGGTCAAGCTAGATAAGGTGTCAACATGTATCAAGCTATAAGAAGGCTTTTGACATAGAAAACTGCGTAGAGACACTGTATATTAACAAAGGGTTGCAGTTGTGCAGTTCTTTTATAAACTCACAATATCACGTTTCCGACAAACAGCTGACGGAGCTGAAATATACAAACGCATACACAGAACGGAGATCTAAGTAACGCTAATTCAATGTACAGGACAGACAAGTGAATTTTCGACCAATAGGTCTGCATTAGACGTCACAGTCAAACACACACACACACACACACACACACACACACACACACACACACACACACACACACACACACACATATATAAAAAATACACAATCGTAGCCAGCTCTTCTACAGTCCTGATCAGTTTTGGTTGCCCATTACGTTATGGCAATACAGAGAGAATGGCAGGTGCTGTTCTTATGTCCGACAAAATTTCGTCTTGGTGCTAACGGCTGTTGAGAATTGAGGCAGTTCTGTCCACCAACCAGAGAACGTTACTTTTTATGGCTGCATGGAAAACTTATAATGGCTGTATATCATCTGAACAAAATTTAAACTCTTCTTAACCCTTACTCTTAAGGACAACTTTTATCTCGTTTGTGTTTCAGATTACGGGGATTTGAAACAGAAGCAAGCCGGAATCGAGAGTTGTTTTTGATATTTTAGTTTTTTGTTTTTATTTACATACATGGAGACATGTGTCGAGGTGTGCGATTCGCCGAACTTTGTGAGCTTTCTCGTTATCGGTATGTGTCAAGACGTTTCTATCCAACATGAAGCAGATGACTTCGCCGCACGCATTCGCCGATATCTAGCCGCTAGGAGCGAAGATACGATACCGCAACGAAGTTTCAAACTTGATACGTTTTGCCACTTGTGCATCACGTTTTTTGTGTTTCTGTACTATCACTGGAGGTACATATTTTTTCTTCTTTAAAAAAAAAATTATGTTCACATTCGAATGCCAGGAGCAGTTAAATGTCGACTTAGATGTATTCGGCTTTCTACCCACTCTCTCTCTCTCTCTCTCTCTCTCTCTCTCTCTCCTCTCTCTCCTCTCTCCTCTCTCTCTCTCTCTGTGTTTATTTATATTCTTTGTATATTACTTTCTCATCTATAGAATGATGGTTTGATACCTTAAATTCAATAATGATCAAATGTTTTATTGCTTTTCACATTTCTCTTTTGTAAATTTTGTTTGATTTTTGTTTGTTGGTTTGTTTGCTTTTTGTTCCTGGTTGGCTGGAGAAGAATGCATAAACACATGAATGAAAAAAAAAAAAAAAAGAATAACAGGCCACTTACGCTTATGTACTAGCGTCGTGAATAAGGATGTTGTGTTTTCTGTTTCGTTTAATGGATGTGTGGGGACAACAGTCCTAATTATGCTGTCACGAGACAACCAGCCTAGCTAGCGGTACGGAATCGTGAGTTAGACAGCGAACACGGTCTGGACAACCGCGGGTTGACAAGGAGAGAGAGAGAGAGAGAGAGAGAGAGAGAGAGAGAGAGAGAGAGAGAGAAGAGAGAGAGAAGACAGACAGACAGACAGACAGACAGACAGACAGACAGACAGAGACAAGCATACATACAGACAGAGACAGAGACAGAGAGAAAGACAGTGAGAGAGAGAAACAGAGAAAGAGACAGAGAGAGAGAGAGAGAGAGAGAGAGAGAGAGAGAGAGAAGACAGGGAGAGAGCGTGAGACAGAGACAGACAGACAGACAGATAGACAGACAGAGACAGCATTGCTCCGATGTAGGCGATACGCTTGGTTCAGCAACCGCCCAGACGGGTCAGCATTGTCAACGGTGTTGGATTGCACGGGGCGACAGTTTCCCCTATCTTGTACGTCAACGTTCCCTCCACCCTTGACCCCCCCCCCCTCCCTCCACACCCTTCCCCTTTCCATCGTCCCCTCTAACCTCCTCCTCCCTCCCTTCCCTCCCCTCCCCCACACGCCTCCCAGCCTCCCTTTCCCCTCCCCACTCCTGCTGTTCCCGCTATTCTTCACCTGTTCCCCTCCATCTTCCTTTCTTGTAGGATAAAGTTGCAAAGTGAGGCGACTGCAGACCGAAATCTAAACAGATATGAAAAGTTCTTGATAAAGCACCGCCAAAAAAAAAAAAAAACCAAAAAAACGTAGACAAACGAATCACTAGACAAAAGAAGACGCGCTTCGACCTCTTAGGTCTTCTTCAGGCAAGATACACAACACTCAGGACAACGAAAATGAACGAGCAATCACTTATCTTCATCCAATTAGGCGCAATTCATCAACTCATATCTTGCGCCGACATGAATGAAGATAAGTGATTGCTCGTTCATTTTCGTTGTCCTGGGTGTTGTGTATCTTGCTTGTTTTTTTTTTTCGTGTTTTGTCTTGTGATTCGTTTGTCTGTGTTTTTTGGCGGTGCTTTGTCAATAGCTTTTCAAATTTGTAAGATAGAGTTGAGTGCTTTTCCATTTTTCTTTCTTTTCCTACAAACTTAGAAGAAAATTGACTGTTCTGCCGCACGAAAGAGACAATAAGACGCGTTTCGACCTGTTTGGTCCTCTGCAGGTAAGACAAACAGCATTCAAGACAATGAAAACGAATAATCACTTATCTCCTCAAGGGTGAATCCGGGACCGGTTCAATTAGATTTCGTAATACCAGTGAACCGGTTCTACCAAGACTTGATCGGAAGGTGGAATCTCGGATTCCTTCGACCTTGAAGAGGTATGCGCTCTCTCGAAAGCCTTTTTTCGGAATAGCAATTTTGTTTGATGGTGGTCGCCATGTTGTATATTGCACTCTGGTGAACTAAGTTGTCTTCTCTTGTTTCAGCTTTCACCTGTGGTGCCTGAACTGTGAATCTTCTTTGGTATGGCTTTTTTTTTCTTTTCTTTTTTTTTTTACATGTGGTCTCTCTCTGTCTCTCTCCGTCTCGTCTCTGTCGTCTCTGTCTGTCTGTCTGTCTGTCTGTCTGTCTCTCTCCCTCTCTCTCTCTTTGTCTGTCTGTCTGTCTGTCTCTCTCTCTGTCTGTCTGTCCTCTCCTCTCTCTCTCTCTCTCCTCTCTCTCTCTCTCTGGGCGGACGTTTCTCTATCTGTCTCTCTGTTTGTCTCTGTCTTTGTCTCTGTTTGTCTATCTTGTGTGTGTGTGTGTGTGTGTGTGTGTGTGTGTGTGTGTGTGTGTGTGTGTGTGTGTAAGCCTTTCATGGTTTGTTAGCTTTCACTAAATGATGAATGCGCCTTTCCTTCCTCCCCCCCCCCCCCCTCCCCTTTTCCCCTTTTTCTTTCCAAGTCGTTGTTCCCTTCAACTTTTAGTTGTGTGTTTCCTTTTTTTTTCCATTTTCTCTTTCTTTTGTATCTTTCTTTCTTTTTGCACTCCCAGTTCTTATAGAACAGGGAGTACTTTACAATGGGAACTAAGAAATGCTGTCTGTCTGTGTGTCCGTCCGTGGTCAAAATGTGTTCCACTCGCTCCAGACAAAACTACTGGGCCGATCTTTCTGAAAATTTGTAGGTATGTTCATTATGGGTCACGGATGATGCCCGGTGTTTTATTTTACCGTTATAACCGTTAGTAACGACTATAACGGCCCATAACGGTTTTTCTTCTTTATAGAATGTCTCAGAAAGTACTTGGCCGATCTTTCTGAAAATTTGTAGGTGTGTTCATTATGGGTCACGGATGATGCCCGATGTTTTATTTTACCGTTATAGCCTTATAACGCTATAACGGCCCATAACGGTTTTTCTTTTATGGAATATCTCAGAAAGTAACTTGGCCGATCTTTCTGAAAATTTGTAGGTATATGCATTATGGGTCCAGATGATGACCGATGTTTATACCGAAAGCCGTTGCTAACGGCTATAAAACGGTTCCCAAAGTGGTTACTTGGCCGTCTTTCTGGAAATTTTAGGTATTCATTATGGATCACAGATGATGAGATGTTTACCACCGTTGTAACGTATAGGGAACGGTTTCTCTTTTATTTGTATTTAACTGGTTTTTTCTTTGATCTGTTAGCTTTTTTTTCTTCCTTCTGTTCTTCTTCCCCCCCCCCCCCCCCCCCTCCCCCACCCCTCCCCTTTCTTCCCGTGTCTACTTTTTCGCTTTGTTTTGTTTCGGTTTCTTTTTCGTTCAATTCTTTGTTTCCTTCTATTCTTTCTTGTTTCTTGGTTGTTGTTTATTTTAATTATTCGTTTGTTTCTTGATCACCTTTCTTTTGTTTTTATTTCTTTCATTCTTTTCTTCTTTTTTTTTCATATATATATTTTTTTACTTCCTTTCTTCTTTGGTTGTTTCTTCTTCCTTCCTTTATTTTTCCGTTGTTCTTCTCTCAGTCTTTCTTCCTTTCCAGTTTTCTCCTCCAAAGTTACTCTCGTTTTTTTTTTATTTGATTTTTTTCTTTCTTTCTTTTTTCTTTTTTTTTTTTTTTTTACCAGCTCAGTTCGTGCCATGTGCGGGGCTGTCTCCTATTGACGGCATACGGCGCGAGGTGTGCTGTGCTGAGAGTTCTTTTGAAACCACGTCTTTGTGGCGAACGTTCTCGTTTCCTTTTGTTTTGTTTTCGTTTTGTTTTGTTTCGGTTTTCTTTGTTAGTTTTGTTTTTTTGTTTCTTTGTTTGTTTGTTTTTTTTACCCTGAGGCTATATTCCTCCTCTTGTGTGTCCTGTTCGTGCACTATGCTTGTTTTGCTCTCTCTCTCTCTCTCTCTCTCTCTCTCTATCTCTCTCTCTCTCTCTCTCTCTCTGTTTGCCTGTCTGCCTGTCTCTCTGTCTGTTTGTCTGTCTTTGGTCTGTCTTTTGTCTGTCTGTCTGTCTGTCTGTCTGCCTCTGTTAATGTGTGTGTGTGTGTGTGTGTGTGTGTGTGTGTGTGTGTGTGTGTGTGTGTGTGTGTGTGTGTATAATTATCCGCACCGAGGTCCCGCTGAAGATCTGAATAATGCATATTCTCAAGGCAGTGTAAACCAGCCCTTGCTGAACGCACTAGCGTTACTTCTTGATCCCCCCCCCCCCCCCCCCACACACACACACACACAGCATCCCACGCTTCCACCCCTACCCCACTCCCACCCCAACCTCCATTTTTTAGGGGGAAAGCAAAATGAATAAGTAGGTAGATAAGTAAATAAATGAATAAATAAAGTTAAATAGACTAATGGAAATCATTCACATGCAACAAACTAGAAGAGCAGTCGTGAGATCGGACACCTCCACCAAGGTCAAACCGATCCCGTGGATCTGCCCTTTGATCCTGATCCACACCAAAATTTACCGGATCCGTCTTCGGACCACGTTCCATCTTTCCTCTCGGTTTGGTTAGAATCGGTTTTGTAGAGTTTGTGTAAACTTGGCGACAGATTGACAAACTAATACATAAGAAAAGCAGACGTGGATGAAAGCATAACCTTGGCGGAGATACCAATGCATTAAGGGGCCATGTGGACACAAGTGTGGTGCAGAGTGGGCCATTCCTTGTACACTGCTGGATGTGTTGACAGTCTCACTATCTTGTCGACAGAGCACAAAAAAGAAGTTGCAATGCTATGAATTGTAAACAGAGTTTATAAAAAGTATACAGGCTGAAGGTGATGGGTGATAAATATCAGAAGAATATGGTGGCTGAAAATAAGGATTTTTTTCCTACTCAGAGTGTGACAGAAAAGGGGAAAATCATTTTATTTGTATTTCTATTCATCTATATCAATTTTAATTTACGGTTTAAACCCCAGTGCATTATTCTACTATATGCTCTTAGGAATGTTAACACAAACATTTGCAAAATTATTAACAGGCTGTCATTTTCATATGTGTGTACAACACATAGTCACCTTGGCTGGGCTTTACTGACAATTTCAAAGGATAACAATGATTTATCACCGTACTTTGTATAAAATGATAGCATCAGATATAGTACTTGTCTGTATGCCATGAACTCTGTACTGAAAGCATGCTAAGTCACATCATTTTTTCCCTATGAATTCTGTACTGAAAGCAATAGATGCAGCGTCAGTCTTTACACCATGAGTTTTATAATAAAGGCATGAGATATGGTATCAGTCTATACATCACATATTCTTTAATTTAAGCATTCTGTGTCAGATCATTTTGTATCCCATGAATTCTGTAATGAAAACAGTAGAAGCAGCATCAGTCCCTGTACCGTAAACCCTAAAATGAAAACATGATATGAAATATCAGTTTGGATACTAGCGATTCTATAATGAGATTGAATCGGTATGTATACAACGAAATCTATTATGACAACGTGACATGTAGTAGCAGTTTGTATACCGTGAGTTCAGTAATGAAAACATGACAAGTAGTGTCAGTTTTTATCTCACGAATTCTGTTAAATGAACGTATGTAACGTAACAGTTTTTAGTCTGCCTTGAATTCTAAAAGCATGAAGTGTTGCGTCAGTTTATGTGCTAAGAATTCTATAATGAAGCTATGAGATACACCAGTGGTCTGCATGTTAGGATTTCTGAGAGAAAAAAAAGCGAGAGGTGTAGTATAGATTTATATACAGTTAATTCTGTGATAAACGCATGAAATGCAGCATCAGTTTGAATACTACGTATTCTACAGTGAAAGCATGAGATGTATGATCAGTTTGTATTCCACGAATTTTGTATTTAACGCACTGGATGTGGCATTAGTCTCTATGACATGGATTTCATGATGAAAGCAGGTGTGTCTCAGGGTATATACATGCCACGAAATCTGTAAATAAAGCATAACATGTTGCATCAGTTTACATTATCTCATGAAATCTTTAGATGTAGCATTATGTTATATGTAATAAATTCATTGATTAAAGGATGAGATGTAGCATCAATCTCAGTACCATAAATTCTATAACACAAGCACGGGGTTTAGCATCAGTTTGCTTACCAGGAATTCTATAATGACAAATCAACATCAGTCGACCTTGAGTTCGACGAAAGCATGAGATGAAGCATCAGTTACAACACCATGAATTCTATGGCAAAGGCAAGAGATACAGAAGCATCAGTTTGTACACAACGAATTCTACAAGTATGGCAATTAGCATCAGTGTGTAGTGCAGATTCCTGTAACGAAATAATGAGGTATCTCATCAGTTTAATTTCTTGGAAATCGAAAGCATGGCATGTAGCATCAACGTGCGTTCTAAAATTTCTATAATGTAAGCATGAGATGTAGCATCGAGTTATACACAGCGCGTTCTGTAATCAAAGCATGAGATGTAACATCAGTTTACATACCACGAGTACTATAATGAAAGAATGAAATGTAGCATCTGTTCGTACACTCGGAATTTTCTCATGAAAGCGTTAGATGAAGCATCAGTTCGTATTCCAGAATTCTGCAGTTAAAGTGTGTCCCAGGAAATCTGTAGCGAAAGCATGAGATGCAGCATCAGTATGTATTCCTCGCCTTCTATAATGAAAATATACAGTGAAGCATCAGTTTGTATACCAGAATTATGCGAGCCAAATGTATACCAGGAATTCTGTGATGAAAGTATGAGTTGTAGGATCAGTTTGTACAGCAGAAATTCTGTAATGAAACGTAAGATGTAGCATCAAGGTGCGCACAAATGATTCTCTAATAAGAGCATAAGATGTAGTACCAGTTGGCATACCGGGGATTTTAACCCATGACACGTAGCATTAGTTTGAACACTTAGAAATCTGTTACGAAATCATGACGTAAAGCATCAGCTGAAATGTAACATCGATTTGTAAAACATGGATTCCATATCAGAGATATAGCGTCAGTTTGTATACCATGAATTCTATACTGGAAGAGGTAGCATCACTCAGTATGCCAAGAATTCTGTACTAAAAGAATTCGATATAGCATTAGTTTGCTTACCGAGTATTTATGAATGAAAGCATTAAATGTGACATCCGTTTGAATGCCACGAATTCTGCAATAAAAACATGAAATGCAGCTTCAGCCTGTAAACCTTGAATTTTGAAGTGAAAATATGAAATGTAGTATTATCATGAATGCCATTTATTCTATTATGAAAGCATGATACATAGCATTTATCTATGTACCAGGAACTCTGTGATAAGACCATAATATGTAGCATCAGATTGCGTAGCAGGAATTCTGTGATGAAAGCATAAAATGTAATATCATTCTGAACACTGTTCATTATGTGACGAAAGAATGAGACGCAGCCTCAGTCTGTATACTAGGAGGTGTGGTAAGAGTTTGTATGCCAGGAATATTGTAAGTAAAGAATGGAATGTGGTATTATCATAAAAACATGAGAAGTCGCTTCGGTCAAAATAACATGAATTGTATAAAGCAAGCAAAGGGCATAGCATCACTCTGTTTACCAAGAGTTTTGTAACAAAACCATGACATGTAGCCTCAGACTGCATACCAGGAATTCAATAATGAAAGCATGAAATGTAGCATTGATCTGTGTATAAGGAATTCTGTGATGAAAACATGAAATGTAGCATTGGTCTGTGTATGATGAATTCTGTAGTGAAAGCATGAAATGTAGCATTGGTCTGAGTATGATGAATTCTGTAATGAAAGCATGAAATGTAGCATTGGTCTGAGTATGATGAATTCTGGATGAAAACATGAAATGTAGCATTGGTCTGGGTATGATGAATTCTGCGATGAAAGCATGAAATGTAGCATTGATCTGTGTATAAGGAATTCTGTGATGAAAACATGAAATGTAGCATTGGTCTGAGTATGATGAATTCTGTGATGAAAGCATGAAATGTAGCATTGATCTGTGTATAAGGAATTCTGTGATGAAAACATGAAATGTAGCATTGGTCTGGGTATGATGAATTCTGTAGTGAAAGCATGAAATGTAGCATTGGTCTGTGTATGATGAATTCTGTAGTGAAAGCATGAAATGTAGCATTGGTCTGTGTATGATGAATTCTGTAGTGAAAGCATGAAATGTAGCATTGGTCTGAGTATGATGAATTCTGTGATGAAAACATGAAATGTAGCATTGGTCTGAGTATGATGAATTCTGTGATGAAAACATGAAATGTAGCATTGGTCTGAGTATGATGAATTCTGTAATGAAGGCATGAAATGTAGCATTGGTCTGGATATGAGGAATTCTGTAATGAAGGCATGAGATTCAGCTATAATCAGGACAATAGGAATTATAAAATGAAACCATGGCATGTAGCATCTGACTGCATACCATGAATTCTGTACTGAAAGCATATGATGTAGCATAAAATTATTCATTCGTGTTTTGTGATGAAAGTATAAGATGTACCATCATTGGTGTACTCCAGTTCTATGATAAAAACATGAGATGGTGCATCAATTTGATTACTCCAAGTCTACGATGAAAGCCTGATATGTAGCATCAGGCTGCGTAACAAGAATTTTGTAACGAAAGTATGAGATGTGATAATGAAATTATGAGACGTAGCATCAGTTTGTATACCATTATCTTATCATGAAAGCAGGAGACTTACCATCAGTGTGTGAACCAGGAATGTTGTGATACAATGATGAGATGTAGCGTCAATTTTTTTCGTTTCACGAGTTCTCCAGTGGACGCGTGAGATTACCATCTGTCTGCGTACATGGATTGTATCATGAAAGCGTGAGGTGTAGCATCAGTTTGTATGTCATGAATTTTATAATGAAAGCATGAGACGTAAAAAGCGTTTATATACCTTTTTTTATGAACGGATTACATTAGCATCATTTGGTATACCAGGAGTCCTATAATGAACGCATGAAACGTAGAATCGATTTGTATACCATGAGTTTTATATTGAAAGCATGAGATATAACATCAGTTTCTCTACCAGAAATTTCATCTTGAGAGCATGAGATTCACAGCATCAATTTGACCAGGAATGAAATAGTGAGAGCACCAGATGTAGTACGAGTTTATATGCTATGCATTTTACGCAGGAAGCATGAATTATAGCTTCGATTAGTATGCTATGAATGCGGTAAAGAAAGCGTGAGATGTAGCATCAATACGTACACCAAGAATTCTATGATGAACGCATAGGACGTAGTTTCAGTTTGTATACCAGGAATTCTATAGTGAAGCGTGAAATGTAACATGAGTTTCTACACCAGGTATTCTAAAATGAAAGCGTAGGATGCAGCATCGTTTGTAAACCAAGAATTCCACACCCAAAGTATGAAATGTGGCATCAGCATAGGAATTCGATAATGAAAGCCTGAGGTGTACGTAAATGTGTATCTTATTAAGTCTTTAACGAACGCGTGATTTGTAGCATTAATTATATAAAAGGAATTCTATAATGGAAGCGTGAAATGTAGTATCATTAGTGAAAGCGTGAAATGTAATATCAATCAGTATACGAACGAGTCTGTAAAGAAAGCATGAGATGTGGCATAAATTCGTTTTTATACGAAGCTATTATGAAACAATGAGATCAGTTTGTATACCAAGAAATCTATCTTTCCGGTGTAACGAAAAGTTTTAACTCCCTGAATGGTTTAACTCCCAGGGAGTTAAACTGTTCATTGTAAATTTTAACTCCCTGGGAGTTAAACTAGAATGACTCCCACCCTGTGCCAAAATAACTCCACTCAGTAAAACTTCAAACTGTTCTAAAATCTTTTTTTGCACAAGTCTCAACAAATTCTTGAAACATTAAGGGGGAGTCATTTTGTACATATATCAGACTTAACTCCCACCCTGTAACAGATTGACCCCCCTGGGAGTTAGTACAGATTAACTCCCGGGAGTTAATCCAGGCGTGTAAAAGTTTAACTCCCCGCCCACTAAGGGAAGTCAGTTTTTCACAGTTTAGAATAACTCCCCTGGGAGTTAATGTGTACACGTGTTTTCTGACTCCCGGGGAGTTACTTTGTAACAGAGGGGGAGTTAATCTGATCATGACTAAGATGACTCCCCACCCACCTATTCCCAGGTGTCTTTCGGTAAGAGAATGGAGAAGGGGGTTTAATGTTCATGATCATCATCATAGGGAAAGGAAATGTCCGTGTACATATTCATGTGCTCATCTATGCATGTCCTTGATATTTTACTATGCCGTTTTGTATATAATCTGTATGTAAAGTCTGTATATACATGAATTAATGGTTTGATGCCTTTGGTAGAAATGCTGTACCTTCAGTCTTTGGCGTTCTCTCTCTCTCTCTCTCTCTCTCTCTCTCTCTCTCTCTCCTCTCTCTCTCTCTCTCTCCATGGAATCTATGCGACTATCAAACAGTCACCCATAAGTGTAGGCCATTACACTCAAATGGTGTAGAAATGGAACATTTTCAATTTTCATTGTGTCATGCCGCCAAATTAGGGAGTGGGGGGGGGGGGGGGTTGAGAGGGTAAGGAAGGTGGGGGAGAGAATGACGAGTAGTCGCGACGTGACGTAAAATTGTTTGTATTGACTCGCTACATCTGGGAGAGAAGGAAGGAGAAAAAGGGTTGGCATAGATTAGAAATTTGGTGTGAGACACAGGGGATAGAGAAAAAAAAATTGATACAAGAGGGTGGCTGCTTGGGACGGATCTGATTTGTCAAGTGACTCGTCACAGGTGTGGTGGTGTGTCTGTGCCAAGCTAAAAATGAAAGTCGGCAAGCCAATCAGAAAAACACACATTTTTCAATAAAATTCAGGACACGTGTCCAATTCACAGAAACCAATAATATTGAAGGAAACAATTCTACCTGACAAGTCTTGATCTGGCAAGTTAGTATAAGAACACACACACACACACACACACACACACACACACACACACACACACACACACACACACACACACACATTTCGAAAATATATAAGATGCATGGGTGGTAGCGAGGTGCGGGGAGTGGGTGGTGGGTGGGAGTCATTCTGGTGGTATGTCAGAATAACTCCCTGGAGTCAAACTGAAACACAGAGGGAGTTCGTTTTTTATATTCTAGTTTAACTCCCAGGGAGTTAAAATTTACAAATGAACAGTTTAACTCCCAGGGAGTTAAACCATTCGGGAAGTTAAAACTTTTCGTTACACCGGCCTCAGACCAGTAACGTATCATATAAGCCTTCAGTTTGAACTGAAACGAACGGCAGGAATGTAGAACTGTGCTTTTGGTCTGATCCTTTCCGTTGCTGCTTGTGCTTTTCTTTTTTCTTTTTTTTCTTTTTTTTTTTTTTTTTTTTTTGCTTCTTTTCTTGTTGTGTCTTTTTCTTTCTCTCTTTCTTTTTTTCCTTTCCTTTTTGTATTTTTCATACAAATGGCCAGGACAATATCTAATTCAATCTTTTTGTCTCCAATCGCATTTCCAGCGAGTTCCCTGACAAGCAACTCCCTCACTTCTAAATTCTTTGCCTGTGTCCACTTCTTTTTCTGTCCGCCTCTCTCTCTCTCTCTCTCTCTCTCTCTCTCTCTCTCTCTCTCTCTCTCTCTCTCTCTCTCTCTTAATGAAAACAATGTATAGTTTGGGACATCTAGATATGACTATTTACTTTAAATTATTTGATTCACAAGTGAAACAGCAATAACACGGGGTATGACTGGTTATAAAGCTATAGAGAGCGTTCACTTATTCGCTTGTAAAAAAATATTTGGGGGGTTGCAAAGAAAACACCGAATAACTTAGTATATGGAGAACTAGGTATATATCCCATTTGTGTAGATAGCACTATAAGAGCGATAAGATACTGGCTCAAGTTGCTAAAGATGTCCCCAAATAGAATACTCAAACAGGCGTATGAAAGAGAGAAGGCCGAAAATTTTAAGACCCAAAACTGAGCAAGAGACATAAAACGCTGCCTCGACATGTATGGTTTTTCAGTAGTCTGGTTAAACGAAGGAGTAGGTGACGAGGACAGGTTTCTACGAACATTAAAACAAAGAATCCACAGATTGCTTAAACAATACTGGCATGATAAAATAAGTAATAGTGAGAGGTTTAATACATACTATTCCTTAAATCAATACCCAGCCTGAGGAATACCTATACAATATTACAATAGCAACATTCAGAAAAGCGTTAACCAGACTACGCCTAGGAACTAATGAATTACACACAAATAAAAATACATAGACAATGAAGCGATAACAACTTGTCCCTTTTGTCCAGCAGAAGAAACAGAACTGCATTTCCTCAAAGTATGCCCATGCTATAGGCAACTAAGGGGAAAATACATATGAAGCACTTTAAAAACGTTGGCATAATCACTATACAAAATTTAGTACAAAATAGCAATACAGAAATAACCAGGGACGTGGCCATGTTTATATGTTATGCATTAAAATATAGAGAATCTTATTTATAGGCAGTATAAAGGATAAGCACAATTGAGAAAACAGAAACGTAAGAAACAAAACATCAATAGTATAAGTATGAACAACTAGCACGTAGATGGGTAGTTGGGGTATGAAGGAGAATATACATGATACGAAGTAGAAACGAATTGTACAGTCTGTTGTAAAATTACCTTATACTGATTGGGGACAGGGTCTATGAGAGAATTAATGACAAGGGTAAAATGAGAAAATATAAATTTGTGTAAACCTCGAATACTCAATAGGAACACATGGATTGAGCATGATACATAATGAACTGTATTTGCCACTTGTTGTGTCCACCTGATATGGACAGGCCTGAGGCCTCATAATTAAAGGCGCGGCGCATTCGCGCGCGTCAAGCGTCAAGCGTCCTCTCTCTCTTCTCTCTCTCTCTCCCGTCGTTTAATATTTTATTGTCTTTTGGACCATTCTCGTGTCCTCGTCGTGGAAATCTTTTACACTTGCATCCGGTCACAATGTATAACACGCCAGCTGTTTGTAGTATTCTGATAAATAGGTAGTGAAAATACTACCCGCTGCTCGGGAAGGACACTGCCTGGCTATATGGCGGTCACTATTTTTTCACACGGCTTATCTATACTGGTTTTCTGTTTGCTTGTTTGTTCGTCTGTTTCAGTTAGATTTTTTTTTTAATGAATTCTTTTTATTGGACCTTGCGCTGAAGAGATCAAAGCTAAGTAACAAACTCGTTCATTTTCATTGTCCTATTTGTTTGTGTCTTGCCTGAAGAAGACCCAAGAGGTGGAAACGCGTCGTGTGTTGTCTTGTGACTCGTTTGTCCACGTTTCTCTTGGCGGTTCGCTAACATTTATTTAAGATTTTTTTTATCGGCTTTTGAAAATCTGGGAGAGAAAACTCTAGTGAAATTCCTGGCTGTCTGTGCACAGCCCACAGTCTGATCCGCCGTGTGGACGTCAGCAGCTAAGCCGCCATGCCATGGATAGCATTTCCTGTGGGTTTCTCTTTCAGGATGTACACTGTTTTCAGGATCTGACCCGTGCAGGGGAGGATCTTTTTGTTTTCCCCGTATGGGGTTTGACCTTCACAGTCCTGGAAAGGCTGTGTATGATTATCTGGACGAAAACAGTAAAAGCAACCAGAAAACTAAGACAATGATAATCATGATTACAATAACAACAATGAAAATAACAATAATAACAATAACAACAATGATAGTAACAACAATACTACTACTACTACTAACAACAACAACAACGACAACGAAAGTAATGATGAAAGTAATGATAATAATGATAGTAATGATAATAATAATATAATAATATGATGTATTAATAATAGTAATGATAATAACAATGGTGATAATAATGATAAAAAAACAATAAGTAGATAAATGAATAAAGAAATAGAAATCCATTTCCTGTAATATTTTCCATATCACCCACAGGCAGCGCCAAGTCTTCAACAGCGTCTACATTACCTGGCCCCTAGGCCTGTCTGTTACTGTCTGTCGTGTCCTGTGCTTTTGTTGTGTGTGCCCATGACGGCAGGTAGTTACTGCCACTCTGAGCGGTGACGCCGGTTGGAAGAGGATGGGATGGAGAGAACGAAGGAATGAACAAATAAATTTATTTCATGAAGGCGGAAGAATAAATACAGAATGTGTGTGTGTGTGTGTGTGTGTGTGTGTGTGTGTGTGTGTGTGTGTGTGTGTGTGTGTGTGTTTACATTTGGTCCGAGAAAATAAAAGAAGGAAACAAGACACAAAAACCCAGAAAAAGCGCGCAAGCGCGCACGCACACACACACACACACACACACACACACACACACACACACACACACACACACACAACACACACACACTCACTCACTCACTCACTCACTCACTCACTCACACACACACACACACACACACACACACACACACACACACACACACACAACACACACACACACACACAGTATATCTTGATGTGTTTCACTCTTCGGACACAGAAAATGAAATCAGACCCTGATACACACTATGTTTTTTTCTTTCTGCTACTGATGTTATGTTGCAAGATGTGACGATGCTGGAATTACAGTAACTGAATGTCCTAACCAAATCATCTGTGCCCTGCAAAACCTCTGGTTTTCATATGGCAATGAAAGGTGTTCTTGTTCTTCACACACGATAAGATGTACAGCAATACTGCACTCCTCATGCGGAGTCAGACAGAGGGAGTAAGTTGGTGGTCGGAAGACGGGATGTGAAGATGAATGGGTATAGGCGGGAAGGACAAAGGAGATGGCAGGGAGGTGGGGGGAGGGGGGGGGGGGAGGGCGCAGAAAAGAGAAAAACAGTGGAAGACATATCAACAACGCACATCAATCACATCGAGTCTTGATCAGTACATCTGGGGATAAATTGGAGTCAATTTGGCAGATTGAATCTGATCAGATGGTGAGAGGGATAAAACACACACACACACACACACACACACACACCACACACACACACACACACAAGAAAAAGAAAAAAAGGGGGGGGGGGGGGGAGGATGGAGAGGGGCGCTACAGAGTATCGTATATACTATAGCAGAAAGATTTGTTGATCTTAGTCTTTGCAGGAAGAAAAGGAAAGAGTGGAGAGGGGCGGTATGCATAACATATATATAATATATATATATAATATATAAACAGTCAAAGTAGATAAAAATCCAAACAAACAAGATCAAAATTTCCCAAATTTTCGGCTTTATTTGCCTTCGTCAGGAGGTACAGACTGTGACAGTGAAAAGCTCGCTTTCTCCACCCTCAATAAATATATATAAATAAATATATATATATATATATATATATATATATATATATATATATATATATATATATATGAGATTTCTTGAGTCTCGGAACTACAACGTTGTTTCAAGCTTTCGCTCTTTCAAGAACGTCACACATATAAAACGTAGCCAATATATCACGTCATCTGATAAAATATGTAATCTGATAAATTACGCCATCTAATAACTTCTAGAACCTGATGAGACCACAGAAAGACCCTATCAGAACGTCACACATATAAAACGTAGCAATATATCACGTCATCTGATAAAATAGTAATCTGATAAATTACGCCATCTAATAACTTCTAGAACCTGATGAGAGCAAGAAATCTTGTAATATGCTCCTATCCGGAATAGGTGAGCACTTTTCAATTCTACGAAAATGAATCAATGTTCATGTTAATGTTCATGTTCATGTTTATATATATATATATATATATATATATATATTATAAGAGAGAGAGAGAGAGAGAGAGAGAGAGAGAGAGACTGACAATGACAATGACAATGATTCTTTATTTAACAACAGTTAAAGTATTGGCTTAATTAGTCATTTTTTCACACTTGCTCTCACTGTTCTACGAAGCTAGTACTAAAGACACAACGCATGCAACAAAACATGATTATACGAACTAACATAAACCAACCAACCAAACAATCCATAACAACCACCATCAAGAAGCAAGTACTGACATCAACAGTGAAATAAGCAAATGAAGGTAAAGCAATCTAAAGTACATCTACCACAAAAACAATTAAGAACAAGAAAATAACAAAGAGAGAGAGAGAGAGAGGGGGGGGGGGAGGGGGGTACTGGTTTATTGAACAGTAGACCTGATCACTAGGTTTGTTAGCATGTCTCGATCTCCCACACCTCCTATTTGAAACCTCAAGCATAGGCTCAAACATTTTCTTTAATACCGATGATTCGATGATTCTTCATGCATTTATTCATTTTATTTATTTGGCTAATCATTTCACTATCGCTTTTTTCCTTCTTTTTTTTTCTTTACCATTTCCCATTTTCGCCCTTTGATATGTGCCCGGAAGGCAGTTGACTGTGGTTTTCTCCCCCTGGCGTGGAATGTCTGTGGCATGGCATGGTTTGCATGTCGCTAAGGTATGCAGGGGGCTGTCGAGAGCAAATAGCTCTTGTGCTCTTTGGAAGTTCTGTGCGTATAAATTCCTCTTTTTGTCACTCTCTTTCTCTTTTTTTTTGTTTTTTGTTTTTGTTTTGTTTTCTCCTTCTTTTTCTATTTCTTTGTTTTTCTGTCTTTACTGTTGTTTACTGTTTTTCTGGCCTTGCGGACCGTTGGGGGGAAAAGGGTTTTTTTTTGTAACACTTTTTCCATATCACAAATTAAGGCATGCCAGCCTTACACTTTTTTTTTTAATCATAAATAATGGTATACCAGAGGTTTTTGTTTTGGTCTGGTTTGGTGGTTTTCTTTCTTTCTTTCTTTTCAGTGGTCTGGTGTCTGGGTTGTGAATATTGTGCACACAGTTTAGTAGACACTAAGTTTTCCATTCTGCAGTGTCATATTACCCTTGTAGCTTTTGTGTGTGTGTGCATTTCATGGCATTTTGGTGTTTTCCCTGTTTTTGTTTTTGTTTTTGTTTTGTTTGTTTTTTTTTCATTTTTTTCTTTCAAATTTGAGAATTGAGGAATGCATAGCGTTCCCAACCCGGCCTAGTGTCCTCTGCCGTAAGGATGTCGGTACTTTGGCTACCATGTCATGATTTGCTTTGGTTTGTTGTTTTTCTCTGATATCGACTCGGATCGCATGAAACGAACTAGTCTGTTGCTTTATGTTCGTGTGTTCGACGTGTCCAGTTAGTAGCCAGTGGACCACACGGGTACAAGCCTCAGAAGAAAGTCTTCTCATGAAAAACAAACAACAACAATGTTACGAACAGTTCGACTTCGCTGATCCAGATGATCATTGATCGAGCCAGATCTTCATATCTTGGGCTTCGCTTTGCACGCATCAACTTTGATGTGAGCTTTATATACCAAATGACGCATACACGTATTGCATAATGATTCCGGAGGTCTGTTTTAAGAACCAGAATAAGGCAGAAAGTTTCTAGAAGCTTCTTCAAATCGTTTTTTTGAATGTGCCGATCATTTTGATTGGTGTGTAATACGTGATGCCTCGATTCCTCCAGAAAGTCCCACGCTTTTTGATTGGCCGTGCTACGTCATGATCTCGAACATTCTAAAATACTCCGTGCTGATTGGTCGGTTCTCTCGCCATGTGTGTTTCTTTGACTTTCTGAGTTGATGATTTTCAAATGAGTGAGAGAAACAGAGAGCGGGAATAATGCTGATGGTGCGGTTTGAAGGCGATTGAAAGTGAAAGCGTTGGAGTCGGGCAGTTTATTGTTTGACACTGTGGGATGGCCATAGAGATTTGATTTGTGAATCTTGTGTGAAGACTTTGGATTTGCTACTGGAATCGATCTTTCCTCAGATCGATTCAACGACAGATGAGAGCCAACTCTTCCTTACCTTTCATCAACGTTCCTGCCAAGTTTATATCAACTCATAGCATGATGGCTCAAGCACTGACGTCATCAAGGCAGATACCACCAAGCCATTCTGAGAAAACCATCTATTCTGGTTATTACCTTCAAATAACAACAAAATCGAGTTTTAACACACACACACACACACACACACACACACACACACACACACACACACACACACACACACTCTCTCTCTCTCTCTCTCTCTCTCTCTCTCTCTCTCTCTCTCTCTCTCTCTCTCTCTCTTCTCGTTCCGCGATTCGCCTAGTAGGCTACTGTTAACTTGTGTGTGATTGCTCAACAGCTGTTACGTCTTTCTCGTGTTGCTAAATGAACCCCTCGCTTGCAGTCTTTCTCCTTTTGACCTCTCAGCCAGAATGCAAGTCTGAGCGAAGCAAGGAGATGCACGTAGCAAAAAGCAAGTGGAGGGGGGGGGGGGGGGGGGACCTTTTTTGTATTCCCATGTAAAACAATTACGTGCCCACAACTCCGAAGAACGGAATGCTGCCTTTGGCACCAGTCGCCTAACACAGACACTACACATTAATTTTTTTGAAGAGAGAGACAGAGAGAGAGACAGACAGAGAGAGTCTACAGGAACGGGCCAATACTCAAAAATAGCTTATCACCCGCTTATCTTTTCTACAATCGTGTGCGTAATGATAATAAGTCTCCCCTCCCCCCTGCCGTCTATCTGCCCCCCCCCCCCCCCCCCCCCCTCCGTTATTCTCATCCACCCCTCAGCCTCCTCTTTATCATACCTCCCCTCCTCACGTCTCTGACGTCGACCAAAAAAATCATCCTGATCTCTTGTCACCTTGGACCCACGGAACAGGTGTTGTAGCCCAAAACGGA
This sequence comes from Conus canariensis, assembly GCA_033310375.1. Lineage (NCBI taxonomy): Eukaryota > Metazoa > Mollusca > Gastropoda > Neogastropoda > Conidae > Conus > Conus canariensis. The sequence goes on from CM065743.1 coordinate 25,753,435, forward strand.
ACAGGTGTTGTAGCCCAAAACGGAACAGGTGTTGTAGCCCAAAACGGAACAGGTGTTGTAGCCCAAAACGGAACAGGTGTTGTAGCCCAAAACGGAACAGGTGTTGTAGCCCAAAACGGAACAGGTGTTGTAGCCCAAAACGGAACAGGTGTTTTAGCCCAAAACGGAACAGGTGTTTTAGCCCAAAACGGAACAGGTGTTTTAGCCCAAAACGGAACAGGTGTTTTAGCCCAAAACGGAACAGGTGTTTTAGCCCAAAACGGAACAGGTGTTTTAGCCCAAAACGGAACAGGTGTTTTAGCCCAAAACGGAACAGGTGTTTTAGCCCAAAACAATCCCGCAACTCGCCCTTTCCTGTATTTCTCGTGTGACATACTGCGTTGTCTCTCAAACAAATTTCGAAGCTTGTTTCGCCTGTGTCCTCGTGTTGCTATAAAACATGGTGCAGTTCAAACAAACTAGTTGTCTCATTCAGCTTCCTTCTATTAAACCTCTACGTCATCTTCCATACTGACAAGATAAATCATCGGTTCAAAGTCAGGTGACTGCAGGCGGACATTGAAACAAACTTAAAAGAAAAGAAAAAAAAATTCTACTCCGCCGGACAAAAGGGACAAGCACGTTACAAGACAGAACACGACGCGTTTCGACCTCTTTCAGGCAAGATAAACAACATTCAGGACGATGTAAACGAAGAACGAGCGATCACTTATCTTCTCCGAATGGACGTTGAAATCTTGTCTACGGACGCTAGCGGTCAAATGGGAAATCTTTTCTACAGTTCACCCATCAGGTCAGCCCCATACGCCTGAGAAAGAAGCGTCCTGCGGTTGACTGGATGAGCTGTTGGAAATGTTCATCTCCCAAACTGGCGTTTTACCGTGGGCATTGACACACTTTACGACACTCCCTTCCCTACATCTCCTCCCCATCTCCCTCCCCCTCCTACCGTCATTTCCTCCCCACCCCCCTTCCCTCTCCCGCTGCTCAGCATTCCTCGTGTCTAGACCTCCCAGGTTCACCTTTGGCGAAATTTATGCATACGTGACCGTTTGAAAATACCGCAATAAGTTCTCCGAATTGCGTCTTCGAGTATGGGGTCTGACCCATGCATGCTGGTTTTCGTTCTCCATTCTTAGCGTGCCTGTTTGTTTTCATTATCCATTCTTAGCGTGCATGTTTGTTTTCGTTATCCATTCTTAGCGTGCATGTTAACTTTGTTTTCGTCATCCATTCTTAGTTACCTGTTTGTTTTCATCATCCATTCTTAGCTTGCCTGTTTGTTTTCGTTATCCATTCTTAGTTACCTGTTTGTTTTCATCATCCATTCTTAGTTTGCCTGTTTGTTTTCGTCATCCATTCTTAGTTACCTGTTTGTTTTCATCATCCATTCTTAGCTTGCCTGTTTGTTTTCGTTATCCATTCTTAGCGTGCATGTTTGTTTTCGTTATCCATTCTTAGCGTGCATGTTTGTTTTCGTTATCCATTCTTAGCGTGCATGTTTGTTTTCGTTATCCATTCTTAGCGTGCCTGTTTGTTTTCGTTATCCATTCTTAGCGTGCATGTTTGTTTTCGTTATCCATTCTTAGCGAGCCCGTTTGTTTTCGTTATCCATTCTTAGCGTGCTTGTTTGTTTTCGTTATCCATTCTTAGCGTGCCTGTTTGTTTTCGTTATCCATTCTTATCGTGCATGCTTGTTTTCATATTCCATTCTTGGCGTGCATGTTTGTTTTCTTTATCCATTCTTAGCGTGCATGCTTGTTTTCATATTCCATTCTTAGTGTGTATGCTTGTTTTCATATTCCATTCTTAGCGTGCATGTTTGTTTTCTTTATCCATTCTTAGCGTGCATGTTTGTTTTCATTATACATTTGTAGCGTGCCTGTTCGTTTTTGTTATCCATTTGTAGCGTGCATGTTTGTTTTCGGTATACATTCGTAGTGTGCCTGTTTGTGTTCGTTATACAACCGTAGTGTGCCTGTCTGTTTTCGTTATCCATTTGTAACGTGCATTTTCGTTATCCATTTGTAACGTGCATTTTCGTTATCCATTTGTAACATGCATTTTCGTTATCCATTTGTAACGTGCATTTTCGTTATCCATTTGTAACGTGCATTTTCGTTATCCATTTGTAATGTGCATGTTTGGTTTTCATTATCCATGCTACTGGTGCCCGAGGGCCCACTCTTCTAGGAAGGAGAGAATGGGATATAATGTGCGTGCAAGATTTCGTTTCTTTTTTCTTTCTTTTTTTTTTTCTTTTGAGGCAGCATCTCTCTCTCTCTCTCTCTCTCTCTCTCTCTCTCTCTCTCTGTCTCTGTCTGTCTCTCTCTCTCTGTCTCTGTCTCTCTCTCTCTCTCTCTCTCTCTTCATATATATATATATATGTGGGGTGTGTGTGTGTGTGTGTGTGTGTCTACCACACACACACACACACACACACACACACACACACACACACGCACACACACACACACAACACACACATAGTAGATAAGGAGGGAAGAGGAGTAGGAGATGGGAAAGAGAGTGAGTGGGCACATCATCTTCCACACCAACACCAGCTCGTTGGTTTCCTCTCTCTTTTATTTCAAATCATAGTTGGATCGAACCAACCACACCGACCTATTAAGTCATACACAATAACGATCATAAACATGAGGTATTATTAAAAAAAATTATTAAAAAAAAACATATACAGAAAAACATTATCATTGGACATGAGAAATAGTTTCGTAGGGATAGATCAAACATTAATAAGACACAAATCATTCAAATTATGCCAAGACAGGTATCAAACGCTCATAATGGAATTGTGAAATCATACATTAAAACAATAGGTCTTAGCTTCAAAGAATATCTGAATATTGTCCCTGCAGCACATAGACATTACCAAAATTAAAGTGCAGGCATTTACAAAAAAAACAAAAAAAAAACAAAAGGCCTCCCCGTTGCGAACGGTAGGATGTAAAACATATCTTTGCAGTCAATAACATTATCATATCATAATCGTAACATTAACCAAAGGGGATCCACGTTGCGAACGGCAGAATCACCAATATAATGATTTCATAATCACAACATTAACAAAGAGGCTCCCCGTTGCGAACGGCAGGAGTTACATACAGTCCAAAGCATGGATCATAATTTCAAAGCGAAGAACAATATCATAAATGAACATACATAAGCACACACAAAAAAGGGAACATCCCGTTGCGAACAGCAGGAGCAATGAACAATGAATGAAATTAATTAACATCTAATTTTCAATAGCAGGGCATCACTTGGGCCGTATAGCAGTGACACAATTGTATGGGGAAAAAATCATCTGCGTAGTGTCCACATTAATAATCAAATTCAAAGAGGACTCATACTGCACATCAACCAGCCAACTAGGGTTATTTTTCTTTCTCAGTAGACGCACCCACCTCAGGCCAGTGCGTGCTACACGCTATGGCTCCTCACGTTCACCCGTTAGGCCTACACCCTGGCTCAACACTGGCTGTTGCTTTTCAGCCCTGCAATGGACCTATGGGTGTAAATATATCGAACAAATATACACTCACAAACTAACCGATGCAACAAACAAATAGACCGACCAGTGGCTATTCTCTCACAAAATAGCCACATGAACGCACAAACACCCGAACAGCATCCACGTAATTAACTGCCAAATTACTCAGCCAAGTAACCATGCAACCATTCAGTCGCTCAAATAATAAAACAATCGAACAAACAGGTAAAACATTCGTTTGTAGACAGGTGGCAACCCAGACACACAGAGGAATAATCAAACTACCTTCACTGACAGTATTTTAATCATTTTCACAAGCCGCCGCGCGGTTTCGTCACTGTGACTTAACCCTATCCTTCTCTCCAGCCAACAAGGGCGACGTTCACAAGCCAGTTTGTCTAGTAGTCGAACACAGGAACCTGCTGGGTGCGCCTTAAACTTTATCCACTAATCACAGTAAAAGACAGCAACAACGTCTGTAATCTATGTTTTCTGGCATGGATTTGTTGATTGCTAACAATAACATCTGTGATAATACTGAATAACTGTTTTTAATTTCATTCATATTAAGCTCCAGCGCCTCCTTAGTTGCAGAGTTACTCGAATAATTGACGGTGGAAATTTGGTATATCACATTTCCAGTTAATAAGAAAATGGAGTTTGCACAATGAAAATGTAAGAACATAGAACTTTTAACTTCCATTTACTGAAGTTGTTTCACGAAGATAGTACTCTGTCTGCCCTCACTCTAGGTAAAACATAGCCAAATCAAAGGCAAAAACCATCAACATACCTTTACATTCACAAACATTTGAATAACGTGGGGGCGTGGGGAAAGCGATGAAAAAGAAATCTCCTGATTTCTACCCTAGTCTCCTCCTCTTACCCATCCAAACCATCCCATGGCTTGATAGTGCAAGGGTCAGCCTAGGTTCACCCCTTTTCCCAGAAATCACAGGTTTTTAATCCTTCATTATTAGCACCTGGTACCTGGTTCATATCACCACTTTATCTCCACCCCGGAGGTCCATAGTGGGCTACATGCCAGTCTGTACAGAGGCAGCTTTCTGAGGATGCTCTTTACCTCCATATCACCACATGGTACCTGGTTCATATCACCACTTTATCTCCACCCCGGAGATCCACAGTGGGCTACATGCCAGTCTGTACAGAGGCAGCTTTCTGAGGATGCTCTTTACCTTCATATCACCACATGGTACCTGGTTCATATCACCACTTCATCTCCACCCCGGAGGTCCATAGTGGGCTACATGCCAGTCTGTACAGAGGCAGCTTTCTGAGGATGCTCCCTTGCTTTGTCAAGAGTCATTTTCAATCGCTTTAGCTTGTCTTCCAGCCGTTCCTCAAGGTGCGGACTTCCAGACACCTTCATATTCCTACATTCTTTAAATTCCTGGAGGTGCCTACTCCTCCCTCTGACTATAGGCACAACGGCTTCCCTTTGTACTGTTACCATCATTTTCTCTCTTGATTTCAGTTTGTCAATAATTTCTTTCAATCTTTTCCATTCAGCTACATTCATAGTAGGTTGGGTCATCTTAATCACCTCTCAGATTAATATATCCATGACAAACCGAAAAATACAACCAACAGGCTTTCAGAAAAATTCTCACCCACATTCAACAGTACAAAATTACGGGTACTCTGCCCACAATCTACTGCAGTCACGCCAACAAGACAACAATACTAACTATTAACAGTCAGTGACTACAATCCAACCCATCTGGCAAACATCCTGTGCGGGGCGAAGTCTCCTTTCCTTTGACCTGTACGCGAACACTTCAAATTACAGTCCAACACCTCTGGCAAACATCCTGCTCGGGGCGAAGTCTCCTTTCCTTGACCTGTAAGGGAAACACTTCCAACCCCCCAAGTACAAGTCTTTCAGCGTCCGATGAGGCACTCATCCTCTCAGCAGCGTGTCGGACCTTGGGCGCCTAGCACAACAACTGGCCGCTCTCCACGCTGAATGCCTGTGGCTGCTCCCTTAGCAATGACAGTGGACCAGACTGGCCCAGTTTCTAAGCAATGTCAAAAGGATACCTGTGAGGAGTCGTCGTCTGGCCCAGTTTCTAAGCAGTGTCAAAAGGATACCTGTGAGGAGTCGTCGTCTGGCCCAGTTTCTAAGCAGTGTCAAAAGGATACCTGTGAGGAGTCGTCGTCTGGCCCAGTTTCTAAGCAGTGTCAAAAGGATACCTGTGAGGAGTCGTCGTCAGGCCCAGTTTCTAAGCAGTGTCAAAAGGATACCTGTGAGGAGTCGTCGTCTGGCCCAGTTTCTAAGCAATGTCAAAAGGATACCTGTGAGGAGTCGTCGTCTGGCCCAGTTTCTAAGCAATGTCAAAAGGATACCTGTGAGGAGTCGTTGTCAAAAGGATACCCGTGAGGAGTCGTTGTCAAAAGGATACCTGTGAGGAGTCGTTGTCAAAAGGACACCTGTGAGGAGTCGTTGTCAAAAGGACACCTGTGAGGAGTCGTTGTCAAAAGGACACCTGTGAGGAGTCGTTGTCAAAAGGACACCTGTGAGGAGTAGTTGTCAAAAGGATACCTGTGAGGAGTCGTCGTCGTCGTTGGGGCCTCCCACATCCTGAGGTCGGTATGTTCGATCCTGTCGACGACGCCATTTTATAAAGAGGATAAGGAGGGAAGAGGAGTAGGAGATGGGAAAGAGAGCGAGTGGGCACATCATCTTCCACATCAACACCAGCTCGTTGGTTTCCTCTTTCTGTTATTTCAAACCATAGTTGGATTCAACCAACCACACCGACCTCAGGACAGTGCGTGCTACACGCTACAGCTCCTCACGTTTCACCCGTTGGGCCTACACCCCGGCCCAACAATGGCTGTTGCTTCCAGCCCTTTACATTCACAAACACCTGAATAATGGAATCAGCGACACAGTCTCCACCACACACTGCTCAGTGAAGAAATAGTCTCAGAGCCAGAACGCTGGGAGTATATAGGCCTCCCAGCCCCTTTCAACAAGATCTTTCGAGAAGCTCCTTTGTGGCATGAGTCACGATGGCACCACTAGAAGCGTCTAAAGTGTCTAAGATCCGGTGTAACGAAAAGTTTTAACTCCACGAATGGTTTAACTCCCAGGGAGTTAAACTGTTCATATGTAAATTTTAACTCCCTGGGAGTTAAACTAGAATGACTCCCACCCTGTGCCAAAATAACTCCACTCAGTAAAACTTCAAAATGTTCAAAAATCTTTTTTGTACAAGTCTCAACAAATTCTTGAAACATTAAGGGGGGGAGTCATTTTGTACATATATCAGACTTAACTCCCACCCTGTAACAGAATGACCTCCCTGGGAGTTAGTACAGATTAACTCCCGGGAGTTAATCCAGGCGTGTAAAAGTTTAACTCCCTGCCCACTAAGAGGAGTCAGTTTTTCACAGTTTAGAATAACTCCCCTGGGAGTTAATGTTTACACGTGTTTTCTGACTCCCAGGGAGTTACTTTGTAACAGAGGGGGAGTTAATCTGATCATGACTAAGATGACTCCCCACCCACCTATTCCCAGGTGTCTTTCGGTAAGAGAATGGAGAAGGGGATTTAATGTTCATGATCATCATCATCATAGGGAAAGGAAATGTCCGTGTACATATTCATGTGCTCATCTATGCATGTCCTAGATATTTTATTATGCCTTTTTGTATATAATCTGTATGTAAAGTCTGTATATACATGAATTAATGGTTTGATCCTTTGGTAGAAATACTGTACCTTCAGTCTTTGGTGTTCTCTCTCTCTCTCTCTCTCTCTCTCTCTCTCTCTCTCTCTCTCTCTCTCTCTCTCTCTCTCTCTCATGGAATCTATGCGACTATCAAACAGTCACCCGTAAGTGTAGGCCATTACACTCAAATGGTGTAGAAATGGAAAAATTTCAATTTTTCATTGTGTCATGCCTCCAAATTAGGGAGTGAGTGGGGGGGGGGGGGGGGGGGGGGGGGTTCAGAGGGTAAGGAAGGTGGGAAGAGAATAACGAGTAGTCGCGACGTGACGTAAAATTGTTTGTATTGACTCGCTACATCTGGGAGAGAAGGAAGGAGAAAGAGGGTTGGCATAGATTAGAAATTTGTGTGTGAGACACATGGGATAGAGAAGGAGAAGGGGAGGGGGGGGGGGGGGGTGCGTGTTTTTATACAATTTGTACAAGAGGGTGGCTGCTTGGGACCGATCTGATGAAGTTGTCAAGTGACTCGTCACAGGTGTGGTGGTGTGCGTGTGCCAAGCTAAAAATGAAAATCGGCCAGCCAATCAGAAAAACACACATTTTTCAATAACATTCAGGACAGGTGACTAGTTCACAGAAACCAATAATATCGAAGGAAACAATTCTACCTGACAAGTCTTGATCTGGCAAGTTAGTGCAAGAACACACACACACACACACACACACACACACACACACACACACACACACACACACACACACACACACACATTTCGAAAATATATAAGATGCATGGGTGGTAGCGAGGTGCGGGGAGTGGGTGGTGGGTGGGAGTCATTCTGGTGGTATGTCAGAATAACTCCCCTGGAGTCAAACTGAAACATAGAGGGAGTTAGTTTTTTATATTCTAGTTTAACTCCCAGGGAGTTAAAATTTACAAATGAACAGTTTAACTCCCTGGGAGTTAAACCATTCGGGGAGTTAAAACTTTTCGTTACACCGGCTTCGCTGGCTGTTCTTGAGCTGACATTCTATCCCCCAGGGCCCGACAACCAACGGGGCCGACCGTCATGTAAGTGGCTGGATCTGGAGGAGTGCAGAGGAACATCAAGACAGACCCTTTAGACTCCGTACCTAGGGCAACATCCAGCATGTGTGGAACATCAAGACAGACCCTTCAGACTCCGTACCTAGGGCAACATCCAGCATGTGTGGAACATCAAGACAGACCCTTCAGACTCCGTACCTAGGGCAACATCCAGCATGTGTGGAACATCAAGACAGACCCTTCAGACTCCGTACCTAGGGCAACATCCAGCATGTGTGGAACATCAAGACAGACCCTTTAGACTCCGTACCTAGGACAAAATCCTGCATGTGTGCACTCCATCGCCAACGACTCCCACCTGTGGATATTTACCTCTCTAAAATCTCAAGTCCACCTCAGTAAAAACACCGCCAACTATGGCTCCACGGTCTCCCAAGGCTGTCCCCTCGGCCTGTAATTAGTCTTCCAGACCAAGCCATCCAGACCAGCCATGATCAAAGAGAGGCTCAAGACTCCTCAGCGAAAGCAACACCAAACAATTACGATGTGGCTGAAGTCCAATGGCTGTCTCTTCTAAACCAGTCTGCCCAGACCAGCCACAGGCAAATTGTCTGCCGAGTGACCAGCCTCTTAACTGGCATTCCGAACTACCAGCTAGGTTACCCCTCACTGCGATCCTATCCCACGTTTGAGGGATTAACCACTGCAAACTCTCTGTTCTCAAAAGTTGGGCACAGTCATACCCTTTACATATACTACGCACAAAAAGTTAAGGATCGGTATGTGAAAACAGGTGCGTAATAAACTCAGTTCGCTACTGTTATTTATTTCTTAGTCCAGCCAAATTGTCATGAATTCTTGTTCAGCTGTAAGTGGGCGATGTTGTGTTAGTGCGAAAATTGCACAGGATTCTCTACTACTGAGCTGGGCCGCAAACGGAAAAGCGGAAACTTGCGAAAAATGACCTTGTTTTGGACCGTTCTGCCTGAACACATTGCACTTGCCAGATGGAAAAATCATTATGCACGTGCAAGCACTGCTGTTTATGTGTGAGATGCTGTCGCTCGCTTGGCTATATAAGAAGACATTCCACCAGTAGTAGGCCTGATCTGACAATGCCTCCACGACGAAAATTAAGCGAGTTGGATAGGGGACGAGCTGTTGCATGGTTCCAAGATGGTGTTCCCAAGCGAGAAGTGGCCAGGCGACTTCATGTGTCCATCTCGGTCATTGTCCGACTGATTCAACGCTTCACAGCCACTGGGATTGTCCATGAAAGACGCAGATCTGGTCGACCGAAGAAGACAACCCCACGTGACGATCGTCTCATTGAACGACAAGCCCTGCAGACAAGAACAGCCTCTTCCAGCATAATTCAAAGGCAGTTCAGGGTGGCTACTAACATCAACATCCGCCAGCAGACCATACGGAACCGCCTACATGGGTTTAATCTCCGTTCTCGTGGCCCAGCAGTACGGCCACGCTTAACTCCAGCCCTTAGGGCAGCACGTCGCGCCTTCTGCGCACGTCACGTGAGGTGGACACGTCAGCAATGGTCCCAGGTCCTGTTCAGTGATGAATCGCGCTTCACCCTTCACCACAACGATGGCCGACTGAGGGTCTGGAGGCGCCCAGGGCAACGCTTTACTGACGCCACTGTCCAAGAAAAGGTGGCCTTTGGTGGAGGTTCTGTAATGGTCTGGGGGGCCTTCAGCCTTCACCACAGAACACCCTTGTATCATGTACAGGGTAACCTGACTGGCATCCGATACTGGGATGAGATCCTTCGACCGCTGGCTGTGCCTACACTGCAGCAGATGGGACCGAGGGCTGTCTACCAGGATGACAATGCTCGCCCCCACAGGGCAAGGGTGGTCAACGACTTCCTGCAGCAGTCTGGAGTCAACAGAATGGAGTGGCCAGCATGCAGTCCCGATCTCAACCCGATTGAGAACCTCTGGGATGAGCTGGATCGCAAAGTGAGGAGCCACCCCCCTCCCAGGGATGCCCAACACCTCTACCAGATGCTGCAGGCTGAGTGGCAGGCGCTTCCACAGAGGATCTTCACCAACCTGGTCAACTCGATGAGGACTCGCTGCGTTGAGTGCCAGAACAGCCATGGTGGTTACACGCATTACTGAGCTTTTGGGAGCATCAGTATGCCCTGTCTTGTGATTTCAATGACTTTGGGAAATCAAATTTGGATACGTACCCACTTTAATCAAATGTACACACCAAACGATTGCTCGAGATTGAAGGCAATTGTGTATAGTTATCACTAAAGAATGGAATTAAATGTTGGCCAAACTTCAACGCATTGACTTTCTTATTTTGACAGTTATGAATGTTTGTGAAAGTGATCCTTAACTTTTTGTGTGTAGCTTACATATAATGATAAGGAACAACATAGAATGCTGTAATAATCAAGAAATAAAATAACACGAAATTAGAACTATAATCTTAAATAATTGATCTGATATCTTTGTTTGCTTGTCATTGATGAAGGATCTGAATCACTTAGGCGCACACACACGTGCGAGCGCTTACACACACACACACACACACACACACACACACACACAACACACACACACGCTCCTACGCACGCACGCACGCACGCACACAAACGCGCGCGCACAAACACACACACACACACACACACACACACACACACACAACACACAGCTCGCGCGCTCTCTCTCTCTCTCTCTCTCTCTCTCTCTCTCTCTCTCTATGGGGGAGAGAGAGAGAGAGAGAGAGATCAGGGAGAAAGACGATCGTGTCGACTTCAGTCTCATGAGAGAAAGTGTCTGGTGGTCTGAATCAAGATGAGTTTGTCGCTGGTGAAAATCCTTCGAGTCCTCAGAGAAGACATCACAGCCCTCTCAAACGGCCACCACAGTCGGCCGAGCTATAAACACAAACATGACAGGACAACGTGTTCACCTGCAACAGGCCAGCGACTTCAAGGAGGACAGGGAAAGAAGGGGGAGGGGAGGGGGAGGGGTGGGTGGGTGGGGTTAGTGGATAGGGATAGAACGACAGACTCAGTTGTTGTTGTTGTTTTTTTTCTGACCAGTCTTTTCTTCTCTCCATTCTCGCTCCTATCCTCAGTCCCCCCCCCCCCCCCCCCCCCCCCTGTGTGTTAATGTGCCCATTAGCTGTTTATCGTCGGTCGGTTTACAGCAGTTCGGTTTAGCCTTCATTCGAATATGGATTACACACGCTTTTGATCTTATGCTTGAGCTTAGACATGTCTCAGAACACACACACACACACACACACACACACACACACACACACACACACACACACACACATATGTACGCACGCGCATCAGTCGCACGCACGCACACACACACACGCGCGCGCGCACGCACGTACACACAACACACACACACACACACGTGTGTGTGGTGTGTGTGTGTGTGTGTGTGTGTGTGTGTGTGTGTGTGTGTGTGTGTGTGTGTGTAGATAGATAGATAGACAGACAGACAGCAGACAGGTAGACGAAGAAATACACACACATACACGTACACATATACGAACATGAGTGCAGTCGGTCACGCACACACACACACACACACACCACACACACACACACGCGCGCGCGCGCGCCTTTGCGCCAATGCACGTACAGACTGGAGAGAGAGAGAGAGAGAGAGAGAGAGACAGAGACAGAGAGAGAGAGAGAGAGAGAGAGAGAGAGAGAATCAACTATTTGCTCCAAAATCTACACACACACACACACACACATATACACACGCGCCTGTGCGCCAATGCACGTACAGACTGGAGAGAGAGAGAGAGAGAGAGAGAGAGAGAGAGAGAGAGAGGGGAGAGAGAGAGAGAATCAACTATTTGCTCCAAAATCTACTACAGTGAACACAAGTTAATTTCTAATGCCCTGGGAGTTAACGGAATTTTAAACTTTCAAGTTATCGCTTAATTGCAGTTTTCTTTTTAACTTGCTCTTGCATAAAATTGAAATTAAGCGATAGAGTTACAATGAAGTAAATTTCGCTGAGCAGATCTTTTTTGTTCATATAGATTGATATGCTGAAAAAAAGTGTATTATTTCGATATCATTTTCGTGAATCTTAAGAATATAAACTGATGTACACACAGTTAAAATATATTTGAATGGAAAGAAGGTCATCTCTCTCATTCTCTGCCTACTTGTGGTGGGATGCGAGTGTATATTTCTCTCCCAACCTGTATCAGTAAATAAGTTCGTGCAGATAAAACACGTTTTCTGTTCGGCCGACTCAATCTTGTACATGTACACCATACTGCATTTATTCCGAAGAGTAAAAGGAAGGCAACCTTATTTTACGTCACAATCCGTGTAATATCACTAATTATGGTGAAAACATATTTAAACAGAAAATTCATTCATTCTTGTACGATATAGTTTTATAGTCACCAGTAATCGTGCTCACACTAGTTTTTATAATTCAGTTATTCTGGGCTTTCAAACGCAGTATGTCACTGTAAGAACACTCTGAGAGAAAACATGAAAGCAGAGCTCGCTTTGTTTTCAGTTCAATAAATATACTGACTGTTATTCCGTCTCCGTAGCGTTAGCCGTTCTCAAGATATGTCCAAATATTGCCAAAATAAGCATGAAATCATTTAGTCCATATACAAAATCAATACATAATACTTTGAAAAATTCTGATATTGAAAATAAATGTGCATGTAATTTTATCACATTGTTTAAACTCTACTACTCACAAAGGACTATCGCTTGATATTAATATAAAGCCTAATTGTAGTACATGTGTCATGTATCATGTTCCTCTCTCTCTCTCTCTCTCTCTCTCTCTCTCTCTCTCTCTCTCTCTCTTATTCTTTTTCATTCGCGCAGGATACAGTGGTATTGATGTTTAAGAGATCTACAGCAGTTTATTACGTGAAGATAAGTCGTGCATATGCATCTTTTAATTTTCTCACCAACGGCGTAATGACTGCCTTGCGAAACAAATGCAAGGGTCGTGTGTAGAAAAGGACACACAAGAGAAACTGCCAAAAGAATAACCAGCAGAAAATGCTGTTGATGCCAGCCATTTCATCCTGGCGTTAGGAATCCTAATGCAACAGCATTGTGATTTCTCCCACAGTGATCTTGGATGATACTCGTTCGCTTGGGGAAAATCTTTAATTTCGGGAAAATCGTCGCAAAATCAGTGTTCCTATCGTCAGGAATTTGCTGCAGTTGAATCCAAATATCCTGCACATTCCCATTCCTGGCTATGTCCCGTGCGCAACAATTCATAAAGAACAGTACGAGCAGCACACTACTCCGAACCAGCAAGGCACCCCCACCCGACCCCACCAGGACAAAATGAGGTATTTAAGAAGTGGTGTATAAATTTGTAAGAGTTGTTTATTTGCTAAACAAAACATTAATCGGTTTTATTAGCTTCTTTGTTTTGCTTCTTCTTTTTTTTTTTTCTTTTTTTTTTTTTTGGGGGGGGGGGGAGGGGGGGGGGAGAGGGGGGTTCTTGGGTTGCTTTTTTTGTAGGTTTTTCTTTCTGTTTTGCTTTGCTTTGTTTTCACTTGCTCATCCTCTGGATACTTGAGAAGGAACGAAAGGTCATTTTATGTGACAACTGATTGCCTAGTGCGAACAAAAGTAAACATGTTGCATCAGAACAACCAGTGTACGCAAAACGGAGTATAATTATGCTTACAGGACCAAACAAATCATCTGTGCCGATGTATAAACGTAAACGAACAACTGTGTGCACTAAACTGGATATAAAATGATAATTAATATTAAATTGTTAAAACTAAGACACGGACAAGAATTTTCTATAACAGTTGATACAGATTTGAAATGAAACTAAATCGTGTGCGTGTGTGTGTGTGTGTGTGTGTGTGTGTGTGTGTGTGTGTGTGTGAGAGAGAGAGAGAGAGAGAGAGAGAGAGAGAGAGAGAGTTGGGGGGGGGGAATTAACTGCTTGACATATAGACTGACAGAAAGACAAACGGGCAGGCAGGCAGACAGACAGACAAAAAGGAGAGAGAGAGAGAGAGAGAGAGAGAGAGAGAGAGAGGTGAATTTGCAGACTGACAGACAAACAGAAAGACAAACAGGCAGGCAGACAGAGAGAGAGAAAGACAGACAGACAGACTTGACGTCGACAGACAGACAGGCAGAGACAGAGACAGAGAGAGAGAGAGAGAGAGAGAGAGAGAGAGGCCAGGTAAGTAAAGAGACCGTGGAAGTGGGGAGGGAGAAGGGAGTGGCGGAGAAAACTAGAGCAAAAATAGTAATTGTCAAAATATTGCAGCAGCCTATCAGTCAAAGGGAGGGAAGAACGAGAACATTAAAGTGAAAATTCCCCCTTCTCTGCTATAGCGAGGAGGTTTAACACCTCAACAAAACAAACATGCATAACACAAATGTCATCAATAACCTTGATCCATATTATTGATTTAGCTCAATAAGTGAGTTTGTTTGGCAAGAATCTACCTTAAGCAGATTGTTAAACATTTATTTATTGACATAATGCTTTGGAGAACAAAACTAGATTGACAAACATTTATTTGTCGACATAATGCTTGAAGAAAACAAAAGTAGATTTATAAACATTTATTTGTCAACATATTACTTGAAGAGAACAAAAGTAGATTGATAAACATTCATTTGTCAACATAATGCTTGAAGATAATAACTCTTTTGCTAGACTGTCTTAATTAAATACTATTTGTTTAAAAAAGGGGTGTATTTTACTTAATGATTTACACATGAATAAGCAGTACACTACTTCCTAAAATCAATCTATACAAATCGGATGCAGACTGCCATCCGGTTTTTGAAGCATAAACCATTGTCTACTATTCATGATACCATACATTTTTTTTAAAATTTAGACGAAATTCAATTAAGTTATCCTCGAATCTTTCTTTTGTTAACAATCTTATGATAGATATTAGACAATTAGGATAGACAGAATCTTTGAAAGTGGAATAGTACTGAGATTTGTTCCTAGATTAAATCATTTCACGGCAATTTCATTGAAAAGATATATTGTTCTTTCTCTAAATTAAGACGTAAAACTTTTCCATGACTAGTAGCCCAGCACAACCAAATACCGGAATCATTTAGTATTAACACATTCGTACTCTTGTTGCTCATGAAAATGCATTTTGAAATACCGAGTGGCACAACCAAACAATGCTCAAACCATTTACTATTAACATATTCGTTACATTTATTACTCATGAAAGTACATTTTGAAATACCGAGTGGCACAACCAAACAGTACCCAAACCATTTACTATTAACATATGCGTTACATTTATTACTCATGAAAATGCATTTTGAAATACCGAGTGGCACAACCAAACAGTACCCAGACCATGCTCATGAAAATGCATTTTGAAATACCGAGTGGCACAACCAAACAGTACCCAAACCATTTACTATTAACATATTCGTTACTCTTGTTGCTCATGAAAATGCATTTTGAAATACCGAGTGGCACAACCAAACAGTACCCAAACCATTTACTATTAACATATTCGTTGCTTTTGTTACTCAAGAAAATATAGAATAGCGAGTTGCCAGATGCACGTTATTACTTCAACCAGGCCTCGAGCTATTTGTCTTTTTTTTTCTCCATGCAGGACATGAACTAACAAAGAATGACAGTGAATGAATTAAAGTAATGAAAAAATGTAAGTAAATAGCTCATCAGGAACTACTAAAACGACTCAACAGGGGTTTCGAAAGAAGGGGGTTATGAGGAGGAAGGAGAGGAGACGGAGAGGCTGGGTGAAAACGTGGACAATAAATCCTCCTCTGGCAGCAGCTGGTGGAAGTTTGAGGTTTGTATCGTGAACAGAACTATTTGTTTACACCCGTTTACACGCTGACTTTCGTCTTCTGGGTGAGAACTTTTCAGTGTGGATACGGATGGTTGCAGTTGTGGCAGTCCACCCATGTCCTTAACAAATATCACTCCTGTAATGTTGCGGTGTTGTCAACACCATGGGGAGACAACACGATCAAACGAACTGTGAAATTTAACTTTCCTCACCTGGTTTTCTTCAGCTTTGTTATGTTGAATCAGCAGCACTTCCTGTGCTTGTCTACTTATTCTGGAAATTGGCAGTCTGCTAAATTTACGCCAGTCCTTGATGTTTTTCATGGCAGATCTGATGTATGAAGGATGTCTACCCGTTTCTCTATACTTAAGTTTATTAGAAGAATGCAGAGTAACGCGTCCAAATCTTTTCTTTTGAAATGTGTGCACTTTCTCTGTCTTTGAAGTATTTTCCAGACTCCATGTTTCATGTGTGTGAGTTCCAAATGGCTTTGAACTTCAAAAAGTTTACAGAATACAGTGATACCTGTTGAGCCTCATGGTTTCACTGACTTTATAATAATAATAATAATAATGGTTTCTTATATAGCGCTTCATCAAACGAATTTCTCTAAGCGCTTTACAAAGTCATACTATATTCACCCTTCTCATATACAGTAATACACCTTACACCCAACTACAAATACTATTACTACAATAACTAACAAATCCTAATCCTACCAATGTGACATTATTTTTCAAATATCACTACAAAAACTTAATCCTATAACGTTCAATCATACAACAAATACATATAATAGAGAACATACACATACGCTACATTTGAAAAGGCCCAGACGGCTATGAGTTAGGTTGTACCCCCCCCCCCCCCCCCCCCCCCCCCCTCCTCTCCCCACAGCATTGACTAATTATGAGAAAATAGATGGGTTTTAAGTTTAGACTTGAAAGAAGAGATAGAATCTGAATGTCTGAGAGAGTCTGGCAGTCTGTTCCACGTCGCTGGAGCTTGAAAAGAGAAGTGATACCTGTTGAACCTCATGGTTTCACTGACTTTACGATTTGTTGAACTCTCTTTCTGGCCTCTCTGCAAATGTCCAAAAGGTCCAATCTGATGAAAAATGTTGTGGAAAAAAATCATGCTGAGATACATATAGCTGGTTACTAGTCTTAATTTTAATCTTAATCTCTATACGTCCATTTTCATGTGGTCGTGAATGTGCACACCTCAAAACTACATTTATCGCGAGAGAGCGTCTGCTTCTTTTTTTTTTGTATGATATGTCACTGATTCTGCAATCCTGTAGATGATCTTGAAAGTAGAATGCCACCGTCTGAACACAATAGCGAAAAAGAAAAAACAAACAAAAGAAAAAAAAATTACTGCCCCAGAGATTAACTGTATCCGTAACTTCCTTCTGATATTTTTATGGCTAGTTCATTAATGAAAAGGAAAAATATCAATGGGCTTAACAAGCAGCCTTGCCTCGCTTAACTCGCTTGGGATAATAGAGGGGAATGAAGGGGGAATCAATGTGAACAATTTTCACGCGCGCATGAATCACAGAAGCGAACACACCTCACAACTTTGTGCTTCTTTCCATCTACCTCGTCTTCCTTTATATAGACCATAATAATGTTTCTGTCCCCTGAATCGAACGCTTTTCTAACATCGATGAAAACTTCATACAGTTTAGAGTGCTTTAGAAAGGTTTTTCTGGATTGGAAACAAAAGTGTAGAGATGTGGTCAACTGGGCAGTGTTAAGATCAGATTCCAGTCTGTTTTTCAACCTATTTTCCCATTTACTTCTTTTTTAGATACTACTGTAAAAGTCACTCATACATGTATATGATTCTCCATGTATTATCAGCTATATCAGGTGTTCCATTGTTATGAATGGACATAATGACTGATTTTGTCCACTCTTTCGGGAATGACCCTTCATCGAATAGTTTATAAACAGAACAAGATTATAGATTCATTCATGTTTTTGTACATTTCTCCCACATTTTATCGGATCAAAACTCTTCCCTACCTTTACAAATGCCATCCATGACTTATCTTCCTTGGTTTAAGACTCATCAAAGATGATATCATGAGCACAAGATTCTGATAATTCATATTCATTTGTGATGTTTTCATACGTACTAGAATAAAAAGGCTGGAAGCTAATGATTATACAATTGTGCCTCTGTAATCGAATTGCTGAAGTTTATTGAACGAATAGCTGCCAAAACAGTTTTCAGTCCTCTATACTTTGTTCCAAACTGATCAAAAGCGTACTTTTTTTGTGCTCAAGCAATGTCTTTTTACAGTCTTTCTTTTGCTCTGCAACGGTATTTTGAATTCATTTTCCTCTTTTTTTAATTATGATATCACTCAGCTGGTGTTTTTTCCCCAACATTCTCAACGTATTTGATCATACGAGTAGCTGCCACTAGCAACGCACTGATACTAACACAAACTGATTCACTAACGCTAACATTCAGTGCACTATGATCAGCTCAGGATTAGTGAGTCAATGCTGCTCGTGTCTTTCAAATATAATTCCATCGGTTTTTGCCAAGAATCCAGACAGTCTTTGACCTGCGTACAACGATTCAGTTTTCAAAAAGAGACAAACACATTGCAAGACAAAACACGGTGCGTTTCGACCTCTTTGGTCTTCTTCAGACAAGACAAACAATCTACGCCCAGTTTGGGGAGCTAAGTGATTGTTCGTTCTTCGTTTTCATTGCCTTCGATGTTGTTTGTCTTGCCTGAAGAAGAACAAAGAGGTCGAAACGCGTTGTGTTTGTCTTGTACTTTGTGTCTGTCGTTCGGCGGTACGGTCATTTTTCTTTGAAGCCTGTTTCAATTTCCGCCTGCAATCACCTCACTTTGGAACTAACTCGGGTTTGAACAGAATTTTCCGGACACAATAAACCAGTTCATCGCACTGGACCCATTTGAACACGTTAACATTAATTTCCCATTTTCATCACCATCACAGTAACCGTTCAGACTTAGACAGCCCATCATGAAACACAAATTCGATAAGAAATGTCCTGAAGTGCTAAGAAAAAGACTTCGCGTGAGCAAAACAAGTACGGTTTTGATCAGAGTGGAAGAAAATATATGGAACTGAAAATTCTTGGGGCAGATATTCGTTCAGTTTTTACAATGCTTGTCAGAACCCCCCCCCCCCCCCCCCCCCCCCCCCCCCCCCCCCCCCCCCCCCCCCCGCTCCCCCTCCCCCCGCCTTGTATCGTCCTCCTCGGCGGGAGGGTAATCAGACAAAGTCTACCTTTACCTGATGCCACGTCACCCGAGCTGTAAGATCCCAGGTGATCATGACGTATTTTATGCCCGACAGCTCCTGTGATGTAAGTTTGTTTTCACACATGACAGCGTCGGTCAGTTGGTGATATTGTATCGTGGACCGTTCTCTGGCACCACATAGCATGCTATGAATCACCTTATCTTGACAGACTTTAAGTCTACGTTTATAACAACTGCGTTTATACACTTTAAGGGAATTCGTTTTATGTATCTTTCATACAGGGGTAGGCTATGTTTTATTTACAGAAGCGGTCCTCCTAGATGTCTACCCTTGTTTGACGGGATTTCTTTTTCTAGTGCCATAATTTTGAGGTGCTGTGGAAATAACCCGATGAAATAGAAATGTGTACCTAAAAACGTTTGTAAGGCTTGCCAAATAAACAAAACATGACACAGACGTCACTAACGAACACTCACTTTGGCCATTAGCAATGCCTTCAACGTTAAACGCTAGAAATGATTATGTGAATGCAGAGAGAGAGAGAGAGAGAGAGAGAGAGGGAGGGAGGGAGAGAGACAGACAGACAGACAGACAGACAGAGACAGACAAAACGGGGAGGGGAGATGTAAAGTTAAGGTTGATAAGCACAC
This sequence comes from Conus canariensis, assembly GCA_033310375.1. Taxonomy (NCBI): domain Eukaryota; kingdom Metazoa; phylum Mollusca; class Gastropoda; order Neogastropoda; family Conidae; genus Conus; species Conus canariensis. Next base: position 25,773,447 of record CM065743.1, read on the forward strand.
ACACGCACATACAGAGAGAGAGAGAGAGAGAGAGAGAGAGAGAGAGAGAGAGACTGTGCGAGACGACACATACACACAGACTCAGAGAGAGAGGAGAGAGAGAGAGTGTGGTAAAAGAGTGAGGGAGGCGACACACATGTACAGACTCGGGGGGAGAGAGAGAGAGAGAGAGAGAGAGAGAGAGAGAGAGAGAGAGAGAGAGAGAGATGATAAGGAAAAGACTGAGGGAGGCGACACATATACACAGACTCGGAGAGAGACAGACAGACAGACAGACAGACAGAGACAGAGAAAAGATACGGAAAAGACTGAGGGAGGCGACACATATACACAGACTCGGAGAGAGAGAGAGAGACAGACGGACAGAGACAGAGAGAGAAAAAATACGGAAAAGACTGAGGGAGGCGACACATATACACAGACTCGGAGAGAGACAGACAGACAGACAGACAGACAGAGACAGAGAGAGAAAAAATACGGAAAAGACTGAGGGAGGCGACACATATACACAGACTCGGAGAGAGAGAGACAGACAGACAGACAGACAGACAGAGACAGAAAGAAAAAATACGGAAAAGACTGAAGGAGGCGACACATATACACAGACTCGGAGAGAGACACAGACAGACAGAGACAGAGAGAGAAAAGATACGGAAAAGACTGAAGGAGGCGACACATGTACACAGACGCGGAGAGACAGAGTGAGAGAGAGAAAGAGAGAGCACACAAAGAGACGCCGAATCAATAAGGACAGACAAGGCCATCTCGCGTTGGCAGCTAACGGTACGGATTGGAGGGCTGGATACAAGCGAAACCCGCGGCTCAAAATACCCACCAGCTCTGACACAGTACGTACACTGCCTCGCCTTTGATCACAGACAGTGGGAGGAGTGACACCGTCACACCGGCTGACGTCAAGCATACTTTAGTCAAATGAGCGCGAGCGCGGCGGCGGGCGATCGACCAATGCCAAGACCGAGGAGGTGTCATCTCTCGAGGGAAGATCCCGGCTCATAATCGGCCCCCGGGCTGTTTAGCGTGTATCAGTGATTGTGGCAGGCACGTTTGCAGTGCTCGGTCTCGCGTGCATTCTCTGTCTTGTCTGTCTGTCTGTCTGTCTCTGTCTCTCTCTCTCTCTCTCTCTCTCTCTCTCTCTCTCTCTCTCTCTCGACCCCGCTTGCATTCCCCATGTCCTTTAGCGTGATAAGTATTGTCAGTAAACAAACGTTAAATCGACGGAACACACACCACACACACACACACACACACACACACACACACACACACACACACAGATGCACGCGACAATATGGGATCAGGGAAATCACGATAATGCTCATTTTAAGAGTGCGCTGTTCGAGTTAAAGAAAAAAAAAACGCATTCATGTTTCAACCCATAATCGGATCAGAATCTTCTCACTCTTGAAACCTGCAACACCAACAACAACACCAACACCACCACCACCACCACCAACAACAACAACGGCAACAACAACAGCGACACAGTTCTGACTCGTGCAACACGGCCGTGTTCCGCTCCAGAGAGAAGGCAAACCACTGTCCTGCGGGGCAGCCGTTTAGAGCGGACGGTGCATCGTCACGAGCAGTCCACGTCTGAGGGCCAGTCAGATGGAGTAATGGAGAGTGGACTGTTTGAGCGTGACAGCTTCAAGTTTGATGGTGCCGAACGAATACTCCGTAATGTCACCATTGGCTTGAGAGAAGTTGCAAAGGCTGCAAATCGGCTCCTCAGCTCTGTGTGAGCACTGCTTTCAGCTGTGAATCTGACTCCTCAGCTCTGTGTGAGCACTGCTTTCAGCTGTGAATCTGACTCCTCAGCTCTGTGTGAGCACTGCTTTCAGCTGCGAATCTGACTCCTCAGCTCTGTGTGAGCACTGCTTTCAGCTGCGAATCTGACTCCTCAGCTCTGTGTGAGCACTGCTTTCAGCTGCGAATCTGACTCCTCAGCTCTGTGTGAGCACTGCTTTCAGCTGCGAATCTGACTCCTCAGCTCTGTGTGAGCACTGCTTTCAGCTGTGAATCTGACTCCTCAGCTCTGTGTGAGCACTGCTTTCAGCTGCGAATCTGACTGGCGCTCGAAGGGCCCAGGGTCACTTTTCACTTGTGGTAATACTGTCCGGGTTAATTGTGAAGTGGGCCCTTTCTATGTAGGTTATAAGAGGCTGGGTTAGCGAGGTGTGTGTGTGTGTGTGTGTGTGTGTGTGTGTTGTTCCATTGGAATGCATGCATGGGAGAAGTCGAAGAAAGGACACAAATAAACTAAACCAAAGGGGAAAAAAAAAGTAAAGAAGTGTGGTGAAAAAGGAGGTTTTCGGTAGGCCCGTGGAGTACAGTGATCAGTATCCGTTTTGTGCCATTCCCTCTTCTCCCGGCCGCCCCCGAGTCCTTCACCACCCATCCTCCCTCCCCCCCTCCCTCCGCCTCATGTTCAGGAACGCCTGTGATTGGCTTTCCGAGAAGACATGATCACGTGACTGGGAAGCCGCCACGCGGGCTCCACCCACCCTTCTCCCCCTCCCTCGCGTCCCCCACCCTCACGCACTCAGACATGCGTCATCAACGATGGCTCGACGCTTTCCGCCAGTACACGTTTACACAACCACAGACGTTTCCTACCGAGGTAATATTTTTGTCTTTGCACTTTGCCCTTTCGTACAGAAAGTATTTTTCATCTTCTCTCTTTTCCTTTTCTTTTTTCTGTTGCCTTCCCAAACATGCGTTGTGTTGGGGATGTGCCATCGGCCATAATTTTCGTGTCGTCGGCGCTGAGATCGTAGACAACATTTACCGAGGTGGCGCGGCGAGAGCGGACGGAGACTCACGGGCGATATCGACGAGAACAGACGAGACTCGGGCGGGCGTGGTGATCGCGCCATTTTGGTCCATCCAGCAGCGAAGAATCGGTGGTTCGTTTCCTTTCCCCAGGAAATCTCAAAGCTGGGTTTGTTTTCAGTCCCGTTGATGGCGAGCGTCGTCTGTGAGAGATGTTATGGTGGGTAAGGGTAAGGGTTTGTTCGTGTATGCCTTTTGAGGATGCTAGACAATTATGTATGTATGTATAAACATGAGTGTTAGTAGACTGGAGCTTGCTTCAAGTCCTCTCCCGAAATAGCCGTTGAGTTTTGGCTAGGGCGTAACAGACACACATATAAGGCATGAACTGGGTTTGGGGGGGGGGGGGGGGGGGGGACCCAGAATGCAGCAGAGTGCTCTTTTGTCACTTAAAAACATTTGCCTTCTATTTGCAGTTCAAAATTTGCTCTGTTTTTGTTTCATTCTTGACGTGGGCTTCCAGGTATGAGATGCAGTTGAAAGTGAAAATTACATAGCTGACTGCCAAAGAACGTTATCTGAATCGGTTTCGATTTTGTTGTATATAACTCGGATTTCGAAGTGTATGCAGGGGCTAGGTTGGTGGTTTCAACTGATTGAGTAAGAGTGTTGTTAACTGCAGTGTATGTTATTTTACAGATGTTTTAAATGCCATTACTCTGTGTACCTTCGGTTTTCTCAATACTGAACTAAATGTGCAGGCTTTTTCTGATAAAGATTTTGAGGAATTTACGCTTTTTAAACAAGTTTATGTTTCTGAGTTTACTTCATGATCAACTTTGATTGACCGGTATGGTTTTTTGTTGTTGTTTTGTTTTTTTTTGTTTTTTTTAATGAACGTGTCACAATGTGTCCTTATTACATTTCAGCATTAATATAGCCGTCCATACAACCTTACCTGCAGACATACTATGCATATATGTATATGTATATATATATATATATATATATATATACATATGGTTTTTGTGTACACACACACACACACACACACACACACACACACACACACACACACATCACATCTTGATTACGCACTTGCGCGAGCACATATTATACACACGCCTGCGAAGGATGGTGGAGAACAGACGTGCGCACACATCTCTCGAGAAACATACATAAGACAACGCTCGTGACGTGACACGGAATATGACACACACGCACACGTACATACGGTCACTGTACATCATTGTGTCATGAGAAATATCGCCACACACACACAAGAGACAGAGCAACACACAACATAAGAGACACATTCAAACACAACTCAACGAGTTAAGCCGACACACACAGACGAGTAAAAAGATAAGCCAGGACACGGAGAAAAGAAACCATGACACTCATGGAAGTGAAGATATAGACCACCACACACACACACACACACACACACACACACACACACACACACACACAGATGTCAAGAGATAAAACCAACATACATAGGAGTCAACGCGTAAGCCGGTACAAACAGAAATCGAGAGATAAACTTTTGCATAAACCATTATCAAACATGTGCTATGAGATAAACCAGCGCAGGCACAGAGATCAAGAGGTAAACCATCATAGACACAGGGGTGAAAAGATAAACCATCAAACATACAGATGTTCAGAGAGAAACCGTCGCGCACAGAGGTCACGAGATAAACCATCACACACACAGGTCACGCGATAAACCATCACACACAGAGGTCACGAGATAAACCATCACACACAGAGGTCACGAGATAAACCATCACACACTCAGAGGTCACGAGATAAACCATCACACACTCAGAGGTCACGAGATAAACGATCACACACAAAGGTAACGAGATAAACCACCACACACACAGGGGTGAAGAGATAAACCATCACACACAGAGGTCACGAAGCAAACCATCACACACTCAGAGGTCAAGAGATAAACCATCACACACAAAGGTCACGAGATAAACCACCACACACACAGGGGTGAAAAGATAAACCATCACACACACAGAGGTCAAGAGATAAACCATCACACACACAGAGGTCAAGAGATAAACCATCACACACATAGGTCAAGAGTTAAAGATCTACACACGCAGAGGTCAAGAGATAAACCATCACACACATGTCAGGAGATAATGAAAAAAAAAACATCTACACACGCAGAGGTCAAGAGAAAAACCATCACACATAGAGGTCAAGAGATAAACTACCACACACACAGGTCAAGAAATAAACATCTACACACACAGGTCAAGAAATAAACCATCACACACAGGTCAAGAGATTAAAAAAAAATCTACACACGCAGAGGTCGAGATAAACCATCACACATAGAGGTCAAGAGATGAACCGCTACACACATAGAGGTCAAGAGATGAACCGCTACACACATAGAGGTCAAGAAATAAACCATCACACACAGGTCAAGAGATAAACCATCACACACAGGTCACGAGATAAACCACCACACAGAGGTCACGAGATAAACCATCAGACACACAGGTCACAAGATAAACTACCACACAGAGGTCACGAGATAAACCACTATACACAGAGGTCACGAGATAAACCATCACACACAGAGGTCAAGGGATAAACCATCACACAGAGGTCAAGAGATAAACCACCACACAGAGGTCACGAGATAAACCATCATACAGAGGTCACGAGATATACCATCACACACAGAGATCAAGAGATAAACCACTACACAGAGGTCACAAGATTAACGCTACGACATACAAAAGCCGAGAGATAAACCTTCACACACACAAAGATCGAGACATAAACCATCACACACATGAAGGTCGAGAGATAAACCACCACACATACAAAGGTCAAGAGTTAAACCACCACACATGCAAAGGTCAAGAGATAAACCATCACACACACAAAGGTCGAAAAATAAACCATCACACACACAATGGTCAAGAGATAAACCATCACACACACAACGGTCAAGAGATCAACCACACACACAAAGGTCGAGAGATAAACCACCACACACACACAAGGTCAAGAGATAAACCATCACACAGACAGAGGTCAAGAGATAAACTATCACACACACAGAGGTCAAGAGATAAACCGTCACACACACAGAGGTCAAGAGGTAAACTGTCACACTCACAGAGGTCAAGAGATAAACCGTCACACATACATAGGTCAAGAGATATACCATCACACAGACAGAGGTCAAGAGATAAACTATCACTCACAGAGGTCGAGATAAACCGTTACACACAAAGAGGTCAAGAGATAAACCATCACACAGACAGTGGTCAAGAGATAAAATATCACACTCACAGAGGTCAAGAGATAAATCGTCACACACACACAGGTCGAGAGATAAACCAT
>CM065743.1:25784626-25792126 GCA_033310375.1 Conus canariensis
ATAGATAGACGATATTCAACATAGTTGTCCGAATTGAAAAGGAAAAAAAAAAAAAAGAAAGAAAGCAAGGCGAGGATGATGAAGGGTAAAGCGTTTGTTTCTCCATGATTTGAAAAAAATTGCCTTAAAAACCAGGTCACTTGGTTTATACAAAAGCATCTTTAATCACTGAATATGCTAATCTCACCGTGAATCAGTAGATGTGCATACTGCATTTTAAATATGAAGCATGGAAACGGCACTGTGATTCATTAAACATACAATTATCAATGAGGAAACAGTAATATATATCACATATACAAACAACAGTTTGAGTCATAAAATATGCAAATAACACAATTATCAAACACTCAAACAGCAACAGAAACCATAAAATATGGGATAATACAATATATTAGATATACAAAAAGCAGTTTTAATTATTAGACATGGAAAGAACGCCATACATTAAATGTACAATCAGTAGTGAGTAATTAAACATGGACACAACACACTATATGGAATATAGAAACAGTAATCTAAAACATTAAATATGGACACAGTATCTTGTATTGAATAAACAAATAGCAATTCAAATTGTTAGATACGGTAAAAGCACACATAATTATGCATCAACATTCAAACAACATCTTATATGATGAACTATGTAAACAACACCACTTTTCATCATTTAATATGAAATAATCTTTTGTATTATCAAACATGTAAAACATTATTTTGTATCATTAAAAATGCAAACAAAATTTTGTGCCATTGTGTACAAATAGTATCTTGTATCATCAACTCTGTCAGCTATGTTTATTAAAAAAGCAAATACCACCCTTAATTATTTACATATGCAAACGGTACGTACATTGTATAACCAGTACCTCACATCATTACATATCTAAACAGCACATTAAAACATGAAGAAAAAAACTCAGACCATCTTTTCAACCATTACACACAATGATTCAGATGTGAATTCTAGTTCTAATCCCAACACACGGAGTGCCGGTGTAACGAAAAGTTTTAACTCCCCGAATGGTTTAACTCCCAGGGAGTTAAACTGTTCATATGTAAATTTTAACTCCCTGGGAGTCAAACTAGAATGACTCCCACCCTGTGCCAAAATAACTCCACTCAGTAAAACTTCAAAATGTTCTAAAATCTTTTTTTGTACAAGTCTCAACAAATTCTTGAAACATTAAGGGGGGGGTCATTTTGTACATATATCAGACTTAACTCCCACCCTGTAACAGAATGACCTCCCTGGGAGTTAGTACAGATTAACTCCCGGGAGTTAATCCAGGCGTGTAAAAGTTTAACACCCTGCCCACTAAGGGGAGTCAGTTTTTCACAGTTTAGAATAACTCCCCTGGGAGTTAATGTGTACACGTGTTTTCTGACTCCCAGGGAGTTACTTTGTAACAGAGGGGGAGTTAATCTGATCATGACTAAGATGACTCCCCACCCACCTATTCCCAAGTGTCTTTCGGTAAGAGAATGGAGAAGGGGATTTAATGTTCATGATCATCATCATCATAGGGAAAGGAAATGTCCGTGTACATATTCATGTGCTCATCTATGCATGTCCTTGATATTTTACCATGCCTTTTTGTATATAATCTTTATTTAAAGTCTGTATATACATGAATTAATGGTTTGATGCCTTTGTTAGAAATATTGTACCTTCAGTCTTTGGCGTTCTCTCTCTCTCTCTCTCTCTCTCTCTCTCTCTCTCTCTCTCTCTCTCTCTCTCTCTCTCATGGAATCTATGCGACTATCAAACAGTCACCCATAAGTGTAGGCCATTACACTCAAATGGCGTAGAAATGGAAAATTTTCAATTTTTCATTGTGTCATGCCGCCAAATTAGGGAGGTGAGGGGGGGAGGGGTTGAGAGGGTAAGGAAGGTGGGGAGAGAATGACGAGTAGTCGTGACGTGACGTAAAATTGTTTGTATTGACTCGCTACATCTGGGAGAGAAGGAAGGAGAAAAAGGGTTGGCATAGATCAGAAATTTGTGTGTGAGACACATGGGATAGAGAAGGGGGGGGGGGGGGGGGGGGGCTGTTTTTGTACAAGAGGGTGGCTGCTTGGGACCGATCTGATGGAGTTGTCAAGTGACTCGTCACAGGTGTGGTGGTGCGCGTTGCCAAGCTAAAAATGAAAGTCGGCCAGCCTATCAGAAAAACACACATTTTTCAATAAAATTCAGGACACGTGACTAATTCACAGAAACCAATAATATCGAAGGAAACAATTCTACCTGACAAGTCTTGATCTGGCAAGTTAGTGTAAGAACACACACACACACACACACACACACACACACAAAACACACACAACATTTAGAAAAAATATATAAGATGCATGGGTGGTAGCGAGGTGCGGGGAGTGGGTGGGAGTCATTCTGGTGGTATGTCAGAATAACTCCCCTGGAGTCAAACTGAAACACAGAGGGAGTTAGTTTTTTATGTTCTAGTTTAACTCCCAGGGAGTTAAAATTTACAAATGAGCAGTTTAACTCCCTGGGAGTTAAATCATTCGAGGAGTTAAAACTTTCGTTACACCCGGAAGTATTCGGACCACCTTATAAACCATTTAACAATCATAAAGAATTAAGTTCTAGTGCTACTTACCAAGTGTTTGTAACACTAGCATCAGCGGCTTCAGTTATACCAGTTGGCCTAAATAGATATGTTTGATGTAATGTAGGGCACTGTCTTTTGGAAGGAGACTCAGTCATTTCAGAGACATAAAGACGCGTAGACAACTGAGAGTCGAGAGGGATTTAAACCCACAATTATCATAACTATGTGACTCAGTGGTAGTCTCTGAATGAGCCTGCATTTTAAATGCCATATTCACAATGTAAACAGTCTTCAGATTAAATATTACTTTCTGTGTAAAGCCTGGTTTAGTGGTAGTAGTTGTTGCATCCTTTGGTTTAAATATTATTTTCCTGTGTAAAGTCTTTTTTTATGTAGAGGATGTTTCACCTGGCTTTGTTTATGTAAGTCTGGTCAGGTGTGATAAGCGAGAGCTGTTGTGTTTACTTTAGTCTTAAGTGATAGTAGTTGTAGCCATCTTTCGATTTATGTACAAGTTTCTGTGTAAAGTCTGGTTGAATGGTAGTAGTTGTAGCATCACTGGTTGTAATTATAATCAATGTGTCTGAACTATTGTCCCCTAAGTGTGAGGTTATTTTCATCATCATTTTTCTTTTACTGGTCTGTTCTTGGACTTTTATTTTTGTTTGTTTGATTTGTTTTAAGCGAATGGTCAGGGTGCATGAGGCAGTAAAGCTGTAGAAAATGATACATGACAAAAAAAATAACCACAATTAAGATGAGTGATGACTTTAAAGTCGTCCAGTAATTCATCTGAAAACCGTTGATAAAGTGTTACTTCTATCCAAAACTTCACACAAAAAAGGCAGAGTTACTTGAAACATTTGCCCCATACAATCATCGTTTAGTTAGTGCCTCATTTTTTTTTTAAGTCTTCCAAATGTATTAGGCTGGGACTCGCTGTCTGAGAATAAGACTGTAATTGTAGTGAGAACACAGTAACACATAATAATTATTGAAACTGGTCATACTTTATACTTGACTATTGCTTACCTGAGACTTATTGTAGTATACACTTAACTATTGCTTATATGAGACTTATTATAGTATACACTTAGCTATTGCTTACATGAGACTTGTTACAGTATACACTTAACTATTGCTTACAGGAGACTTATTATAGTATACACTTAGCTATTGCTTACATGAGACTTGTTACAGTATACACTTAACTATTGCTTACAGGAGACTGATCATAGTTTATAACCTACAACTTACACGGGCCTGTACAAAGGTGTCATAATTGCCTTTTCATATAAATACAGTCATGAGCAATTTTACGTAGATTGCCATTGAGAAGATATTTCACCTGGGTTTGTTTTATGTGAAGTCTGGGGTCAGGAATGATCAGTGAGAGCTGTTGTGTTCACTTTAGTCTCGACAGTTTATTTCCGGAGCAGCTGTCCAGAAAATGAATTTCAGCTTCGACCCGAACTCATGCCGTGTACGCGTGTGTTTTATGCCATCATTTGTACAGTTGTAACGTTCATGTATCTCTACTTCCTTTCGGGGTGTAGCCTTGAGCACTGACGCAAAGCTTACTGTGTTCACGGCATCGTCAGTTACGTGCGTTGATTGTGCCTGGTTCGACTCGGTACTGTCTGCACTTGGCGCTCTTTACTGCAGTTAATGACTGGTCCAATGTGATCACAACTGAAATCAGTATACTTGTTATTACAATCGTGTACTGCTGTTAAATCTCTCTCTCTCTCTCTCTCTCTCTCTCTCTCTCTCTCTCTCTCTCTCTCTCTCTCTCTCTCTCAATCAGTTTTTTAAAATCTGGTTTCTTCTTCTTTTTTCTTGTTCTGTATTATTCATTTTGTGCCCAGCCCATTCTTTTCATAAAAGATTAAAATCTACGATACGCTTTTGTGTTGACAAAAAAGAATCTTTTGTTCACGTCGTATTGGACTTTTTTTCTGGACAGAGGTAAGTATGTTTCCATACAAGTGAAAATAATACCTGCACGCATAAGAACTAAACAAACGCATAAATGCAAACGCATCTACACATATGAATAGATACGTACATACATGCATTCGTAGACATACAAACACTGCATCCAACCATCCAAATTTGCATATATGCATAGATAGAGGTCGACATGCGTGCACGCACGGGCACGCACGCACGCACGCACGCACGCACGCACGCACACACACACACACACACACCACTCACTCCCGCGCACGCACACACACACACACACACACACCACACACACACACACACACACACACATCCATCCATCCACATCCAAATATACATAAAGTGGGTTTTTTCCCATGACGCATTAGGTACTTGGACTATCTTAAAAAGTGTCCTTGAGAGGAGACAAAAGTAGTAGTACGTGCAATTTGCCACAAAGGGTGTTGACATTACGCTGTAGCACCCAGTTTACAGTTTGTAAAGTTTCAGTCATGAAGGGACTTTGTGGAACCCATGGCTGCTCAAATTCAAATTGTTTGCTATTTACTGCACAAAGAGAAGCCTTTTCTAGTTTGTATCTTATCGTGATTGGATTCAAATTGTTTGCTATTCACTGCACAAAGAGAAGCCTTTTCTAGTTTGTATGTTATTGTGATTGGATTCAAATTGTTTGCTATTTACTGCATAAAGAAAAGCCTTTTCTAGTTTGTATGTTATTGTGATTGGATTCAAATTGTTTGCTATTTACTGCATAAAGAAAAGCCTTTTCTAGTTTGTATGTCATTGACTGGCGAAAGAATGTCTGAATAGGTGGAACGTTATCCTTAAGATTTTTTTTTTTCATGTTGTTTATTTCACTACGTGATGGTTTGTCGTGCAAGGGATAATCTGATATGCGATTCCTTGGATTTAAATGTTCAGTAACAACAACAACAAGTAGAATTTAATCATTTATTTCGTGTGTTTGTATGTTTTGAGCTATTCCGAATGGAAGTGTGTTGGGTGTGTATGCTTGCTGAAATTTGTACCGTTCTTGTTTCATGTGATTGTAAAGCACCACGTGGTAGGGAAAGGATTCACGATATGGTGTTGTACACAGGATTGTTATTATTGTCATTAATATTAATATTTTTCAATTACTACAACAACAACGACAATAATAATAAAGATGATAATAATAGTAAAAAATGATAATGATAATGATGATGATAGAAATAATAACAATGATAATAAAAATGATGGTGATAATGATGATGATCATTATCATTATTGTTGTTATTGTTGTTACTATTAGTATTATTGTGGTTGTTGTTGTTACTGAACATTTAAATCCGGGAAATCGCATATCAGATTATCCCTTACACAACGAGCCGAAGTGTGAAATAAATAAGAAAATAGATAAAGAAATAATAACCTTACAAACCATGTCGACCATTTTGAACATTTGAATAAGTTTATTATCATTATTGTTATAATAATAATGATGATAACAACAACAATAATAATAATAATAATGATAATCATAATAACAACAATAATAATAAAGTAATGGTTATTATCATTATTATTATCCTTATTGTTGGTGGTGCTGTATTAGAAATACGAAAATAAATGAGTGGAAATTAAATATCGCGTGGTTAGTCAATATGTAAATGGATTAATCAGGAGTCCCTCAAGAAAACGCTAAACAGACAAACATGCACCGTCAAGTGGATGACAGGCTTTTACACGAATAGATAAGGTGCAGAACAGTAAACTTAAACTATATCCTTATCTGTACCTACCTACCTACCTACCTATCTATCTATCTATCTATCTATCTCTCTATCTATCGATGTTTATCTTTATCTGTACCTACCTACCTACCAACATATCTATCTATCTATCTATCTGTCCATCTATCTATCTATCTGTGTGTGTGTGTGTGTGTGTGTGTGTGTGTGTGTGTGTGTGTGTGTGTGTGTGTGTGTGTGTGTGTGTTGTTTGTGTGTGTACATAGAGTTTGATTTTCTTTTTTTCAGACTTTGTCGTGTTATTGAAATGACGAAAGAATTGTTAGCCTATACGTGCCCCCCCCCCCCCCCCCCCCCCCTTCTCCCGGCCCCCACCAACCCCAATCCCAACCCCACGTCTTAGTAGTTCAATCTATCTGTGTGTGTGTGTGTGTGTGTGTGTGTGTGTGAGAGAGAGAGAGAGAGAGAGAGAGAGAGAGAGAGAGAGAGAGAGAGAGAGAGAGACTTTAATTATTTTACTGTTCAATAACATTTGGAAAGGCCTCGGAGCAGGCGATGTGAATGGTTCGGTCTTCAAGGTGGATTAAAATGGTTTCCACATGCTGATAGTGAAGGATTTTAAATTTCTGAAATATTTCCCTGATTTTTCATTTTGTTTCTTCCATAAGTCCTTCACACACACACACACACACACACACACACACACACACACACACACACACACACACACACACTTTTAAAGACCAAAATCTCTGCCAAATCATTAACGAGGGGGGAATTGTAAGCCTGCACTTGTTTTCCCTCACTGCAAAATTGTTCAACATATAAAATGAAAGTATTCGGCCTAAGATTTATTATCATTTGTATTTTTCCATGTTCTGTATTTACCTGTGAACCTTTCACGTTTGTGGAGCGGCGTACAGTGTTTTAAACCTGGGACTTTTTTTTTAAAGTGTTCTCTCTCTCTCTCTCTCTCTCTCTCTCTCTCTCTCTCTCTCTCTGTATGTAGCCTACATGTGTGTATGGGGGGAGAGAGAGAGAGAGAGAGAGAGAGAGAGAGAGAGAGAGAGAGAGAGAGAGAGAGAGACGTCATAGTTTCATGATCAGCTCATCAAAGAGGGATCCCTACGTGCCACAGTGTTCAGGGGTTAGAGCGAAATAGATAAATGAACTGGAAAAGAAAGTGAATAGACCGTAACGCAAAGAGTGGATAGAGGGGCTCA
>CM065743.1:25797126-25834626 GCA_033310375.1 Conus canariensis
GCACAGGAAATAATGTGATTATCCATATACCATTACAAGATTATTGTAAGACATCAACACAAAGTTAAATAACAGCTGGTGGAAGAGGAAGGGGTGGTGCAGGGGGGGGGGGGGGGGGGGGGGGGGGGGGGGGGGGGGGGGGGGGGGGGACGGAGTTGGAAACCAAAAAGTTAACGTTTATGAATAAAGGTCTCTCTCTCTCTCTCTCTCTCTCCCCCCCCCCCCACTCCCCTCCCCCTTTCTCTCTTCATAGGTTTATGCGATCAACGTTTGATGATGAATCATTTAATTTAATGTGAATACTTTCACGAACTTATCACATTCACCAGTCGTAACCCCAGGCGCAACATTAGGAACCAGTCTTGTATAAACCGTACTTACAGTTCTTAAAGGAGAGAGAGAGTGGGGAGGGGGGGACCAAAAGGGGATGAAAGCGGATTGTACCAGCGAGACTTGGCGCACCTTGGAATAACACTTATTGATACAATCACACATTCATATATCATAGATTCTCCTGAGTCTGCGCGAAAAGATTGTGTTCACCTAAAACATGACTGTAGAACGGAGGACAAATCCACCGTCACTCGCACGACACGTTTCTGCAACGACCATCCTGCACAACGATGGGACATGCTTCACACCACTGTCAACCACACGGAATGCAATGTCACATCACCCTTGAACTTGAGGGAGATAGGAGGGAGGAGTGGAGATATGGCTGGGATGGGGGGATGGGGGTGGGGGGGGGGTGTGGCATCAAGGTGTGTGTGGGAGGACTTGGGACAAAACTTAGACTGTAGACTGGCTCGAAACGCGCGGTGTGGGAAGCGCAACCACTGAAGGAGCACTGGGAGGGTAAAAAGAGGACAGGAGGAGGGGGGGAGGGGGAGGGGGGGTAGCGGGGGTGGGAGGGGGACGGGGGGGAGGGGGGGAGCCTTCAAACCCGCAATGTACAGGCCCCAGTATTGCGTAATAACGTATTCAGAATATAGCAGTAAGCGGTTATACTGCTAATGAGGGTTTAAAAAAGAAAATTTCAAATACATATGAATTCAGTATTTTTTGCTTAAATCAACTAAAAGAAAGCTTATAAGGAAATCCACTAGGCAACAAAATCATTATATACCAGATGGTTTTTTGTATATCAAGCTTAAGTAGGCCTAAATTTATTTCACTTTTAGTTGAATTTTGTTTTTTATAGGCCTCAACGTGAGCTGCTGTCTTCAAAAATAATCCCAGATTGTATTGAATCTGACTATTGAGCAAAGTACTGCGAATCAGTGCATGCACAGTAATGCCACACGATGTTGTATCGCACAGAACGTTTGGTTTTTCAGTTTTTTTTATTTTGTTACTTTATTTCATTTTATTTTAGGACCTGAGCGTGTACTGCGCTCTTTATTCTACAGATTGTAGTGGCCCCTGACCACTGAGCACAGAACTGCGTATCGCAACACATCCACAAGACCGCAACACAAGGCGACATTGCTCATGAGTCAGGACTGGCTGTAAATAACCTTCACGTGAGCTGCTCTCCTCAGTAACATATTTGTCCACAGAGCTACTGTTCTCTAATTTGATATACGTTTGATTTCACAGAGAGTGCAAAATGGCTGTTGCCATGGGAAACATAAATCGTAAAACCGTGACGAATGCACCTTCATACACCACAAATAGTAACGCCAGGCACAACACGGAAAGCAGTATTTTTTTGGAAAGAGAGGGGGGTAAGTTACCGCCAAGGACACAGACAAACAGAGTACAGGACTAGTGTCTAGTCCTGTACTCTGTTTGTCTGTGTCCTTGGAGGTAACTAACCCCTCCCTTTCCAAATCTTGCTTCATTTTCCGCCCTCAGTCACTCCGTTTTGAAACTGAACGGGAAGTAGTATTAAAACGCCGTCACAGTGCGTGAGACAGGGTTAGGTTAAAAGTATATTACCCATCACTTTGGGAAGAAAGGGCGGGGGGGGGGGGGGGGGGGAGGAAGGACAACGGATGTCGGGAAGGGGGGGGGGGGAAGAATAATTATTTAATTAATAGAAATAAAAGTCATTGCAAACAACAACGTTCAAACGCATTTTCAATAAACCGATGCAACTGTGTATTCCTTAATTCAGTTATGTGTGATCGGTAAATAATATCATACAGCGCATGATACTAATGTGTACGGTAAAATATTGTCAAATGATTAACTCTTCAATCCTATCACACACACATATAGGTGCACTGCTTGATGTGAATATATCGGATTTTTTATGACCCCCCAAAGTAGAGCTTGGGAAATAAAATTCCACACAACAATTGTTCATCTGGCCGTATATTATGATCAATGCCGTATATATATGATCAATCGAATCCGTTTTTTGTGGGTTGGGCGGTACTGCAAAATTTATAAACAGTTTCGGTTAGATAATCATTCTCCTGTCTTCAGCCACGTCCGTTCATGACGTGACATAGTCCTTGATTGAAGATCATCTCTGTTTGATCGGAAAGATAATGACCGCCGTTCTGTTTCCACCTACAATATCAATCCTTGACCTTCGGACTACCCTACCGTCACGTTCACCCGTAGCTATCAAACATGCTCTGAATGATGATGGTGCTTGCTATCACCGTCACAGCGATATCAATGCAAGGCAAATAATACCCGCTGTGATGATAACAGTTACGTATATTATCTTTACTAGATATCAAGCAGAAACGAGTTTGCAAAATGGGGGTTTAAAAAAAAAAAGAGAAAATTGGCGAAGGGTGTGGATTTTGGGGTGAGGAGTTGTCTACAGTTCAAGCGATTGTGAGATGGCGCGCGTGTGTGTGCGTGTGTGTGTGTGTGTGTGTGTGTGTGTGTGTGTGTGTGTGTGTGTGTGTGTGTGGTGTGTGGTGCATGTGTGTGTGTGTGTGTGTGTGTGTGTGTGTGTGTGTATGAGGGGAGGGTGGAGGAGGACGGAGTGTGTGTGTGGTGTGTGTGTGTGTGTGTGTGTGTGTGTGTGTGTTAGTTCTTCAATTTAACGTCTGTTCACTTTAAGTGATATTACACAAAATAATGCAGAAATGAGTGGATGAGAGAAATGGAAATAGTGTATGCAAAATGCTAGTATAGTAATGATGTGTCAGTGTGTGTGTGTGTGTGTGTGTGTGTGTGTGTGGAGAGAGAGAGAGAGAGAGAGAGAGAGAGAGAGAGAGAGAGAGACTTCATGTCATTGTCCTGTATTACATGTAATTAGCTGTAATTGTATTGTTGAGAACACACGCATACTATACATTATGCCTTGGATAAAATTCAAATGTTTTTCGTTGCAGGCAAGGTTCTCTTGTTTATTTAAAACAAAAAAAAAAGTTGCGGTACTCCCTCTGTTTACATACTTATTTCATTTATTTCATGTTGTATTACCCCACACAGCTGTGATCTAGAACAACTAGGTAAACAGAACGTGAATCTCAAGTTTTGTCCTTCGGACCCCCATGTTCATAGGACGTTAAATTCAGCATTTACACGCCATATTTTCCCCCCATTTCTTTGCGTTGTACTGTAAAACTAAACGTTCTTCAGAACCAGCTTTAGGGGGTTCATATTCGTGAAGATTTTTGCGTGGAACAGTAAGCGTACATATTTTCTTTAGAATAGATTCTCTCACTCTTTCTCCCTCTCCCTCTCTCTCTCTCTCTCTCTCTCTCTCTCTCTCTCTCGCTCCTCTCTCTCGCTCTCTCTCTCTCTCTCTCTCATTCTGTCTGTCTGTCTGTCTATCTCTCCCTCCCTGTCTAACATATCTATCCCCTACACAGATCTAAAACCAAAAGTTAATGATTACGCCAGAGACCTCTGGCAGGAGGACTGGAATACACAGACGGATAACAAACTCTTTCAAATCCGTCCAAACCTGAAAGACTCTCCTCTCATCTGCCTCTGGTGGTCGCAAGGAAGAAACGGTTCTATGCCGGCTGCACACTGACCATTCTATTTAACTCATTCGTACCTTTTAAAGAGTGAAGAAGCTCCGTGGTGCATTCCATGTCATGTACCACTCACAATGAAACAAATTCTTTTAGAGTGTAAGGACTTGTGTCTGTGTGAAAAACAAACGTTTTACAGCAGATTCCATTGAAAACCTTGTTCAGAGATGTTCCACCTGGTGCGATCTTTGAATTCTTGAAAGAAAGAGATTAACATTTTTCATCGGATCTGAGATTTTATAGTGGAAAGATTTTTAACAAAATTCGGGTGCGTTTTTAGAAGATGTACTTTAAAGAGCTGTGTGAATGAATGACTTTTGAGTTGGCATCAACGTGGTGACAGCCCTGATATGGCCCTTTGCGGTCGACTCGGCTATAAGCAACATTACCTTACCTTGCCTTTTCCTTCTCTCTCTTTCTCTCTATTTTTTTTTTTTTTATCTCTCTGTCACTGTCCGTCTATCGCTCTTAGTCTGTCTGTCTCTGTGTCTCCCTCTCTTTCCCCGCTTTTGTCTCCCTCTTCCTCCTCTGTCCCCCTTCTGTCTCTCTCGCTCTCTTTGATCATGTCTGTGTAACGGTCACTTGTCAGGCATTCTATCTGACATTACATGCACAACTTTTGTGTGTGCGTGTGTATGTAATGTGACATGGACGTTTCATATGTTACGACGTTCTTGCACAGATATTGCTCTGTTCACTTGGGGGCATTTTTAATTTCATAGGACAACCTGATAAAAAAAAAAGAAAAAGAAAAGACCCACCAAATTCCGTGTAATTAGTAAAACAGGAAAAGTAGATTCAGTCAGCACACCATAACGTCTTTCGAACGGAGATTGATTTGAAATAGATTGGAGATACAATCACAGTGTGGCGCTTTCTTACTCTCTGGACGCTGTTGCTTAGTAGTCTTCCACCTTCTTCCTCCCTTCCACCTTCCTCCCTCACACCTTCTTCTCCTTCTACCTTCTTCCACCTCCTTCCTCCCTTCCACCTTCTTCCACCCTTCCTCCCACCTTCTTCCTTTCTTCCACCTTCTTCCTTCCACCTTCTTACTCCCTTCCTCCTTCTTCCACCCTTCCTCCTTCCTTCCACCTTCTTCCTCCCTTCCACCCTTCCTTCCACCTTCTTCCTCCCTTCCACCCTTCCACCTTCTTCCTACCTTCCACCCTTCCTTCCACCTTCTTCCTACCTTCCACTTTCTTCCTCCCTTCCACCCTTCCTTCCACCTTCTTCCTACCTTCCACCCTTCCTTCCACCTTCTTCCTACCTTCCACTTTCTTCCTCCCTTCCACCTTCACCCACCTTCTTCCTCCCTTCCACCTTCCTTTCTTCAACCTTCTTCCTCCCTTCCTCCTTCCTTCCACCTTCTTCCTCCCTTCCACCCTTCCTTCCACCTTCTTCCTCCCTTCCACCCTTCCTTCCACCTTCTTCCTACCTTCCACCCTACCTTCCACCTTCTTCCTACCTTCCACTTTCTTCCTCCCTTCCACCTTCCACCCACCTTCTTCCTCCCTTCCATTCCTCCTTCCTTCTTCCTCCCTTCCACCTTCTTTCTCCCTTCCACCTTCTTTCTCGTTGCACCTTCTTCCTCCTTCCATCTTCTTCCTCCCTTCCACCTTCTTCCTCCCTTCCTCGTTGCACCTCCTTCCTCCTTCCATCTTCTTCCTCCCTTCCACTTCTTCCTCCCTTCCACTTCTTCCTCCCTTCCTCGTTGCACCTTCTTCCTCCTTCCATCTTCTTCCTCCCTTCCACCTTCTTCTCCCTTCCTCGTTGCACCTTCTTCCTCCTTCCATCTTCTTGCTCCCTTCCACCTTCTTACTCCCTCGTTGCACCTTCTTTCTCCCTTCCACCTTCTTCTCGTTGCACCCTTCCTCCTTCCATCTTCTTCCTCCCTTCCACTTCTTCCTGCCTTCCACCTTCTTCCCCCCTTCCACCTTCCCCTCCCTTCCTGCTTCACTCCGCAGAGACTCACTGGGGCACCAAACTGAGGAACGGCTCACCAGTCCTTCCGGTTGTGTGCCAACGCTTGGGAATCTGCTGTTCCCCCCCCCCCCCCCCCCTGTCCATTCTGCAGTGACGTCAGTCCATCGTTCATTCTGCAGTGATGTCAGTCCATCGTTCATTTTGCAGTGATGTCAGTCCATCGTCCATTCTGCAGTGACGTCAGTCCATCGTTCATTCTGCAGTGACGTCAGTCCATCGTTCATTCTGCTGTTGTTTTCCCTGTCCATTCTGCAGTGATGATGTCAGTCCATCGTTCATTCTGCAGTGACGTCAGTCATCGCCATCCAACCACCATCGTCCATTCTGCAGTGACGTCAGTCCATCGTCCATTCTGCAGTGACGTCAGTCCATCGGCCATTCTGCAGTGACGTCAGTCCATCGTTCCATTCTGCAGTGACAGTCAGTCATCCATACGTATCTTTCCCATTCTGCAGTGATCAGTCCATCGTCATTCTGCAGTGACGTCAGTCCATCGTCCATTCTGCAGTGACGTCAGTCCATCGTTCGTTCATTCTGCAGTGATCAGTCCATGTTCCATTCTGCGTATCATCTCGCATCTGCAGTGACGTCAGTCCTCGTCGTTCATTCTGCAGTGACGTTCACGTGACCATCGTTCATTCTGCAGTGACGTCTCATGTTCCAGTACGTCCATCTCTTGCAGTGACGTCAGTCCATCGTTCATTCTGCTGTTGTTTCCCCCTGTCCATTCTGCAGTGACGTCAGTCCATCGTTCATTCTGCGATGTTGTCAGTCCACCGGTGTGTTTATTTGTTTGTTTCCCCTCCAGTTTTCCCCTCCTTTCCGTTCTTCAACAAAATCCGTGATGGGTTGTTGTAGCTAGGCTATTTGGATATAAATCTCAATACTTGTCCCCAAGCTTATTCTGCCCATTTAAGCCGAAATTGCAGTCTGAGTTTTACGAACAGTAAGCCGTCGTGGGAATCGCGGTTCCAAGCATGTCTCGGTATAGTCGATTTTGTCTTGTGTGTCGCATGATTACTAAGAGGTATGGCCTTGTGGGCTTATCTAGTACACAATTAAACACAACCAAGATGTGTTTTACTGATAAACTTCGCGAAATGAGAAGACGTGTGTTTCAAATGTTTCGTCTCTTTCTCCCTCTCCCTCTCTCTTTTTCAGCCGTCGTAAACCCTCTTGCTCTCTCTCTTCTCTCTGTCTGTCTGTCTGTCTGTCTGTCTGTCTGTCTCTCTCTCTCGCTCTCTGTGTCTCTCTCTCAATCTTTCTCTGTCTCTCTGTTTTTCAGCCATCTTAAACTTGTCTGTCTGTCTGTCTGTCTGTCTGTCTGTCTCTCTCTCTCTCTCTCCTCTCTCTCCTCTCTCTCTCTCCTCTCTCTCGGTGTCTTTCAGCCGTCGTAAACTTTCTTGCTCTCTGTCTGTCTGTCTGTTTCGCACTAAAACCTATGGTCAACGTTCCTTTGCCTATCAAGCTCCAACTACCTGGAATCAATTGCCTCGCTCTCTCAGATACTCACCCTCACTTCCCACATTCAAGCGCCTTCTCAAAACTCATCTGTTTCCTAGGTAACTTCGTCTTCCCTGTGACCCGACGTTTGCAATGTGTGATGCGAGTGTCTGCTTTGTGTGCGTTCGTGTCTGTGTGAGTGTGTGTTTGCGTGTATGCATGCTTGTGAGTTTGTGTCCTTGCTTTGGATTTTGATGCCTTTTTCTCATGTATGATTGTTATATACTGTGTGATTTGATGTCTGTTGTGATATTGTAAACGCCTAGGGCATTCAATTGATTAGGCGTCATAAATGTTCATAATAATAATAATAATAATAATAATCTCTCTCTGTCTCTCTCTCTCTCTGTTTTTTAGCCATCGTAAACTCTCTGTCTGTCTCTCCCACACACACACACACACACACACACACACACACACACACACACACACACACACACACAGAGTTTTCCAGCATAAACCTGGGGAATGGGCCACGGTGACCTTTCCAGACTTTTCCCCACTGGCGGACTAATCACAGTGGCAAGAGAAAAGCCGTCGGTGTTACCAACCCCGTGAGACCCAGACCCGTTTTTATATGGGCGTTCGGCTGACAGTTTTTGTTCTCTGCAGGTCGGACACTAGCGAGACCAAGGGTTAGGAAGATTAGTGGGCTACATGGCGAGGACCGTGCTTGGCTCTGTGGTGGTTGCCATTCGAAACAAAAGAAGGGTAAAAAGGCCCACACAAAAATAAACAAACAAAACAAACACGGAGAACTAAGCCTCTCTCTCTCTCTCTCTCTCTCTCTCTCTCTCTCTCTCTCTCTCTCTCTTCTTTCTTCTCATGTCCCCAACCTCCCACCTACCATTCACGTATCTGTTATATTCTTTCTTCACGTAGAGCACAGATCCAGGTTTCTACCCCTACAAAGAGCGAGCCAAGTGTATACCCCCTAACCCCCTCTTCTTCTCTTGTGTGGTTCTTTCATTTTTGCTGGCGTGGATACCTTGTAATATTCCACATTTCACCGACCACCGTGGTGCGGTAGTACGTGATGCAATTCGTGGGATGGGAGGTGGTATGTTCCATTTATGCCAACTCGCACACACACACACACACACACACACACACGCGCGCGCGCGCGACCACGACACACACACACACACACACACACACACACACTACACTACACTACACTACACTACATACATACACTACACTACACACAACACACACACACACACACACACACACACACACACACACACACACACACCACTCACTACACTACACACACTAACACACACACACACACACACACACACACACACACACACACACACACACACCACTCACTCACTCACATGACACTATAACTACGGTACTGGTGCAGACCATACTGTGATTAGTTAGATATCCAAAGTCTGACCAGCACTTCGGGTCATGCCATACGCAGACAAAGAAAAGGTCTGCTGAGTGTTATCCCTGAGACCTCCTCCCTGAATATTTCATTTGTTTATCCATTCATTTATTTGATATCCTTCTCGAACCGTTGCACGCTGTGACCTGGCGGCTTACCAGGTGTGAATTTAAAGTATATGTACCAGGTGTGAATGTAGTGTATATGGACCAGGTGTGAATGTAGCGTGTATGGACCAGTCTGCACACAGTGACGCCTCCGTAGTGGAACTGAAACTGACAAAGCATCATGCTTATGTCAAACTGAAATTGAGGATGAAAAACATTTTGTATTTGTTTGTTCAGTGGGCACACACTTTCGAGAACAATTAATCCCATCAAAACAGTATGAACACACGTCACTGTTTCGTATGCCATTTTTCTCTTTTTTTATTTTTTCTTTCTTTCTTTCTTTTTTTATAATTTTTTTTTTATCAGTATCAAAGAAAGGCAAAAAATGAAAAATATAGTCACTTACTGCCAGAGATCGTTGAAACAGCACGACATTTTCCTTGAAAAAGGTTGCGTCTGTATTACATAATATTGAATATAAAGAAACTGTGTCTGTAAGCAATGGCAAAACTAGCGCTAAAATAGTTAAATTCTTGACAAAACCAGCATTAAAAGCCTTTCATGAGAACTTGAATGAACACAGACACGTAGATGAACGTTTACAATGTTTACAATCTTAGAAATGTGCCCACTTTTGAGCGAAGAAATAGAATTGATAGAAGCAAATATCATCAGAGATAAGTCAAGTGATGCATTACTAAACACGACAAACAATAAAAGCTCGGGTACCAGAGGATTCACTGGATTTTTTTGTCCGGGAAAAGTCGAACAGTTTATTTCAAAATCTTTAAACTAATCGTACAGGGACAGGGAGCTCACAGCAAACAGGCTCTTAGAGGTGATAAATCAAAGGAACTTACAGACAACTGGCGTCCAATTTCCCTCCTTTATGAAATGTAAAAAAATGGGGTCTTATTGCCTCTAAAATTATAAGAATATTTCTACAACAGTTTGTAAGCGAGGTTCGTTTCATGACCAATACATCTACGGGAGACAATATAAGGTTCATATACAATTTAGTATTTAAATGTTTAAAAACATCCCTGGTACATGGTTCATTATTTTGCATTGACTTCGAAAAAGCATTTGATTCCTTACGCCTGGAATTCATGCTCAAAGTCTTGGAAGCTTATGTTTCAGAAATGATGCTTTTCAGTGGATGAAAACATATAATTAAAACATGAAATCAACAGTAATTGTGGATACGAACGTCACTCAATGGTTCAAAATAGGAAGAGGCTGCAGACAAGGCGACCCAATCTTGCTATATTTATTTGTATTCAGTGTGGAAATTTTTTGGCGAAATTGATAAAGGCAAGTGAAACAATGAGAGAAATTTTGGTATTGGTGAAATAGAACACAAAATCGTGCGGTTCATTGCTGATACTCTAGGATAAGATACTTTTTTTTTAACCACGAAGGCATGAGCAAAGAAGTTTTGAAAAGCTTCGGGATTACTGAAGAACATTGATAAACTTATACAGTATGGTTATAAATAAAAAAAAAAAAAAAAAGAAAAAAAGAAAAAAAGCATGCTCCAAATTTAAGTAAGGTACTGCATTTTACTAAATCTATTATTCTTGGGAAATAGTTTAAACAAGTCAGACGTATCTGCGAATTCAGTAATTATGACAAGCAGATTTGAAAAATCAAAATTTTGGTTAAAATGTGATCACAAAGAGCTATAACTCTTATAGGTAGAATGGCCGTTTTGAAATCCCCCGATTTTCAAAACTGATACATCTATGGATTTTACCATTATAAACCACTACATATAAAATTTTCAAAAAGCTTCAGTTTGTTGTTATAGTGATCACATGAAAGTCAGAAGAAATAATTATATCTATTAAAGCAATAAAACCAGGATTTAATTTTCCAGACATTCGAAAATATCAGTTTGCGCTGAAGTTATCGTGGATCCAAAAAAGTTGTAACAGCTACCACAAGTGTAGCTAACAATTCTTCCGTCACTACATGAATGACTTGGCAAAGATTTCAATAAAAGAAAAAGAAAGGGATGGAGGAGAACGGGAGGGAGAGGAAGACAATTAGAACCTGAAATTAGGGAAATAAATTATAAAAATTGAACCCTTCACTAACATATATATAAACAATAATTGTGAATAGATGCTTTCAAGGCGTGCAGCTCAGAGAGAGAGAAAAGAGAGAGAGAGAGAGAGAGAGAGAGATATGCACGTTGTGTGTGTGTGTGTGTGTGTGTGTGTGTGTGTGTGTTTTTCAGTATTATTCGTTAGAATTCAAATGAATCGTTTTCTGAGACGATTTTCTACTCTTACAATTACAATATAAAGAATATGTTATCGCAAATACAAACAAATTGATAGGTTAATTGAAATATTGTATACAAAGCTCGGGGGAAAACGTGTTTAACAAAATTCATAGACCTATTAGAGACAACAGTTAAAATGCCCCAAAATAAGAATTGTACAGTGAATTATTGCTACAAATGTTATTTTAAATGCTATAGCTATAACCCATACAATACACTGGGGTTAGGGATTCTATTGAACGTTTTGAATGGAGTTGTGAACATAATTATGCAGTTTTCCAAAATCTTGGGTAAGCATGCACAAAACAAAACAAAACAAACAACAACAACAAAAACCGAACATGCATTTGCTATTAATGTGTCACGTAATTATTACTTTTTGGCACGTAAACTGATAAAATCTCTGACTTCATGATAATGTCCGAAAAAGAATTACATATGTAAAACGAAAAACATGTACTCCGAATTTTTTTTTTCCCTAAAAAATTTCAGTGGCTGATTTCAACTGACAATGCTGAAATGAATTATGCGGTATCCAAATTTACTTTGTGTAGTTTTGGTTTTAAGACGTGCCTCTTACCATATACAAATTTAGGAGGGTCGTTTCTGCTAACAGTATGACCAGAGAGTTCTTTGTCGATGACACAACATACTGTATGACACAGGAGAAAGGTGTGTGTTTGTGGGGAAGGGGGGGGGGGGGGGGGGGGGGGGGGGGGGGTACGGGGTGTGAAGGAGGGAAGGGGGTTGCACCGTATCTCATTTTATTTGCATGCGGTTTTTTCCCTTCTTCTTCTTTCATTCTTATAAAATATACATTTATATGTACGTGCATAAGTGTAAATGTGCACGGCTTGGTGTATTATGTCTGTTATTGGTTGCTGGACACACACACACACACACACACACACACACACACACACACACACACACACACACACAGACGGAGAGGGAGGAGGGAGGGAGAGAGGGGGGGGGGAGAGAGAGAGAGAGAGAGAGAGAGAGAGAGAGAATAAGTTTATCAAAAAAGAATAAGAAAATGTGTATTTTATTCCTGCATAATTTTGACTGACTTGCGTTGCTTAGTGAGTATTTTGTGACTGTGTACTTTTGAGTTCTTTTGGGAAAGAGTTTTAGGGTAAGGTAGGGAAATGGGGAAAACTCCAGTTAGTTTGGGTGCAAGGAAAACGAAGTGAAATGATGAGATAATTTGTCTCAACAGATTGTTTGCCTCGGAGCTCAGAGAAATCAACGTATCATTGTAAAGATGAAGAAAGGCAAGACTTTCAAATATGCAGCAAGCATTTAGTCATTTTTGTTTGTTTATTGCTTGTTTTTTGTTTGTTTGTTTTGCTATTGCTCCCTTTTGTTGTTGTTTTTGTTTTTTTATGTTTTGTTTTCAATACAGAAGCATTCCCCAGAGGATACACGTATGTACATATTATGTTAAAATGTGTCAGATACGGCATGATTAAACTGCACAGTTGCATGTAAGACGGAATAATTTTCCCAGCAATAAACCCTTATTATCCAACTTGGGGTTACATACAGAACACACTAACTTTCTCTTTGACATGCTTATATATTGGGCACTATTTGTATATCGTGAATTATTCAAGAATGTAATGTATCATTTTTATATATAATAGTTTTAAGTATATAAGTACTTACGAATTTCACAGTCATTTAGGTATGCATGCATTATTTAGAAAATATGATTATTTAAGTATGTCCTGCTTACCAGCCACTGTGGCGAAGTGGTTAAAGTCGCGGTCTCCTGGCTGGGAGATCGTGGGTTCGATTCCCACCAGAGTCAGTTATTTGTGGAATTGTTGTGCCTCGACTAGCTCCGATCCAGAGTGAAATTTACTATGGGCTCAGTCGGGAAGACAGGCCACACCGTCGAGTTTCATCCCTGAATGTGCCTCTGAGAGTGTTGTTCAAATTTGCTGAACAACACTGCAGGTGTCTGTGTATCTCTCGGGCCTGGTTGACGCTGGAATATTTCACGAAAGTAAGTGTAGAGTAGAGCTCTGTCATACAGTCAAGGGAAATCCGTAGCATCCTCTTCATCATTATCATCCTCGTCGATCAGCATGAAAAAGACGTCCCAGGGAGTTTATTGCGCACCCATGGTGACCTCAGTTCCAATTATCTTTCCTCGACTATGACCTTGGTTTGGCTGTGTCGGGGTCATCAGTATCGACAAATTCGTGGGAACTGTCGCTAGACGGACCAGGTAGCGCCCTCCGAAGATCTGGTTGCAAGGTGAGGCGACTGCAGGTGGAAATCTAAACAAATTTTGGCGGTGCTTTATCAACTACTTTTCAAATTTCTCCGAAAAGGGCTCACTCCCGCTAGCTCCGCGTTTAATTAGTTACTGTCGTCGGTAAGAGGTGGGGTGGAGGGGGGGGGGGGAGGGGGAGGGGGGGAGCTTATAAGGTGGTGTTCTGCTATGTTGTTGGGTCAGAACAAACGCCACTAAACACCGACGAAGTGACTCTGCAAAGTGCAGGGTCTCCGCTGGTGTGTTGCCCTGTGACGAGTTGACACTGACTGCTCCCGCTGGTTTGACGGTACCAGGGCTGTGGCGGGAAGGGGTGGGTGTGGGTGTGGAGTGGGGGTGGGGGTGGGGGGCTGTGGTTGTAAACGGAGGACGGAATGAGCGGCGTGGGTGCGAACACCACTGGACGGGAGGGAGGAGGGGGGGGGGGGGGGGGGGGGGGGGGAGGGGGGGCGGCCCTTTAGGTCTATTCCCTTTAGGTCTATTCCTTCGAGGTCTATACCCTTTAAGTCTGTTCCTTCCAGGTCTATTCCCGTTAGGTCTACTTTATGTCCATTGGTTCGTAAGTGCCGCGAGATCTACTAGGAACACCTTTTCTTTTCCTCCGAGGTCTACTATTTCACATCTAATTTCCTATAATAGCATAAGAGCACAATGTATAATATTTACACATTATAATCTTTATTAATGTTCTCGTAAAACTGGTGTTTAAAAATGGTTAAAAACGAAAGTTCCATCAAGGAAAATTTTGTGTTTTATCTGTTTTACACGGTCTATTGCAGTTTGACTGTGAGAGCAATTGCGTCCATGTAAGACCAGATGTCTCTGGCACCGTTTCTGAATTGCTGCAGTGTTCTTGTCAGGCGTTCTTCCTTCATTCTTGCAGCTCTTTTTCTCAGTGGAGGAGCATTTCCCACCTGTAGTAATCGAAATCGGCTATACTAAATACTAAAATGCCACCGGCTTTTAAGGAATACACTAAACAGTACGTGAGTAGATTTAAAGGTCCTCTATTGGCGGTACTGTAATGTCTACTAATAGACTTGGAAGGAATAGACTTTAAAAAAAAAACACGTAGACTTACAGGGAATAGACTTAAGAGGATTTTCATTTTGCGGTGACATCAATGAGTAGATCAACCGGGAATAGACCTATAGGTACCTCCCCGAGGAGGGGGGGGGGGGGGGGGGGGGGGGGGAAGATAAGAAAGAAAAGAAACTGGTGCTTTATAGAATGTAATGATTTATTCAGGTATGTAACGCGTTACTCCCAGATGAAATAAGTAATACAGTTGCTGTCCGTGATATATAGATAACATTTATATAAATTCACAGCAGCGCAGTTCTGTAAATAATGATGGTAAACTATGGAGGGAGTTATGCTTGGTGAAATTTTGTAGAAAAATACGGGGTTTACGGGGTTGGGGAGGAAAGGTTGAAGGGAGAGGGATGTGAGGGAGAGAGAGGGTGGGTTTGCGGAAGGGTGCGTGGGGAGGGGGGGGGGGAGGGGAGGAGGCAGGGTGTTTGGTGGCGCCTTACCATGCCAGTATATACACTTCCCCGGGAAAGGTAGCCCGATTTTCATGCAGTAAAATCTGTTGTGACAATGCTGTATAAGTAGACAGGAATACAACGCTGCACAATACGATAGAATACAACGCACTCTGGTAGAATACAGTACATTTTTTTTTAAATGCAACACAACACGACCAACACAATAAAAAAAAAATGCAATACACGACAGGACAATACAACACAACACCACATAATGCAACCACGACGACACAACAGTGCAGCACAGTACGAAATACAACAAGCTACACCTCAGTGCAGCACAGTACGAAATACAACAAGCTACACCTCAGTGCAGCACAGTACCAAATACAACAAGCTACACCTCAGTGCAGCACAGTACCAAATACAACAAGCTACACCTCAGTGCAGCACAAAACAATACGATGCAATTCGATGCAAAACTACACACTACAGTGCAAGACAAGACTATACCACTCAACGATGCAATACAAAACAAAAATGATATATACTACAAACAGCACAGTACATTACAATGCAAACACAACCGTGCAGCTACAGCATAAAATGCAGTACTCTAAATACATTACGTCATAAGACAGCACAATGCGAGACGACACGACAGCAAACACAACAAAGCAATGCTTTACAAAGTACAAAACACAACATTACAATATAAGACAACGAAACACAAACATTACAACACAATGCAACAAAACACAATATTACAATACAACACAACACAAACATTACAATACAACAAACACATTACAATACAATACCACAAACACAATAATTATTACAATACAAAACACAAAATTACAATTCAACACAACAAAACACAACATTACAATACAACAAAACACAACATTACAATACAGCACAACAAAACACAACATTACAATACAATACAAACCTGACGTGTCGTTGCTTTTCTCCGACAAATGACATGCTCCCAGCTTTGATACGGCTCGTGCTGTGTGACTTACAGCAAATACCGTGAATTGAAGGACTGACAGAAAAAGCCGTAGGCAGAGCCTCAGTATAGTGCAGGAATACTTCAACTGACGTTGTTTCATCCGCATAAGAGAAAGTGTCATCCCATCTGGAATTCATCCCTTGGTTCCCCCCCCCCCTCCACACACACACACACACACACACACACACACACACACACACACACACACACACACCTCCGTCTTCACCGCCCCCTTTTTTTCTTTTTTCTTTTTCTTTGTAATCATTTGATATCTCCGTTAAGGCGGTAAGGTTTTCGTTTGCGTCATTCAGTTTGTTAATTGGGTTGTTTGTCTGTCAGCAAGATTAAAACAAACAAACAAACAAACAAAACTGCACATGTGAATCATGCTCAAGGGAACGATGGAATGGAAGCCAGGGACGAAGCCATGAAATTTCTAGTGCGGATCCGTTGTGCGGATCATGATCACATGACGGGTACAGGATCCGTACGGCATGATACGAACATGAACACTGCGATCTTAATATAATAAATTATTAACTATACATAGATGTATACTTACTTATAAACTTTGAAGAATGTTTTCATGAAATATGAAAACTTTGTGATGCTAAATACGTCCACATGTCGTATTTTCAGTATCAAAAAAAAAAAAAAAAAATCTACGGGGAGAAACTCTGAGTCAGTACCACACAATTTTGCTCCCTTTGACAAGAAAATAATTTGATTTTGTACTTTAAATCGACTCATAGGAAAGATCCGTGGTTCGTGTCACTATAAGCACAGGCCAGCACTCTCCCGAGTTATGTATTATATTGAAATAATATGATATAATAATAATAATATGAAATATTCGGTGCGTTCGTGTGTGTGTGTGTGTGTGTTGAACTGAAAGTCCCTTTCCGTTTTTTCGATTTAGTTATTTACCGATGCATTTGTTCGTTCATTTATTGAAAAAATCATTCATTCTTCGATCTCTGTTTCGTTTTTATTTATCTATTTAATCATTTATTTACTGAACATTCATTTGTGTTTCAATGTTTTTCTTTACTTGTCACCATTCATTAAATTCTTTTATATTTATTTACTTATTTATTTCGTTTCTTTGTAACTAAACAAACGTGCTTTTGCAGAATCGTATCCACCCCTCCCCCTTCGACTCCAAGCCTCCCCCCCCCTCCCCCCCCCCCCCCTCCCCACTGCCTTCACTATCCATCAGTTCGATCCCGATCCGTACTTTCGGTGTGCCGTCGTTCAGAGCTGGATGGAGGGGGAGGAGAGAGGAAGACAAGGAGGGAGGAGGGGGGGGGGGAGGGGGAGTAGTGTCATCTTCTAATCTTGATGGAAGAGACTCGGGAGTGTGCCGAGAGAAATGGATGGCACATTTTGCTGTATCCTTGCCCCTGCCAAAGAAACCCCGGTCTGTTTACGCGCTCATTTGTCAGAGAGGGCTGGAGGACCCGGGACCGAAAAGCAGACAACGACAGAGAGAGAGAGAGAGAGAGAGGGGGGGGGGGGTGGAGGAGAGAGAGAGAGAGAGAGAGAGAGAGAGAGAGGAGAGAGAGAGAGAGAGAGAGAGAGAACTCAGAAACCTTTTATTCGATCAAGGATTGAGATTTTAGGCAGTCTGTTCATCCCATCTATGTGTGTGTGTGTTGTGTGTGTGTGTGTGTGTGTGTGTGTGTGTGTGTGTGTGTGAGAGAGGAGAGAGAGAGTCGAGAGAGAGGAGAGAGAGGTTCCCGAGGGAGGGGGAAGAAATGGGAGCGGTAGGGAAAAAAAACTGAAGAGGAAGATGGAAAGGGGGATTTTAAGCCTAAAATCTTGATATAACAGACGAGAGAGAGAGAGAGAGAGAGAGAGAGAGGAGAGAGAGAGAGAGAGAGAGAGAGAGAATCCCGACGAAGGAGAGAGAGAGAGAGAGAGGGGGGGGGGATAGAAGAAGAAAACCAAAAGAAGGGTGGATAGGGAATTCTAAGTCTAGAATCTTGTTATAACGGAATAGAGAGAAGCGGAGATGGGAAGGGGGGGGGGGGGGGGGGGGGGGGGGGGGGGGGGTAGGGAAACTGAGAGGAAGATAGAAAGGGGATGTTAAGATCGAAATTTTGACGTAACAAAGGCGAGAGAGAGAGAGAGAGAGGGGGGAGCATGCGGTAAGAGGGGTGGTGGAAAATGGGAGATATGGGGGCAGCGGTTTTTATGACTGGTATCTTGGTTTAGCGGAAAGAGAGAGAGGGAGGGAGAGAGAACTCAGAACTGAATGTGAGAAATGAAAATGGGGGTGGTAGAGGCTTGTGTAGGTTAATGAGGAGTTCAGGGTAGTGAAAAGACATGGGGGGAAGGGAAGGGGGGGGGGAGGAATAAGTGGGGGAGGGGGTGATGGAAAAGTTGGATATCTTCCATATTTCACATTTCACTATCATTCACCTAAATACGTGAAATGAATTCATGATCAAAGTATATTAGCAACACACACACACACACACACACACACACACACACACACACACACACACACACATCACGCACTCACGCATGCATGAATATACGCACGCACGCACGCGCGCGCGCGCGCACTCACACACACACACACCACACACACACACACACACACACACACACACACACACACACACACACACTATAGGTATCAAAGATCTACGTAACGTAAACAAGCAAGAATTAGTAGGCTATAAATTTATGAAGCCATCGTAATCAACCTGATATTTCCTTCTAACATATGTAACCTTATTCCTGTTGTTTGTATTGGTTGTTTTCAGCAAAAAAAGTAGAAGTACTTTCAATGATTCCTTTGGAAACTTAGGCCAGATATCTGTATGAATGGCACAGTCAAAGAAAAACGATGCTCATTTTCAAGATGACCCACGCAAAATAAGTAGCTTTTATCGTCAGGCATGGTCCATGTGCCGATGCACAGAACTGCTAAGTGGAAAAAAAACTTTTAACTGAGGAATGGCCACACTTAAACAACACATATCAATATCATGAATATATTTGTCTTTTTCAAAAACAGTCATGGATTTTCTGTAAGCGATGTATCTGTCTAAGTTCTAAGGTCTAAAAGGTCCATTCCTTTTCTTCTTTTTTTTCTTCTCTTTTTATAAAGCAATTGACTGATGTCTGTGAAAGCAAATACAAAATATCTATAACACCAACAACCTGCCGTAGCAAAACAATACTGAAACCAGTTTCTTACAACATTTCTCTACTTTTGAAACGCATTTTTTTTTTTGGTCAGATATGTCTAATTCGAGCAAGATATGTAAGTTTTTGTGATCGTCCATCAACAGCCATTTGAAACTGTTTAAACCAGAGTCCTCAGCATGCAACGTAGGAATTAACATACAATGAGTATCTACCTAATGACTTGGAACCAGCTGGAGAAAAAAGCCCAGGACAGAGATACCTGGAGGTCCTTGTTTCGCGGCCTGTACCCCAGGAGGGGTAATAGGCGATGATGATGATGATGATGATGAGTATCCACCTAGATCTCCATATATCATCCTTCAAACACCCACGAACCTCTCACGTGCCATTAAGTATACTTTCTTTAATATGTGAAAGTCTGCTAAACCTCCAGACCTCTGAAGAGTATGATATTAATAGTATTGGCTGGATCCCCACATAACAGACTTTGGAGAAAAGAAGGGTACTTGATGGTATTCTTTATACTTTTTGAAAAACATTGCAAAGCTGTACAGTAGCTTTCTTTCCTTTTACGGTCAAGTACATTCAACATTAATCATAGTTGTGAAATCAAACCCTAAGCAACTGTAATTTTGCCATAAGAGAACCATTTATCACGTCTTTCGAAGACTTCCCGTTTCCCTCCCCCGTTCTGAACTTCATGAACTTCGTCTTTTCCAAATAATCTTATATTATTGAAGCATGTTTGTGAAATACTTAATTAATTGTTTGGACCACTTGTGTAACTGAAAACAGAACTACATCACTGGCAAAAAATACTGTATGGCACTTGGCAATAGCTGCACGCTGTGTTAAGCTGTTTGATCCCACGTGTTTTCCCAACTGATTTATAAAGTTTGAAAAGAACGTGGGGCTCAAAACGCAGCCAAGTCTTACTCCTATTGCGTATTTGAACATCTGGGGCAGCTCATAGTTTGATCAAACCCACAACAGCAAAGAACTGTTTATTACTTTGCACGACGTGAAATAAATCTCCATTTGCCCCCACCCCCACCCCACCCCCATCCCCCACCTTTCTTTTTTCTTATGTTGTCTAACACTTTGTTACGACGTACAAAATGGAATGCCTTTCAAAATCAACGGGGAAAAAATCATTATACTTTTATCGCTTTCGTGTTGATACATTTATGGATGGCAGCACACACACAACGTGAAGATATGTTTCGAAATTCTGTCCGTTTTCTGAAATGAAGTTATTCTTAGTTAGCCAGGTGTAAAATCTTGCCTTTGATATTGACACATAACACTAAGCTATGATGCTTAGTAAAGATTATGCTCTGTAATGATCTGCATTTCCGGAATTACGTTTCTTAAATACTGGTATGATAATTGATTTAATCCATTCACGAGGATAAACCATTCTATCAAAAACGGTATTTATAGAGTTTTCACACACACACAAAAAGTTCTGAACAGTGTTTAACACTTCTGCAGAAATACTTCTCTTCCATTAGCTTTTTTTTTTCTTAAATTTAGTAATCACTTGAATGATCCCTGATGAAATGACCTGATTCCTCGTATATGTCGACTTCAATGAATTGTACTCATCGCTGTTGTTTTGAAAACCGCTTGTGAAATGCTTGAACCAATCATTTGAGATAATATTGAAATTTTTCGATTTAGTCCGAAAATGAGACGAGTCGCGATTTTCTTTCAGTACCGCGTCTGCGTGTTGCTAAAATGTGTGTGTGTGTGTGTGTGTGTGTGTGTGTGTGTGTGTGTGTGTGTGTGAGAGAGAGAGAGAGAGAGAGAGCGAGTCGCTAAAACGTGACAGAGGTGGAAGGAGGAGGGAGGAAAGGAGAGGGGGAAAGGGGGGGAGGGGGTCAGGAAAATGAAGGGGACGTGAAGAGGGTGGGGGAAGGGGAGGGGATGACAGAGAGGGAACCAGAGAGGGGGAAGGGGGGGGTTCTAAGTCTAGAATGTCGACAGCACACACACGCACGCACGCACGCGCGCGCACACACACACACACAAACACACACACACACACACACACACACACACACACACACTGAATGACTGACACATGTTTCTTGTCAGATTAATCTTAGGTTTTAATCACACGTGCACAGGCATACATAGAGCACGCATGCACGCGCGCGCGCGCGCGCACACACACACACACACACGCACGCACGCACGCACGCACGCATGCACACACACACACACACACACACACACACACACACACACACACACACACACACACACACTGAATGACAGAAACCAGTTAATTGTCAGATTAAGCTCAGGTTGTAATCGTATATGCAGATGCATACATAGAACATGCACACCCACACCCACACCCACCTATACAGAGAGAGAGACAGACGGTCACACAGACAGACAAAGACAGTCACACAAACGCGCGTGTCTTACGCCACATATGTTTGTTCATCCTTTCTTTCTTTCTTTCTTTCTTTCTTCTTATTCTTCCTTTTAAAAAAAGTAAACTAGTATTTTGTACCCATCCATAATTCGTCGTTTAGTCCGTGCATTCCCTCCCTCCCCTCCCGAGCACGGTTCGACGGTCAATGAAACTGCTACTGTCTCCAAGTGAAAAATGCGGTGGTCGCTCAAGATGGCGAAGAAACAAAAGTAAAAAGAACAATCGTTTTGAAAATGGTATACCAATGGACAAACACCGCAAAAAGTTATTGACATGCGCAGTCCTTGACCGGTTGTTGAATGAAACTCCTGCTTATAAAAGACGTTAGACCTAGCAGGGGCTTGGCGAGATACTTCAATGTTCATGACAGAGAACCCTTTTCCTTGGAACAATGATAACGGATACGGAGATGGCAGAGAACGGTTGGAAGCTAAAACAACATTTTGGAACTGGAACACCTGTCTGCCCCCAGCCATCCTCGAGAGGTGCATACTTTATGCATTGTTCAACGTGCGGGATGGAGTTCACCCGTGCACATCGTGCGAACCACACGGTGGGTTCCAAGGCTCGAAAGACTCTTCGCTCCATCTTCCGATCGATGTGGGCACAGCTTTTATGGTCCGAGAGAGCGCGGATGACGACACAGACACAGGCCAGACAGATAATGCATCCGAAGCCATCATGCCCCAGCTCTGATGTTTGATGCCCGCCTTCCTGTCGGCACCCCGATCATCTTTCCAAACATTTCAAGTTGATGGTTCCCAATTTAAAAGACTGCAGCTTGGAGATGACTTGGGGGAGAGGGAATCTGTGAAGTTATAAACACCCCTTTGAAGTTGGGAGTCCACCTTCTCAGGATGATTGTGGTAATCTTGTGCGTCTACCTGACTTCTGTTTTGAAAATTCTCGAACAATGGTTGAGTGCTAAGGTTCTTTGAGGAGTTTTTTTTGTGTTGCATTAATTGCTTGTAGAAAAAAAAGAATATAATAGAAAACGTTGTTTTTTTTTTATTTAGTTAGTTTGGAAAGCAGCTTTTACAAGAGTGACACGTTAAAAAAAAAAACCCCAACAACTACTACTACGAAAAGTACCAAGAAGACTTGCACAAAAACATACACAAAAAACCGGATCTAATGTAAGAGTTACTTACATCAAGTGTAACTATTACTCTTTGTATCACTGACATCGGGATCAAAATTTGATCAACTTTGATTGTTCCCGTGATGACATTTTTTTTCTTCTTCTTTTTTTTTTTTTTTTTTTCGTTTTTTCTTTTTTTTTTTTTTTTTGGTTGTCTTCCTTGTTGGTGGTGGTGTATTAGCGAGATCAGATCCTGATCTTCCCGTGTGGAGACCAAATTGACCATAATTTCATTTTTTTTTCTCTCCATTAGTTTTGTTCTTTTAATGTTTATCTTCCCCGGACTGCTGTGCGAAAAGAGGATTTGTGCAGAATTTATCAGCACACCTTTGTCGCTGGTACATTTTATGTTAACGATTTCCACAGCAATTGCTGTCAAAAGCTTGTTGCATTATTTTGTCGGGAATCTGCTTTGGTAAGAATCTGGACATTAGCAGAAAATATACCATGACAAACGGCCTTCAGTATACTGTCAGGCCTGATGAGGGGAGGGCAAGTTTGTAACACTCAGCATGAGACCTCACTGATGTGTGTTGTAAGCCATTCAAACGGATGTGCAGGTCGCTGCCCCGCTCACGTGCATTTGATTGGACCATGCCCACAAGAATGCGGGGCATCCTCTTACATTCTTTTGAAAGTCAGGCTTTTTTTTGTTGTTGCTTTTGTTTTGTTGCTTGACTACATCTTGCATTGTATGTAAATTATTCTTTGATTATTATATATATATATATATATATATATATATATATATATATATATATGTGTGTGTGTGTGTGTGTGTGTGTGTGTGTGTGTTGGTGTTGTTTTTCTTCTGTCAACTAAACGCTCTGCCATTCTCTCTCTCTCTCTCTCTCTCTCTCTCTCTCTCTCTCTCTCTCTCTCTCTCTCTCTCTCTCTCTCTCTCCTTGTTTAAGCGTCTATGTGTCTTGCCATGCTTGTTTTCATCCTTGTAGTTCGTTTATGAATCTATTATTGCAACATAACTAAAAACCAAACTGTACTCATTAAATTAAGAAGGAGGTGTAGAGCAAAGAAATGAACGACACTCAGCAAAAAGGACTGGATTCTGTTGCATTAGGGTCCTTGAATTGCCAGGGTCTCGGGTATCGCTTTTTTCAGCTTTTAAAGAAAAAGTGCGCGGTGTGTATTTTTACACGACTTTTGCGTTTGCCTCTGTCTCGATCAAGAGGCATCGCAACACTCTTCAATAGCAATTTTGAATTCAGACTAAAGAAACTCATCAAAGACGTTCAGGGTAGTTACATAATACTTATATCTGACGCAGGTGGAGAAGAATGAGCATAGCTAATATATACACAGATCAAACACAGAAAAACTGCTCCTCCATAAAACCACAAAACTCCAAAACAGAGCTAAACAGCCGCATCTAATCATATTAGGGGCACAAATTATTATTTTTTTGATCATAGCATTGATCTATAAGAATTAGAAATTTATTAAAGCTCTGGCACACGAAGAAGTTCTTGAAATGAGGTCAAGGCCAGAACTAGTCGTGAAATGGAGAGATTGAACGTAGACACAAGGCCCTACACCTAGAGAAAACCGACATCTTTCAGTCAAAACGGAATAGAGGTTGTGTGTGTGTGTGTGTGTGTGTGTGTGTGTGTGTGTGTGTGTGTGTGTGTGTGTTGTGCGTGCAAGCGTGCGCGCGTGTGTGTGTGTATGTGTGTGTGTGTGTGTGATGCTTGAATTACTCATAACAGAGAAGATGTATTATCTTGTTTTGATACAAAACAAATCAATGTTGTGTGTTTGTGTGTGAATGTGTCCGTGCGTGCATGTGCGCGCGCGCGCGCGTGTGTTTGTGTGTGTGTGTGTGTGTGTGTGTGTGTGTGTGTGTGTGTGTGTGTGTGTGTGTGTGTGTGAATCACTAATACTGAAGACGCAGATAGTTTGTTTTGAAATAGAAGCAATCAATCCTTAAAAAGACTTTTGTACTTGTCAGGTTTGGGAAATTGAATTCTATTTTTGAGAAGTAACAGATACGTAATTCATGTTAATATAATCATCAAAAGACTTCGGAGAACATACTCATTACTGTCTTAAACAGATATACCACAGATACAATCCTAAATAATGAAATTTGGTTTACAATTTTAGATAAGTTAATTATAGATGTGCTGATTTTGAAAATGAAGGTGGAGACGATTATATCCAGCTCTAGAAAAACAAAACAAAACAAAACAAACAAAAAAAAAAAAAACCCAGGAAGAAATGAAAAAGAGAGACACATTAAAACGGAAATGCATGACTCAGAAAGCACAAGTCATTTATCGAGATGAGAAGTTGTGTTCTGGGGAAAAGGAAAGGAAGACGGAAGGAAAGAAAGAAAGAAAAAGAAATCAGCAAGTATAGCGAAACAAAGACTAGCGAAGATATGTTAAGATCTGTGCTACATCGGAAAAACGCACAAATACTTCAGCTCACTGAATGAAAACTATACACGAACTGATGTTACAACTAGGAACGAATCACGGACCAACATTAACTGAAACGGAGGAAACGTAAGACAAATAAGCAAACAAATATGGAAACATTCGTCAAAACAAGAAGTGGATAAAACTGAACTTGACAAATATGTAAATACTCTGTCAAAACTACGTGGAGCCGAGGCTGGCCAGTCAGAGAAATCAAAAACATTAGGAGATGTAGCCAAAATCCTGGAATGTATGAAGATGACAAAAAAAGGGGTCTTGGAAAGGTGGCGTAAATGTAAACTTTTGAGTTGAGTGTATAAAAAAAAAAGAAGAGACGCGGAGAGAATACTTGATGAATTGGAAATCATTTCAGTTCTAAATGTGATGTGTTCCAACATCCCATATTCCAACCTGTACTGAAGATAGAATTGAATTTTTTTTTAAAATCAGTAAATGAAGTTGGCTTTCATTTCCTGCATATGCATAGGAGGAAAAGAACAAGATGTTATTTAATTCACTGCGTAAAAGATGAATACTTACTTGGCTCACGAAAGCTTTTGATTTGGTCAGTTGTTTTTGATGTTTGACCCTTTTTGGAGGTTCGGGAAAAGGGTGCAGCAATGGATATAATTCATTTCATAAAAAGCTTAAGTCTTCTGTGATAGTGCATGGGAAAGTATCCTCAGCCTTCATCACTGAAAAAGGCCTGCACCAATGGGGATCATATATTCATGTCTTTGTACTGAAGTACTTACTACTGAAATAAGCCAAAATCAGGATAATCAAAACGTATCCAAGCTATAGGATTTAGGATGAATCCATTTTCAGACCATATTACCTTTAGACTGGAAGGAGGTAAGAAGTCGTACAAGAAATCGTTTACGAACTTTATTAATTTGAGCAGATAAAGTGTTAACATTAAAGTTGTTTTTTTCTTAAGAAGTTCAATATTTAGCACGTGTTCAAACGAACAAGCGCTGCCCAAAAATATGTTTACCCCACCGTAAATGAATTAGCAATTCCTTCATTTACAATTCAGAGCCTGAGATTATAAATTATCTGCTATTACATAAGTTCATGTGACAGAGAATTTTTAGACGTTAGAAATTATAATCAAAACATGGCTAAGGTGTAATGCCAGTTGTTAGAACAGCAGTGTTCTCTCTCTTTCTCTGTCTCTCTCTGTCTCTCTCTGTCTCTCTCTGTCTCTCTCTCTCTCTCTCTCCTCTCTCTCTCTCTCTCCACACACACACACACACACACACACACACACACACACACACACACACCTCATTGATATATTCCGCTGTCTGCAGAAAGTTTCCCCTAATACTGATTCCATTGGCCAGGGGAGAAACGTGACGCGGCCAGTTGTTAGCACTAAAAATAGCACATGCCAGCACAAAAAATAGCATATGCCAGCACTAAAAATAGCACATGCATTTTAGCCGGGCCTGGCTTTGTCAGCAACTCCCCACCCCACCCTCACCCCCTCATTGCAGTTTCCGTCTTCCCTCCTGTGTGGAGGGACAAAGAAGACTGGGGGGTTGTATTTCTTCTCTATCCGCCCTCCTCCCTAATAGACAAATGGTGCTGTTTGGAGTGATTAACATCATATTCTAAATGAAGTCCAGGGGTTATGAATAATTAGAGAGATAGACAGATAATTAGACAGGTAGATAGATAGGGATAGCTAGATAGAAAGGGATAGATAGATAGTTAATCAGAGGTTGAGGAATATGAAATTAACTAGTATTTTCATGGTTTCATGTTAACCAGTATTTTTCATTCTGCCGAACTTAACGGTTTAGAAAGGAAGGCAAAATTTCGCTGGAAGAGGCAACTTTAGCTCTGAAAAAAATATGAAAAACAGTAAAAGTCCAGGAAAAGACGGGTGCTGACTTTTTAAAGAGTAACGAGTAAAGAATGTGCGTTGTTTAGATACTGGTAAAGCGAATGATTTAGCAAGAAAGCAGAGCGTTTCCTGGAGGAGACAATTTTAGCACTAAAAAATATGAAGAACAATAGACATCCACGAAAAGTCGGGTGCACTGCCGAATGTTTAATGTACTTTTGGGACAGGATAGTCTGTTTTGTTGTCAGGGCTCCTGATGCATGGTTTTGAAAAATGTGAGCTTTCTTGCTTTTAAAGAGAAACAGTGATATATATGTATAGTCCAAAAAAAGGACAAACCATGTTGCAGATCGATATCATGCTAAATTTAGTGGACAAAATTGGGTCATTATGCATTTCAGATTGGTTTCGAATATTTCTGTCAGAGTTAATTATAGAAGATCATACTGATTTCATAGAAACAGATATACTGTGGGACAATCTAAGAGTCATTTATGACTCAGTTGCGTGCCTAGAACACAGTTTACCAGGATCGTACTGAATATAGATTTTGATAAGGCATTCGATTCAGTTCGCTGGGATTTAATGCTTGAAGTTTTGAGGGCGTAATGGTGCAAGACAGGAATATGTTAATAGATTAAAACATTTTATAGAAATATTACATCATGTGCTCAAGTAAATGGACAAGTCTCCGAGTGGTCTGATGTAGAATGAGGATGTAGGCAGGGTGACCCACTCTCACCTTATTTATTCATCTGTGGGTTGAAATATTGGCGATAATGATGCGCAAAAATGAACATGCACAAGGTATACTATCAATAACATTAAACTAAAGCTTTGGATGTGCAATGATACTGAATTTCGTTAAGCAAGGGATAAGAAATCAGATTTGTACTGTTATAGTGAATACGTTTGGTTTTAAATCAGGTTCGCATATGAATCTTCAGAATACAAGCGCAGTCTGGTTAGGCGGCTGTACTCCATTTTGAAAGGGTGTGCAATCCACCAAAATGAAAAAAATTCAGAGGTTACCAGTGGTTTGCAAAAACTGTTAATACATTGAATGCTCAGAAAAGGTTAGCAGAAATCATTTGCTTAAAATGTGGGCGATAATGGGGTCACTTATGGCTTTTGCTGCCCATCCAACAAACATGTAGGGTTTTTTCAGTCGTTTCAACATTATTGTTATATTTTCGTATGGAATGATAATATAAACAGAAAACAGTGTCTAAAATAGATATATAAAAAGGTGGTATTTGACGTTCAGAATTAAAACCTAATGAACTTGGCTTGGCTGCAGAAATTTCAAATGACAAAGCATAGAGGGATAGGCAATTCAATGGTATTCATTCATTGTTGAATGATTTACAGATACATGAACGTGAAATTGTCTTGGCATTTTCAAAATTTAATGTATTTTAGACAGAACATTTTGATGCGTGAAGAGAATTTTACTATGACGTTGATAGCAGAAACTTCGGTGAACTCCTTGCAGGACACTGTGGGACAGAAGCATATTGCAGGCAAAACATGGATCAGTTAGGGAGCGTATAGCGCAGGGCATTTTTTGCTTTAACATACCGATACTTGAAAATGGTCGGTATATTTCATACAAACAGTGTAACAACAATATATTACAACATAATTGTTGTTTCTTTCTGTGGCTTTAAATCAGCAATATCCAATTATACGTGCAAGACATAATTGTTAACAACAATAACTGTCTTGATTTGTTAACTTATTTTAAAGAGGTGACATCTGCATTCAAAGGGTGAAATGATACTTTGATATACTTGTTGATAATTATACTCGTATCAAATATTTTACAAAACGGGATTTAAAAAACTTATCTTCACAAGATTTCTGATGTTAGAACGAAAAAGTTTCAATTCAAAGTAACGCACAGATTTCTGCGGATAGCTCTCATTAAAAAGATGGGTGTGTTGGATTGTGTGATCTGAGTAAGTTTGAAAAACAGCAAAGGGTAGTATCGCCATACACTGTTATTCAAAGTTTCAGAAGATGTTGAAAAAGGCAATCAATGACAAGTGTCACAATGTAATTTTGCGTAACAGAAACGTTGGCCGTACGTGGATGCGATGACAGTATAACATGATCCCCCTTTTTATTTTATTATTAGCTAAATAATATGTGTATCGTCTAAACTGAATGGAAAATACGCCCGAGATGCAAGGGTTTATGAACAATTCAAAATACCTGCGCAAAATTAAACCGTTCATAGCTCGCAAGAATTTTGTGCATGCTGTATATATTACTGAATGGATTTCACACCACATTTTTCTCATGAATACAAGATAAAAATGAGGTTTTTGTTTTCCTTCTGTATTTGTTACCACCTGGATTGATATCTCACACTTTGTTCATAAAAAAACAAGATAAAACCGAATTGTTAATTGTTTTTCACGTACATTTTCTTTTCCTCCATCGTGTCTGGGATTCCAAAGAGAGTGTTTGTATTCAGATCCACTGTAAATTTTTCTTAACACCGACGTCATTAACACATTGTGTGTGTGTCATGACATCCCATCCTCATTGTGTTCAAGACAAGAGATCTAATCAAACTTTCTGTATCTTTTTTTTTTTTCTTGCTGTTTCTTGCCTGCCTCCTTTACCTCTCTGTCTCTAAACCTTTCAGTGTTTTGTTTTCTGTTTTTCTTTCACACGTTAATTCCTTCTTTTTTTTTTTTTTTTTTTTTAGCTGGGTGAATTATCATCGTGTATGTACAGATCATACCTGTGTGTTTACATGTCATATGTCTTACGCTGTATAATGAATTTATCAAACAGATTCAAAACGTTACTTATTCAGTGGAGTATGTTGACGCTTAGTTAGCTAGTTTCTGGCCTAAAGTAGGCGCCGAAGATCACGTCTACTTCACTGCATGCTGATGCGCACAGTTGGTCGGACGCCAGTCTGTCATAAACGTTCCCATACATACACAGAATTATAATTTTGGCGGCGATGTTTACTTTTATGTGTGTACAGATTTGATGTGAGATCGTGTCTGGCATGTTTCACGACTGTATTTTATGTTTGCACATGCTGTCTCCAGATTGCACCGGGACCTTTTTTTCCCGTGTGACATTTTTTTTTTCTTTTTTTTTTTTTTTAAACATTTATGCGCAGGAACCGTTCCTGTAAATCAACTTAACATTTAGATACAATCAAATCAGTCCTACAAACGAACTCGGTTAAAATCCCTAGAGAAGGAAGGGAAATCGTTGTGTGTATGTGTGTGTGTGTGTGTGTGTGTGTGTGTGTGTGTGTGTGTGTGTGTGTGTGCAAACGTGCATATATGAGGTGTGTGTGTGTGTGTGTGTGTGTGTGTGTGTGTGCGTGTGTGTGTGTGTGTGTGTGTGCAAACGTGCATATGTGTGTGTGTGTGTGTGTGTGTGTGT
The DNA here is from genome assembly GCA_033310375.1 of Conus canariensis. NCBI lineage: Eukaryota > Metazoa > Mollusca > Gastropoda > Neogastropoda > Conidae > Conus > Conus canariensis. Next base: position 25,827,631 of record CM065743.1, read on the forward strand.
GTGTGTGCGCGCGCGCGCGCGTGTGTGTGTGTGTGTGTGTGCAAACAATGTGTCGGAGATAACTTGATTTTTGTTGATTTTCCAGCTATGCAGGCCGATGGGTAGGGAAGGTGGTGGGAAGGGGCAGAGAGAGAGAGAGAGAGAGAGAGAGAGAGAGAGAGAGAGAGAGAGAGAGAGAGAGAGAGAGAGAGAGAGAGAGAGATTCAGATTTAGATACCTTATCGTGTTTTGGCATGGGCATATAAACATGTGTGGACTTGGATCGTACGTGCCTGTGCATGCGTGGTATTTGGTGATAATGATTCTTAGAGTTTATGTTGAATGATAATAAAGATGTACATTTGCGTGAGCAGGTCAAGCACTATACACTTCTCTTGATTGATTGACAGCTGTGATATACATTTTGTTGCATAGTCTGAATATAGGTCACTCAGCGAAAAGGAAATGAGAGGGATAGAAAGACGGGGGAGGGGAATAGTTGGTAGTGATGCAATGGGGGTAGGAAGAAACAAACCGAGACCGAGAGAGAGAGAGAGACAGAGACAGAGACAGAGAGAGAGAGAGATTTCATTCATACATAAGCCTTTGTTCCTTACGAAGAGGTACATAAACATAATGCAACAACAAAAACAAAAATAGAGTGGGTCAGAATACATACAGAGTGACGTCCTTTTCATAGCATGAGGACCTCTAAATGGTTTATGGAGAGAGAGAGAGAGAGAGAGAGAGAGAGAGAGAGAGAGAGAGAGAGATTCCGAACAACAGAAGCGCAAGGTAACGACACTACCATGCGCCATTAGAACGGTGGCGGTTTCTGCGCTACACTGGATTAATCAAAGTATCATGACTTATCTTTGGAGCAGGGCACCAAAGAACAATGTGATTTTTGTGCATAATGGCCCCAATAAATTGCTGTCATTAAAAGATCTTCATCTTTTGCGACGGACCAATCGTAATCAATCTCATAACAAGTCTAATTCTTGTCAATATGTATCTCCAACTTTGTTTTGATATCAAACTTTAAACAGGGTTCTTCTTCAGAATAGTTTCAGAAGTTATTACAAACTTAAATGTTCTTACTAGTTTGAATATTGCCAGACCATCAGTGCGGGCTGCAGTTAATCTCTTTTGAAATTTGTGAACAAAATCAGGTACACGACCAAGACCTTCACTTGATAAAGACAAAGAAAGAAGCAAGCAATCAAACAAATCCATAGTTAGGCAAACAGATGCGCCTGTTAGTTTGCCAGTTTTTCTTACATGTGGCGTCTAAACAAATTGCATATAATCAGCCGTGTGTGTGTGTGTTGTGTGTGTGTGTGTGTGTGTGTGTGTGAACATTGTAGACTGAATGTGTGTGTGTGTGTGTGTGTGTGTGTGTGTGTGTGTGTGTGTGTGTGTGCTAATATTGTAGACAGAATTTGTGTGTGTGTGTGTGTGTGTGTGTGTGTGTGTGTGTGTGTGTGTGTGTGTGTGTGAACCTTGAAATGTTTCACGAAACAAGGATCGTTATCTACCATCGATTTGTCTTCTTTTCATAATACTGTGAAACATTGTGTGTGTGTGTGTGTGTGTGTGTGTGTGTGTGTGTGTGTGTGTGTGTGTGTGTGTGTGTTAATCTTGAAATGCATAAGGTCGTTGTGAAACGGACAAAGAAACACAAAATTGTTCATTTAAACCGGTATCCTCAGCGAAAGGAGCCAAGTCTTTACACATTTTCTCCATTGCTGCACATATTGCTGTCGATTGGTAGCACACCAAATCTTATCTGTGTAACGGGTATCCTAAAGCAAACTGTATCTAACTTTCACGAATATTTTTTCTTTTCCAAAACGTTTCACGTATTTATTTTCTCTTACCGTTGATGACCATTCTTGCATGAACATACCAAATAGTTGCTATTTCAAGGCACATAGTGTTCCCTACTGCTTGATACCCCATACGTGCTGAAAGCCTGCACTGCAAAGCGTTTCTTTCCTGTTGTATACCTGGCACTGCTACCCTGTTTCCTTCAGCGACCGTGGTCCGTATTACATCATGACTTGAACACTCTTGAGTAATCCCTCCTCTTTCAGCTGCATCAGACGAAGCCAGCATTCTACTGATCTCATCGTGGTATTCGTGTACAGAGGGTATCTACGTAGCACGCCGTAGATCAATGCTTTTTTGTTTTTTTCCAGTGGCACACCCAGGTATCGTTTCTGTACTTTGTCCATACTATTTAGTCTGTGTAATCCCTAAACTTAAGCTGAGTAACGCAATGCTGACTGAACTTCTGCACACACAAAAATTCGAAAAAAGTTTCTCTTGACATTTCAGCGAACGAGCAAGCTAGCGAGAGAGAGGAGAGAGAGAGAGAGAGAGAGAGAGAGAGAGAGAGAGAGAGAGAGAGAAGACAGACAGACAGACAGACAGACAGACAGACAGACACAGACAGCTGTGACCGGTTTTTCTCAAGTTCAAGCTTGGTCAAATTCAAAGTCTCAACTCTATCAACTTTTGAAATGCTCGAAAGTAAGTTTTGAAAAAGAAAAGAAGAAGAAGAAGAGATAACAGAAATGGTGGAAGAAGAAGAAACAAAACAGAAATACAAAAAGTAGGTGGAAGTCGCTGTCTCGTTAGTATTGAATTGTATTTTAGACAGACGGCCTCTTTCGTATAAAACGAAGAAGCTAAAAAGAAAAACCAACAACACTAAATAAAAGGCCTCTTATTCCCCAACCCTAAGAACACACACACACACACACACACACACACACACACACACACACACACACACACACACACACACACACGTGCAGTCAAAAACGATCACATTATCATTTTCCTCATGATTGCCCTCGTGAAAAAGTTTCAGACATAATTTCACATTCAAGAGAAAGTGCGTGCATGCGCCCGCGCACGTGTGTGTGTGTGTGTGTGTGTGTGTGTGTGTGTGTGTGTGTGTGTGTGTGTGGTGTGCGTGTGTGCGTGCATGTGTTTAGGGGAGGGGGTGTGTATTAATAGCATAAAAATCTAACGATCAGTGCAAGTAATGACGGCAAAGTATAAAAGATGTGATCAGGGGAATAAAGATGGAGAGGGGGAATAGAGGTGTCTACAATCGGTTTTATACATACGTACACAACACACACACACACACACACACACACACACACACACACACACCGTTCCTAACTCCAGCCACCTATTCTTCTGTCTGCTCTCTTCCCTCCCCCCCCCCCCCAATCCCATTCCCCTCCGCAGGAGGAGACGTTTATTGCGACTATTCCTCTCCCTGATTATGTCATTATCTCACGATTGGGATCGTTACGTCTGGATCAGTTTGGATGCACTTAACCTTTTAAAAATTGTCTCGCAAAGAGCCATGCTAAATCTCCAGATTTCAGAAGCCAGTCTTATTTAATTGTCGTCAACCCCATCAAAGGAATTAAGGACACAGAAACGAAACAAAACAAAAAACAAAAAAAAACAAGTATTGAATAAAATTGTAAAAAGACATACGTAATAGCTGAAGATAACGAACAAATATTCATTACTTTGGAAACAAAAGTGCAGAAAAAGACTATACTTAAGCTGCATGATTGTGGTAAACAGAAACAAACTACAAAAGAAGTGAGTTTATTTTATCAATATATGAAAAATATAGGGCTGAAGTGTGAGTGTGTGTGCGCGCGCGCGTGTGTTTGTGTGTGTGCGCGCGCGCACGCGTGTGTGTGTGCGTGCGTGTGTGTGCGCGCGCGTGCGTGAGTATGTGCGCGTGCGTGTGCGTGTGATGTAAGATTAACGTCCCATAGCACAACGGGTTTGGGGGCGAACTGTCTGACGTATGTGGGACACAGTAAGACGGAATGCGGCGTCCGTTCCTAGATCCTCTCTCTCCGCTGGCTTACTTCAATCAGGAGCCCGTTTAGTGTGAGAAGTGACGTGAATCAGGTGCCCATTTAGTGTGAGAAATGACGTGAATCAAGTGCCCATTTAGTGTGAGAAGTGACCTGAATCAGGTGCCCATTTAGTGTGAGAAGTGACGTGAATCAGGTGCCCATTTAGTGTGAGAAGTGACCTGAATCAGGTGCCCATTTAGTGTGAGAAGTGGCGTGAACCAGGTGCCCATTTAGTGTGAGAAGTCAAGTCCTTCAATTTAACGTCGTCCTCTAAAAGTGGCTTACCTGAATCGGGTGCCCGTTTAGTGTGAGAAGTCAAATCCTTCAATTGAACGTCGTCCTCGAAAAGTGGCTTACCTGAATCGGGTGCCCGTTTGGTGTGAGAAGTCAGGTCCTTCAGTTTAACGTCGTCCTCTAAAAGTGGCTTACCTGAATCGGGTGCCCGTTTAGTGTGAGAAGTCAAATCCTTCAATTGAACGTCGTCCTCGAAAAGTGGCTTACCTGAATCGGGTGCCCGTTTGGTGTGAGAAGTCAGGTCCTTCAGTTTAACGTCGTCCTCTAAAAGTGGCTTACCTGAATCGGGTGCCCGTTTGGTGTGAGAAGTCAAGTCCTTCAATTTAACGTCGTCCTCTAAAAGTGGCTTACCTGAATCAGGAGCCCGTTTAGTGTGAGAAGTCAAGTCCTTCAGTTTAACGTCGTCCTCTAAAAGTGGCTTACCTGAATCGGGTGCCCGTTTAGTGTGATAAGTCAGGTCTTTCAATTGCACGTCGTCCTCTAAAAGTGGCTTACCTGAATCAGGAGTCCGTTTAGTGTGAGAAGTCAAGTCCTTCAGTTTAACGTCGTCCTCTTAAAGTGGCCTACCTGAATCAGGTGCCCGTTTAGTGTGATAAGTCAGGTCCTTCAATTTAACGTCGTCCTCTAAAAGTGGCTTACCTGAATCGGGTGCCCATTTAGTGTGAGAAGTCAAGTCCTTCAATTTAACGTCGTCCTCTAAAAGTGGCTTACCTGAATCAGGTGCCCATTTAGTGTGAGAAGTCAAGTCCTTCAATTTAACGTCGTCCTCTAAAAGTGGCTTACCTGAATCGGGTGCCCGTTTAGTGTGATAAGTCAGGCAGGTCCTTCAATTGAACGTCGTCCCCTAAAAGTGGCTTACCTGAATCAGGAGCCCGTTTAGTGTGAGAAGTCAGGTCCTTCAGTTTAACGTCGTCCTCTTAAAGTGGCCTACCTGAATCGGGTGCCCGTTTAGTGTGATAAGTCAGGTCCTTCAATTTAACGTCGTCCTCTAAAAGTGGCTTACCTAAAAGTGGCTTACCTGAATCGGGTGCCCGTTTAGTGTGAGAAGTCAAGTCCTTCAATTGAACGTCGTCCTCTAAAAGTGGCTTACCTGAATCAGGTGCCCGTTTTGTGTGAGAAGTCAAGTCCTTCAGTTTAACGTCGTCCTCTAAAAGTGGTATCGGAAGATGTTTTAGAGAACACAGAATGTGCTTGTACGTCTGTTTGTGTGATTATATGCTTTGACGATAGGTTATATGGACACTCGTTTAATTATGATCATGTGAGATGAGTGTTGACCTATATGGGTATGTTTGAATATACGAATGTATGCTGTGAATGTGCGTGCGTGTGAACGTGCGCGCGCGCGCGCGCGCGCGCACGTGTGTGTGTGTTGGAGACGGGGAGAGGGGGCGGAAAGTGATGGGGGAAAGGGAATGGAGAGCTGGGCTTTGGGGTTGGGGAGGATTCAGGGAAGGTGACGTGATGCTCAGTCTTCTGTGAACTTTCCGCTATATTTCATCAAAACAATTCTACTGTTGGCGTGTCGCGAATTTCCCGTGGACAGTGTTTCGTTTTAATATTGCTTTCCAGAAACTTTGATGCAGACATTTCTCGATCTCAGGTCATGATTATCAACAACAGTACACACATACGCGCACGCGTGCGCACACACACTCACTCACACACACACCACACACACACCACACACACACACACACACACACACACACACACACACACACACACACACACACACACACACACAGAGGCGGGGGGGGGGGGGAGTGCAAGAGAGAGAGAGAGAGAGAGAGAGAGAGAGAGGGAATGTGCCAGCGACCCATCTTGCAAAGACAACGAGATGGTTAACATGTAAGACGTGAGTGACAGGTAAAGAAACCAATTTCACAATGAAAAGAACATACACAAATGATGACAAGAAAAAAAAATCAGACTCTTGATTTTCAGGGATCGTACAGGAACTTAACCAAGTAGACAGAAATTTCAGACCTTTACAACTCAAGTCCATCTTCAAGATGTATTTCGCCATATCAGATAGGCACAGACATTAATCTGTTTTCCTCTCAGATATGAACAGATCAGGTAATGAAAGACGAAGTGTCGCTCTTTTTTTTTCTCCCCAGGACCAAAGTGACAGTCACGTGAAGCAGGCCTATCATTTACAGAGTTCTCTGTCTCCAATTTAATTGTAATACTCATTCATTCCCAATCTGAATTGGACAACATAGCCGTGGAAGCTGTTTATACTAATATGTATAAACAGGATTCTAACTCATGAGAATGTTTAAAACGCAGAGAGAGAGAGAGAGAGAGAGAGAGAGAGAGAGAGAGAGAGAGAGAGAGAGAGAGAGAACGTATTTTATTCATATTAGGCTACTGCTGCTAACGAAGGGGTAAACTGGTTGATACCTTTCGGACGGAAGTGAATTTGATTTTTTAGAAAAGTCTGTGATATTCATATTACTCTGTGCTGTGCAGTGGTATTTACGAAACTGTGTGAACAAAGACCAGGTTCATAACATAACGTTCCTATCAAATAATTTGCGTAAAATGTGTTTTATAAAAATAGAATTTGACTGTAATTACCGCCATATTGTTTCCCTCTGCGAACATTCCCTGAGCATTGTAACCATTGTCGTCCAGTACCCTCCACCCCCCCCCCCCACCCCCACCCCCGCCCCCACCCCCACGGTAACACAATGGTTGGACTATTTGATTCAACGCCTACCGTGCGCGGAAGAGATCAGAGCTAAGTGACAAACTCGTTCATTTGCATTGTCCTATTTGTTTGTGTCTTGCCTGAAGAAGACCTAAGATG
>CM065743.1:25839626-25842126 GCA_033310375.1 Conus canariensis
ATTTGCTTTCTGTTTTAGCCGAATCACAATACAAGATCGGCACACTTTTGCCACAATGAATTAGTACAGCACCACCATGGCCAAACTTCTACACCTGCATTGCCTTTCACTTTCTGTGCGCCCTTCAGGTAATACATGCATCATTCATCAGCCCAATTTAAGAGATTTTTTTTTTTCAAAGAGAGTACTTATATAGCGCCTATCCCCGGCCACAGACCAAGCTCTAGGCGCTTTACAATCCGTATTCTCGTTTACACAACGGGCTGCCTACCTGGGTAGAGCCGACAGAAGAGCTGCCTGCTGGCGCTTCAGTCGTTTCCCGTGTCATTCACTCAACATCGTTCATTCAGTTGAACAAGTTTTTAATTCTTTCGATTTTTCACGCAGAGTGCATTCTATACGTAACGTGTCATCCATACCAACGGCCAAACTGGCTTTCTCTTCCGAAAGTTAGTGATGAGATTTTACGTGTGTGCAAGATGCTATGCGTGCGTTCACTCACGGAACCCTGGTTTTATAGTCTCACTCGAAGGACTGTTTGGGAAATGGAGTCAGAATCAATGTTAACTCCGAGGGGAAAATCCCTCTGTACCGAAACGGCCCGGCAGAGATTCGAACCCGCAACCCCAGGATCACCAAGATTACGAGTCCGGCGCTCTACCAACTGAGCTGTTCCGACCTCTGTGGGTTCTGCATAATGGAATGAACTTCCATGGGCAGGTCGCCGTGCGCCGTCACTTTCTATTTCAAATCAAGACTAAAAACCGATTTACATTCAAAATGCCTTTCCGCTTCCCTTCATGGATGTTACGGACACGGTTGTTTTGTGTGTGTGTGGTTTTGTTGTTGTTGTTGTTGTTGTTGTTGTTTTTTGCTCTTGCTCTTGCATACTTTTTGTATTTCTGCTGCTGCATTGTGACAGTCTGTGGTGTTATCCGTGGTGGCAGTGGTGTGTGTGTTGGGCGGGGAGGAGAGAGAGAGGACGAGCAGGGGGAGGGGGGATGTTGGTGGTGTGCTGGTGTGTGTATTGATGTGCATGGGACAGGCGTGAAAGTTGACAGGTTGTAGACCGATAATTTTTTTTTTCTATTTATTTGTTTGATTTAGAAAGCGCCCTGGGCTCAGCAGATATTGGGAGCGCGTAATCCATCATCATCATCACCATCATCATTGGCATCATCATCATCACCGTCATCATCATCATCATCATCATCATCATCATCATCATCATCAACAACATCACCATCATCATCATAAACATTTCTTCTTTGACTTTTTAAATCGTTTTATCTTATTGATTATTCATTCAACATGGTATAGCATTCGATCATAACAAATAGTAAATTTTGTTTTATTTACTAATTTATTTCTTAATGGCTACCATTTGTTCATTTGTCTGGTAGTTGGTCCATGTATGGATTGACTCACTCAGAGCATTTTATACAAGGATATTTGATCATACCCCTCCCCCCCCGAAGAAAAACAAACAAAAATGATAGACTTCGTCACTCATTGACACGTTCACCGGCTTATCTGATCACATGTCGCACATACTTAAGTTCAATCGTTTACATATCCAGGCCCTGGTTAATCATTTATTGATTTATTCAGTTCTGTATTCAGGATAGTCTAACACTTCATCCAGAGCCAATGATTTATGTACACCATTTTTTTTTAAATTACTGTTCTTGTTCGGGTCCTCCTTTTTCATTACATGATGCATTGAAGTCAGGATCAGCCCAGGGAGAAAGAATGGGGGGGGTCACTACATTTTTTCCCCACAAATTACAGAGACATGTTTTCCGTCTTCAGGTGTTTGTGTGGTGAGCGTGCAAGCTGTTTCATGTGTGTGTGTGTGTGTGTGTGTGTGTGTGTGTGTGTGTGTGTGTGTGTGTGTGTGTGTGTGTGTGTGTGTGTGTGTGTGTGTGTGCGTGCGTGCGTGCGTGCGTGCGGAGGTGCGTGCGTGCGTGTATGAAATGTTAAAGTCTTATTCTAGGTATATATCGTATCAGTGTGGTTTGGCGTCAAATTTGCACGGTAGAGCAAGGCTTTTACATTCCCCCCTCCTTCTCCCTCCCTCCCTCCCCCTTCTCCCCCTGCCCCAATCAATCCACACACACCCATAAGCTGTTCGACTCTTAAGAGTACTACGTCAGCCTGTTCCATACTCAGATGATCTTGGACTCTCGTGTATTGCATATAAATGTTGTCACATAGAATTGATGCGTGCGCGCGTGCGTGTGTGTGTGTGTGTGTGTGTGTGTGTGTGTGTGTGTGTGTGTGTGTGTGTTGTGTGTTATGTATGTATGTGTGTGTGTGTGTGTGTGTGTGTGTGTGTGTGTGTGAGAGAGAGAGAGAGAGAGAGAGAGAGAGAGAGAGAGAATCGTGTTCCTTCTCTTTAAATGAAAAGTGTTGATATTCTGTTCATAACGTTTTCTTAAACGTTGGTACAACTATGACTGGTTTCAGTCAGTATGTGTGTGAATGTGTGTGTGTGTGT
>CM065743.1:25844626-25852126 GCA_033310375.1 Conus canariensis
CACGCAAACACACACACACACACACACACACACACACACACACACACACCCCACGCACACACACACGCACACACACACACACACCAACCAAACTGGGTTTTTCGAATGTTCAGCTACATTTTAAAAGTAGTTATAAATGGCGGAAAGAATGCCCAGCTCACCTGTGCCATTTTGACACTTTGAAACCCTCCATGTAAGCAGGCTGTGGCCGTGGACGCGGAGCAGGATGGACCGGGGGAGGGGGGGGGGGGGGGGGGGAGAGAGAGAGAGAGAGAGAGAGAGAGAGAGAGTCAAGTGGCACAGAAGATGTGGTTAGAAAGAGAAGAGAAGAAAAAAAAAAAAAGTATTCTACACAATCTACGACCAAGGACATCAGAGGTCCAACGTCTTTCCTTGTCATGAACGGTATTTTTGTTTTGAAATACGGTCAGGAATTGCAGTCAGCGATTCTCTCCTCTCTCCTCTTCTCTCTCTCTCTCTCTCTCCCTCCTCTCTCTCCCCCCTCTCTCTCTCCCTTCCTCTCTCTCCCTTCTCTCTCTCTCTCTCTCTTCTCCTACCGATTCTTTTCGTAACAATCTTCCGCACAATCTGTAGCCCAAATCATCAAATTTTCTTTTTTTACCCGTTTACCACCATTAGTCCACACAATCAGTAGTGAAGGATGTCGGAGAGTGATTTTACCCCCCCCCCCCCCCCCCTCCTCCCTCGGTCATTAACAGAATTTCGCGAAAAAAGAGAGGCCTGTACCTCACCAACTAGAAAAGGGAGCGGGGGAACGGAGAGGGGGGAAAAAGCGCTCCATGATCTGTATGCAGTTGAACAAGAAACAGAGAGAGAAAGACAGGGGATGTGGGGGAGGGGGGGGGGGGAGGGAGGGAGGGAGAGAGAGAGAGAGAGAGGAGAGAGAGAGGGTTAGCAGAAAATACTGCCGTAGTTGGGACGGCTGTGACAGCACCCACTCGTGGGAACGCTCGCTCACGCTGGCTCGGCCCCTCAGCAATTACTGTCGTCAGGAGGGGGCTCAGCAGGTGTCCTGCGCATGTGGGGTGTGAGCTGGTATCCCTAAACAACACCAGAAAGATTCAGCGGTAGTGCCGAGTCACCTCTGCGCGGCTGCCTCTTGGCAATCTCATTTTCAGTTCCCTGTCCCCCTGCTCCCCTGGAGTGCCGGGGCTGTGTGGCTGTGACAGGGAGAGCCCTGGTGTTGCTGTGACAGAGCCCTGGTGTGACAGGGAGAGCCCTGGTGTGGCTGTGACAGATCCCTGGTGTGACAGGGAGAGCCCTGGTGTGGCTGTGACAGATCCCTGGTGTGGCTGTGACAGGGAGAACCTTGGTGTGGCTGTGACAGGGAGAGCCCTTGTGTGGCTGTGACAGGGAGAGCCCTGGTGTGGCTGTGACAGGGAGATCCCTGTGACAGAGCCCTGATGTGGCTGTGACTGGGAGAGCCCTGGTGTGGCTGTGACAGAGCCCTGGTGTGGCTGTGACAGAGCCCTGATGTGGCCGTGACAGGGAGTGCCCTGGAGTGGCTGTGACTGGGAGAGCCCTAGTGTGGCTGTGACAGAGCCCTGGTGTGGCTGTGACAGAGCCCTGATGTAGCTGTGACTGGGAGAGCCCTGGTGTGGCTGACAGAGCCCTGATGTGGCCGTGACAGGGAGTGCCCTGGAGTGGCTATGACAGAGCCCTGGTGTGGCTGTGACAGGGAGAGCCCTGGTATGGCCGTGACAGGGAGAGCCCTGGTGTGGCTGTGACAGGGAGAGCCCTGGTATGGCCGTGACAGGGAGAGCCCTGGTGTGGCTGTGACAGGAAAATCCCTGGTGTGGCTGTGACAGCCCTGGTGTGGCTGTGACAGCCCTGGTGTGGCTGTGACAGGGAGAGCCCTGGTGTGGCTGTGACACGGAGAGCCCTGGTGTGGCTGTGACACGGAGAGCCCTGGTGTGGCTGTGACAGAGCTCTGGTGTGGCTGTGACACGGAGAGCCCTGGTGTGGCTGTGACAGAGCTCTGGTGTGGCTGTGACAGGGAGACCCTTGTGTGGCTGTGACAGATCCCTGGTGTGGCTGTGACAGATCCCTGGTGTGGCTGTGACAGAGCTCTGGTGTGGCTGTTACACGGAGATCCCTGGCGTGGCTGTGACTGGGAGAGGCCTGGTGTGGCTGTGACATGGAGAGGCCTGGTATGTCTGTGACAGGGAGAAGCCTGGTGTGTTTGTGACAGGGAGATCCCTGGTGTGGCTGTGACTGGGAGAGGCCTGGTGTGGCTGTGAGAGGGAGAGCCCTGGAGTGGCAGTGGACAGGCAGAGCCCTGGTGTGGCTGTGACTGGGAGAGGCCTGGTGTGGCTGTGACAGGGAGAGCCCTGGTGTGGCTGTGACAGGGAGATTCGTGGTGTGGCTGTGACAGAGCCCTGGTGTGGCTGTGATAGGGAGAGCCCTGGTGTGGCTGTGACAGAGCCCTGGTGTGGCTGTGATAGTGAGAGCCCTGGTGTGCCTGTGACAGAGCCCTGGTGTGGCTGTGACAGAGCCCTGGTGTGGCTGTGACAGGCAAAGCCCTGGTGTGGCTGTGACAGAGCCCTGGTGTGACTGTGACAGAGTCCTGGTGTGGCTATGACAGTGCGAGGCGAGCCCTGTTGTTGTTGTTTTTTGTTTGTTTCGAAACTCGAAATCTGAGGGTGAATAGATAAGCTGGAAGCTTTTTTTACACTATGCCCTAAAAATAACAATAGATGAAAAGGAAGAATTACATCGATTTGACAAAATTAAACACAGCAATAAGAAAAACAGGGAGAGCCCTGGTGTGGCTGTGACAGAGCCCTGGTGTGGCTGGGACAAGGAGATCCCTGGTGTGGCTATGACAGATGGAGCCCTGGTGTAGCTGTGACAGGGAGAGCCCTGGTGTGGTTGTGACAGGGAGAGCCCTGGTGTGGCTGTGACAGGGAGAGCCCTGGTGTGGCTGTGACAGGGAGAGCCCTGGTGTGGCTGTGACAGGGAGAGTCCTAGTGTGGCTGTGACAGGGAGAGCCCTGGTGTGACTGTGACATGGAGAGCCCAGGCGTGGCAGTAATAGGGAGATCCCTGGTGTGGTTGTGAACAGGCAGAGTCCTGGTGTGGCTGTGACACACCCCTGTTGTGGCTGTGACAGGGAGAACCCTGGTGTGGCTGTGACAGGGAGAATCCTTGTGTGGCTGTGACAGGGAGAGCCCTGGTGTGGCTGTGACAGGGAGAGCCCTGGTGTGGCTGTGATAGGGAAAGCCCTGGTGTGGCTGTGACAGGGAGAGCCCTGGTGTGGCTGTGACAGGGAAAGCCCTGGTGTGGCTATGACAGGGAGAGCCCTGGTGTGGCTGTGACAGGGAGATCCCTGGTGTGGCTGTGACAGAGAGAGCCCTGGTGGTGTGGCTGTGACAGGGAGAGCCCTGGTGTGGCTGTGACAGGCAGAGCCCTGGTGTGGTTGTGACAGAGCCCTGGTGTGGCTGTGACAGAGCCCTGGCGTTGTTGCTGTGACAGGGAGATTCCTGGTGTGAATGTGAAAGGGAGAACCATGGTGTGGTTGTGACAGGGAGTTCCTTCGTGTGGTTGTGACAGGGAGATCCCTGGTGTGGCTGTGACAGGGAGAGCCCTGGTGTGGCTGTGACAGAGCCCTGGTGTGGCGGTGATAGGGTAAGCCCTGGTGTGGCTGTGACAGAGAGAGCCCTGGTGTGACTGACAGGGAGAGCCCTGGTGTGGCTGTGACAGGGAGAGCCCTGGTATGGCTGTGACAGGGAGAGCCCTGGTGTGGCTGTGATAGGGAAAGCCCTGGTGTGGCTGTGACAGGAAAATCCCTGGTGTGGCTGTGACAGGGAGAGCCCTGGTGTGGCTGTGACAGAGAGAGCCCTGGTGTTGTGGCTGTGACAGGGAGAGCCCTGGTATGGCTGTGATAGGGAAAGCCCTGGTGTGGTTGTGACAGGGAAAGCCCTGGTATGGCTGTGACAGGGAAAGCCCTGGTGTGGCTGAGAGATCCCTGGTGTGGCTGTGATAGGGAGAGCCCTGGTGTGGCTGTGACAGGGATTCGGATTCGGATAATTTAATCATGCATAGGCCATTGCCCCTCATGATGGGGTACACTTTCCAGTTGAAAAAACTTTACAAACTTTGCATCTTTCTTAGAAACTATACACACAGTCATATATGCACACATATTTCAAGATATTAAGACACAGCTGCAGATCGTATTTTGAAAGCTTTGTACAAGAATATTGATACATTTCTGACAATATTTTCATTTTTAGACGCCAACAATAGAGTCAGTCGAAACTGGCTGGGATGCTTATAAAATTTTAAAGGTATATATTGTTTTCGTAAATCATTTAATGTTGGACAGCACAAAAGAAAATGAATTTCATCTTCCTTGGTAATTCTACACAATGGACAAATCAAATCTGCTTCTGTATGTATCTATAACGATAGTAGTGACACGCAATTTCAGACACACCAAACCTAAATCTTGTCAATATAATTTCAAGTGCCTATCTAATTTTAACTTCAAGTAGGTTTTATCATCATTTACAGTACAAAACGTTCTATATGTTTGAAACCGTTCACTGTTATTTACATGGAAGTCCCATTCTTGCCACCTACACAATATCAATCTGTCTTTAAAATGACTCAAAAAGAGACTTGTTTCTTCAACTCCTTGGTTCACCCATACGTAGCCAAAACCATACGCATATAATTTGCATCGAATATTTGAAACCCAATTTCTTTTATTCCGTTCATCTAAATCAAATAACATTCTATAGGCTTTCCGCGGTAATCTGCACTCTTCTAATCGTGTTAATTTTAACCAGTATCTAATACACTGCACTACTGAATTTATATAGATAGGATACCTGTGCGTCTCCCCATAGATAAGATCATTTGGTGTTCTCATTTCAACTCCTAAGAACTTTTTAAGTGCGAACATATGTAATTTTTCAGGATAAAGAGCTGCATTTTCAAGACCCCATATCTCGGCACCATATTGAACAATCGGTTGAATTTGAGCATCAAATAACTTTAAATAAAGATCAAGAGAATTATTCTTCAATTTGTACAAATTTTGCAATACACACAATAAGGCCCTCTTGGCTCTGCTTACAAGATCCTGGCATGCTGCAGTAAAACTCAGGCTGTGACAGGGAGGTCCCTGGTGTGGCTGTGATATGGTAAGCCCTGGTGTGGCTGTGATAGGGTAAGCCCTGGTGTGGCTGTGATAGGGTAAGCCCTGGTGTGGCTGTGATAGGGTATGCCCTGGTGTGGCTGTGACAGAGCCCTGGTGTGGCTGTGATAGGGTAAGACCTGGTGTGGTTGAGACAGGGAGAGCCCTGGTGTGGCTGTGACAGAGCCCTGGTGTGGCGGTGATAGGGTAAGCCCTGGTGTGGCTGTGATAGGGTAAGCCCTGGTGTGGCTGTGATAGGGAAAGCCCGGTGTGGCTGTGACAGAGCCCTGGTGTGGCTGTGATAGGGAATGCCCTGGTTTTGTTGTAACAGGGAGTGCACTGGTGTGGCTGTGACAGGGAGAGCCCTGGTGTGGCTGTGATAGGGAGAGCCCTGGTGTGGCTGTGATAGGGAAAGCCCGGGCGTGGCTGTGACAGGGAAAGCCCGGGTGTGGCTGTGACAGAGCCCTGGTGTGGCTGTGATAGGGAGAGCCCTGGTGTGGCTGTGACAGAGCCCTGGTGTGGCTGTGACAGGGAAAGCCCTGGTGGGGCTGTGACAGGGAGAGCCCTGGTGTGGCTGTGACAGGGAAAGTCCTGGTGTGGCTGTGATAGGGTAAGCCCTGGTGTGGCTGACAGAGCCCTGTTGTGGTTGTGACAGGGAGATCCCTGGTGTGGCTGTGACAGGGAAACCCCTGGTGTGGCTGTGATAGGGTAAGCCCTGGTGTGGCTGACAGCCCTGATGTGGCTGTGACAGGGAGAACCCTTGGTGTGGCTGTGACAGAGCCCTGGTGTGGCTGTGACAGGGAGAGCCCTGGTGTGGCTGTGACAGGGACAGCCCTGGTGTGGCTGTGACAGTGAGATCCTTGGTGTTGCTGTGACAAGGAAAGCCCTGGTGTGGCCGCCCTGGTGTGGCTGTGACAGGGAGAGCCCTGGTGTGGCTGTGACAGGGAGAGCCCTGATATGGCTGTGATAGGGAGAGCCTGGTGTGGCTGTGACAGGGAGAGCCCTAGGGTGGCTTTGACAGATCCCTGGTGTGCCTATGACAGGGAGAGCCCTGGTGTGGCTGTGACAGGGAGAGCCCTGGTGTGGCTGTGACAGGGAGAGCCCTGGTGTGGCCGCCCTGGTGTGGCTGTGACAGGGACAGGCCTGGTGTGGCTGTGACAGGGAGAGCCCTGGTGTGACTGTGATAGGGTGAGCCCTTGTGTGGCTGTGACACGGAGAGCCCTGGTGTGGCTGTGAACAGGGAGAGCCCTGGTGTGGCTGTGAACAGGGAGAGCCTTGGTGTGGCTGTGACAGGGAGAGCCCTGGTGTGGCTGTGACAGGGAGAGCCCTGTTGTGGCTGTGACAGGGAGAGCCCTGTTGTGGCTGTGACAGGGAGAGCCCTGGTCTGGCTGTGACTGGGAGAGCCCTGGAGTGGCTATGACAGGGAGAACCCTGGTGTGGCTGTGACAGAGCTCTGGTGTGGCTGTGACAGGGAGAGCCCTGATGTGGCTGTAACAGGCAGAGCCCTGGTGTGGCTGTGACAGGGAGATCCCTGGTGTGGCTGTGACAGGGAGAGCTCTGGTGTGGCTGTGACAGGGAGAGCTCTGGTGTGGCTGTGACAGGGAGAGCCCTGTTGTGGCTGTGACAGGGAGAGCCCTGGAGTGGCTGTGACAGGGAGAACCCTGGTGTGGCTGTGACAGAGCTTTGATGTGGCTCTGACAGGGAGAGCCCTGATGTGGCTGTGACAGTCAGAGCCCTGGTGTGGCTGTGACAGGGAGATCCCTGGTGTGGCTGTGACAGGGAGAGCCCTGGTGCGGCTGTGACAGGGAGAGCCCTGATTGTGGCTGTGACAGGGAGAGCCCTAGTGTGGCTGTGACAGGGAGAGCCCTGGTGTGGCTGTGACAGGGAGAACCTGGTGTGGCTGTGAGAGGGAGAGCCCTTGTGTGGCTGTGGCAGGGAAAGCCCTGGTCTGGCTGTGACATGGAGAGCCCTGGTGTGGCGGTGAGAGGGAAATCCCTGGTGTGGCTGTGACAGGGAAATCCCTGGTGTTGCTGTGACAGCGAGATCCCTGGAGTGGCTGTTACAGGGAGATCCCTGTTGTGGCTGTGACAGGGCCAGCCCTGGTGTGGCTGTGACAGGCAGAGCACTGGTGTGGCTGTGACAGGGAAAGCCCTGGTGTGGCTGTGACAGGGAGAACCTGGTGTGGCTGTGACAGGGAGAGCCCTGCTGTAGCTGTGGCAGGGAAAGCCCTGGTCTGGTTGTGACATGGAGATCCCTGGTGTGGCTGTGAGAGGGAAATCCCTGGTGTGGCTGTAACAGGGAAATCCCTGGTGTTGCTGTGACAGAGAGATCCCTGGA
>CM065743.1:25856023-25866023 GCA_033310375.1 Conus canariensis
AGAAAAAAAAAATTGTTTTGAACACGTTTTTACAGTTTCATGAACAACGTAGAGTGATACCTGTAAATTAAACCACTTTCTGCGAAGGTCAACCGAATTTTTGGTCTTGTTAACAAGTATTTAGAAACAGTTTGCAAGAAGCAAAAATATACCAGCAAGGATTTGTGATGTGACTAAAGCGCTTGCCAAGTACAACACCGCATGCGCGCGAGCACACACAACAAACGCGTGTGCTCCCTCCCCACCCCCCCCCTCCCTCTCTGTCCCTGTCTGTCTTTCTCTCTCTCTCTCTCTCTCTCTCTCTCTCTCTCTCTCTCTCTCTCTCTCAGTCTCTGTCTGTCTGTCTGTCTGTCTGTCTGTCTGTCTGTCTCTCTCTCTCTCTCTCTCTCTCTCTCTCTCTCTCTCTCTCTCTCTCTCTAACAGACTGACTGAGTGAAATCTGTCGTCAGATTTAACCGTGGTTGTCCTAAAATTTTGATATATTACTAAAACGTCAACAAACAGAAATTGAAAAATGGGTAAAAACACAATTTTAAGTCAGTACATTTGGATATAAATAATAACACGTAACGCGCCTGCGCTCTCTGACACACGCACGCGCGCGCGCGCGCACACACACACACACACACACACACACACCACAACACTCACTCACTCACTCTCACTCTCTCTCTCTCTCTCTCTCTCTCTCTCTCTCTCTCTCTCTCTCTCTCTCTCTCTCCTCTCATGCAAAAACACTGGTCTGTCTGGTCATATTTATGATTAACATTTGTTTTCAAAAACCAAGAAATTAAAACAAGATTCGGGAATATATACTAAAAAAACAAAAAAAACAAAAAACAAAAAAAAACACATGATTTGTGTCTCAGTTTATCTGTTTTCAATTCCAAGTTATTTGGAATGTGAAAAGGTTTTGAAATGTTTGTCAAATGTTTTCTTTCAGTATCCTCTTAATTTATCCCAATGAACGAAAGTGGATATACGTGTGAAGTATGTGTGAAACAGCAACAACAACAACGACGACGACGACGACGACAACAACAACAAAACCTTGATCATATCGTACAATATGATCTATATGAACTATGACAGGTCACATTTAATTTTATTTTTAATCTGTTATTTCAAGAGTAACTCCAACCCAGAAGCTTGATCTATTGTCCCTTAGTGCAGTCATCAATTAAATTCCGGCACTTGGGACGAGGGCAAAGGGGGGGGGGGGGGGGGGGGGGGAGGGGGGAGGAGAGAGGAGAGAGAGAGAGAGACGTGTGTGTTTCTTACAGTCAAATTATCTTAAATCAACATTTGGAATACTTATTGGTAAAGACATGTAGAGCGGTAAACATTTTTTAAAAATCGCCACGAAACAGACTTGGAGGCATCCTCCTTCAGACAGAAGAATCCTTCTTCACTCTTTTCGTTAACTTCTACTTAAATCTTGAATAAGATATACACAAACAGTGCTTTTCAGTGCACCACAATACGTGCAAAAATGAATAAATGAATAAATAAATACATTAAAAAAAAAAGTTTTGAGATATAGAATGTAATACGTTGAAAGGGCTTCCAATACGCCCTTCCTAATTAACAAAAGAAGATCAGCTCTTATCCTTGGACAAAAACAGGAGAGTTGCCCGTACTAAAAGAAGCAAACTCGTTTAAGAATAATTTGCAGGCCAAATAACGTAGAAATCAAAAAAGTAATTTTCTAACATCTCAGTAGCAATGTATATATTTCAATTCAGATTACTTTGGCAACGCGTGTTACAAATTGTACCTTAATTTTATGACAATTTGGAATTTCATTCAGCTCTGTTAGGATCAATGTTTGATGCGCTGTGTGTCAATCTTTTAACTCGAAGAGGATTTATGTATAATAAAATAGCACTTTTGCTATGTTCAGACGAAGGCTTTTTGCTGTGACTCATTCAAGTCGTATACTGCAACGTATCTTCATGATGTGAATGCTATGAGAGGCTCTGGTATTAAAGTTAATAAGAACCCTGCGAACGTACGACTAATTGTCCTTCAAACAGGAGCTTCGACACATTAAAGAGAAAAGTTTGCTGTTATCTTTAAAACAAACAAACAAAACGACGTGAGTAATTTAACAACGTATTATGATTTCAGCTTTAAAGACCCAAGTTTCCCCGGTCGCTTAATACCAGGTAATCTCCAGAGTTATCGGGAACTGAAAAAGGGGGTTCAGCGCTTTCAATGTCCGACCAAAAATTGAATGGACATCTGGTCAAAGTTTACGGCAGAACTGGGCGTGTTTTGTAGGGCTTTAAACTGCGTGTGTTTCTAATGGCTTTAAGCTAGCTGTGTCTCTACTGGCTTTAAACCGGATGGCTCTCTAATGGCTTTAAACTGGATGGCTCTCTAATGGCTTTAAACTAGCTGTGTCTCTAATGGCTTTAAACTAGCTGTGTCTCAAATGGCTTTAAACTGGGTGTGTCTGTGATGGTGTTAAACACCTGTTGGCTTCAGAACGTTTCTTCCGACCTTGTAACCATTGACGAGTCTCAGTTTGTCATATTATCAACGTACTATCATTGAGAGCAGTAGAGATCACTTTCTGTTGGGTGCCACTTTGCTGCTTAATTGCTTAATTTGCTGTGGAGATAAAACTGACCGCGAAGTAACGAGGGGGTAAGGAAGAGGAGGAGTTTTTATTAGAATCAGTTGAGTGATATCTTTCATTTTTGTCTTTAAACAATGTTTTTAGTGAAAAGCTTTCCAAGGCATATGAAAAGCTATGTGAAAATGACTTCTTTTTTTTTTTTCAAATTGGCAACTTCAAAAGAACTGTGTCCATGACCAGGACAAAAAAGTACTATAGGTATAGATAGAAAATTATTGCCTTTGTAAACGTATACACCAAAACATATCACGCATTTGTGGACAAACACCAAACATCGAGCACGTCATTTTTAGCAACAAGATAAAAACACTTTATTTCTGCACTGTCCAAGTAGTCAAGGACATTTCTGTTTATCTGCATGATTTGGTTTTTATCACATGGACCTTTCTATTAGTGTCATGAGTGAAATTACACTATTTCTGGAGCCGACCCCCTCGGCCCCCCTCCCCCCCCCCCCCCCCCCCCCCCCTCCCTCGTCGTACGAACACGCGCGCACAAGACACACAGGCACACAGCATGTTTTGGTTTAGAGTCAACAGTCACTTTCAAGGAAGAGACTTTAAACCAATGGTGACGACACACACACACACACACACACACACACACACACGCACGCACGCACGCACGCACGCACGCACGCACGCACGCACACACACACACACAACCACACACACACACAAAGCACAGCAGCGCGCGCGCGCGCCCGCGCACTGAGTGAAATCGCTTAATACATCGTATAATGTCGGATGGTATGAGTGTAGATTTCTCTTGCGTTTCATCATAGTATGGTTTAAAGTGAAAAGAAATTACATAGAGTCTTGCAAAACTTGGAGCATTAAAGAAGAGTCAAATTGACTATTACAATATTTTCACTAACTGAACACGTAGTTTGAAAAAAAAATGCGTTTGCACAAGAAATTCTTGTTAAATCATAAACATGACCCATATGTCCACTCCAACCAGCGAAAATTATTACAAAATTAAACCTAAACGTATGGAAAAGAACATTTTCTCTTGTTTTTATTTTACGTGTGTCTGCGGGGGACTTATTTTAGAGCATCATCTGTTATCAGATTGTCCGGTAAACGACATGTGTTGAATTGTATTGAATCCCGTGTTGATAGAAAGGACATTACATAGAAGAAAGTTTTAATACTGACAAAAAATGAAAATGAAATCCGTGTTTTGTATGATTCATACATTACTAATATTGCAGCTGTCACTCAGACTCAAATAAATAGGTTGTTATAGAGATCCCAAAGGAGAAAGTTTGGTCTTTGTAATAAGTTTGTACTGATGCATTTGAAAATAACTGAGCAGAAATGAATCGGTAATTTTATTCTCATCTGATATCTGTTTTGGAAACCATTAAATAAAAACACTGAACCGAACACAACACACACACACACACACACACACACACACACACACACACACACACACACACACACACACACGCACGCACGCACACACACACGTGGACACAGACATGCATGCGCACGCGCGCGCGCGCGCGCGCCACACACACACACACACACACACACACACACACACACACACACACACACACACAAGTCATTCCTTATTCATTACGAAACTTTTATTTTTCGATCGGCGAGTGTCAGTAAATTTTGTTTTATGTATCATTAGTGAAACCCCGGGTATGGAGAAACTAATCTGTGAAATCATGATCAGTACCATCAACTAATGAAGTAACCCTTTTTTACTATTCGTGAGCAAGTGTGTGTGTGTGTGTGTGTGTGTGTGTGTGTGTGTGTGTGTGTGTGTGTGTGTGTGTGTGAAGCGACAACTTAAGGAAACAACCGTCTAATTAAAAGTTATCGTGTTAAGCTCTGAAGCATTGCATCTCTATCCCCCCCTCTGTCTCAAACTCCTGTCTCTGTCCCCCTCTGTCTCAAACTCCTGTCTCTGTCCCCCCCCCCCCCTCTGTCTCAAACTCCTGTCTCTGTCCCCCCCCCCCCCTCTGTCTCAAACTCCTGTCCTCTGTCCCCCCCCCCCCCCCCTCTGTCTCAAACTCCTGTCTTTGTCCCCCCCTCTGTCTCAAACTCCTGTCTCTGCCCCCCCCCCCCCCCCCCCCCTCTGTCTCAAACTCCTGTCTCTGTCCCCCCTCTGTCTCAAACTCCTGTCTCTGTCCCCCCTCTGTCTCAAACTCCTGTCTCTGGCCCCCCCCCCCCGCTCTCTCCCCTCCCCCCCCCCCACCCCCCCCCCCCGCCTCCCCCCGCGTCCAAACTCCTGTCTCTGTCCCCTCTGTCTCAAACTCCTGTCTCTGTCCCCCTCTGTCTCAAACTCTTGTCTCTGTCCCCCCTCTGTCTCAAACTCCTGTCTCTGTCCCCCCTCTGTCTCAAACTCTGTCTCTGTCCCCCCTCTGTCTCAAACTCCTGTCTCTGTCCCCCTCTGTCTCAAACTCTTGTCTCTGTCCCCCCTCTGTCTCAAACTCCTGTCTCTGTTCCCCTCTGTCTCAAACTCCTGTCTCTGCCCCCCCCCCCCTCTCTGTCTCAAACTCCTGTCTCTGTCCCACCTCCCTCAAACTCCTGTCTCTATCCCCCCTCTGTCTCAAACTCCTGTCTCTGTCCCACCTCCCTCAAACTCCTGTCTCTATCCCCCCTCTGTCTCAAACTCTTGTCTCTGTCCCACCTCTGTCTCAAACTCCTGTCTCTGTTCCCCTTCTGTCTCAAACTCTTGTCTCTGTCCCACCTCTGTCTCAAACTCCTGTCTCTGTCTCCCTTCTGTCTCAAACTCTTGTCTCTGTCCCACATCTGTCTCAAACTCTTGTCTCTGTTCCCCTCTGTCTCAAACTCCTGTCTCTGTTCCCTCTTCTCTGTCTCCGAAACTCCTGTCTCTGTTCCCCTCTGTCTCAAACTCCTGTCTCTGTTCCCCTCTGTCTCAAACTCCTGTCTCTGTTCCCCTCTGTCTCAAACTCCTGTCTCTGTTCCCCTCTGTCTCAAACTCCTGTCTCTGTTCCCCTCTGTCTCAAACTCCTGTCTCTGTCCCCCTTCTGTCTCAAACTCTTGTCTCTGTCTCAAACTCTTGTCTCTGTCCCACCTCTGTCTCAGACTCCCGTCTCTGTTCCCCCCCCCCTCCTCCCTCTGTCTCAAACTCGTGTCTCTGTCCCAGTGAACATGTCCATTTGTTCGTCCGGTCATTTATTCGTTCATCCCCTGGGTTACAGGCGAGGAGGACAGGTGCTAGTTCACCCTGGACCGGGCCTTGGCTTCCTTGACCAGAGCGGTAGAGCCAGAGGTTTCCCCCACCACCCTCCTCCCCAACCACCCACCCACCCTCGAGGAGAGAGATGCCTTCTCCTGCCTGCAGAGTTCGTGACGTTGGTAGGTGTTGGTGGATCGTGTTACGGTTCCGAGTCGCACTATTACGGTGTTGCCAGTTTTGTCCCCGTGTTATGTAACATCGTTATTGGCAAGGTGATGTGGAATCAAATAAATGTTATTCATGCTTTTTTTTATATTAAGAAAAGTTGGTAGTAAACCATACTTACGTTAATATTCTTATGGACAAACGATGCTATTATAATATCTAGATACATACATATATACATACATACAAACATACATACGTACAAATATGTTTTGTGTGTGTGTGTGTGTGTGCGCGCCCGCGCGCGCACCTCCCACAGAAAAGAGAGAGAGAGAGAGAGAGAGAGAGAGAGAGAGAGAGATTTATGACAATCTCTGGCTAGATGGACAGCCGAAGGTCTACAGAAACAATCCTTTTAAGGAAGTGCATAGCCCGTTAATTATTTCCTGGTTGTGGTCGTTGTCGTTTTCGGTAAACACATTGAATACCTCAACTAAAAATCGTGACGATACATGAATAATGCGCTTCATATTTCAATAATTTACAAGGAACAAATAATGCATTATACTTGTAAATAGCTGGTGATGAGCAATGCGTCAACACTTGAATGGCTAATGACGTATAAGTAATGCATGATTTATTTATTGTTTGATACACGGCGTCCCACACACTGTCCTCTGATCGCTCCTTCACACGCACATCTCGCACATTTTTTTCCGTCTCTTTCTTGCTATCTGGCCCACTCTGCATGTCTGTACCCGTGTGTGTGTGTGTGTGTGTGTGTGTGTGTGTGTGTGTGTGTGTGTGTGTGTGTGTGATGTTTAGTGTGTGTGTGTGTGTGTGTGTGTGTGTGAGAGAGGAGAGAGAGAGAGAGAGAGCGTGAATGCGTGTTTTGCGTGCGAACATGCGTTGTGTGTGTGTGTGTGTGTGTGTGTGTGTGTGTGTGTGCGTGTGTGTGTGTGTGTGTGTGTGTGTGTGTGTGTGTGTGTGTTGTTGTTGTTGTTGTTGTTGATGTTGTTGTTCTTCTTCTTCAGTTTAACGTCTTCCCACTAAAAGTGATATCAGACGAATGTGTATGTGTGTGTGTGTGTGTGTGTGTGTGTGTGTGAGTGTGTGTGTGTGTGTGTGGTGAGGGAGGGAGGGAGCAAGGGACTGCGCAGACATATTTGTGCTTATGTGAGTGACAGTGTGTGTGTGTGTGTGTGTGTGTGTGTGTGTGTGTGTGTGTGTGTGTGTTTTGTGGTGTGTGTGTGCGTGTGTGTGTGTGTTTTGTGTTGTGTGTGTGTGTGTGTGTGTGAGTATGTTATATGTATGTGTGTGTGAGAGAGAGAGTGAGTGAGAGCAAGAGAGAGAGATTCTTTGCATTTCTCTTCCTCTGAATGTACAGCATTATCTGTCTGTACACATCCCGCCTATTGTCTTGTTTTTGTGCTCCTGCGTGATGGGTCTACGGCCTAATAAGATGAAGATCGGAGCTATACATTATGTAAACGAACAAACAAACAAACAAACAAATGACGAACAAACGAAAAGCGAGCTGCCTTTTTACTCCTCTTCATCCCCCTCCCCCTCCCCCCACCCCCACCCCCCTTTCCCCCCTGTTCTTGTTCCAGACAGGCGGAGAGGTGAGAGAGTCAGCAGACTGGAGGAGGACGACGAGGTGCCGTGCATCCCCCCTGATCTGCTGCATCCTGCTGCCAGAGTCTCCTGCCAGGCCGCCTCCCCGGCCGACCGTCCGACCCTGCTTCTACCCCCGTCTCCCCCCCCCCCCTCCTCCCTTCCCCCTCCTCCCCCTTCCGGCGTGTGGCGCGCCAAAGACACTTCACTCGCGCCAGATTGACTGACGAGTACTGTTCGTGTCGGCAGGGAAAGGTCCAGGAGGACTGTTAACGTTTCAGTTTCAGGAGGAGTCACTGTCGAGTGCACGTAACCTTCCTTGACAGTTATATGCTTCATCACGTCAGCTAAACCGCGGACCCACCATGGAAGTCATAAAATGATACTGAAAATATACATGGAAAAGAGTAACAATAATAATGATAACACAAATTTAAACCAAAAAAAAATAATGCTAAAAATATCAAGGGGAAACAGTTTGAAAAGTCTTATAGCCCAATGGCTGCAGGAACATTTGTGAACCATCAAAGATTCACTGTGTGGGGCACAGCATGGTGGAAAGCGGAGCCTATCTCTCCTGCAGCAGTCTTGAACCCTGACCCGAGTCAGGTAGCCATTGTACTGCTGGATGGGCAGAAAGGGTTTGGCCAGCCGTAAAAGTCCGACACTGCGAGTGCTTGGAATCCGGGACCGTCAGTTCTGTAGACGAACTCTCAAACCACTTAACTACTTAACTGTAAACTATCTGACTACAAGCCCAGTGCGCAGGGTTTACAGCTAAAGAAATGTTCGAATAAGTACGAATGTAGCGTACGTTTCTGCGCTAACACCGATCCGTTACACGTGGAAAAGCACTTTTACCTAATGCTCACTCTCTCTCTCCCCTCTCTCTCTCTCTTTAATGTGAAAAGTCCGTGAGCGCGATGATTAAATAGGACATGTGAGAGTCCATCTTGAGCCGATGTCATTTTTAGGACAGTGTCTCACTCGAGTACGCTCGCTTTTTGAAAACTCGACAAGCGTGACTGCCTCGGTTGTGACGCCCCCAGACGTAGCAAGTGTCGGGACTTCACGCGTCCAGACACTCTCTTTCAAGCACTGACCGGATCAGGTCTGTCCTCAAGCTTGAGAGCGGCCAGTTGGCAGACAAGAACCCGTGTTCTCTTCGGGTTACCTCCCCTGATCGTTTGTTGCTGACGGTGTCCAATCAGAATCGCTTTCTGAGATCAGGAGTAGATGAATCACGTACGGCTTATTTCCCTTGCAAAATGGCGACCGTATTCGTTGTCTCCGATTCAGTTAAATGATTCTGTCATACAGAATACTTGGTCAAAAACGCAGAGCAAGGAAAGCAGTGAATGGCACATGTATGCAACGCAGAACCACGTCTGACAACCTGAAATGAGACGGAAGTTGAGAAATGTGGAGAAACCGGTTTTGTCAGCTGTGAGCACGGTGAGATAACCCACCTGTGTGATCGATAATAATACACCTGTATCAGCAGGGGCGAATGCCTTTTTAAGATGTTAATGTCTTACCTGTTTACGTCTGTCTGCCGCCATAGTTTCATTTTGCAAGATTCTCGCAGTGACTTAAGTTCTTGTGTGCGCATGGCAGGCATTCGTGACTGCAAGGTAGAATGCACGCTGTGAAAGGTCACGTATGACTTCATGAAGCGTCTGACCTGTGGCTGTCCAAGTCTGCGGGGTTCGTACTCACAACACTGGCTACAGACTAGCTCAACACTGCAAATTTCTCCAGCGTCTGCGGGCCGCCACAGCGAGCGCAAGAGCAACTACTCGCCCAGTTTAAGGAGTTCGGTATGTTCAACTTACCAGGCGAAACACTCGCACAACGAAAATGATCAGCGAAACACAGCAAAAGGTGAAAGTCGCGTGCTGTGCAAACCTTTACTTCATCTGGGCGCCATTTTTCTGTTGATTCAGTTGTTCTTTACCAATGTCGAGAATCCGTGCTCACTTTCAGATTGTGTATCAGATGGAATTCTACGTGTAATGTCGCACTGTAAACTAGGGAGCCAGAACGCACGAGAGGGCGTGAAAACCCCGAAAATGAGGAATGAGTTCCAAGTATGAGTCACGTGACCAGTCGATCTGAACGCACACAGCTTTCCTGAGAACTCGTTTAATGTGACCACAAAATGGCGAGCCGAGGGAAAGAGTGAACACGAGAGTGTTCTTGCACTTGCGCGAGAGACTGGCCTAGCGTGGAAAGGGCTTTAGGGTCGTGGGTTCGAGCCTTGGCAGTGTCAAGTGGGTCAAACGTGGATCTGGATTTTCTCCCCTTTACCCAGGTCGACGACTGGTTTGTAGAGGAAATGGCTGCTGTCAAGCATTCTCAATGGCCACGGAAATGTAATGTACAGAATTAAAACGACAGAAAGAA
>CM065743.1:25871023-25878523 GCA_033310375.1 Conus canariensis
TCTATATCGTAACCCCAGTAAGAGGCGTTGAGACGTTGCTGAGTTCGTGCAGACAACACTTTGACATCTTTCGCGGTACACCCTGGTAGAAGTGGGAAAAAAGCATGCAGGCCTAAGCACTCGCTGGTGTTGTCCATCGACCTCTTTTCCCGGCTGGTCTACACCCAGCAGGGTGGCTAGTGCCAGACTGTCTCATCTTGTAACATGCCCATCCGGTGTGAATTGTCGGCTGGTCTACACCCGGCAGGCTGGCTAGTGCCATACTGTCTCTTCTTGTAACATGCCCATATTATGTGAATTGTCGGCTGGTCTACACCCGGCAGGCTGGCTAGTGCCAGACTGTCTCGTCTTGTAACATGCCCATCCGGTGTGAATTGTCGGCTGGTCTACACCCGGCAGGCTGGCTAGTGCCAGACTGTCTCTTCTTGTAACATGCCCATACGGTGTGAATTGTCGGCTGGTCTACACCCGGCAGGCTGGCTAGTGCCAGACTGTCTCATCTTGTAACATGCCCATACGGTGTGAATTGTCGGCTGGTCTACACCCGGCAGGCTGGCTAGTGCCAGACTGTCTCGTCTTGTAACATGCCCATACGGTGTGAATTGTCGGCTGGTCTACACCCGGCAGGCTGGCTAGCGCCAGACTGTCTCGTCTTGTAACATGCCCATACGGTGTGAATTGTCGGCTGGTCTACACCCGGCAGGCTGGCTAGTGCCAGACTGTCTCTTCTTGTAACATAACCATATCATGTGAATTGTCGGCTGGTCTACACCGGCAGGCTGGCTAGTGTCAGACTGTCTCATCTTGTAACATGCCCATACGGTGTGAATTGTCGGCTGGTCTACACCCGGCAGGCTGGCTAGTGCCAGACTGTCTCGTCTTGTAACATGCCCATACGGTGTGAATTGTCGGCTGGTCTACACCCGGCAGGCTGGCTAGTGCCAGACTGTCGTCTTGTAACATGCCCATACGGTGTGAATTGTCGGCTGGTCTACACCCGGCAGGCTGGCTAGTGCCAGACTGTCTCATCTTGTAACATGCCCATCCGGTGTGAATTGTCGGCTGGTCTACACCCGGCAGGCTGGCTAGTGCCAGACTGTCTCGTCTTGTAACATGCCCATACGGTGTGAATTGTCGGCTGGTCTACACCCGGCAGGCTGGCTAGTGCCAGACTGTCTCGTCTTGTAACATGCCCATACGGTGTGAATTGTCGGCTGGTCTACACCCGGCAGGCTGGCTAGCGCCAGACTGTCTCATTTGGTAACATGCCCATACGGTGTGAATTGTCGGCTGGTCTACACCCGGCAGGCTGGCTAGTGCCAGACTGTCTCGTCTTGTAACATGCCCATACGGTGTGAATTGTCTCCCTTTTGGTGACGTGGACCAGGAGTCTGAAGGCTCTTTGACCCTGTTGAGGACTTTCTGACGTGTCCTGTGATTTGTGTGTGGACGAGGTGTCCACGATCTTGCTTGCTGCAGTGCAGCACCACCAGCTCTCCGGGTTTGGATTCGTCTTTGCAGATCAGAAGCGAGTGTCCCAGGTTTAAGGGACGTTCAGAATTACGGAGTTTGAGTCTTGAGTTTCCCTTGCTGCGGACATTCAGCATATGCTGCACCATACCTGCATAGCCTACAGCCGTAATGTGCAGCTTCAGTCAGTATATGCTGCACCATACCTGCATAGCCTGCAGCCGTAAATGAATAGTGGGAGAATTGGCAAGAGGGTCTCATGGACAAGGATTGGTAGCAGATCATCTGCTTTGGGTTTACTGTTGTTACGTGCGCATGTTCTGTTACACAGCTGTGTGAGGATCTAACTTTTTAACAAGGTGACTGTCCTGATATGGCCCCGTCGTGGTCAGTTAGGCTGTAAACAGCATGAACTGAATTGCCCGACCAGCGCAGTAGCCTAGGGTCGTGGCCAGCCCTTGACAGAAAGAACATGAGCAATAGACGCATAAGCCTTACACTGGACGTAGAGGGATGTTCTTGTCACCCTAAAGGATTTCCTGCAATTTTATCACCTGTTCTATCATTTTTTTTATTTCTTCTTCTTCGTCGTATCATCATCATCATCATCATCATCATCATTATTATTATCATAATTATTTTCTCTGATCAGGACATCAGGTCTGAATCTTTCATCCATCAGGTCTGAATCTTTCATCCATCACGACAGGGGCTTTCCAGCACCGGCGGAGATTGAGTTTCTTCAAAGAACGAAGAGTACTGAACATTTACCGTTTGTCATGCATGCATGTATGTGCTCGGTTGTGTGTGAAAGTGAACGTGTGTGGGTGAATGGGTGGGGTGGGGTGGGGTGAGTGCCGGGTTGGAGTTGGGGAGGGATGGGGGGTGGGGAGGTGGATGGTGGGAAGTGGATGCAGACAGATGGGAGGGCGTGATGGCAGTGGAAAAGAGGAAAACAGAAAGTGAGGTCATGTGACGATGACACCATGGTCAACGTATCTGCGCGCGCCCCCTCCCCCCCCCCCCCCCACACACACACAGAACTCCCCCCCCCCACCCCACCCCGCCCCCCTTAGCTGCTCAACCTTTCTATCAGCTGTATTGAGCGAGAGATGAAAAGAAGAAGGCCAGAGACCCGTCCCTGGCAAACAATTAAGCTTATTGTTTCCCTGGAGTAATTTGCCCCAGATAGAAGATGGAGCTGAAATAACTGCCATTGTATACTCTGTCTAGGGAAAGAAAAAAAAGAATATTGGAGACATTTCTAGACTCGTGGGTTCCCGTTACTGAAACGAGTCAGACGACACGGCATCTCCACTGTGGAACAAGGCGGTAAGGTGATGATGGCAGAGGCGAAGAGAACCTAATAATGCCCAGACAATGAGAAATTCAAGTACGTTTCACAACCCACTCTGCTCCTGGCGGGAGGTCTCTTTCCTTTCTCCCCCCCCCCCCCCCCCCCCACCATCCCCACCCCTCCACCCCCATCCCTCCACCCCTCCCCGTCTTCTTTCGGCACGAGTTATATCTCCCGGTGTTGTATCATGTTTCAAGAGCTGAATCTTGATCAAGTCGCCGAGGGGAAAAATTTGGATGAAAATAAAGCAGGCAATGTCACCTTGTTGAAACCCTGTTTACTTCAACGTTTCATCCGGTTCACGGATTTCACTGTTTGGAGTTATGGCTACCAGTGCTGGTGCGGCGTTTGAAGGACTGATCATGCCCCCTCCCCCCCCCCCACCCCTGTGTGTGTGTGTGTGTGTGTGTGTGTGTGTGTGTGTGTGTGTGTGTGTGTGTGCTGAACAATTTAGTAGTGGGGGAAAACTAGTAAAGACTAACAATTCTTCCATCATTACATTAATGACTTGGTAACGATTTATTTGAAAAACATACACAAACAAACGTATGGGGTGGGGGGGGGGGGGGGGGGGAAGAAAATGAGAACGACAAAATTATGGAAATATATTGTGATATCAAACCCTTCATTAGTTCCATATGGGAACCATCGTAATCCATCTGGAAAACAGAACAATTCATATCATCTGATCTCTCTCTCTCTCCCTCCGCCTTCCTCTCTCCCCCCCCCCTCTCTCTCTCTCTCTCTCTCTCTTGTCACACACACACACACACACACACACACACACACACACACACACACATGGATGAAGGTAACTATGAAAAGAAAAACTCTTTTAAAATGGCTAAATTATATACGAATTAAATACCAGCATGAACTGAATAAAATTGTAAGCTTTTTAAATGAAAACGGGCTTGTACTTTCAGTAGAAAAAACAAATATTATACTCTTCAATGCTGGATATGACCCGGAGAAACTCCCTTCATTTACTTTAGATGGCACTGCTCTAAGTATGTAAAAACTGTTAAATTCCTAGGTGTTAAAACCTCCAAACTTTCTTGGAATGTACATATTGAATATATTTTGAATAAAGCAAGGAAAAGTTTCAACTTTTTGAAAATTATAAACAAACAACGGTGGGAGCAAGACACACATACTTTAACTTTATTATCTACTGCTCTTGTGCGTTCACGATTAATCTATGCTCAAGAAGTTTTTTTCAGCGCTCCACAATATCTATTACATAAACTACAGAGTATTGACTGCAAGGCTTACAAACTTGCTCTTGGAGTTCCCACACATACATCTAACATAGGAACATACAGTGAAATCGGAATATTACCTCTGAATGCATTACGAAAAGCATGTGCTTCAAAATTCATATTAAAGAGTCTTTCACAGGATAACTTCTGTGCAAATGAAGTGTCCTTAAATTCAGAAACAGATTTCGTGAAACGGGCCAGAAGAATACAATCTACAAAATCAATCCAGTCATTCGCCTCTAACGTCCTAAAAGATTCTAATATAAACGAAACAAAAATTGCTAATAAGCTGTCCTTTTTACCTATTCCAAAATGGGAGCAAGCCATTGCTACCTTTGATACAAATTATGCAAATGTGTCCAAAAAAGGATCCACCTTATATATTGAAAACTGTCATCGATATTCATTTAGAAAATACATACAAAAACTATTTAAAAATGTATACGGATGGTTCAGTGCTAGATAATCTAGATACAGGAGCAGCATTTATAATACCTGATTTAAAAGTAGAAAAGTTGTACCATCTTGGTACACATTTTTCAATATTCAGTGCTGAGCTAGTTGCCATTTTGATGTCTCTACACCACGTCTTGAGTTTTCCTATTAACTCTTGTCAAATTCTAGTATGCACCGATTCTAAATCGGCCCTTAGCGCTATTCAGTCTTCCAATCCAAAAGTACGTGTTGAGATGATAACAGAAATTAATCATGTCATACATCTTCTGGCAGCTAAATGCATTACAGTTACATTTTGCTAGGTACCTTCTCATTGTGGAATTTCAGCAAATGAGAGGGTCGATCAGGCTGCAAGAAAGGCAGCCCGAAATGTCGAAGGATCAATACCACTTGACATTCCCTTAGATTTAAGTGAATGCTATTCTTTAATAAATGAAGCTCCAGTTAAAAATTTCAGAAATGTATTAGAGAACTCAGAAATTAACTATTACCACAACTGTATTAAACCCAATTCTGGAAAAAATCTGTTGGCCTCATCAAGACCCGACCTTGCCTCCATACCTGGAGAAATACAAAGCTTAATGCACAGAATGCGTTTGAATTCACTTCGAACAAAATTCAGCAAAAATGTTACATGTATGTGTGGAGAAAGACTTGGAGTTGAACATCTATTAATTTACTGTCCAAGAGCAAAGGAGATTATTAGCAAAACTGGTGACGATACTTCATCTGATGGATCCGGTTCCCTGTCTTTATCTAGAGTATTAAATGACTGGTTTTATCTTTACACAATTTGCAAAAGTTTGTCACATAGTTCAGTTGGTATTTATCTTTAAATGTGTTTAAATTTTTTTCTGAGTGGTTAACCGTTCGTCCTTCTACACATTAATTGACCTGCATCGTACTACCTATCCAAATATGACTGACAATGCTCAAGAACTGACTAAGTGGTCCATTGGACGCTCTCCTTATAGTTTTATATATTGTGTAATTGGGGGGGGGG
Source organism: Conus canariensis (assembly GCA_033310375.1). Lineage (NCBI taxonomy): Eukaryota > Metazoa > Mollusca > Gastropoda > Neogastropoda > Conidae > Conus > Conus canariensis. Next base: position 25,876,572 of record CM065743.1, read on the forward strand.
GGGGGGGGGCTTATTTGTTATTGTAATTGAATCATACAGGCATGCACATGTTCACACAGACACACGCAGACACACTCACACAGACACATACACACGCGCGCGCACACACACACACGCGCGCGCGCGCGCGCGTGCACGCGCACACACACGCGCATGCGTGCGCGCACACTTACACACACTCACATCGTCTGATATCACTTTTAGTGGGAAGACGTTAAACTGAAGAAGAACAACACACACACACACACACACACACACACACACACACACACACACACACACATACGTGTAAACATTAAAACTCCAGACATTGCGAATATTTGTTTGTTGCTTTCCTATCCCAGAAGAAGGTCCAGAAAGAACCGAAATATTGGAGAAAAAATTTTTTTTTAAGCAAAGGAGACGACTAAGCCGTTTTGTGGTCCAGTTCTGTCTTTTTTCCACTTTACATATATATGTATATCTATCTGTCTGTCTATCTATCTATCTATCTATCTATCTATCTATCTATCTATCTATCTATCTATCTATCTCTGTGTGTGTGTGTGTGTGTGTGTGTGTGTGTGTGTGTGTGTGTGTGTGTTTTGAGTGTATGAAATTGTGTTCCTTATGAAATGAATATTGGCAGAAAAATATAGATGCTGCTTACGTAGAAATGGGTTGCTTTAGAATTGAATAATGATCATACATTTGGTACTACTACTGCTGATACGATGGCCAATGATGATGTTGATAGTAATAATGTTGATGATGATAATGATGATGATGACGATAATTGTAACAATAATGATGATGATGATGATGATGATAATAATAACAATAATAATGAGGAAGGTGGTGATGAAAATGAAGATGATGACGATGACGATGATGATGTTAATGATGGTGATGATAGAACAGTAAGAATGCCGCTAGGACCACATGAGCAAAATCCAATGGGAAGGCTACATAACCTTTAGTCTAAACACGGTTGTTTCGTTTATTTTTGTTTGTTTTGTTAATTCGTCGTGTACTTTTTTTTTTTTTCTCGTAGTGTACTTTTCTGGACAAGGGAAGAAACCATGATACTTCGTGTAGCACGCAGTTTATCGCTCCCAAAAGAACGCTGGACAACAACACTTTTTGAAAGCTAAATGAATAAGTTAAAAGAGAGAGAGAGAGAGAGAGAGAGAGAGAGAGAGAGAGAGAGAGAGAGAGAGGGGGGGGGGGGGGCATTGAAAACAATTAGGCGAGGCACTGTACCAAGGAGACAAGCTCTCCCTTGAGAGATCAGCCTGGATTTCAGAACACGAGGTACACAGTACAGTATCAAACAGTACAATACAATACAGTACTGTCCAATACAGTACAATACAATACAGAACAGTACAATGCAGTAGAATACAGTGCAATACAGTACAGCACTATACAATGCAATATAACAGTACAACGCAACACAATACAGTAGAACACAATACAGTGCTTATACACCACAACACGATACCATCTGACACAAGACGAGGCCATGCAAAGCTTAGCCAGACGCTGAGTTCCGGCTTCGGACAAAATGCCGTCACTGCCATTGGCAAGCGGCAGACGTTCTTGTTTTTATGGAAGAACAAGATGCAAAGCATATAAACGTACTCCCAGTTTACCACCAAACATGCGTCAGAATGTATTTCGTCACCTCGGCTTATAACGCAAAGAAACTTTGACGTCATTTTTGTTTGCGTTATCATTTTCTAGATATTCCATAAGAAGAAAACCCGTTTTGGGCCGTTATAGCCGTTAGTAACGGCTATTCTGGTAAAATAAAACATCGGGCATCATCCGTGACCCATAATGAACATACCAACAAATTTTCAGAAAGATCGGCCCAGAAGTTTTGTCTGGAGCGAGTGGAACACATTTTGACCACGGACAGACACACAGACTGGCAGACAGCATTTCTTCGTTCCCATTGTAAAAAAAAA
>CM065743.1:25883523-25893523 GCA_033310375.1 Conus canariensis
TTCCCTGTTACGCCTTCACAACTATGACTAGCTCGAACACACACACACACACACACACACACACACACACTATCATACACACACACACACACAACACACACACGCCGCGCGCGCGCGCGCGCGCGCGTGCATACACACGCGCGTGCACACATACCCACGCAGTTGCACACGCGCGCGCGCACACATACACAGTGTGTGTGTGTGTGTGTGTGTGTGTGTGTGTGGTGTGTGTGTGTGTGTGTGTGCGGAAGACTTGAGCATTTTATGGTTAAGCAGGACACATGTATAAGCACTTTAACATGATTTGAGACTCCAGTATAGAACATGAATTTCTGTATATATATATATATATATATATATATATATATATATAAAGATGGGTGAAAAAGCGACACGAATATGAACAGTGCAAAACAGTTCAAACTGCTCCAATGAAAAGACGATAAAATAAACTCATCTAAATCCAAGAAAGGAGAAGAAACAAATCATTCAAGATACTGGCAAGTAACTTAATTTATGGAGGACATCTTTTATGCGCGCGCGCAACAACACACACACACACACACACACACACACACACACACACACACACACACACACACACACACACACTACTTTGCAGCTATAGAGTTCTTAAAAATTCTCTCTCTCTCTCTCTCTCTCTCTCTCTCTCTCTCTCTCTCTCTCTCTCTCTCTGTATTCGTCTTCTTCAAACAATTTTCAAATTTTCGACGTTCTGAGCTATTTTCTTCTTCTTTTTTCTTTTTTTCTTTTTTTTTTTAAATGAAGGATTGATCGCGGGTATGATGTACACATGAAATAAATGCAATGAAGCGAAGAACATCGTTTCTGAGAAGTTGATGTACATGAAGAACAGGAGAGACAGAACAAAAGAAAGCACGAGAGAGGTAAGAAAATGAATTTCATTCAGTATGGCTACATACACTGATACGGGCCAGTCTGTTTTGCTTAGCGAAGAGGAAGCATTTCTCCAGACACAGTAACTCATTTATATTGACATACGAAAGTCAGATTATATTCAATTCTGAATATAGTGATCATAGCTTTTTATTTATTTATTTATTCATTCATTCATTCATTCATTCATCTATTTATTTATTTATTCATTTATAATTAATCAAACAAGCGGTGAAGGTGAACAGGTGCACACCAATAATTCTTCCATTAGTATGAAAACACTTTGCAAACACTTGTTTGGGGTGAGGTAAGTGGAAAGGGCGGGAGGGGAGGGGGGGGGGGTGTAGATGAAGTTAAATGAAAAAAAAAAAATCTATAGGGTCGGCATATTGGACCCATTTAATTTTCCCTCGTGGACAAAACTGTTAATTATACAGGTTTTAGTTGATTTTCGTCTTTGAAAAATAATGATTAAGAGGAAAAGTGTCTGCATACTTTTCTTAGTGGTCAAAACAGCTCATTAACGCCTGGTTTTATTTGGATTTCGTCCAACGAGCAACAGTCGTCCGTTGATCCGACGCTTGCCGTACACTCTCCCAGGGTATCCAGCTAAAACAAAATTGTAATGCCCGTATAATTCATCGGTATTCCCGTCATCACAGGTAACGATTTGATAAATCAAGTGGTTTTCCAGAGAAGCTGACAAAGGCCGTTTTGGATACGAAGAACACATGGAATAGAAAATTGGTGTTTGAAGAAAAAAATGTTAAAAAGGAAATCTCTCAGTCTTACTACAGGTAATTTGAAAGGTTGTGTGGGAGATAAAAAAAAAAAATCTGTTGATCAGCTTTTAAGTTCAATAATCAAGCATTGACGGCCAAATTAGCGCCGTGGATAGAGGCTGACAATAATATGTCTTCATCTATACACTCATCAGACAATCTATACATGTCTCTTCTTAAAGATACAAGCCTCTACTGGTTGACAATATGATTTTATCCACTAAAATTCTGTGAGAAATTCAAGATAGCACTGTAATTTTTTTTTTTCATTATTCCTTGGGGTAAATGTTAAAACTCTTTCAGTCAAGCTGTTGCAGCAAGATAGTTGAGCATACTTTAAATGGATGTCTTGGTTAAACTGGTTTCAAATTAAACTGGTTTCAAGTGACGGATTAGAATAAGTAGCAGAACCATTCTGGCCCACGTGTTGTTCAATGACTTTGGAATGAAGACTCGCTGTGCACCGAAGTCTTCTGGGTTGAAGTGCAAATTTACAAGCAGCATTAAGCCCTCAAACTTAATGGATTTTCAGCGTGTTACGTTTGGTTGTCACTCTGATAATAATTTGTTTCATATGATGATATGGTCAACCAGTGAGTATTGTGTCTTTTAGGAGAAGCAAACAGAAATGAATCGACACCATTCTCCGGCACTGTAAGCACCGTTTTGACCGGCAACGTGGAATATTTAACTGCACGGCTGACCACAACATTTTAATCGCCTTTGTGGCTTTTTGCATATTCAGTCGGAGAGTTAAAAGATTTCTCTCCCCCCCCCCCCCCTCCCCGCCATCCCCCTCTGCTCCTCCGCCTGTCTCATTGATAACCATCGCCACCAAGACAGATTCAAGACTGATTCGGTCGTGACATGGAGGAAGAAACTGAAAACTGGTGTCAAGGACGCCATGTTTGTTCATCCGGCCTGCTTCGTTCAGCTGGTAAGATATGGCATGACTGGAGAACAAGTACAGTGACTGTAAGATATGGCATGACTGGAGAATCAAGTACAGTGACTGTAAGATATGGCATGACTGGAGAATCAAGTACAGTGACTGTAAGATATGGCATGACTGGAGAATCAAGTACAGTGACTGTAAGATATGGCATGACTGGAGAATCAAGTACAGTGACTGTACGATATGGCATGACTGGAGAATCAAGTACAGTGACTGTAAGATATGGCATGACTGGAGAACAAGTACAGTGACTGTACGATATGGCATGACTGGAGAATCAAGTACAGTGACTGAGGCAGTAATACCGAGTTTAAAGTAAGCTGTGTCTTCCACCCTCACCCTCATAAAAAACAAACCAACCCTCACTAGTTTAGATTAAAAAAAAGAAAAAATGAAACGCAACAACAAAAAACAAAAACAAAAAAAAAAAAGGGGGGGGGGGGGGGAAGGTGGAGGTGGGAGTGGGAATTATCTTGCACAATCATGCTTCTTAAGATATATGGTGCGAGAGACATAGGGACGATTTTGTCATCTCGTTGTTTACTTCAGGTAAAATGAGCTCTACACAATTACCAATCGCGAGGCAGTTTACAGACCTCGGTGAATCGTATAAAGCCAACACAGTCATGATCTGGTGTTAATTAATATGAGACACAATGAGGAAAAACGGAGACAAACAGACTGGTCTGGTTAAACTTCTGTCCGTTAAGAATTGGAAGGTTAGGTTCAGAAAGATGTGCTTTCTAATCACCGTCCGCCATTGACGTCTTATGGTTGGTCGTGTAGTCTGTTCTCGCCTCATTTTCTCTGTAATCTACTTCGCTAAAATGTTTTTAGCATTGATCCCCTTGCCTAGTATGGTATGGCAGATTGAGTTGGTACTAGAGTAGGAATGCCAGCCTCTTAATCCTCGGTTCTTGATTGTCATACGAACTGGCTCTCGACCGTTGTTTCGGTTCTTTACAGTTCTGTAAACTGGCTGTCGACCGGACAACCTTTATTTCGGTTCTCTACAGTTCTGTGAACAGGCTGTAGACCAAACAACCATTATTTTGGTTCTGTTGTTCAATCAGTTCTATTCTATGAACTGGCTGTCAGTCGATTCTGTTATATGAACTGGCTGTCAGTCGATTCTGTTCTATGAACTGGCTATCAGCTGCCGTCATTCTCGTCGATCATCATATGTAAATGTATATGTAAATAATTTCATTTAGCCTTTCATGTCTGGTCTGTGCCAACATTTACTCCCCGTGGCGAAAAAAAGGATGAATATTTGTTCCTATTATTCATAATACACACACACACACACACATATACACACACGCGCGCGTGCGCACACACATACACACACACACGCGCGCGCGCGCGCGCGCCCAACCACACACACACACACGATGATTGCCAAAAATACAGAGAGAGAGTGGAGGTGAGGGTGGAGGAGAGAGATGGTAAGTATTGTGTGTGTGTGTGCGTGCGTGCGAGCATGCGCGCGCGCTTGTGTGTGTGTGTGTGTGTGTGTGTGTGTGTGTGTGTGTGTGTGTGTGTATTAGTGAGCGTGGGGAGTGAGGAAATAATAACAACAGGATGGTGTTTCAGACTCTGCATCACTTGGTGACGACATTACTGTCATGACGCAATTCTTCTTTTGGCATCGACCTAATGATTTCACTCCACTTTTGACGTGACTATACAATCTGTCGTCCTGGAAAAAGTGCAGCCACCCGACATATTGGAATATATTTATTTATATTGCTCGTTTTGCCATTTCACTTCAACCCCCCCCCCCCTTCTCTCTCTCTCTCTCTCTCTCTCTCTCTCTCTCTCTGTCCTCTATTATTTATATATATATATATATATATATATATATATATACATACATACATACGTATGTATTGTGTGTGTGTGTGTGTGTTGTGTGTGTGTGTGTGCGCGCGCGCGCGCGCGCGATTTTTTAAAAATTGTATTAGCGTAGAATATTTCTCGTTTTGTAGGATCGACGGGAGGGAAGATGGGGGGGGAGGGGGGGTGGGTGATGTCCTTCAGTCCGTAATAACAGTTACTTCTCCAGGTGAAAGATAATGTTGTTTTCACTCGTGAATGGACTAAAAGACGGATCCAAGATTCGTTCAACTTCGGCGAGGTTTGCGCTCTGCCGGATGGACTTTCTAGATTTTATATGAATCCAACTTACCTCGAGTTTATCGCTTTCTTCTAATTACACTTGTTGAACTCCAGAGGAGTTCAATTTTAATCAAAATCAGCACGATTTGACCCAGATGTGTTTCTGCCGATTTCCGTACCTCTTTCAGCCCACAGAAACTTGTTACCTTTCTGCTTCTCTCTTGTCTTAAAAGCTGATTTATTTTGCTGTCATGCCTGACAACCGTGACTAAGAAACTTCAAAAAGTCCAAGACTGTGTTGCTGGATGGATTTGCCAAAAGCAGCCAGTCAAACTCGCATCACTGCTCTTCTAATTAAAACTCCGCCAGGCTCCCCGACATCCAGAGAAGAGAGTACGAATTAGCCCCCATGTGATACACAGACAGATTCTGCCCCTGTGTGAGATTCAGTTTCAGTTTCATCAAGGAGGTGTCACTGCGTGCGGACTAGTCCATATACGCTACACCACATCCGCTAAGTTTTGAGACCACACTACACATGATTTGAATTGATGTATAAATGAATTAACAACAAAGTTGAGACAATTGAGGAAGAGGGTCTCGTGGCTACCACTCAGCGGATGTCTGACCTCCGCATTAGCCCAACGCGCTGGTCAGACCTTGAGTGCCTACCTACCATTTTTTCTTTTGTGTGTGTGTGTAGTGGATGTACACGTGTGTGTATGATGTGTGGGCATGGGCCCATGTGTGGGCATGGGCCCATGTGTGTGCGTGGGCGCATGTGTGTGTGTGTGTGTGTGTTGTGTGTGGTGCGCGCGCGCGTGCGTGCGTGTATGAGAAACTCTCAGCACTTTCCCCTTCCCTCTACTCCCCTGCAGATGTCCACACTTCATCCATTCTTATATACAGAACAAAACAGTGTAAGGACAGCAAACGGTGTTTTGTTTGTTTGTTTGCTTGTTTGTTTTTTTGTGGGGGTTTTCCCCATCAGATCCTCCACTTACTACAGACTTTCTCACTCGCTTTGCCATGCGCCAGGTTGGTTTCAGTTTTGTTTTTTTTTAAATCCCCATACACTAAACCCTTTCCCGATGGCAAGTTCGAACCGACGGTCTCCCCAGAGACACGGAAATGTTTGCGTGTGCCCTGTATTCATGGGAGAACCTTTTCTGGGTACGTCCGTCTGTGTGCGCGTGAATGTGCATGTGAGGAGGGAGGGGCGAGGAGGGAGTGAGGGCAAGATGATGGGGAGGAGCTGAGGGGAGAGGGGGGAGGGGGGGGGGAGGAAGGGAATAAAATCGAAATTGAATTAAATAAATGTGGGGACTGAATATCTGAATTTTGATCCGGATTTTGGTGGTGGTGGTGGTGGTGTGTGTGTGTGTGTTGTGGTGTGTGTGTGTGTGTGTGTGTGTGCGCGCGCCGGTAGTGTTCTGTATTTCTCCCAGTTTTACAAACGCCTCCTCATTTACTTGGGAAGTAAATCGCGTTTATAAACTTTATTATTGTATTATTATTATTATTATTGTTGTTGTTATTGTAATATATACTACTCCCTATGTACTCCAGGACACCCTTCCCGTGTGAGAATGAACTGCGAAATAAACAGCAGCAGCAACAACAATAACATACAGCAACAACAACGTTTCTTCAGGAAATGAAATGAAACAGAGATGGCAGTCCAGACACAGAATTCTCGATAAAACAAGACTGCCGATGAAATCACACAGACACCTACTTTACGTTTGTCAGAAAGTGTATCATACTGTGATCATCCACGGATAGGAATCCACTCAAAATGTGTTGCACAACATTTACATCTTATTTTATTATTACGTTTATTCCTTCGGCCAAGGAATTACGTTTTTTTTGGTTCGTTTGTTCGTTAGCAAGATTACACACACACACACACACACACACACACACACACACACACACACACACATACACACACACACCACACACACACACACACACAACACACACACACACACACACACACACACACACACACACACACACACACACACACACACACACACACACACAAACTACTGTACCGAATTTAACGAAACGTGTTAAAACGATGGAACGTGGCCCAAACCATTAGATTTAGTACGGATCGGCATCACGGATCCAGATCCTGGGGCGGATCCAGGACCCGTTGAACGAGATGTTCAAGACACATTCCGCCAGTTTCACTAAAACTTGATGGGAAAAATGGACCGGAATCCAAAGGAACAATCCAACAATTGTGGTGCATTAGAAAAGTAGTTGTTGAAGACTCAGAATCAAAACTTTACCAGGAGAATATTTCTCCAAGTAAGTTTTTGATTCGAGTCTTTTAACTACTTTTCTAATGTTGAATCCAGAATCCAGAAACCTGTATTCTTACCCATTTTGGTGCAGATCTGTAGTGAGGAACTGAATGAAAGTGCGGATCTTGGATTCGTTCGACCTTGTCGGAGCTCTGCTCTCTCATGAATGCCCTTTCAGTGTTCTAATTGTCAACGAGGGTGGGGTGGGGGGTGGGGGGGGGGGGGGGGGGATCCGAGTTCAGAAATAACATCCCTAACCCTTAGTCTATTTTCGTGCCGATATCATTTATGCCTTCCAGTTTCCATGGAAAACGAGTATCACGTGCTATTTTTGTAGATGACAATCGAAAATATGAGAACATGAGATCAAAATAAAGCATCCCTTTAGTCAGATTTTCATATGTGAGTGCTAGAAATAATGCAGAACTTTTTTTTTTTTTAGATGTTATGTCCCAAAAGAATTAGTAACGGGGTGTTGGTCAAAGGGTGGTGAGGTGAGGGGGAGGGGGGGGGGGGAGGGATGGTGGTTGTGGTGGTGGACAATACTTTTGAGGACTTTTGTCTTCACGATTTTCAGACAAACTAGTTTTTTGTTTATTCCAGTCACTGTGAAAACGTTTTGTGGACATGATGGTGTTTTCCGACCTTTTCTTTCTTTCTTTCTTTTCTTTTCTTTTTTTTTTTTTTTTTTTTTTTTGTTAAGCGGAGAAATTAATTAAAACAAGGGTATATGGAAGTTCGAGCAGTACGGTAACTGGGCATTCGCACGTGTGGACCAAATTTGTTTCTGTAGGATAATATGCACGTCATTTAGCGAAAAGCGTAAAAATGTACGCAAGTTTTACAATAGGTGAAGTCGTCACACTATCCTACGTTATTTAAGAAAAAAAAAAAACCCATCAAGATGTACGTCAGTTTTATAATAGGTACATTCGTCACACTATCGGGTAAGTCGTGCATTTTGTTTTTCCTGCCCCTCAGTTCTTCTCTTTCATTTTCACTCATTTACATTTGTAGGTTATTTCAAATTTTTCAATGTTCCCTTTCCTATTATGACACGCCCATCAGCATTTCAATGAAAAGTTGTTCACGGTTTCTTCTTCCTCCGTTTTATTTATTTATTTATTTTTTGTTTGTTTGTTTGTTTTGTTGCGATACTAGTTCAGTTCCATCTGTTCATGAGAAGTTGTCAGGTTCAATCTGTTCATGAGAAGTTGTCAGGCTCCATCTGTTCATGAGAAGTTGTCAGGCATCATCTGTTCACGGGAAGTTGTCAGACTCCATCTGCTCATAAGAAGTCGTCAGACTCCATCTGCTCACAGGAAGTTGTCAGACTCCATCTGTTCATGAGAAGTTGTCAGACTCCATCTGTTCACGGGAAGTTGTCAGACTCCATCTGCTCATAAGAAGTCGTCAGACTCCATCTGCTCACAGGAAGTTGTCAGACTCCATCTGTTCATGAGAAGTTGTCAGGCTCCATCTGTTCATGAGCAGTTGCCAGGCCCCATCTGTCCATGAGAAGTCAGCTCCATCTGCTCAGGGAAAACTGTCAGGCTCAATCTGGTTATAGGAAATTGTCAGGGTCAAAGTCAGCGACCTTTCAGTATAAATCCTGATCCCATTATGATACAGTCACGTCAGTCGTAGAAACAGAGGCAGTAATTTCCGGAAAAATGTGTCAGGGTTAAAGTTCCAAACACACACATACATGCGCAAGCGCGCACGCATGCACGCATGTGAGTGTGTGTGTGTGTGTGTGTGTGTGTGTGTGTGTGTGTGGTGGTGTGTGTGTGTGGTGTGTGTGTGTGTGTGCGCGCGCGCGCATAAACACATATGCACACATGAACGCAAGCACGCATGTGCGCTCGTGCACACACACACACACACACACACACACACACACACACACACACATGCACGCACGGTCTCATCCTCTTATGCAGTCGCGCTCACGCACACACACACACACACACACACACACACACACACACACACACACACACTAACACACACACACACACACTCACACACACACACCACACACACACACACACACACACACACACAGCCGACTCTGAGTAATGACACAAACTCGCTATTTTCGGCTAAGAATAACATTCCTGTACATTTGTTCATTTTTGTTAGCTTAGTTTATGTCCAATCATAGTCGTTCACCGATTAGTCATTAGGTTTTATATCTCTATTGACCAATACTCTCAGGTTGTTGTGGTTGTTGTGGTTGTGTTTGTTGTTGTTTGAAACGTTGATGAATATATGATGTTGAATGTTGGCGTCATCCACATTCAGCACTGAGAGAGAGAGGGGGGGGGGGGGGGAGGGGGAGAGGGCGAGACAGACAGACAGACAGACACAGAGGGAGGGAGGGAGAGAGAGATTTAACTTACGGAGAAAACCAATATCACACACTCATACACGGACACACAGAGTTGACATGCACACGCACCGCGGCAACATGACACACACACAGCACACACACACACACAACACCACACACACACACACACACACACACTTACGCGCGCGCGCGTGCGTACACACACACACACACACACACACACACACACACACACACACACACACAGTTGACCGTTGACAAGCGCACACACACACACACACACACACACACACACACACACACACACACACACAGAATTATCGACTGACGAAGAAAACATTCCAAGCGTTAATTTTGACCAGGGGATATTCTAATGAGGGAAGATTCAGCTACCCCGGCGCAGACTCGCTCACGAAAAGGACTTGCTTCTGGGTCCCCGATAGCACAGAGGAAAGTGCTGTCTGGAGCGGCCGTGAATCTTATCGACGACAGGAGAGAGAGAGAGGAGAGGATGGATCGAGGGGGAAGGGGATGAGGAACGGGGTAGGAT
>CM065743.1:25906023-25911023 GCA_033310375.1 Conus canariensis
ATGAGTTATTTTAGAGTTGTAGCCGTGACATTTCAATGTGTATATGGTTCTGTTTCTTAACTTCCTGACAATACTGATGGCCTTGGCGACCGTGCTCTATCCATTATAACTCTCCCACCCATTTATAGCTAGGTTTATTTTCAGATACAAAGTCTAAATCCGTCCTTCGAAATGGGTTGTAGATCTAAGGTTCTGATGAATCAGAACCATAATGAAATCTTTCATATGATATCAAAGGTAACTAGAGACGTGTTGTTTTGTTGTGAAGAGTTCTTAGTAAGCTCCCAAGATCTGACCAGCAAGTTGGGCCAATGCGCAGGTCAGACATCTGCTAAGACGTAACCTTGAGTCCCTCGTCGTGAATCGTTTCAGCTTAGTAATCATTTCATTCATCCAAAGCAGTTGTGACTTAGCGTACGTGGACTGGTCCGCACACAGTGACACTTCATTGTTGAAACCAAAACTTATGTATTTTTATCCTAATATATATATATGTGTGTGTGTGTGTGTGTGTGTGTGTTGTGTGTGTGTGTGTGTGTGATAAACAGTCACACACACACACACAACACACACACACAAACAACACACAAACTACTATAGAGAAGAGAGAGAGAGAGAGAGAGAGAGAGAGAGAGAGATGTAAGTCATAGATAGATGGATGGACAGATTGGCAGACAGATAGAAAAAAAGATAGATAGATAGACAGACAGACAGACAGAAAGAAAGATAGATATGAACAATTTTGAGGTTTCCCCTCTTCAGAAATATTTCCGATCATTAGAGTAGATCCGATACAGATTCGCCATAAGAGAAATCAGGCTGTGTACGTTTTATGAAGTGTAGAATCGTAAACTGACTTAATATTCTAACATGTGTACGTTTTATGAAGTGCAGAATCTTAAACTGACTTAATATTCTAACAACTATTCTCAGTAATTTAATTTGTAACATTACTTTTGAAAATCAGTATTAGATATAACAGTGACTTAATTTTCAATAGTACTGTTGGGAAATTAGAATAACATTTTAAATTGACGGCATTTTCAGAGTAACTGTTAATTGAGAGTGAGAGAGAGAGAGAGAGAGAGAGAGAGAGAGAGAGAGAGAGAGAGAGAGAGAGAGACAGACAGACAGATAGACAGACAAACAGACACACACACAGAAAGAGAAACAGAAAAAAAAACAGAGAGAGAGAGAGAGATCAGAATGTATTCAGTAATGCCAAAGTCCCATATGAAGAATGTGTGCAAAGTGGCCAAAAAACAACAACAGCAACAAAAACCATACAAGCGACGAAAAGGAAGGGGGAAATTTACAACAAGTTCATTTGATGGTATACTGTTGCAAAAGTCATAAAACATTAAGAAATAAGATATGAACTTCATAAGTGAATTTCTCTCGTATTAAATGGAAAATAGCAAACGTCTTGATTGTGCCCTCAGCAAATAGTATAGTACTTAACGTGAATATGCTGACATGTTAGGTCCTGATACACTGGACAACAAAGCACATGGTGAATTTCAGACTCATTGACAGTTTTACACAGAAGGCATTTCAGTATGTGGGTAGCGACATCAGATATGCCAAATGAAATTTGTCGAGGAATATCCAACAAGAAACTTCACACATCATTGCAAACCTCAATATATTTTACAATTTTTGTATTCCAGAAACCTAGCACGATTGTCCACTTTTTTGCCACGCACACTCGATCAGCAATTATTTGAACTCCTCCACAAGAGAGCTTATACAGCCACATCCTCATTGCCCCACATTTTATTAACTCACACATATGCCCCCAAATACCCCGGATTTAAGACGCACTGTTTATTTTCTCTCTGTTTGCCAAAATAAACAACACATGATATGTTTTAAAGAGTATAGTCTGTCTTCTCCTGTACATGTGAACTTTAACCAGTATTGTAAACGATAGACACAATAATTTACAGTTCAGTGAAACTATCAAGCTGACCACCGTAAATTAAACTGTTTAGTCTCCGTTTCCGTACTCCGACGCCAATAGACACCCTCAGTGAAATTAAATACGTATTCCCTGTTATGAAAGAAACGTCATCAAAACTCCATGTTTCTCAAGTATGTAAGGAAATAGGCTCTATATGTGTGTATTAAACAGATTCAGCAATAGCTTTGTGGAATTGCAAACCAGTTCAGTTTGCACATGATGTTATCTGAGACACGTGATGTTGTCTGCCTGCCGTGGTATGCAAAACGAAGGGTGTTCTGTTGAAGACAGTAATCCCAAGAAGCAAGTGGAGTTCACAGCGTTTATCTAATTGCTATTTCAAAACTATCTGTCTGAGGCTGCCAAAAATCCATCCTTTCTAAAGCATACTATGCTGCTGTTGTCCGTATCAAACTGTAACTGAGATGCAGCGACACATGAATTATCGGCATATATGTCGATCATTGCTTCAGTTAACAAGAAAATGTCATCAGTAAATTAAGGAAGAAACAGTTCAATTCAAGCATTATGAAAATTTACGCATGTCTGCTAATACAAATTAGTTCCATATCGATATCTTTAAAAAAAATAAATAAAAGGGAAGAAAGATAGGGCAGTAAAACATCACCGTGTTTGACACCTTTTGTACAATCAATGCAGCCAGTAATCTCTGATCCGCAACGATTTTGTATTTGACAGTATTACACATACTTTCTAAGCGCCTAAACGGTTTTCCTTTTATGCCATGTTTAAGTAAGATAGACCAGAGAAGATTCCTTAATACGCAGTCAGTCGCCTTTTCAAAACCTGAAAATGTCACGTAAATCTTTCTGCCCGAGTGGCATCGTCTCTCAACAGTAGCTAACAATGGGGACATTATCATCAAATGTTGATCCTTTTTTTTTTTTAAACCAGCCAGATCTTTTCATGTCATAGTATTCCAAACCTTCCCCATTTCTGCAATCTTAGATTTAAAGTAGAACCGAATCACTTCATAGACGAAGAAGACCTCTGTAGTTGTTGTTTGCTTTGCTCTTCTTGAATAAAGGGAAGACAACTGATTCCTTCCAGTCTTCTGGAGTTTTTCTTCTCTCAAATACAGCGCATACGAAAAATTTTCCCAGAAAGTCAACAGCGATGTCCATTGGATTTTGAACAGTTCACCTGTGATCACGTCTAGGCCAGCTTACTTACCACTTTTAATTTTCTTGTAGCAATTGAGACTTCCTCTTGAATTATAGGCCTGTTCATAGCATACACATCATCACCATCAGTTATATAAAAATCATATTTGTCAGCAGATATGTCAATATAAACGACTGCTATATTATTATCTTCCTTTCCTGAAATAATGAACGAATCCTCTATAGCTTGTGCATTAGCACGACACGATCTTTAATTTGAAATGTTTGGCACGTTGCGCCAGAATTCCTTGTGAAATGTCCACAGACAGGATCAGTCTATCTAAAATGATTCTACTATGATCTTTACTTTTTCTGTCCAACAGATGATGAAAAGCTCTCCTAGCTGTAGAAAAATTTGATGTAAGTGCTACCATCCCTGAGAGAGAGAGGGGGGGAAGAGAGGGAGAGAGAGAGAGAGAGAGAGAGAGAGAGAGAGAGAGAGAGAGAGAGAGAGAGAGAGATCTTGCCCTCAAATATATGAAAGGTAGTGGAATATTAAAAGAGAACACACACACACACACACACACACACACACACACACACACACACACACACACACACCATTATCATTCTGGCTCACATAGATACTCATGTGAAGCCAAGGAAATTATATTGTATGCTGCACCCATATGTCTATAAGAAACATGGTTATCACTGTCGCACACATACACTTCTTTTCTGATAGTCAAGGACGTCGGTGGGTATGATGGGGTGAGGATGGGGGGACAGAGAGAAAGGGGTGAGAGAGAGAGAGAGAGAGAGAGAGAGAGAGAGAGAGAGAGAGAGAGAGAGAGAGAGAACACAATTTATGAAGGCGAAATTGAACATCCTTTCATCAGTTGTACATCAAATGCTCTTTTAAAAATATTCAGACTAGCATGGACGCTGATCTCAACACCATTAGAAATCCCAGGAACTGGAAAGACTCAATTTAAAACATGTATTCTGGGAAAAGACAGCACAACTTTATGAGCGTGGCGTTTTTCAATGAAATTTCAAAGTAATTGAAAGTTAAGGGAAGGGGGTCGGGAGTTATGGGGGAAGGGGGGGGGGGGGGGGCGGGGAAGCATGGGTGAAGGAAGAGGATGGGGGTAAGGGTGGGGGTTGGGATATGGAAACTGTTTCGTTGTATTTCAGTTTCAAATTTGACAAAAGAATACCCGAATTTTCATGATCTGCACGTGAGAATGTTGAAGATGTCAACAGAACTGATTTTAGAGCATCTCTGTGAAGACTAAACAATGGCTTTAGATTAGGGCGTAATCATGTGCCGAATCTCAAATTCTAAATGTATAAATGGGATTTGAGATAAGCACCAAAGAGGTATTTTACAAGAATTGGAGTTTGAGAAGTGCTTGACTTTAGATGAATGGTAAAGATATCACACACACACACACACGCACGCACGCACGCACGCGCGCGCGGGCGTACACACACACACACACACACACACACACACACACACACGCACACACACACACGCACGCACGCACGCGCGCGCGCGCACACACACACACACACACACACACACACACACACACACACAGATTGAAAAAAAAAAAGAACAGAACAGATGAGAGAGAGAGAGAGAGAGAGACAGACAGACAGACAGACAGAGAAGGTGGGAGAACTGTGTACAGAATATCAAAATATATGGAAGAAGCAGCACAATTTTCTGTACAAGGATACTTAATTCGATCAAGACTAAACAGTTATGCCTTTTTTCTTTTTTTCTTTTTTTTTTAAAAAGACATGATGTTTATATTTAAAACTTATCAGAAGAATAAAGGAAGCAAGAAAAGAAAGAAAGGAAAAAGGGGAGAAGGGAAGAAACAAGGGGAGAATGAAGAGAA
>CM065743.1:25916023-25918523 GCA_033310375.1 Conus canariensis
CCGACTGAAGAGCTGTCTGCCGGCGCTTCATTCAGTCGTTTCCCGTGTCATTCAGTCAATATCGTTCACTCAGTTTCCTTACTTCCTTCATTCTTTCCATTTCTCACGCAGGGTGCATGCGATGTGTAACGTGTCATCCATACCAACGGCCAAACTGGCCTTCTCTTCCGAAAGTTGGTGATGGGATTTTACGAGTGTGCAAGATGTTATGTGTGCGTTCACACACGGAACCTCGGTTTGTAGTCTCATTCGAAGGACTGTATGGGAAAATGGAGTCAGAACCAATGTTAACTCCCGAGGGATAAATCCCCCTGTACCGAAACGGCCCGGCGGAGATTCGAACCCGCAACCCCAGGATCACAAGTCCGGCGCTCTACCAACGGAGTTATTTTGGCTCCCATAGAGGAGGGAGAGCAACAGGACCAGCAAGAAAGAGCTGTTTTGCTGTGTAAAGAGATCAGCAGGCTCGCAATAGGATCCGGGCCACTCGCAGGGGAAAAGAACTTCCATATAAACCGAAAGGAACCTGTCCAAAATGAAGAATATTCTACGGAATACATGAAAAGTGAGTTAAAAAAAAAAAAACTATATACTTTTCACACATGCACGGAGGATCTGGTCGATTTCCGAGTAAATGTCAACAAAACCGGCTGTCGACATTTGCGCTGAGTCACGTCTATATATAATTTTTTCTTTTCTGATAAACGTTTATCGTCATAATTTTGATCACGTACCAAATTTAAAGAAAAAAAAAAAAGGAGAACGAGAGGTTCTTGATAGAGTACACGGGGGTATGAAGAATTATATCAGTGTGATTTAATTTCTAGGGATAAATCATCTTTGCAAATACATTAAAAGTTGGGAGAGTGTAGGTATATTTCGTACGCAAGATTCTGTAACTTGTTGAATCTGTCCCTCTCCATTAACAAAATGGAAATAACGGTATCTCTAAAGACTACTAGTCTATGCGTGGAAAAAGAAAGTATGAGAGGCAATATAGAGACAATAATTATAGTGACACTTAAAAACAAGCGCTCATCCGAAGGAGCCAGACTGGTCTCATCCCTCCCCACATTAACTCTCCCTCTACCACGGTATTTGACCCTCCGTCTCGCATGTTTTGCTAGGTAAATAACAGTACCAAAGGGAAGCTACATATCAAATTTCAACTCAAGTCGTCCTCTCGCCACCACAGGTCTTGGTGAAGAATACGATCGGATGTTTTGGACTCGTCAGTAAACTGTGAAATACCGTTGTTGCTGTTGATTTTAGGAATCTCCTCAACAGTGGAAAAGGAGCTACAAACTAATTTTCAGCTCTATCGGTCCATAAATACCAGAATTGTGAGCGTGACACACACACAAACAAGCAAGCCAAGCAAGCAAGCAAACCATCCCCATCTTCCCCATCTTGCGAAGGAGATAATGACAAGTTTTGAATCACACACACACACACACACACACACACACACACACACACACACATAACACACACACACACACACACACACACACACACACAGTACACGGGAAGTAAAGGTTCCAGAAAGAGAAGGAAACAAGCAGTCGAGCAGGGAAAGAAAGAACAAAAGAAAGACAGACAAAACGGAAAGGGAGAAAAAAAAAGTAAAGAGAAAGAAAGAAAGGACTGGAAAGGAAAGAAAGTGAATGGAAAACAGAGACCAGCTTCAATGAGGAACATGAATTTTTGTTTGTTTGTTTTGTTTGACGCTGAGCTGACTGACAGACTGTACAGTCACTGAAAACAAGGCAAATCACACACAAAAAACACAAGGTGCAGGTTACATGATTTCATTGAAATAGTTTAATAAACCTGCAGATCAGACAAGCAAATTCTCGATAAATAAGTTATCTTCAGACAGATAGCAAAGATCAGACAATTTATAAAATTGCACTAAACAATACCCCCCATATCACAGAATGACCAAATGACCATAAAGAATCACAGTCACCACGGAAAGGACCAATGGTCGAAGGTGGGGCCATTTAAAGCAATATCTGCGGGGCTGAAGAATAGATAATAATAATGATAAGCATCTTAGGAGATACGAAACAAACTTAATAAACTCTTGCCAAACAGAGCCAATTAAGTGCACATCCTACATAGTGACTTGGGCAAGTGAAGCCACATTAAAATAGAAAACCAAACCGCCTTACGTGTTTTTATAAAACATTTACGAAAAAACAAACAAACTATAATACATTATAAATTTGCCCTTGAGTTTGAGGTGTGATCAAACAAAATGTAATTGCGCCCATAAACGTAGGGAAAATCCGAAATGTCAGCGTCAAATAAACTATACGTCATACAATACGTAGATGCCTGATAACGTCAACCATTTGGTTTGAACCAAGAAAAAGGAAATGGGAGACGACGTGTATCTCGCCTCGCTTTGCCACCGTTCATTTAATGATAACAGCATTTACAAAGCGCCTTGCCAAAAGGTTCTAGGCGCTGACAATCCACACCCTCGTGTACA
>CM065743.1:25923523-25929844 GCA_033310375.1 Conus canariensis
CAACTACGACGTAATGCACTGAACGCTGAACTCGTGATAATCTTACATTTTACCTGTAACTTTACAAATTGACTGGAGACTCGAAGCTTGCACTTTTTTTTTCCACACATTCAGAGCCTGGCGTTGCTCGTTTGTCGAAAACGGAGATATCCATTTTGTGGGTCTTTCCCTTCATGGCAACAGCGAAGATTTAGACCACGAAAGATTCATCAATGAGGGCTGATTGCAGTGATGCCTTTTTCTGAGAACGAAGAGCGAACGTCTTTGAACGAACGTCGGAACCAAAAGAGTATGACGTAGGCTTAATGTGGCGTAATGCACAAAGGGATTGGTTTGAAATTTGATTTGACCGTGAGGCACTAGGCCTAGGCCTATTTAAAATTAATGTATAGATTTTTTTTCCCCTTCTGCGACTTCTGTTTTTCAGTGTCAGTTCAGCAAAAGTTTTTTAAGAGGAAGCAGAACAAGAAGAAGAAGAAAAGGGGAATTCTATTTTTCAAATGGTTAACGCGGTCACTGAACGAGTCCATCTGGCTGTTATTATTAATATTTGTCCTCATGGTCACGTATTGCTGATGCGTTAATCCTGCTGTAATTAATAAGGTCTGTCTTCAAAGTCACGTATCCCTGATGATTTCATCCTGCTGCAATTAATTATATGTCTTCAGGGTCACGTACTGCTGAGCGTTAATCCCGCTGAAATTAATAACATGTCTTCAGTGTCACGTATTGCTGACGAGTTAATCCCGCTGAATTAATAACATGTCTTCAGTGTCACGTATTGCTGACGAGTTAATCCCGCTGAAATTAATAACATGTCTTCAGTGTCACGTATTGCTGATGCGTTAATCCCGCTGAATTTAGCCTAATAACGTCCGTCTTCATGGTCACGTGCTACTGCTTAGAAGCGATCGCGCTTGGAATTTTGCAAACGGGTCCCAACACTCACAACCCTGCATTGTCACTCAAAGTTACTGTCAGATCCAGTCTCGGTGAAACAAAGACCAGTGACTGTAACCAAGTGACGACGTAGATACAAAGAAACTCTGAACTCCGTGATAATCTTACATTTTACCCGTATCTATTCAAGTTGACAGAGAGTCTTGTGATTCGTTTGTCAAGTTTTTCTTGGCGGTTCGCTTTTAATTACATCTAAAAATTTGTTTAGGAGACTCGAAGCTTGCGCCTTTTCCACATGGTCAGAGCCTGGTGTTGCTCGTTTGTCCAAGGGGAAAACATTAATTGCTGTCGGTCTTTTTCTTCCACTGCAGCAGGCTCAGATCTAGACCACGAAAGATTCAATGACGGCTGACTGCAGTGCTGTCTTTTCAAAGAACGAAGAGCTGGCATCTTTGAAGCCGCGTCGACACCAAAAGAGTATGACGTATGCTTAATGTGACGTAAGGCACTGATGAAAGACTGTCACTATATAGAAAGCAATAGGTTTGAAATCTAATTTGACCTTGATGCATACGCTACTTCAATTAAAATGAATTTACAGACTTTTTTTTTTTCATTCAGATGCGACCTCTGTTTTTTGTTGTTGTTGTTTTTTTTAAGCGCCAGTCCGGGCAAAGTAAACCTTAAAAAAAAAATTAAAAAAAATCCGTATTCTATTTTTCAAACGGTATTTTACCGGTTTAGTCACCGGTTAAACGTGATCACTGAATGATTCCATCCTGCAGTGAAAATTAGTAACATCCGTCTTCATGGTCACGTATTTCTGATGAGTTAATCCTGCTGCAATTAATAACATCTGTAGGGGCCAGAATAGCTCAGTGGTAGAGCGCCGGACTCGTAATCTTGTTGATCCTGGAGTTGCGGGTTCGAATCTCCGCCGGGCCGTTTCGGTACAGGGGGATTTTTGCCTCGGAGTTAACGTTGGTTTCCCATACAGTCCTTCGAATGAGACAATAATAAACTGAGGTTCCGTGTGTGAACGCACTCATAACATTTTGCACACACGTAAAATCCCATCACCAAGTCTCGAAAGAGAAGGCCAGTTTGGCCGTTGGTATGGATGACACGTTACACATAGCACCTTTCCCGAAGTTGGAGTATGGCTGCCTTAATGGCGGGGTAAAAAAAAAAAAAAACGAAAGCTCCCTTTGTTGGGTAAATGGGATTAATCCTTGCCTGTCTATACAGGGAGTGTCTGTAGGAGTATCAGCCTGCGTACGCTGGGAAAAAAACAAATCTCTCTTCATGGTTACGTAATGCTGATGGGTTAATCCTGCTGCGATTAATAACATATGTCCTCATGGACATGTATTATTACTTACTTACTTACTTACTTACTTAATCCCGTTGGCTCCTAGTGGAGCACAGGTCATCCACGAGCCTTCTCCATCTCTGCCTGTCCCGGGCGGCGATTTCCAGCTGGCCCCAGGAATAGCCCAGTCGAATCGTCTCCGCCTCCGTTGATCTTCTCCAGGTGGTACGCGGTCGGCCTCTCTTGCGTCTTCCCTGTGGGTTCCATCCAAGGCATGGCGGACAACGCTGGATGCCGGTTTTCTGAGGGTATGGCCAAGCCAGCCCCACTTCCTGCGCTTAATTTGATTTTCAATGGGCTCTTGTCCGGCTCTTCTCCACAAGTCTTCGTTTGTGACCATGTCCTGCCACCTGATGCTATAGCTGTACCTCAAGCATCTGTTCACAAAGGTCTGCAGGCGGTGTGTCGATGACTTGGTGGTGCGCCACGTTTCACAGGCACAGAGAAGCACAGACTTCACATTCGTGTTGAAGATGCGGATCTTGGTTTTTGCAGAGATGGTGTGTGAGGTCCAGACAGGTCGAAGCATCTTGAAAGCTGCGGATGCCTTGCCTATTCTTGTTTGGATGTCTTTGTCTGTGCCCCCGTCCTTGCTAACAATGCTGCCGAGGTATGTGAAGCTGTTGACGTTCTCCAGGTCTTCTCCGTCTAGTACAATGTTGTTGTCATTGGCCTCATTGATCCTCATCACCCTGGTTTTTGCCTTACTGATCTTCAGTCCTGTCCGTGCGGCAGTACTGTCCAGGGCAGCGGTTTTCTCCTGCATGTGGCTGTGACGGTGGGACAGGAGGGCAACATCATCGGCAAAGTCAATGGACATGTATTGCTGATGAATTAATCCTGCTGTGATTAATAACATTTGTCTTCACGGTCAGTATTGCATATGAGTTATTCTTGCTGTAATTAACAATATGTCTTCATGGTCACGAATTGCTGGTAAATTAATCCTGCTGTAATTGGTATGTCTTTATGGTCACTTATTGTAAATGAGTTAATTCTGCTGTAGTTAATACGTCTTCATGGTCACGTATTGTAAATGAGTTAATTCTGCTGTAGTTAATACGTCTTCATGGTCACGTATTGTAAATCAGTTAATTCTGCTGTAATTAATATGTCTTCATGGTCACGTATTGTAAATGAGTTAATTCTGTTGTCATTAATGTCTTCATGGTCACGTATTGTAAATGAGTTAATTCTGCTGTAATCAATGTGTCTTCATGTCCAGTATTGTGAATGAGTAAATTCTGCTGTAATTAATGTATCTTCATGGTCACATATTGTAAATGAGTTAATTCTGCTGTAATTAATGTATCTTCATGGTCACATATTGTAAATGAGTTAATTCTGCTGTAATCAATGTGTCGTCATGGTCACGTATTGACGATGGGTCAATCCTGTTTGTAATTAACAACTTCTGTCCTTACGGTCACATATGACTGTGAAGCCAGTCTTGCAGTCATTAACAATGGCTGCCTTTACGATCACCTGTTGGTGATGAGTGAGTCAGTCTTGCTGTAATTAATAACATCCTGTTCATGGTCATTTCTTACTGATGAGTCAGTCCGTCATGTATTGTTGATGAGTCAAACAAAACTGCTGTAATCAATGAAATCTGTCCTTGGGGTTTTGGCAATAATTGAATCCTTCTGTTACTGGTGACATCTCTCTTGATCGCGAACTGAGAGAGAATCCTGCCGTGTGATCAAAAGCGTCTTTCCTAAGGGTCATTACAGTAGAAAGAAATCAGTCCTTCAGCAATTGATATCATGTCTCTTGGTTTGGCATTTATGCCGATGTGAGTACCATACCCCTCCCTCCCTCTCACACCGCTGTCCCGTTCCTTCTACGACTTGATCAGTAGTCACTCAGGTTGGGGCTGATTGTGTCCCTTTAAGGTCATGAGCCAGAGAGAGGCTGCGATGACTGTCAGTATGACGTGACGTGACAAACACTTTTGCTGAGTCAGATGGGTTTTTTTTTCCCCTGTCAGGCGAACAACTGACAACAGCACACACACACACACACAACACACAGAGAACAGGATCTGCCGCTTAGGTTAGAGAGAGGGGCGGCTAGAGGAGGAAGGGGGCTTACACGTCAGGGTGGGTGGGTGGGTGGGTGGGGGTGTGAATAATTGTTTCAAACACACCACTGTAGATTGCAAACTTAAAGGAAGGTCGGTAGAAGAGAAGGGGGATGAAGAAGATTGACTGGAAAGTGGTGGAGGAGGAAGGGGAGGCGGGGAATGGGGGGGGGGGGGGGGTGTAAACTGCAGAGACAAGATGTAGGGTAAGTGGAGGGGGGGGGAGGGAAAGGAGGTGGAGGAGGAGGTCGACATGACTAAGGACTGGAGAGGACGGAGTAAAGGTAGAAGGGAGGGGGGGGGGGGGTGATGGAGTAGGGCAACAAAGGAATAGATGAGTTAAAGGGTTGGAAGGGGAACGGTGGAGACAGGTGCACGGGAATAGATAGGATGGAGGACGGAAAAGAAGAAAGCGCGGGGGGGGGGGGGGGGGGGGGGGGGGGGGGGAGGGGGGGAGGGGGGGGGGCATGGTTAAGGACTGGAGTGAAATTGGGTAGGAAGTGGGGCGAAGGCGGGAGATGGGAGGAGGGGGGGGGAGAGGCGGGCTAGATAGGATAAGTATTTAAGTAGAGATGGAGGAGAGGAGAAAGGGGGGGGGGGGGGGGGGGTCTCCGCTCTGTGAATAGGCGAGGTTGGAGAGGGGGGTAGGTAAGGGGTGGTGGAGGTGGTCTGTGCATTGTGTCGACAAGCGTGATTAGGGCGATGAAGCGGAGTGATAGTGGGGGCGAGGTGACGACAGGCACTGCCGGCGACCGATGTCGGCGACTGCCGCTACCCCCGTGGATCACGTTACAGGGGCGCAGCGTGACACTTGAAAGGGGCAGTTCCTTGACGGATGGCACTGCACACACGCCCCTCACCCAACTCTCCACCCAAAAAATAGAATTTTAAAAAAAATTTAAAAAAAAAAGATTATCTCTGCCGACCGCCCCCCCCCCCCCCCTACGTCCCGTCCCCTTCACCCCCTCCACCCTCTCTCTCTCCTTCTGTCTGTCCTCCCTCCCTCCCTCCCTCTCTCTCTCTCTCTCTCTCTCTCTCTCTCTCTCTCTCTGTAGCATCCTGACATGATTTCCTTTTGTGTCCCCCCCCCCCCCCCCCCTTGAAATGGGCAGGACCGGCTCATTTTAAACATTTTGCCATTGCCATTATCTCTCTCTCTCTCTCTCTCCTCTCTCTCTCTCTCTCTCTCTCCATATGCATCTCTTATGCAAAAAAATAATGTGAATGTCTTTTTGGTCCGATTGAAAAATCTGGTTTCTTGACTGTTTTGGAGTGATCTTTAGCGAGATGAAATAACGGCTTGAAACTAAAAATTACAGATTTCTAGCTCAGAGAGAGAGAGAGAGAGAGAGAGAGAGGGGGGGGAGGAAGGGAGAGAGGGAGGGAGAGAGAAAGGGGTGTGTGTGGATAGAATTTATATTATGGGCCATACCCTGTTATGTTTGAAGGGAAGGAACTCATAAATGTACCCGATTACAAACGAAGCCAGGCAAAACACAAGCAAAAGAAATAACAGATATCAAATTTTGACATCTTCTCTATAAATTAGGGAATGGATTCGAAACACTCTGTGTGTGTGTGTGTGCGTGTGTGTGTGTGTGTGTGTGAGAGAGAGAGAGAGAGAGAGAGAGGAGGAGGAAGGAGGGGAGGGGGGAGAGAGAGAGAGAGAGAGAGAGAGAGAGAGAGAGAGAGAGAGAATTGCCGGTCTGATCGCAGTCCAGGCGCTAGTGGTCTTTAAAGAGCTACTAGTATCAGGCCGCCATGAGACCACCCGCCAAAAGGAGTCACCGCACTGCTGCTTACACGCTGTCGGTGGTGTTCAGCGTCAGGCCTACCTGTTACCTGGAAGACGCTCGCCAAAACGCCCATCCAACGACAGTGCCCAAGAATCTGAAGACTTGGGACACTCATCGCTGGCATGGACGTTGCGAGGGGTGGGGGGTGGGGGGGAGGGAGTAAAACTAAG
>CM065743.1:25934944-25947444 GCA_033310375.1 Conus canariensis
AAAGGGGAAGGAAAAATTCACATCACTCACACGGCTCCGAATCGCGGCAGTCGCTTATTAGTTAGGCGTTACTCGTGAGACTGGCGCAGGTTGACGTGAACATTTCGCACGACATAACAGGACTACAGACGGCGAAGTCGGCTTGACGACGAGTTGAGAGCCAGAGAGAGACACGGAGACAGTGGAGAGAGAGAGAGAGAGAGAGAGAGCTGTAAGAATCACACATGTATTCCACCAGAGCCAGGCAATCGCGATGAGAAAATGGCTGACACTTAATTCTCGGACGGCAGAACAAGTTTCATGAACGGCGCTGGAAGCTCATCAGTTTGAAGCAACGGGAAGAAGAGACAGAGAGAGAGAGAGAGAGGGGGGGAGGGAGGAAGGAGAGAGACAGGAGAGAAGAAAAAAAAGAAATCCTAAATTGAAAATTAAAAATGTTGAGTTGAGCCTGAGGTTGTCCCGTTGTGTCGTCAGTGGGTCACAAGGAGAGTCGACAAGCGGCTGAGACGTTTGGAAGTTGGGTTGTGGTGTGTGTGTGTGTGTGTGTTTGCGTGCGTGCGTGCGTGCGTGCAGTTTTCGGCGGCGGCGACCGACGACCGGGTCATGGTGATTTTGGAGCGGCGTGACCTGACCGAGCGATGCACCGTATGATCGTCAGGCCGGTTTGTTCCTTTCGATTTAGCGACCTCCGCTGCCTGTCGCCCTCTGGAAACTTGGCTATAAATAGACGATGGGGGTTTGGAGGGAGGCTTGTCTCGACTGTTCCTCAGCTTAAAGGTTTCGCGTTTCCGTCTGTTAAAAGTCTCGTTTGTTAAGAGGGGGTTCTAGGGGGAGAGGGTGTTGATAGATCTATTTGTTCGTCATTACCAAACGAAGTGTTTGTGTGTGTGTGTGTTTTTTTTGTTTTTTTTTTACCCAACAATTTGCTTCCATTCCACCCCACCCTCTCCCCGAACTTGTTCTTTTGGTGCTGTTTTCTTATAAATTGGCTTTAGATCTTGAATAAGGAATTTAATGGAGACGTAGTTCTCGTTCTTAGGGATTCCCAGTCTTGCTGTGGCTTCCTAGGTCGGCCTGGCTGCAAACATGACCTCTGTGTGTGTGTGTGTGTGTGTGTGTGTGTGTGTGTGTGTGTGTGTGTGTGTGTGCGTGTGTGTCTGTGTGTGCTTTTCTCTCTCTCTCTCTCTCTCTCTCTCTCTCCCCTCTCTCTCTCTCTCTCTCTCTCTCTCTCTCTCTCTCGCTGTGTCTCTGGTGCAATTTAAACAGCCTATATTAGTTGCATGGTTGGTGTACAACAAGGCGGTGTTTGTGGCCCTGTGTTGTTTCATTTACTTATAAATCAGTAGACACAGGGAGTTTACAGCAGGCTGTGGAAGATATGGTGACTGCTATGTCATACATAAGACTGTAGAACTTTTCACTCCTGTTGTAGTTGATGACGACTGTAGAACTTTTCATTCCTGTTGTAGTTGATGACGACTGTAGAACTTTTCATTCCTGTTGTAGTTGATGACGACTGGACGTCAGAAAGATCCACTGGATTACAAAATCGTTTGATAAAGTGTATAAAGAGCGGATGCTTTGTTACAGGCAGATGTTAATATGAGAAGAAGCAAAGCAGTTGCATTTAGAATGGATGGCTGTTTTGAGAAAGGAAGGACATAACTGGATCTTTGATTCGTAGGGCCAGTGTATATCATTGATACTAAGGTATACATTTCACCACGCTTTGAATTTTCACTTTGTGTGCAACCTAACGAGCAGAGCTTAAAACGCATTACCGGGTTATAATGAAGAAATAACGGTTGGTAGATGACGACACCCTTAGTTTGTTGTTGAATGATTGGATTGCCAAGTTTAATCGTTCGAGCAACACGGAGCTGAAATATGGGGTCTTGACGCTGATGCTGTAGAGAGTGTTCACAAACGTAAAAGGATTCACTGCATTCATTTAAGTTAACTTAGTCAAGCGGCAGCTTTTTCTGAGCTTCACAAGCGCACGCACGCACGCACGTACACACGCACTCACGCATGCGCACGCGCGCACACACACACACACACACACACACCACACACACGCAACACGGAGGAAAAAGAAAGGGAGGGGGCGGGGTACATCATAGATAAAAAAAAAAGAAACAAATACAACAGAACAACAAAAGAAAGAAAGAAAACAAAGAGAAAAAGGTACACACCACACACACACACACACACACACCACACACACACACACACACACACACACACCACGAAAAAGGGATCTTCACAACTTAAAGATAAAGATTGTGATAAAGATTGACATCGAACAAATACACACATCCCATCTGCTGTTCACGCGGTTTTTCATGTTGCGCAGCACCTGACTGCTTCCATGTTTTTCGTTTGTCAGATCTAACTCTCACAAAAAAACAAAAACAAAAACAAAAAAAACAAAAAAAACAACAAAACAAAAAAACCGCTTTTGCCTCGTTTCAGTTTTCTTTCAGTCAGATTTTTGCACGAACCCAAACACACCGAGAACTACTTCCCTTTGTTTCACTCTTTCCATCATCTTCTTTAATACAAGGTCGCTGCATCTACGTTAAATTGAAACCGTAGAGTTTAAAAAAACACAAACAAACAAAAACCAAAAGAAGCAAACAAACAAACATCATTGATACGTGTTTTGTGGTCTTTATGCTGGTTGTTTGCAAAGTTAAACGTAGGCATAAACTCTTGATAATGACTTTGGTTGTTGAGCTGGAGGATTCTGTTGTGCTTTTCTTTCACACGTAGACTGCAAATTGTCAAGGACGCGTGGGCACAAGCTGAGAGAGGCGAGTTGCGACACTGCTGCAATCCTACCGTGATCTTTGTGGTGTTGTGACGAGTAGCCTGTATTAGCTTTCCTTGCTCTCTCTCTCTGTCTCTCTCTCTGTCTCTCTGTCTGTCTGTCTGTCTGTCTTCTCTCTCTCTCTCTCTCTCTGTCTCTCTCTCTGTCTCTCTGTCTCTGTCTGTCTGTCTGTCTGTCTCTCTGTCTCTGTCTGTCTGTCTGTTCTGTCTGTCTCTCTCTCTCTCTCTCTCTGCTTTCTGCTGTACGGTGGTGAGCCTGCTTCATACTTCACAGTGGTGAGTCTGTCTGCTTCACACTGCACAGTGATGAGTCTGTCTACTTCAGACTGTGCGGTGGTGAGTCTGTCTACTTCACACTGTGCAGTGGTGAGCCTGCTGTATACTTGGCAGCAGTGAGTCTCTCTACTTCACACTGTGCGGTGGTGAGTCTGCCTACTTCACACTGTGCGGTGGTGAGTCTGTCTACTTCACACTGTGCGGTGGTGAGTCTGTCTACTTCACACTATGCGGTGGTGAGTCTGCCTACTTCACACTGTGCGGTGGTGAGTCTGCCTACTTCACACTGTGCGGTGGTGAGTCTGTCTACTTCACACTGTGTGGTGGTGAGTCTGTCTACTTCACACTGTGCGGTGGTCAGTCTCTCAATTTGACACTGTGTAGTGGTGAGTCTGTCTTCTTCACACTGTATAGTGGAGTGTCTGTCTGCTTCACACTGTATAGTGGAGAGTCTGTCTTCTTCACACTGTATAGTAGAGAGTCTGTCTACTTCACACTGTGCAGTGGTGAGTCTGTCTACTTCACACTGTGCAGTTGTGAGTCTATCTACTTCACACTGTAGAGTGATGAGTCTGTCTACTTCACACTGTGCAGTTGTGAGTCTGTCTACTTCACACTGTATAGTAAAGAATCTGTCTTCTTCACACTGTGCAGTGGAGAGTCTGTCTCCTTCACACTGTATAGTGGAGAGTCTGTCTGCTTCACACTGTATAGTGGAGAATCTGTCTGCTTCACACTGTATAGTGGAGAGTCTGTCTGCTTCACACTGTATAGTGGAGAGTCTGTCTGCTTCACACTGTATAGTGGAGTGTCTGTCTGCTTCACACTGTATAGTGGAGAGTCTGTCTGCTTCACACTGTATAGTGGAGAGTCTACTTCACACTGTGCAGTGGTGAATCTCTCTACGTCGCACTGTGCAGTGGAGAGTCTGTCTACTTCACACTGTGCAGTGGAGAGTTTATCTGCTTCACACTGTATAGTGGAGAGTCTATCTGCTTCACACTGTACAACGGAGAGTCTGTCTGCTTCACACTGTATAGCGGAGAGTCTGTTTCACACTGTATAGTGGTGAGTCTGTCTGCTTCACACTGTATAGCGGAGAGTCTGTTTCACACTGTATAGTGGTGAGTCTGTCTGCTTCACACTGTATAGTGGAGAGTTTGTCTACTTCACACTGTATAGTGGAGAGTCTGTCTGCTTCACACTGTGCAGTGGTGAGTCTGTCTGCTTCACACTATACAGTGGAGAGTCTGTCTACTTCACACTGTATAGTGGAGAGTCTGTCTACTTCACACTGTATAGTGGAGAGTCTGTCTACTTCACACTGTATAGTGGTGAGTCTGTCTACTTCACACTGTATAGTGGAGAGTCTGTCTCCTTCACACTGTCTAGCGGAGAGTCTGTCTGCTTCACACTGTGCAGTGGTGAGTCTGTCTCCTTCACACTGTATAGTGGAGAGTCTGCTTCACACTGTATAGTGCTGAGTCTGTCTACGTCACACTGTATAGTGGAGAGTCTGTCTCCTTCACACTGTGCAGTGGTGAGTCTGTCTCCTTCACACTGTATAGTGGTGAGTCTGTCTACTTCACACTGTATAGTGGAGTGTCTGCTTCACACTGTATGGTGGTGAGTCTGTCTCCTTCACACTGTGCAGTGGTGAGTCTGTCTACTTCACACTGTCTAGCGGAGAGTCTGTCTGCTTCAAACTGTATGGTGGAGAGTCTGTCTGCTTCACACTGTATAGTGGAGAGTCTGTCTACTTAACACTGTATAATGGAGAGTCTGTCTGCTTCACACTGTATAGTGGAGAGTCTGTATGCTTCACATTGTGCAGTGGTGAGTCTGTCTGCTTCACACTGTATAGTGGTGAGTCTGTCTGCTTCACACTGTATAGTAGAGTGTCTGCTTCACACTGTATGGTGGTGAGTCTGTCTCCTTCACACTGTGCAGTGGTGAGTCTGTCTACTTCACACTGTCTAGCGGAGAGTCTGTCTGCTTCACACTGTATAGTGGAGAGTCTGTCTGCTTCACACTGTATAGTGGAGAGTCTGTCTACTTAACACTGTATAATGGAGAGTCTGTCTACTTCACACTGTCTAGCAGAGAGTCTGTCTGCTTCACACTGTATAGTGGTGAGTCTGTCTGCTTCACACTGTATAGCGGAGAGTCTGTCTGCTTCACACTGTATAGTGGTGAGTCTGTCTGCTTCACACTGTATAGTGGTGAGTCTGTCTGCTTCACACTGTATAGTGGTGAGTCTGTCTGCTTCACACTATATAGTGGTGTCTGTCTGCTTCACACTGTATAGTGGTGAGTCTGTCTGCTTCACACTGTATAGTGGAGTGGAGTGTCTGCTTCACACTGTATAGTGGAGAGTCTGTCTCCTTCACACTGTATAATGGAGAGTCTGTCTGCTTCACACTGTATAGTGGTGAGTCTGTGTGCTTCACACTGTATAGTGGAGTGGAGTGTCTGCTTCACACTGTATAGTGGAGAGTCTGTCTCCTTCACACTGTATAATGGAGATTCTGTCTGCTTCACACTGTATAGTGGAGTGGAGTGTCTGCTTCACACTGTATAGTGGTGAGTCTGTCTCCTTCACACTGTATAGTGGTGAGTCTGTCTGCTTCACACTGTATAGTGGTGAGTCTGTCTGCTTCACACTGTATAGTGGAGTGGAGTGTCTGCTTCACACTGTATAGTGGAGAGTCTGTCTCCTTCACACTGTATAATGGAGAGTCTGTCTGCTTCACACTGTATAGTGGTGAGTCTGTCTGCTTCACACTGTATAGTGGAGAGTCTGTCTGCTTCACACTGTATAGTGGTGAATCTCTCTGCTTCACACTGTATTGTGGTGAGTCTGTCTCCTTCACACTGTATAGTGGAGAGTCTGTCTGCTTCACACTGTATAGTGGAGTGTCTGTCTGCTCCACACTGTATAGTGGTGAGTCTGTCTACTTCACATTGTGCAGTGATGAGTCTGTCTACTTCACACTGTATAGTGGAGAGTCTGTCTACTTCACACTGTACAGTGATGAATGTCTCTTTCACATTCACCGTCCACCTCAACGAAATGAATGCACTGTACAGCTCACTGTCAGCAGTTGTGGGATGTTCCTGTTTGTGTTCATTTGACTGGACTAAAGGCTAGCCCACTGTCGCCGTTTGAGAGTGTTTCAAACATTAAACGCCACTCTCATGCATTCCCAGTGTGCATCAGGCTGTATTGAGATAGTCATCATGCTCATGCTCAATGTTAGGGGGGCGCCTATGTAAATTTCATCGACATAACTTGTTCATCAGACCGTGTCTTTTTCCGCAATAGATGCAGTTACAGCTGAAAACTACCTAAACTCTAGAAGGAAAAGGAAAGAAAGAAAGAAAACACACACACACACACACACACACACACACACACACACACACACACACACACACACACACAGAGAGAGAGAGAGAGAGAGAGAGAGAGAGAGAGAGAGAGAGAGAGAGATTCCTTGAGCTCACATCAGTATGACTGAGATTCGCAATAACGTGACGTCTTTCAGGCGGAATTTAACATTTAGGCCTAATTGACGTACATCATCGCTATTTACGTAAGCGCCAGCAAACTGGTAGGAGTGGCGCCATGTCAGAAATCTTGTTTTGAGACGGTGATGTGGAAGAGGATTTTTTTTTTTTTTTTTTTTTCAGCATGTTAGGGCTGCAAGACAAACGATAACACAACAATAAAACAGTCGAGTATATTGAATATACTTATTCCGGAAACAAATCAACGGAAGATAACCCCTGTCTTTATGTTGCAAGCAGTGTTAACTGGTCCGAGTCCAGGACATATATCTTGAGAGTCAAGTGTTTGATCCGTGGCGCACGCTAAGTGTTAGCCAATCGGGTTATTGACTGTCGGCATAACAGCCTCGCCGTTTCACACCCACGTTTGACCTTTCGTCTCTCTGACCTGTGAAGCTGAGTGATGAGGTATCATTGCTTTGGGTGAGCCCCACTGGTGGCATCTGTCCCATGAACACGGCGGGGTCACTGTCGCTGAACGCCTCTTCTAACACAGATTACCTCCCATTGCGGGGTTTCCCAGCATCGTTTCTTCCGAAAGAAATTCACGATTTGAGGGTCGGGATTGACAGAACATTGCATTCAGACCAACAGAGTAAAGGTTAATGCTGTAAGTTAAATATAGAATATAGGTTTTGTTCTTTTGTGTGTGTTGTGTGTGTGTGTGTGTGTGTGTGTGTGTGTGTGTGTGTGTGTGTGTGTTTTGCACGTAAGACTAAACACAAAAGATAAACGTTTGGGAATATCTCAGTCGTTACTACAGGAAAGCAATAATCATACCTGTTTCACTGATAGAAGTTAAAAAAATAAGAAAAAAAACACCCAAACCCATCTCACATGAAAAAAATTTCTCAGCTCCCAGATACCCCCCCCCCCTCCCCCCGAGTATATTCCGTTGTAGCGACCATAAATTACAGTTTGAAGCTGGTGAAGGAGAAGAAGAAGCGAGAGAAAATATCACTTGTAAAGAATGTAAAGTGGGAAATGTTGACGACAAAGTTTTATTGCATTCGAAAGTGTTACAAACAGCAAGAACAGCAGCAGGAGCAACAACAAACAAACAAACAAAAGGAAAGAAAACGTTAAAAGAAAAATTGCACCTCGAAGTACACTGATACCCAGAAAATGGCACTCTTGATTGTCAACGGTAAATTAATGTCGTTTATTTCAGACTGGAAGAAAAAAAAAAGTACAACGTTAAATAGGCAAATTTGTATAAAACTTGGAAAGGATGTAAAACATGTCTATGTACATATGTATTCATTGTATAACACTGGAAATGTCAATTTCGAGAATTGGCTTACCTTAATTTCATGTACTTGTTGATAGATGTATCACATTAACGCCTTCGGTCGTGACTCACTCCATTTTCTTTCTGGTGTGTCCTCCACACCCGAAAAAGGGGGCAAAACGACTATTAACTTTTAACCACCTTTCATCTTTCATCGGTACTCATCCAGCACTGAAGATGAACGTCCTTGAAGAGCCTACAAGGGCGCACAGGCAAAGAGGTACCCCCAGTGCATCAGCCGTGAATGTGATAGGCCCCCCAGTTATTAGGCAGCCCACAACAATTCGTGAGGCGGTCCGAAGTCGGTATGAGGTAATGTGAAGTTTATGGGGGACGGACAGCCTCTCCCCCCCCCCTCCCCTCCCCTGTAATACCAGGCATAGAGGTCACATGAAAATGGGGGAGATCACTCCCGTTACTTGGATGTGCGCGCCATGTTGGCGGGGAAGGTCTTGCTTTTGTATTCTGTGCGTGTTGGGCAGGGTTGTGTGTGTGTGTGTATGTGTGGGGGGGGGGGGGGGGGGTAGGTTAGCCATGTCTTGTGGGGAGGGGAGAGCAGGAGGGAGGGCGATGAGGACCGTATAAAATGGCGGGGGGGGGGGGGGGGGGGTTATATTTCTGATTTTTTTTTTTTCCAAGTATATTGCGATGAAGAAAATTTTAATCAAACGAACTAAAGATCGCGAACCTTGATCGTGTAGCTACGCGATCCGGCGATCTTGACGATCTTCTTTCTGGTTTTAATTGCGCGACCTTTGAAGTTGTGATCCTGGATGGTTATTGGCAGTGCTAGGTTCGCAGAGGAAAAAAGATGGCTCGGCTTGCCGGAGTTCGCGCGTGTGACATGAGCCCTACGGAAACTCCCGTGTGAGAGAAATCAGTTCGTGAGTGGTTGGCACACTCTCCTATGATGGAAATAGTTTTCTGACTAGTCGACTCCACTTTGACTCTCCAATCGTAAGTAAAGATCTCGCTCAGTGCGGCCTTCGCATCGAAGTTAGAACAGTATTTTTGAAACGGTAAGTGAAAATTTGGGCACATAGATCGCTAAACTCAGTTCACAGCCTATTTAAGACAGTTTCAAGTTCACAGTATTTTGAAACGGGTAAGTGAAAATTTGGGCACAGAGATCGCTAAACTCAAGTTCACAGCCTATTAAAACAGTTTCAAGTTCACAGTATTTTTGAAACGGGTAGTGTAAATTTGGGCACGAGATCGCTAAACTCAAGTTCACAGCCTATGTAAAACAGTTCCAAGTCCAGCAGTCTCAACTTTCTATCTCAATGGAGCACCAGCGAACATACCTTGCAAGTTGTGTCCCCTCCCATACAAAGTGGCTCAGACTTCAGTTAAGAATTAATCTGTAACGATCTTGCAGATGTGTCGCTCTCCTAACAATGCTCAACTTTCAATTAACAGTTCACTGTAGTTATCTTGCAGTGATGTCTCTCCTTGAGCAGTGTACTTACACTTATAACTAATAGTATTATTGATTAGTCTGAAGTTGGCCGTCACTCGGATGATCTTTGCAAACCGGATGGTGGATGGCCGAGTACTGCGGAGAGAGGAACTATGGTTTGTCAGTGGTCGGCGATCAAAACACGCGAAAAGATGCATCGTTCGATTAAAGAACGGCCGTGTGTGTAGAGTGAGGAATTGGGTTGGTTGTTTTGTGTTTGTTTGTTTTTTGTTTGTTTGTTTGTGTGTTTGTTTGTGTGTTTGTTTGTTGCATTGGCGGTGACAAAGAGAGAAGGATTTCAGTCATCTGTCTAGTTCCCAGCTTGGCCTGTCCTCAATACCTCCCCCCCCCCCCCCCCCCACCCCGTTCTCCCACGAAGTCCTCAGAAACCCTTCCCAAACGACTGGCTTTGGTTCCTTCCATGTCTGTCTCTGTCTGTCTCTGTCTGTCTGTCTGACTGTCTCAGTGTCTGTCTCTGTCTTTGTCTCTGTCTGTCTGTCTGTCTGTCTGTCTGTCTGTCTGCCTGCCTGCCTGCCTGTCTGTCTCAGTGTCTGTCTGTCTCTCTGTCTTTGTGTCTTTTTCTCCGTCACTTTGCCTGTCAGACTGTTTCTATCATCAGCTGCCCCCCCCCCCCCCCCTCCTCATTCCCCTCTCTCTTTCTCTGTCTGTCTTGCGCGCGCGCGCGTGTGTGTATGTGTGTGTGTGTGTACCCTCACCTGTCTGTCTCTGTCTAACTATCTGCCTGCCTGCCTGCCTGCCTGTCTGACTGTCTCTGTCTGTCTCTCTGTCTCTGTCTGTCTGTCTGTCTGTCTGTCTCTCTCTCTCTCTCTCTCTCTCTCTCTCTCTCTCTCTCTCTCTGAGTGTGTGTTGTCCCCCCACCCCACCCCCACCCCCCCCTTCTCACACTGCTTCTCTAAGTTCCAACCACTTTGTCTTCCTCTCTGCCCTTCCTGCTGTCTGGAAACACTTTGTCTTCCTCTCTGCCCTTCCTGCTGTCTGGAAACATCGACGCGATTAGGAGGAAAGATCGGGGGACGGTAACAGGGATATAGACGATGTGAGGGGAAGGGGGAGGGGGAGGGGGCACGGATCCCTGTGTGGCTGTAAACGAATGATTTGAAGCCCTCCTACGCGTGACTTTCGCCAAGAATGTCATGTTGTTTTTTTTTTGTTCATTACCTTTGTCCGTTGGCTGGTCTGTTTTCAAAATCAAGCGAAAGCAACGCGATCGATTTTCTCGAAAGCAGGTGGAAAGATGGAATGTTGGTCCAAGAAAGAGATCCGTTAAGTTTTGATGCGAATCTGGATCCTAGAACTGATCCGAGATCCGTTTTAATCTTGGCTGAGGTCTGAGCTGCCTTTGAGTACCGTACCAGTTTTGAATGATGGAGTCTGCCATCCGCAGCGCGGGGAAAAACAGCAAGGAGACTGAACAGTTGTGGAGAGGGCACCGTGACATGCTGTACCACTGTTCCACCCAGGCGTACACACACACACACCGCCAGTTTCTAGCGTGGGTGTTGAGGATGAGCGAGAAGGGGGTAGGTGAAGGGAACGGGAGGGTGGGGGTGGGGGGGGAGCAGAGGAGTGAATAACGTGGGCTGTCTGTTTGATTCGGGCTGTCTGATTCATAGAGAACGAAGCGTCGCTAGATCGTGCCACCGGTGTCACGTAGCATACATTCCCACCACCAAACTCCTTTTTTTTTTCTCTCTCTCATATATATGTTTTGTTTGTTTGTCTTTCTTTTTCCGAGGTTACAGATTCATCCGCGTCTGTGGCTTTTTGCCTGCTGTGCCTGCAAGGTTACGCCAAAAATATCACAATCGATTTCAATGAAGTTTAGTGTAAAGGTTGAATGTGGGCCAAGGGCGAAACTGGTCCGGAACGGATCCAAATGAAAGGTCGGATCCAGGATCCGTTCGATGTGGGCAGAGGTCTACGCTTTCCCGAGTGCCCTTTTTTTCTTTTTCTTTTTTTTTTTTTTTTTTTCTTTTTTTTTTTTTTTCACCTCCGCCGAGGAGGTCATGTTTTCACCCGTGTTTGTTCGTTTGTTTTGTTTGGTTATTGGTTGGTCTGTCAGCAAAGTTATGTAAAGTCTACGGAATCAGTTTGAATGGAATTTCACGAAAAGGCAGAGCATGGCCCGAGGACGGTTTTGTGGGCTGTGTGGTGCGGGCGGAGCATACCATGACGAATCTGGCACACAATTTGGTCTCTTTCGGGTTCTATTGCAGTGTTAAATGTTTTAATACATTTGCTTACATTACATAGCTGCTAGCAACAACAAAAAAGTCTGGCGCTCAGTCAGTCAGTCTGGTATAGACAGCAGAGAGAGATCATCTGTTCGCCAGGTAATCAGCCAGTCATTTAGTCGATCTGCTATTCAATAAGTCAGTGACACAGATATGGAAGGATGAACAGTTGACAGGTTGGTAAGATGACAGTGGACGTGAAATCTGAAGCCAGTCAAATATAATTTAATTCCCTCTTTATTTTTTTTTTCAGTATGCTTCATTCGAACATTTTTTAGGCTTGAACTGTACGTGATAATTATTTTCAAAATGACCAGTAAGTAATACGAGATATCGCAGCAGTGTACGTTGGATGGTGGTCGTAGTTCCTGCATGCCATGGCTTCACTGCTGAGAGACCAGATACAGCATGGATGGAGATACAAGACTGTACATTAGATGCACTAGTTATGAGAAACCTAACGGTAATGCACTGATCATGAGAGACACACCACGGTTTACGTCGGATGCGCTTATAACGAGAGACTGTACATTAGACGCGTTAGTAATGAGAGACCTACCGGTTTACGTCGGATGCGCTTATAACGAGAGACTGTACATTAGACGCGTTAGTAATGAGAGACCTACCGGTTTACGTCGGATGCGCTTATAACGAGAGACTGTACATTAGACGCGTTAGTAATGAGAGACCTACCGGTTTACGTCGGACGCACTGATAATGAGGATCCAAATGTTTTACATTGGATGCGCTAATAATGATTAACATAACAGTTCACATTGGATACGCTATTAATGAGAGACCTAACAGTCTACATTGG
>CM065743.1:25957444-25969944 GCA_033310375.1 Conus canariensis
TTGTGACTCGTTTGTCCACGTTTCTCTTGGCGGTTCGCTAACATTTATTTAAGATTTGTACTATATACAGTTAACGTGCTCTTTGTTTATGTTGTCATTGTAGGATGTTGATCGATCTGTGTACATAATCAGAAAAGTATAAGGCAAATATGGCTACAAAACTCTAGAGTGTGAAAAGAATGAATGTCACATCAAGGAGAAAGAGGAGAAAGGGACAAAGGAAAGTCTTAGTA
Organism: Conus canariensis; assembly: GCA_033310375.1. NCBI lineage: Eukaryota > Metazoa > Mollusca > Gastropoda > Neogastropoda > Conidae > Conus > Conus canariensis. Next base: position 25,957,678 of record CM065743.1, read on the forward strand.
TCCAGAAAGATGACCCTGTTCAACACCCATGGGTCAAACATATCCTTTTAGAGTGTTGGGACTTGCATGATGTGAGACATAAACACTTTACATACAGCAGACTCCATGAAAACCTTGTTCAGAGATGTCTCACCTGATGTCATCTTTGAATATCTGAAGGAGACTAACATTTTTCATCTGATGTCAGATTTTACAGAGGAAAGATTTTTAACAAAATTTCCGGGTGAGTTTTTGGAAGGTATGTTTTAAAGAGTTGTGTGAATTTAAAAAAAAATTATTATTAATGACTTGTGAGTTATTTTCCACGTGGTGACAGCCCTGTATGGCCCTTTGCGGTCAGCTGGGCTGTAAGCAACATTACCATTACCATGTGCTTTTACAATCGTCTGAACTGAATTCCAGCTGTAAGCAACATTACCATTACCGTGTGGTTTTACAATCGTCTGAACTGAATTCCAGCTGTAAGCAACATTACCATTACCATGTGGTTTTTACAATCGTCTGAACTGTATTCCAGCTGTTTGTTCTATTCTGAGCCTGTTTTCAGTTTACAGACAAAATTTGATAACACACGGCGCTGTTCTTGTTTGTGTGTTTGTGTTGAATTGGCAGTGATGCACTGAACGTTTTGTCCGTTATGAAATATGATAGAACGTGGCCTAGGTGTATGCGTGTTGATTAAAAAAAAAAAAACAACCCAGTTTTAATGAGTTTCGTATTGAAAACGTTAATGCATCTCCTGAATAGAGGTTTTTCCAGAATCGATGAACTTAAAAAAAAAAAAAAAAAAAAAATATATATATATATATATATATATATATATATATATATATACACACACACACACACACACACACATCCAAACAAAGAACTCATTAACAATCACGTTGAATTTTTCCCAATATTTCGACCCTTTTGGTCTTCCTCAAGGGACTTTAATCTATCTTAATCTTATATATATATAAAATATATATATATATATATATATATATATATATATATATATATTGCAAAGTCATTACTATAATGACTGAAGAATTGTTAGCCTGCACTTGTTTTCCCCCACTACTTAATTGTTCAGCATTATATATATATATATATATATATATATATATAACACACACATACATATACATATATATAAGTAGCCGAAATTTTTGGATAACAGCAGATTTGTTGTTTGCCTCATTGTTTCATTACTTATATATATATATATATATATATATATATATATATATATATATATATATATAATATGATATCAACGTCATTCTTATATACTGACAAAAATAGTCGTCACTTTCTAACGATCCAGAATTTAAAAAGAAAGTTCGCTGGTACAGTGTTTCAACACCATCACTAAGGAGAGAAAGGGCTGCCTTAATGGTGAAATTAAAACAGTCATATGCGTCAGTGAGTCGCCAATGGCTGGTCTTGGAGCTTTAGCCGAGGGTTGAAGAAGACGACGTTTGATGGTGCCGGCAGTCAGTAGCTAGTGCTCTAGTTTCTACTGCACGGGTACTTGGGAGACCTTCTGAGACGATTTTCCAACCATTTTTTTGCTTCCGAAGTACAGGGATTTCCCCTGAAAATCATACACGGCTCGGTGAGGGAACAGAGTATGACGATTACCCCCCCCCCCCCCCCCCCAAAAAAAAAAAAAAAAAAAAAAATCGAAGCTGCAGTGCAAGAGTTCGGGGAATTCCAGTGTTAAAACGTTTCACGTCAACATTTTATAGTTCAGGTTTGTTCCGTCTTACTGTTGTTAGATGGAATCTCATTAGCAACCTTCTGAACTCACTGAATATTGGGTTTACAAAGAGAAGGAAGTTTTTTGTGTTTTTTTTTGTTGTATTTTGTTTCGTTTTTGTTTGTTTGTTTGTTGTTGTTTTTTGTAAGTTAAAGTTGTGTCAAGATATTGAATGTTGTAGAAAAGCAAGTTTTTTAAAGGAAGGAGTTAAATGAGGAGGGAAATCCAGAAAACACAGAGGCTAATAATATTGGAAGACCAGGCAACCCAAACAGTCAAACAAACAAAACAAAACAAAACAAAATCTGTTAAGAAAGGGGATGATGTATAATTATTTGAAGATACGTGCAAGTAAAAAGACAAAATGTTTCAGGATGACAAAATCTTTAATAAGTCTGTTATTGATGAAAGAAATCACTAGAGGAAGGAGTCTGTACTACGATGTAAAGCTGATACAAGTCAGAAATGTTTTAGGGGAAAGGGTTTTGAGAGAGTGAGTCTTCACTAAAAGATAAATTTAGTAAAAAAAAACAACTTTTTTGTTGTTTAGTTGCAATGTGAGGCGAAAATCTAAACAAATTTTTAAATAATAAACAGTAAACAAGTTGTACCAGCCGCCGTGGCGAAGTGGTTAGCGTCGCGGACTCCCGGCTGGGAGGTCGTGGGTTCGAATCCCATCAGAAGTCATGTGGGTTTTTTCTGCCCCGACCGGCTCCTACCCAGAGTTGAGTTGCTGCGGACTCAGTTGGGAAGACTGGGACCACACAGTCGAGTTTCATCCACTTAATGGATGCGTTTCTGAGAGTGTTGCTCAAATTTCCTGACCAACACTGCAGGTGCCTGTATCTCTCGGGCCTGGTTGACGCCGGGATATATTATGAAAGGAAGCGTTGAGTACAGCCCTGTCATGTAGTCTCAGACCGAAATGGAAATCCGTAGCATCATCTTAATCATCCCCATTCTCATCGATCAGCATTAAAAAAAAATGTCTCAAATTCTGTGGCCCTTCATGCCCTGCTCTCATGGTGACCTCAATTTCGATGTCCTCTCCACGTCTGTGGCCTTGGTTTGGTTCCGTCGGGGTCACCGGTATCGGCGAGTATATATATATATATATATATATATATTATATATATATATATATATATTTGCAAAGTCATTACTATAATGACTGAAGAATTGTTAGCCTGCACTTGTTTTCCCCCACTACTTAATTGTTCAGCATTATATATATATATATATATATATATATATATATATATATATATATATACACACACATACATATACATATATATAAGTAGCCGAAATTTTTGGATAACAGCAGATTTGTTGTTTGCCTCATTGTTTCATTACTTATATATATATATATATATATATATATATATATATATATATAATATGATATCAACGTCATTCTTATATACTGACAAAAATAGTCGTCACTTTCTAACGATCCAGAATTTAAAAAGAAAGTTCGCTGGTACAGTGTTTCAACACCATCACTAAGGAGAGAAAGGGCTTCCTTAATGGTGAAATTAAAACAGTCATATGCGTCAGTGAGTCGCCAATGGCTGGTCTTGGAGCTTTAGCCGAGGGTTGAAGAAGACGACGTTTGATGGTGCCGGCAGTCAGTAGCTAGTGCTCTAGTTTCTACTGCACGGGTACTTGGGAGACCTTCTGAGACGATTTTCCAACCATTTTTTTGCTTCCGAAGTACAGGGATTTCCCCTGAAAATCATACACGGCTCGGTGAGGGAACAGAGTATGACGATTACCCCCCCCCCCCCCCCCCCCCCCCCAAAAAAAAAAAAAAAAAAAAAAATCGAAGCTGCAGTGCAAGAGTTCGGGGAATTCCAGTGTTAAAACGTTTCACGTCAACATTTTATAGTTCAGGTTTGTTCCGTCTTACTGTTGTTAGATGGAATCTCATTAGCAACCTTCTGAACTCACTGAATATTGGGTTTACAAAGAGAAGGAAGTTTTTTGTGTTTTTTTTTGTTGTATTTTGTTTCGTTTTTGTTTGTTTGTTTGTTGTTGTTTTTTGTAAGTTAAAGTTGTGTCAAGATATTGAATGTTGTAGAAAAGCAAGTTTTTTAAAGGAAGGAGTTAAATGAGGAGGGAAATCCAGAAAACACAGAGGCTAATAATATTGGAAGACCAGGCAACCCAAACAGTCAAACAAACAAAACAAAACAAAACAAAATCTGTTAAGAAAGGGGATGATGTATAATTATTTGAAGATACGTGCAAGTAAAAAGACAAAATGTTTCAGGATGACAAAATCTTTAATAAGTCTGTTATTGATGAAAGAAATCACTAGAGGAAGGAGTCTGTACTACGATGTAAAGCTGATACAAGTCAGAAATGTTTTAGGGGAAAGGGTTTTGAGAGAGTGAGTCTTCACTAAAAGATAAATTTAGTAAAAAAAAAAACACTTTTTTGTTGTTTAGTTGCAATGTGAGGCGAAAATCTAAACAAATTTTTAAATAATAAACAGTAAACAAGTTGTACCAGCCGCCGTGGCGAAGTGGTTAGCGTCGCGGACTCCCGGCTGGGAGGTCGTGGGTTCGAATCCCATCAGAAGTCATGTGGGTTTTTCTGCCCCGACCGGCTCCTACCCAGAGTTGAGTTGCTGCGGACTCAGTTGGGAAGACTGGGACCACACAGTCGAGTTTCATCCACTTAATGGATGCGTTTCTGAGAGTGTTGCTCAAATTTCCTGACCAACACTGCAGGTGCCTGTATCTCTCGGGCCTGGTTGACGCCGGGATATATTATGAAAGGAAGCGTTGAGTACAGCCCTGTCATGTAGTCTCAGACCGAAATGGAAATCCGTAGCATCATCTTAATCATCCCCATTCTCATCGATCAGCATTAAAAAAAAATGTCTCAAATTCTGTGGCCCTTCATGCCCTGCTCTCATGGTGACCTCAATTTCGATGTCCTCTCCACGTCTGTGGCCTTGGTTTGGTTCCGTCGGGGTCACCGGTATCGGCGAGTCCATGGGGGCTGTCGTTGGACGGACGTGGTGGCGCCCTCCGGAGGGAGAGCTCACTCACGCCGGCTCCGCGACTAAGCAATTATTGTCGTCAGTAGGGGGCTTAGTAGGTGGTGTCCTGCGTATGTTAGATCAGAACAGGCGCCACTGAACACCACCGAAGTGACTCGGCAGCAGTGCAGTGTCTCCTCCGGTGGGTTGCCTCTTGACGACTTGACATTGACTGCACCCTGTGGATTCCCGGTGCCGGGGCTGCGGCAGGGGCCGACCGGGCTGAGGCTGTGGACGGGGTGTCGGAATGAGCGGCGTGGGTGCACTGCCTCTGAGGTGGCGCAGAGGTTGGGACAGCAAAAAAAAACAAAAAAAAAAACAAAAAAAAAAAACAGTAAACAAGTTGGGTATTTTTTGCTCCCATAAGAAAACCTGACACAGAGTAACTTTTATTCAAGACTGGCACAGCCTTTTAAACTTGAATAAAGTCAGACAAATACATAGGCGAACAATCTAATAGTGGGGGAAAAAACAAGCGCAGGCCAACAACTGAACTATCTTCTTAGTAATGACTTGGCAAAGATTTGGACTTAAGGGGAGGGGAGGGGGGGGGGGGGGGGGATTTGAAGATGGAGAAACTGGGAACATGAAATTAAGAAAATATCTTACAGATATGAAAACTCTTCACTAGCTGCATAAGGGAACCATCGCAATCCCTTTTGAAGGCAGATATATTTGTATTGCCTGCTCCGAGGCCTTTCGTCCGCTGGGTCGGACTCATCAGGGAGACACGGCTGGTTGTGTCTGCGCTCCTGGCGTCAAATAGAGACACACCACAGTCCATAATACTGTGGTGTTCTCACCACCAAGGGTGCAAAAAAGAATCCAATAGCACCCCCCAAAGCAGCCAGCGAAGAGTAGTAAATGAAACCAAACGAAAGTGTGGGGAGTAGTAAATGAAACCAAACGAAAGTGTTTTTGTTGTTGTTGTTGTTGTTTTTTTTCCTCCCCACACTTTCGTTTAGTTTCATTTACTACTCTTCGCTGGCTGCTTTGGGGGGTGCTACTGGATTCTTTTTTGCACCCTTGGTGGTGAGAACACCACAGTATTATGGACTGTGGTGTGTCTCTATTTGACGCCAGGAGCGCAGACACAACCAGCCGTGTCTCCCTGATGAGTCCGACCCAGCGGACGAAAGGCCTCGGAGCAGGTAATACAAATATATCTGCCTTCAAAAGGGATTGCGATGGTTCCCTTATGCAGCTAGTGAAGAGTTTTCATATCTGTAAGATATTTTCTTAATTTCATGTTCCCAGTTTCTCCATCTTCAAATCCCCCCCCCCCCTTCCCCCTCCCCTTAAGTCCAAATCTTTGCAAAGTCATTACTAAGGAGATAGTTCAGTTGTTGGCCGGCGCTTGTTTTTTTCCCCCACTATTAGATTGTTCGTCTATGTATTTGTCTGACTTTATTCAAGTTTAAAAGGCTGTGCCAGTCTTGAATAAAAGTTACTCTGTGTCAGGTTTTCTTATGGGAGCAAAAAATACCCAACTTGCTTACTGTTTATCGTTTACTGTTCCCTGCCTCATTTCATTTCCGATTAAATTTTTAAATGTTAGTTAGAGCGCACCGAAAAAAAAAAGAAGAAAAAAAGCGTAGACAAACGAATCACAACACAAAACACGACGCGTTTCGACCTCGTAGGTCTTTTTCAGGCAAGATACAAAACACTCGGGACAGCGAAAATGAACGAGCAATCATTTGTCTTCATCCACTTCAGCGCAAAAGGGGCGCCGAATAATTTTTTTTTTTTTTTTTTTTTTTTTTGGGGGGGGGGGGGGGGGGGGGGAGGGGGAGTCTTTAAAGGCGATGAGTCTCTATCGGAAGGTAAGTATAGTGCAAAGAAAATCATGTTTGGGGAGGGGGAAACGTCGCCGAGAAAGAGAAATGTAATTCGAATAATGACAGAAAACACATTTCATAAAATGAAGTCTATAAGATAAGGGATTTTTTGGTGAAAAGATTATGTAAAGCCAAAATAGAAAGTTTCAGAAAATAAATCTTTAAAAGGGAAAAAATATTTTCTGGTAAGTATACATAGTACAAAGCCGAAAAGAAAACGTTTTTTAACGTTTACAGGGAAGGAGTGTTTGTTCGAATGTTGGCTTAATCTAGAAAAGGTGAACACACACACACCTACACACACAAGCACACACACACACACACACACGCACACACACACACACACACACACACACACACACACACACACACACACACACACACACACACATACACGCGCGCGCGCAAATCCAAAAAAAGAAGTCATTACAGGCAGCAAATCTTTTTAGCGGGAAGGGTAAGTGAAAGTGGGACGTGGGTGAGGTGTTGATTCTGGTATATACTGAAATAAGAAAAATAAAATAAAGCTTAAAAAAGGTCCGCACAAAGACACTGTTGATAGGGGAATGAATATAGTCCAAAGGCAACAACAAATCTTTTTGGGTAAAAAAGTCTTTAAGGAGAAAGTGTTTGTTTGAAGGAAAGTTTGGTCCGAAGACTAAGAAAAATGTCATTAAAAAAAGGGATGAATTTTGCATAAAAGCAAAAAATGATGATGATGATTTTTGGTTTGGCTTTGTTGGCCAGTGATGGTAATCTTTATCAGGAGATTGATGTGATTTATAACTCAATACAAAATAATGAACGGGGGAAATCTTTAGTTGCATGTAGATCTAGGACGGACACACACACACACACACACACACACACACACACACACACACACACACACACACACACACACACAAACACACACTCACACACACACACACACACACACACGGGAAAAAAAATCTTTATGGCGAGGGAGGTTATTCGAATGGTGTATATTTCGAGGTTTCAGCCTTAACCCCACTCCCTCCCCCTGTCCCCTTCCTACAACCCTACCTCCCCCCTCCTTCACCCTCCCCCTGTCCCCTTCCTACACCCTACCTCCCCCTCCTTCACCCTCCCCCTGTCCCCTTCCTACACCCTCCCTCCCCCTCCTTCACCCTCCCCCTGTCCCCTTCCTACACCCTACCTCCCCCTACCCTCTCCCTTCCCTCCTCCCTACCTCCCCTTCACCTCCCCTGTCCCTCCTACACCCTACCTCCCCCTCCTTCACCCTCCCCCTGTCCCCTTCCTACACCCTACCTCCCCCTCCTTCACCCTCCCCCTGTCCCCTTCCTACACCCTACCTCCCCCTCCTTCACCCTCCCCCTGTCCCCTCCTCCTCCCCACCCCCCTACCTCCCCCTCCTTCACCCTCCCCCTGTCCCCTTCCCTACACCCTCCTCCCCCTCCTTCCCCTCCCCCTGTCCCCTTCCTACACCCTCCCTCCCTCCTTCCCCTCCCTCCCCCCCCCCCCCTCCCCCCCTTGTCCCCTTCCTACACCCTACCTCCCCCTCCTTCACCCTCTCCCTGTCCCCTTCCTACACGCTCCCTCCGCCCCTTTTCCCTTCCTACACCCTATCTCCCCTCTTTCACCTTTTCTTTAGGATGGTCGGGACTCTTTCGGTATGAATAATGTTTCACCTCAAAAATTGTATGGAAGTCATTTTTTTTTTTCTGTTTTGTTTGGTTGTTTGTTTTTCTGTTCTTCTTCAGCTTTTTTTTTTTTTCCATGGCCTTTTTTTCTTTTGTGGCCCATTGATGTATGGTTGTCCTAAATAGTCTTGGTCCTTTCTTATTGGTTACGTTTTTATAACGTGCCACCTTCAGAAAGAGTTGAGCAGACTGTCTATCCATCGCACTGGTCTGAAAACCAAAGCCTAAGCTTACGTCAAAGACCTCTGGCAAGAGGAAGGGAACTCGCTGACGGATAACAAACTGTTGCAAATCCGTCCAAACCTGAAAGACTTTTTACAAGGGCGGCCGTAAAGAAGAAACAGTCTTGTGTCGTTTGCCCACAGCCCACTCCTTTTACACTCATTCTTATCTTTTAAAAGAATCACAAAAAGAACAACCAGCTGGCTTTTTTGTTATCCCAAATTTTCGGCGAGCACACCTCGCTTTCCTCGGGGGACTTTTATTGATCTCGAGCTCACACAGGTATTACAAATGATTGTGGCAATCACTGAGCTCACACAGGTGTTACAAATGATTGTGACAATCACTGAGCTCACACAGGTGTTACAAATGATTGTGACAATCACTGAGCTCACACAGGTATTACAAATGATTGTGACAATCACTGAGCTCACACAGGTATTACAAATGATTGTGACAATCACTGAGCTCACACAGGTGTTACAAATGATTGTGACAATCACTGAGCTCACACAGGTGTTACAAATGATTGTGACAATCACTAAGCTCACACAGGTATTACAAATGATTGTGACAATCACTGAGCTCACACAGGCCTTACAAATCATTGTGACAATCACTGAGCTCACACAGGCATTACAAATGATTGTGACAATCACTGAGCTCACACAGGTATTACAAATTGTTGTGACAATCACTCAACCAACGAAGAAGGAAGAAGTAGGACAGTGGAAAGCATGGAAAAGAAATGTGTGTATGGTGCGCACGAGCGATTGAGTAAGTGGGCGAAAGCGGAGGGGGGGGGGGGGGGGGGGGGGGGGGGGTGGGGGGACGTGAGAGTGGGGGGGGGGGGGAGGTTGGGGGAGGGGGAAGAGGGAGGCTTGGGGAAAACGAGGATGGTTGCAAAACGCGTGCGTGAGTGTGAATGTGCCTGAGCAGAACGGGAAAGGAAGCTCCGAGCAATGAAGACGAGCTGCTTCGGAGGATTGCTGGGTGATTGGCGGTATGGGCCATGTCATCGTCTGTAGACTGGCACGTGAGTCACAGAGGAGACCACAGTGAGGACAAGAACAGCGGGAGTGGTCTGGGCAGAGGGGGGGGGGGGGGGGGGGGGGGAAGGTCCAGCGGGCTCCCCGAGGCCATGCTTCAAGGACAGTGCGGGGGGCCAGGAAGAGTTTGACCGTAACCAGGCCCTCGTTCACCACTGTCAGAGGTGGAAACTTCTCCGTGCTGCGTTCGTCATCGCTGTGCCCCCCACCCCCACCCCCACCCCCTGCCCCCTTCCCCTGATGGCTGCGTTAAGACAGTAACCAGCGAAACTGTTGTCCTCTATCCGACTTTTTGTTGTTGTTGTTGTTGATGATGTTAAATTTTTACTTTTCTGTTTAATCCTTGCATGTTCTCCGTGTCGTCTGCTGCAGTGCCAGCCGTTCTTTTCACTGCTGTAGGTGTGGGGGAACTTTGTGTGTGTTCTGCAGCCAGGTGATGGAGAGGACACTGCTGTAGGTGTGTGTGTGTGTGTGTGGGGGGGGGGGGGGAACATTGTGTGTGTCCTGCAGCCAGGTGATGGAGAGGACACTGCTGTAGGTGTGTGTGTGTGTGGGGGGGGGGGGGGGGGGGGGGGGAACATTGTGTGTGTCCTGCAGCCAGGTGATGGAGAGGACACTGCTGTAGGTGTGTGTGTGTGTGTGGGGGGGGGGGGGGGGGAAACATTGTGTGTGTCCTGCAGCCAGGTGATGGAGAGGACACTGCTGTAGGTGTGTGTGGGGGGGGGGGGGGAACATTGTGTGTGTCCTGCAGCCAGGTGATGGAGAGGACACTGCTGTAGGGGGGGGGGGGGGGGGGGGGGGGGGGGAACATTGTGTGTGTCCTGCAGCCAGGTGATGGAGAGAGGACACCGGCAACGAAATGACGCCGACAACTGTACTGTCGGCCATGCCTTGTATGGCGTCGCTTTCGCGGCAAAAAGTGACAAGATGACACACTCCCACAGGGCGGCGGGGTTGTCGAGCCGTAAAGAGAAGCGAGCTGGGGAGGAAGGGGAAGGAGGGCGGTGGTGGGGGATGGAGGGGGTGGCAGAAGGGCAGGGGGTTGGGAGAACATCATGGGTTGTACAGTGAAGCATCCCCATAAAATTTCTCACTATGAAGACTTCCTTCCCCCCCCCCCCCCCCCCCCCCCCAACTACTCCATCTCCTCCTATTAAAGATGAACGTTTTCTTTCTTTCTTTCATTTCCATTTATTTTTACCAATAAAGTTTATACTGTTCCTTCAACGTTTTCAGGATAGGTTTGCGAAGTGTAACCAGCCATTGGTAAGAGTCTTGTGAAAGTGTCTCTTTTAAGACTGGCCTTGAAGGTTGCAGCATTCTGTCTTCGGGGATGTTGTCTAAAAACGACACGTGTCCTTACTTTTCACATGATTGTTTTTTTTGTTGTTTTTTTTTTGTGTTATCCATTTTCTAGGCACACGATTGCTGACTTCTTTTTTTTAACATGGGCTTGGGGCCGGAGTAGCTCAGTTGGTAGAGCGCCGGACTCGTAATCTTGGTGATCCTGGGGTTGTGGGTTCGAATCTCCGCCGGGCCGTTTCGGTACTGGAAGTTTTTTTTTTCCCTCGGAGTTAACATTGGTTCTGACTCCATTTTCTATACAGTCCTTCGAATGAGACTATAAACCGAGGTTCCGTGTGTGAATGCACGCATAACATCTAGCACACACGTAAAATCCCATCACCAACTTTCGGAAGAGAAGGCCAGTTTGGCCGTTGGTATGGATGACACGTTACACATAGCATGCACCCTGCGTGAGAAATGGAAAGACTGAAGGAAGTAAGGAAACTGAGTGAACGATATTGAATGATATGGACTGGATGACACGGGGAAATGACTAAATGAAGCTCCAGCTGGCAGCTCTTTAGTCGGCACTACCCAGGTAGGCAGCCCGTTGTGTAAACGAGTGTGGATTGTAAAGCGAGCTTGGTCTCTAGCCGAGAATAGGCGCTAGATAAGTATTCATAATAATAATAATCAGTGTGCCTGAAAGTGTGTTGTTGCTTTTGCTTCTATCTTATTTGGTTTCCTTTATTTCCCTTCATTGTTGGATCTCAGTTTCAAACTTCATTCAGAGGACGGGGGGGGGGGGGGGGGGGGGGGGGGGGAGGGGGGGGGGAGGGGGGGGAGTAGAATCTGCACTCATGTTGACTATGAAGAGAAAATGTCCCCTGACATAACTGTCTGAAACGGGAGTTGAATCCAAGACCCTTAAAGCAAGAAAACACTGCTTTATCCAGTTTCATACCGGCTACCGTTGTATTTATGTATTCATTTATTTATCTATTTTCGGAATCCCCAGCTCCCTCCCCCTACCCCCCACTCTCCACCCCCTTTTTTCTTTAATAATTTCTTCGTCATTTTCCCCTTTCCATTGAGCATTTAAAGTAGGCTTGGGAGACAGAAAAAAGGAGGGGGGGGGGGGGGTGGGGTGGGGGGAGGGGGATAAAGCAAAATATGCATCATTCCCATAATACTTCCTATTCTCACCTTCAGAGCTAGAAACCTTCAGTCACAGCTCGGCCCCTGTGTTTATTTTCGTTTGGTGTCGTTGTTTACCTTGGCTGTGGTCGCCGTGGGAATGCCATAGGCTCTTTCGTTACAAGTAGTATCCCTGCCTACTGGCAGGTGGGTGCTGGCACGTTCCTCTTTGTCTGTCACTTTC
>CM065743.1:25984213-25994213 GCA_033310375.1 Conus canariensis
TTTAGTGGCTGTCCTAATTTTGTTGTGATATGTTCAGAGCTGTTGCATAATTTTAAGACATTATTATTATTATTTATTGTTATCATCATTATTACTATTATTATTATTATCATTATTATTATTGTTGTTGTTGTTGGTGTTGTTGTTGTTAATGGCTCGCACGCCTTATGATTTGTATAAGTCGTGAAAGGAGAGAGCCATACTACTCTCCCCCCCTCCTCCGTGTCCGGCCACCCCCACCCCCACCCCTACCCCATTCCACGATTTGGGTAATCTCTGAATCTCTTTTTCTAATTTTGGCTTGTGTAGGTTGGGGGGGGGGGGGGGGGGGGGGAAGGGACAGAAAGAGAGAGAGAGACAGAGAGAGATTCGGATTCGGATGAGTTTATTCACAACAGACCACAGCCCTTGTGAAGGGGTGTGTGAACATCATATTATAAGCACAGCCCCTTGTGAAGGTGTGTGTGAACATCATATTATAAGCAATCTATCAAAAACATCAGTGGGCACAAATTCATACAGAAAATAAATCTCAACAAGTACCAATAACAACACATTGAAACAGAAACAGAATAGGGACAAAAGCAAAAGAATTATATTCCGAAGTTTGTTGCTAATTCTCTAAACTTAAATGCCATAGACAGGAATAGTGAAAAAAAAAAAAATTCACACGTCGTGAGACTTCTGTGAGGACATTAGTAAACTGAGTTTGAACAAAGAGGGTTGTCGATAATACGTAGGTTTTATATGGCTTTGGCGAATATGTCTAAGTGCTGGACAGCAAAAAACAAAATGTACCTCGTTTTCCTCTGCTTCTTTAAAAATTGGACAAGTTAAAACACTTCTGTTGACAGAGAGAGACAGAGAGAGAGAGAGAGAGAGAGGGGGGGGGGGGAGGGAGGGAGAGAGAGAGAGAGAGAGAGAGAGAGAGAGAGAGAGAGAGAGATGGAGAGAGAGATTTAGCGATTATTTTGCAAGCGTTTGCCATGGCAGCAGTGTAGTATTTTCTCAGCACTGTGTCATGTCATGCTTCAGGACAGAGAAGAGCGGTTGAAGGGACAGAGAAGGTCTTGAGCACACACACACAGCAGATCGGGAGAATGAGGTTAGGAGGGAGGAGAAGACGAAGTCTCCCATCTTCAACTCGCAGCCGCAGGCAAAACACAGACAGAAAAAGTACAGAGAAACTAGGCAGGAAGCATCAGCTGCCGAGGAGAGGAGATGGGACCCATTGGAATGTCCAGTCTAACAGGACACAGAGTCCAGAATGGTCAAGAGGTAGGCTGCCAGTCTTGAACAACTGGAGAAATGAACAATTACAAATTACCATTTTGGTCATTTGTATTTGTTCAGTTCTCCAGTTGTTGTTGCTGTCTAGATGTGTCTAGTACGAGGTGTATAGGCGAGCTTGGAACATCCTTTTTTTTGGGGGGGATGTTTCCTTGTTTGTTCTGAGTGTGTTCTGTGCTGTCAAATCAGCTAGGCGATTCGGTGTCGTAAACAGCATTCCTTTGGAGTTATGAGCTTGTATTTATTTCATCATGGGAGCAAGAGTTGCCCTACTTGTTTGTTGTTGACTGGAAACAGCAGTTAGCAAGGAAAGGGAGGAGGGGTGGGTGGGGCGTTCTGAACCGGCAACCCTCGTCAATATGTAGACCAGAGCACTGACCAGTTACCTGGAAACGTCATCAGGTGTCCAAGAGGGAAAGGTGGACAGTTCCTTACTCCCAGCTCTGGTCAATACGTAGCAGCATAAGAATTGGGCTCGAAACGTCAGCTGTCATGAAGGAACGGACGGGGGACCGTTCTGAAGTCCCAGCCTTTGTGAACACCTATGTTAGAATACTGAAGACTTAGGCTCGAAGCATCTGCTGTCCCAACCTCCTGAGTGGTAGAGTGGTCCAGGTAACTCCTGACGACTGCTGATTCTGGATCTTTTTAATTTTTTTTAACCTTTTTTCAGCCTTGCATGTTTCTTTTTCCACAAGGAGACATACAGCAGAGTTAAGGGGGGAAAAAACCGACCAAGATCATTTCAGTGCAATGAAATAATAAATTTTAGTAGTCGATCAGTGTGAAAAATGTAACTTAAAAACAACAGCAAACAGCAAACAGCACACACACACACACACACACACACACACACACACACACACACACACACACACACACAACAGATGTACCTACATACATATAAGCAAAGACACACATAGATTCAAGCATTGCACATTAGATTTTATAACACCAGATGTTATACTAACCCAGGGCTACAGCTAACGCCCGCCCCCCCCCCCCTCCCTTAAGAAAAAGGAGGCGGGGGGGGGGGGGGAGGATTTGAAATGTATGCGCTGTTGGGTGAAGCGTCTACATGTCGTCGAATTTAAATCCACCAGTGGCCATTTTGGTAAGTTTTAAAATGAAAGGAAATCTGACGCGAGATGGGGAGAACAAAACGGTCAGACAACAAAGGACAGTTATCTCGACTTCCTCGTGTGAAGCCGTTGATGGTACACGACCTCCAACAGATGGCGACGTGAGCTACTGACCACCCCATTATGAAAAAGAAACGTGAAAAGTTGATTCCTTTTTCAAGGGTGAAGACTTCTCCCACAGCTCGTTGACAACCCCGAAAAGGCCCGTGTGGTCGGCAGGGCGAGGATGTTGGGGCTAGAATAAGCAGACCAGCGTAAACAGATGAACAAAAGAGTATAGAACAAACAACTAGGGTAACTCTTGCTCCCATGATGAATTAGATACTCGCTCTTAACTCCACACGAATGCTGCTTACGACAGCAATTCGCCTAGCAGATACGACAGCAGAACAAACAAGGAGACACCCCCCTCCCCCCCACACACACACCAAAAGGATGTTCCAAGCTTGCCTCTATACCCCGTACTGGACACATCTACACAGCAATAAAGAGTACAGGTCCCTGGGTGGACTGGACAAGTGTCACTGCTTCACCTGAGTGCACCGACACTGTCAACAGGTAAATCACGATGGCTGTCCCTACCAATCGTAAGGAGCCTTTTCAGAATTCGGCCAATCGTGCAGCCCGACATGCATGCTGATTGAGGCGTATGGTTAACAGAGACAACGTTTAAAACAATATCGATTCTTATTCACCTTCCTAACGTTTAAAATCCATTTCATCTTCGACAGAAAAAACACTGTTGTAATTAAGGGTTCAAGATCGAAAAAGAAATATTTTTTTATAAAGGTAAATTGTAATTAAGGTTTTTATCTTATCTTCCATGAATCATAAACTAGTAACATCCTGTAATGTCGTCTGGTCGGTAGGAGAGAGTCGTAGATATTTTTGGTCTACTGTCCCTTGCTTGAGTAAGAGGAGGACAATGGAACTGTATCATGATTCAGTCTGCGCCATCCCAATCACCAAGGATGCTCTCTGTCTGTCATCTGTCTGTCTGTCTGTCTGTCTCTGTGTCTGTGTGAGTCTCTTGTGTCTGTCTGTCTCTGTGTCTGTGTGAGTCTCTGTCTCTGTCTCTCTTGCCTGTCACTCTCTCCCTCACTCTGTCTTTATCTCTCACTCTCTGTCTGTCTCTCAGTCTCTCTCTGTGTCTCTGTCTGTCTGTCTGTCTCTCTCTCTGGTTCGATCTTTTTTTTTTTTTTCTTTGCGTATGCGACCATTGTCTTTAACCCCACCATTGAGGTAGCCACATCCCGTCGTCGGGGATGAGTCATTGACAAGCAAAGCCATTAGCAGCTGTCGATGGGGTTTGAGGGACAAGTCCCCAGACCGGTGTGTGTATGGAGGAGTTGGAGGGGAAGGGTAAGGGGGATGGAGGGGTGGGGATAGGGAGCATTGGATCTTGATTCTCATGTCGCCCGTTTTGTATTGAGGTTTCTATGGCCGACACAATATGAATTATATTTATACATGTATGCTTGGAAGAGAGGTTTCTATGCGACACAATATGAATTATATTTATACATGTACTGCTTGGAAGAGAGGTTTCTATGGCTGACACAATATGAATGGTATTTATACAGGTACTGCTTGGAAGAGAGGTTTCTATGGCCGACACAATATGAATAATATTTATAGAGGTACTGCTTGGAAGAGAGGTTTCTATGGCCGACACAATATGAATAACATTTATAGAGGTACTGCTTGGAAGAGGGGTTTCTATGGCCGACACAATATGAATTATATTTATAGAGGTACTGCTTGGAAGAGGGGTTTCTATGGCCGACACAATATGAATTATATTCATACAGGTAGGCCTACTGCTTGAAAGAGAGGTTTCTATGGCCGACACAATATGAATTATATTTATACAGGTACTGCTTGGAAGAGATGGAAATGAGTCGGGTTGTGGATGGGTGGTGAAGGCTGGTGCACAAGTCCATAGCTAACATATGTGGCGATATTTTGGTGTGTGTGTGTGTGTGTGTGTGTGTGTGTGTGTGTGTGTGTGTGTGTGTGTGTACACAGCAATAAAGAAACAGTGCACAAATGCTTCTTGCTGTCGGATACATACACAGAAAACAAAGGAACATCACGAATACATTGTAATATCTGATACATCTAGTTCTACAGAACAACAAAGAAACAGAGCACCTGGACGTTGTGCTATCTGACACAGCTGCAGAGCTACAAAGAAACACCACGACTACATTGCGCTGTTTGACACATCTACAGAGCACCAAAGACACAAAGCACAAACACGTTGTGGACCGACACGTCTACAGAGCAACAAAGAAACATCACGACTACATTGCGCTGTCTGACACGTCTACAGAACAACAAAGAAACAAAGGAGTAATACAACATCACAACATTAGCAGAGCAAGAAACGGAACACCAAGACATTGTGCAGCCTCACACATCTACAGAGCAGTAAAGACACAGACCATCAATACATTCTGCTGTTTGATACATCTACAGAGCAACAAAAGAAACAGACCTTCAGTACATTTTTCAGTTTGACACTTCTACAGAGCAACAAAGAAACCGCCCATCAACATATTGTGCTGTTAGATACATATACAGAGCAACAAAGAAACCGCCCATCAACACATTGTGCTGTTAGATACATATACAGAGCAACAAAGAAACCGCCCATCAACACATTGTGCTGTTTGACACATGTACAGAGTAACAAAGATACCGACCATCAATACATTGTGCTGTGTGATACATCTACAGAGCAACAAAGAAAACGACCATCAATACAATGTGCTGTTTGACACATCTACAGAGCAACAAAGAAACCGACCGTCAGTACATTGTGCTGTTTGATACATCTACAGAGCAACAAGTAAGCAAAATACCAACATTTGGTGGACTTACACTTCTGTGAAACACCTATACGTTGGGTTGTTTGACACAACTACAGACAACAAAGAAACAAAAGCGCCAATGCATTGTGCTATCTGACACAACTACAGACAACAAAGAAACAAAGCACCAATGCATTGTGCTGTCTGACACACAGTACAATAAAGAAACGGACCGTTGATAGATTGTGACGTCATCGGAGCAACAAAGAAACCATAATGAATTGTGCTGTTTGACACAACAAAGAGCAACAAAGAAACAGACCAATATATAGTACTGTCTGACAATCTACCGAGCGACAAAGAAAGAGACCTATCAATGCGCTGTGCTCGCTGATGCATCTACAGAGCAGTAAAGAAGCAGAGCAACAATACATTATTCTGTTTGACACATCTGCATAGCTACAGAAACACAGAACACCAATGCATTGTGCTATCTGAAACAAATACCGTGCAATAAAGAAACGGACTATTAATACATTGTGACCACACACCACACCCCCCCCCCCCTCCAAAAAAAAAAAAAAGAGAGAAAGAAAACCAGCACCAAAGCATTGTGCTATAGGATACATATACAGAGCAATAAAGAAACAGATCATCAGTACATTGTGTCGATCAACAAAGGAGCAGAGCGCCAATGCAATGTGCTGTCTGATATATCTACAGAGCAACTAAGAAACAGACACCAACATGTTGTGGACTGACGCATCCCATCTAGGGAGCAACAAATGAACAATACTTGGTAGACGGACACATGTACAAAGCTACAAATAAACACAGTACCAATACTTGGTAGATTGACACACCTACAAATAAATGACACAGTACCAATACTTGGTGGACTGACACATCTACAAAGCTACAAATCAACGAAGTACCAGTACTTGGTAGATTGCCATCTACAAAGCAACAAATCGACAAAGTACCAGTACTTGGTGGACTGACACATCTACCAGAAATAAAGTTCCAATACTTTGGTAGATTGACACACTAACAAAGCCATATAAATTACCAATATTCTGAGACTGACACATATACAGAGCACCAAAGCTTTGTGCTGTGCGACACATCTACAGAGAAACAGAGCACCAATACGTTCTGCCGTCTGACACATCCACAGAGCAACAAAACAAATAAAGGAAAACCAAAAACAAACAAACAAACAAACAGAGCGAGCACCAAGGGGTTGTGGGCTGACACATCCACATAATTGTTTGTGTCCAAGCAAACCCATGATACTGTGAAATAATGTACAGAGAGCCAACTCGCCCCTGCGTTTTCTCTCCCCCCCCCCCCCCCCCCACCCGCCCCCCTCCGCTGCCACCAAATTTCAAGGACAAAGCGCATCAGACCGCGAAGCGTGTCTCTCTCGCGAAAGCGCTCAAAAGACGCCAGGCAATGCTCATGATTGATTTTTTTTTTTTTTGTACCACACAGGTAGAAAAAAAAAAAAGGAAGTTCAAACGAACCAACAGACACATACACAAAAAACCCCAACAAATCCCTGCTTGTATTTTAGATAATAGTATGATTTCAAGTTTCGGTCCATTCCTCGGTGAAATAACCGATCTGCAGAATTAACGATGACAACAGTCGGGACATAAAGGATGTTACGTCATAGCAGGTACCTTTCCGGATCTTTCCCTTATACAGCTGTATGGTCCCAGCCTCCTCTCCACATCTCACACCACCTCCCACCCCTCTGTGGCCCTGTCCCCAAACACCTCCGTTGCTGATGCTTTGTTTAAGGCCCCCTTTTTGGGTGTCTTGTCATAGGCCGCATCTCTTTTTTTTGCTGGTGTATTATTTGAAGGTGGAGGATGGGGGGTGGGGGTGGGAGGGTGGGGGGGGGGGGTGAGGAATGATGAGGAATATCCACTGTTTGGTCTTCCAGTCCTTCAAATAGTTCCTCTTCTCTCTCTCTCTCTCTCCTCTCTCTCTCTCTCTCTCTCTCTCTTCTCTCTCTCTCTCTCTCTCTCTCTCTCTCTCTTGTCTCTTGCACTCTGTCTGGCTCTCTCTCTCTCTCTCTTTGTCTCTGTCTGTCTGTCTCTCCTTGTCTCCGTCTGTCTGGATGTCTGTTTCTCTGTCTCCCACTGTCTCTCTGTGTCTCTCTGTTTGTCTCTGTCTGTCTGTCTGTCTGTCTGTCTGTCTGTCTCTCGCTCTCTCTCTCTCTCTCTCTCTCTCCCACTCCCTCCCCCCCCCCTCACCTCTCGCGCGCTCCCCCCCATTTCCCCCTTCTGTCTGCCTGTCTGTCTTTCTCCTGTGAATGCATCTTTGTTTCTGCGCGCCTCTCTCTCTCTCTCTCTCTCTCTCTCTCCCCTCTCTCTCTCTCTCTCTCTCCTCTCTCCTCTCTCTCTCCTCTCTCTCTCACCCCCACACATTCACACTCGCACTCACACACAGGGACACAAAGAGAGAGAGAGAGAGAGAGAGAGAGAAGAGAGAGAGGAGAGTTCCCTGCCAGAGGCCCATCCCCAATACAACCGCAGGAAGAAGAAAAGGGGGAGGTAATGGGAGAGAGAAGATGGGCCGCTCCCTCCTCCCCCCCCCCCCCCATCCCTGTGGTAAACCGCAACATCACCCCTACCCAACCACAACACCCCGCTCCCCATCCTTGCGGTTAGTTCTGCGGTTTTTGCGGTTTGTGGTCGATGCTGACGGGACGGGAGGGAGGGGGGAGGGGGGGGGGGGGAAGTGATGATGGATTTGCGGTTTGCGGTTAGTATTATTGGTTGTTTTTTTTTTCTCTTCAAAGGCATGGCGGGGCCCAAGGCCACACTCCACAGATCGCTTTCACTGGGAGAGGAGAGTCGTTCAGAACTTGGCAGGGTGCGGTGCAGTGAAAAGGTTTTGGGTAGGGTGCGTGGTATGGCCCGACGTGAGGCGTCAAAAGAAGGGAAGTCGAACGTTCTGTGAAAACGTCTCGCGCGGACTGTTTTTGGTACTCGTGAACCAGGAAAGCAAAACATTTCTAGATCGAGAGACCACAGTAGTCGCTGTGTGGAACTTGACCATGCCCCCACGAGATTCTCTCTCTTTCTCTCTCTCTCTCTCTCTCTCTCTCTCTCTCTCTCTCTCCTCCTCCCCCCCTCTCTCTCTCTCTGTCTCTCTCTGTCTGTCTGTCTCTGTTCTCTCTGTCTCTGTCTCTGTCTGTCTGTCCTGTCTGTCTGTCTCTCTCTCTCTCTCTCTCTCTCTCTCTCTTCTCTCTCTCTCTCTCTCTCTCTCTCACAGATGGCAGACAAACATAGTTCGGGTAACACTGAACCAAGGTATTGTCGACGCTGTCTATGAGCTATGGTGTGTAATGCTTTGGATACGTAACCGACTATCAACGGAAAAGTTTGACTCGGATGACAGTCGAATCCTCCAGGGATGGTAGTGGGGGTGGGGTGGGGCAGGGCGAGGGTTGAAAAGGTTTGGGGAGGGAGGGGGGATTACAATGAGAGATAAGTAGAAAGTCTTTCTGAAATTCAGAGTTGTAATTTGACATCAAAATAATAGGGAAATGAAAATTATTGGGCCGTATCTCTTGTTGTGAGAACTATACGGCTGAGAAAAAGCTGTCGAAAGGGTGAATGAAACGAACATTATTCTTTGCGGAAGTCCAAAGGGAGTGAATTGACCAAAAACAACATTCTGACCAATAATACTGACCTTTTTTTCCCATCATCGATCACAGCCAAGGCTAATCTGCAGTCAAGGACAACCTGAATTCTTGAGCTGCGCGTGTTTTCTAACACTGTTTTGAACATTATATCCTGTTCAGATCTCGTGGAACTATAATTATTTGATATTAGCTCCCGTTCAAGCGTATCGAACACAGCGTGCTGGATGTTTAGAAAAGTATCGTTCGTAAGAAAAACAGGAACACTTTGAAATATATTTTCAAGTACAGGCGAAAGATCGTCTTTCCGTCTCTCGATCATGTCCACGGTGACTTTGTGTCATCGTCGGAATCAGAAAGTTCATGCAGAATCGTTGAATGGTCGGGGTGGCGACCTCCGGAGACAGGGAGACAGTGACTCAGCGCTGGTCCAGTGACGAGGCGGTTGTCAGTTCAATAGCTGGCGCAGTGGTCAGTAGGTGATGCTCTTGCTTAGGAACACCACCACTGAAGTAACCGGGCAGCAGTGCAGTGTCTCCTCTGGTTGGTTGTTTCATGATAACCCGACATCGATCGCTCTGTGTGGCATTCTGGTGCTGAGGCTCAGATTGGCTGAAGCCGGGTGTGGCTTTGGTCCCAACGAACGGCATGGGAATATTGCTAGGAAGGGGGAATGGAGGACAGGACAAAACGAGAACAACGAAGGGAATGAAATACGGGAGAACTTATGATACACATTCTACATGCTGAACAGCAGAACACAACATTTTAGTCCATAGTCCATTTGTTTCGCAGATCAGTATCACAGCCCCTTGGACTGCAGAATAGTCCAGCTATTCTGCCTCACACAATTTGGACTCTGTTCTGTGCTGCGTTATGTGCTTGCCTGTGCGTCGTGAATCGAAAGATAAAGTGAGAAATCTCAACATTTGAAGATGGTCTCTGAATTTTTAGTCAACAGATAGTCCGCACTTTTGTAAGCCTGAAGATGGTCCTCTTTGTTCTGAGCCAAAGACGGTCCTCTTTGTTCTGAGCCAAGGATGGTCCTCTTTGTTCTGAGCCCTTCCTGTTATGAGCCAAAAAATCTTTTG
>CM065743.1:26004213-26025857 GCA_033310375.1 Conus canariensis
ACACACACACACACACACAGGAAGAATAAGAAAATGCTTTCTTATTCTTCCGCCATTTGTGATCCGCGGATCAGATTCAAACAGGCATAGGTAACGGTCCAAGAGAGGTAACTCCAGTTCAAGAACAGAACAGGAAGTAGGAGAGAGGGAGGCATGCGCAAAGTCTTGCTTGGCGGCAGAGTCCCGAGTCCTTTTTCAGGCCTCTCTCGCGTACCATGGCGCGCGCGCGCGCGCTTTCTTCGACCAGACAGACAGCGCATCCGAGCTGCGTCGCGCTCGATCACAGATGGTCATTATCATAACATTATTTTCTTCTCTTTTTTTTTCTTTCTTTCTTCTTTCTTTCAAACTTCGGGCTTGTTTGAGAGGACGGGGGGGAGCGTGCTTACCGGCAGTTCATTTTTAACATCCACCGCGTGTTTGAAGATGGACGAAAGAGAGGCGACTTTCGGAGCAGTATATTCCGCGTAAGAGAATATAGTCCGTGGAGCGAAAAAAGGAACAAGGACGGAGCTGTGTGTAAGGATAACGACCAGGCGTAGGAAGAACACACAAAAAAGTAGTTCCCTTCGTGAGCATCAGCAAAGTGGGAGGTGCCAGCTCTCAGACTGTTTGTTGGAAAGGGAAAAGGGGGAGGAGACTGCTGCCGAAAAGGGAGATAACGAGACGAAAGGGGGGGGGGGGGGAAGAAGAGTGGGTGGGTGAGTGGGGTGGGGTGGTGGGGAGAGGAAAGGGAAGCTATCAAGGAGCGGCGGTAGGCGGAGTCAGGAGCGGAAATCACTGCGACATACTGTGGGATGACTGCGGTGGCGTGATGGCGAAGGGGGCGGGGGGGGGGGGGGGGGGGGGGGGGGGGGGAGGGGGATGGTGGTGGAGTGGGTTGAGAGATAGAAGGAGGCGGGGGGGGGGGGGAAGTAGGAGGAGAATGAGTGAGGTGAGTGAGGGGGGGGGGGGGGGGAGGAGAGAGGGAAAATGGCGGCCTTTGCCGGGTGAAGTGAGGAAGGGAGAGAAAGGGAGTGTGTGTGTGTGTTGGAGAACGGGAGAGTAGATGATGCTTCAGGACAGGGAGAGAGAGAGAGAGAGAGAGAGAGAGAGAGAGAGAGAGGATGGAAGGGGAGGGGAACCACAGGAAGAAAAGCTTCTTTTGGGGCTGAGGATGCCCTCCCTCTCTCAGCCACTCACTGTCTCTCCCTCCCTCCCTCCCTCTAGAATAGTCATCCTCCACCCTCCCTCCATTCCCCCCACCCACCCACCCCGCTCCGCCCGGCACCCCGTCATTCCTTCTCCCCCCCCACCCCTCCCCCCTCCCTGGGCTTCCTCCCGTTCCTCCAGTAATGTACAGAGAGGCCATCCAGTCTTGTCTCATCGCCACCAACCACGCGCGCTCGCGGCTCTCTCCAACGGTCGCCATTTTACCTTGACAGTTTTGGGGCTCTTCTCCGCTGACTCTCTGTGTTTGTCTCTGTCTCTCTGCCCCCCACCCCCCTCCCCCCCCTCTCCTCCCCGTTCCTGCGTCTTTCCCCCCCTCATCTCTCCTCTCTCTCTCTCTCTCTCTCTCTCTCTCTCTCTCTCTCTCTCTCTCTCTCTCTCTCTCACACACGCATTTACTGCACAGAGAAACGACATTGGAACGAGTAGACTGTTCGCTGAAATTCGCTGAAAATATACACGGGTTATTGAGAGAGAGAGAGAGAGAGACAGAGAGAGACAGAGAGAGACAGAGACAGAGAGAGAGACAGAGAGAGAGAGAGAGAGAGAGAGAGAGAGAGAGAGAGAGGCGGGGGAGAGGGGTTATATATATTGAACTTGGAAGGGTCGAAAATATTGAAGAAACGTGGTCTAGACATTGGAATGAATCCCTCGTTAGTTCAGCTTACGTTCTGCGTGTCAGTCGGTTATTCTGCCCCCTTTTTCCCCCCCCCTCCCCTCCATCCCCCCTTTACCCCTCATTTCCGTACTCCTCCATCCTATCTCTGTCTGTCTGTCTGTCTGTCTGTCTCTCTCTCTCTCTCTCTCTTCTCTTCTCTCTCTCTCTCTCTTGTTTACGGCGCTTTTGGAAGCTGTCCAAGTTTTATTAAAATTCTCATATGAAATGTATCGGAACTAACAAGAATGGATGGAAATAGATTGCCTGTTACGAAATGTTTTTATTGCTTTGCTAATAACTGATTGTAGAAAGTCATTTTTAAAGTTCATGTAGATCTGGTCTTGTTAGGAGTAAATCAACATGTGGAAGACGTTTTAACATGTTTAAATGCAGAAACGGAGAACGTTGATTGTAAGGTCGCCAAACTGGCAGAACCACGTGCAAACGAACGGTACGTTTTGCATGATACTGTTGTAGACATCAAATGATACAGAACTGAATGCCGAGTTGCGTTTAAATCGTTACGAAGGTGCACTTACTAAATTTAGATTGGGCGTTTCCGAGGTAGCTTACCGTCATGCATTGTGCTAGATATTCTGTCCGAGGTGAAAGTGAATTGATATGCCAGTAATATTCTACGGACAGGGAAGATGAGGTGCGCGCCTCCTATACTTCGTTGTCCAACTAATGATAATTAGATGATCAATTATGTCAACTGAATTTCACAAGGACCCCTGTAATTTTCGGATGAATTTACACATATGAACAAGACATATGCGCATAGGCCTGTTTAATGTAATTCGGTAAAGCACGTTTGTCATGCACTGACAAAGCTACGCATTTGCTGACTGTGCTCAGTACGCCTGTTGCACCGTTTCAAATGGTGTATGCAGTTCATAATTATTTTATTCATTCCTTATGTGTGTGCATCTCTCTTGTTTGAAACTGATGTGTCTTCTTTTATATTGCTCTGCATATTGTGGTCTTCTTTCAGTAAGAAGCTGTGGTTTTAATTTGAATACATTAATGTAAATAGCTCTCTGTCAACAACCCTTCTGGTATCTCTCTGGTGGTTTCTGTCACAGCCCTACTCGCCCCTCTCTCTCCTTCGCCTCCTCCTCTCTCTCTCTCTCTCTCTCTCTCTTCTCTCTCAAAAGAGTAGTCTGCCATATTTCTAATTCTCACTCTGTCAGACTGTCATTCTTGACACTTACATGAAGCTAGAATTGTCTACGTACATCAGCCGGAGAGTGTTGAACGTCAGGAAGAAACAAGATATAAGAGAGAGAGAGAGAGAGAGAGAGAGAGACAGACAGACAGACAGACAGACAGACAGACAGAGCGTTTTGCATTGTCAGGCAGCACAGCCCTCAGAATAGAGATACATCAGATGGGAGAAAAACTACACACAAGATAACAAGTTTGTAAATCTACTTGAAATGCTTAGCTGTGCCGACTGACGTAGAAAGGTTTTATTCTTTGGTGTCAGTTGCATACGAGATGATATATTCTATAATTCATTTTGTGAGGAATGTTTTCTCCAGCTGTGACAAAAATTCATACTTTAAATGCCTGACATTCATTGTTGTTTAAATGTGGTTTACACTTTGTTTTTCTTGATATCATCTTGTTTTTCTTGATATCATTAACGTAGTTAAATTGAACAAGCATGGTTTGAGGTAACATTTATGTGAACAGGGTCGCAACTTCTTGTCAAATATCACAGAGATCACACACACGAACACACACACACACACACACAACACACACACCACACACCACACACACACACACACACACACACACACACACACTCACTCATACCACACACACACACACACACACACACACACACACACACACACACACACACACACACACACACACACACACACACACACACACACACACACACACACACATACTCACACACACACACACACACACACACACACACACACACTCACACACTTACACACACACACACCACACACACACACACACACACACACACACACACACACACACACACACACACGCCCCTCATTACACCAAGTGCCTCGTGACATACTGGACAAACAATATTGATTTTAATTGAATTCTCAGTAATGATAAGACTGAATTCAATTACCAAAGATACCACTTCTGAATGTTGTCAAGATACATTTCACTTCTGCCATAAGGCATAGACAAGTAGCCTGGAATGCCATGCACAGGAATTAATATACTGTACACATAAAATCTTGTCGACTGTACAGGACAGATGCCTGCTTTGCCATCTGCACTCTGTTAGTCTGTTAAAAGTCGTGAATGGAATCACGTGTCCCCAGTGCCATATTTCCCATGTCAAACCAAAATCATACCCTTACTGTTTTAAAATCACTTGGGAACCTTTTTTTTTTTCTTGTCTCAAGCATCGATCCCACCTAAGATGAAGTTCTATGAGGGTAAATTACACGATTTCATTTAGTTTCCGTCAACCACCAGCAACTGATCAGACTCCTATACTAGCTCTGAATTTCATATTGAAAACGTTCAGCAATGCATTTCAACCTAGTTTGGTCCATCGTGTTAAATGTTGGCTGTTGTAATTTTGACTTTATACACGTTATTGTGGAAAGTGAAATCTGTTGAAGCATTCAACACATCTTTATGAAATAAATATGAATGGTCTGTTTGTTTCTGCTTTCCTTGACTTGTACCAGATAGACTCGGAACGTCGTCGTTTTGATTGGTTGGCTGGTTGGTTGGTTTGGTCGGTTGGTTGCTTGGTTGGTGGGTCGGTTGGTTGGTTGGTTGGTGGGTCGGTTGGTTGGTTGGTTGGTGGGTCGGTTGGTTGGTTAGTTGGTGGGTCGGTTGGTTGGTTGGTTGGTGGGTCGGTTGGTTGGTTGGTTGGTTGGTGGGTCGGTTGGTTGGTGGGTCGGTTGGTTGGTTGGTTGGTGGGTCGGTTGGTTGGTTGGTTGGTTGGTTGGTTGGTGGGTGGGTCGGTACGGTGATAAAGTGAGGCAGTTGAAGAATGCATTCAGTACCGTATGGGAAAAATGTTTCATTTCATTTTGGAATCTGTCTAAAGCTGGGTGAAAAGCACTTTAAACTCGCACATCACAGGATCCCAAAATTCACATTTGACTCGTGTTCTGCAGTTAGAACAGAGCATAACGAGCTATCTTTTAACAAGCCGAATATAAAACGTACATACTAAAGCAACCTTTGGTTAAAACTTTTCGTTGAAATGTATAACTTTCTGTCTTCCCAAAAGAGCCTTTTAAAAGTTGAGTCATATAAATGGAGTTTCTTAACTTGAGAAGCAGCATTTTGTTAAGCACCGAATTGTACATTCAAGAATCAAACATTTTGTGTGTGTGTGTGTGTGTGTGTGTGTGTGTGTGTGTGGAGAGAGAGAGAGAGAGAGAGAGAGAGAGAGAGAGAATCATTATATATGGTCTGATCTTCATAATGCATAATTAGACGTATCTTTACTCATATACTCGTATCTTCGGCTAGAGTGAGGCAGAAATCCTTTTCAAGGTGTGCAGATGTGTTTGCGGACTGGGCATTGTTTCAGATAGTAACATCACATCGTACAGTAAAAGGATAATAGTTCAATTCAGTGGTTTATTTAATGTCTTTTCATTGCCAGATGATATTAGACACTTTTATAAAAAAAATAAATAAATAAAATAAAATAAAATAAACTACAACTCCACATTTAACTTATCATCCACGTTAGTATTTTCAAACCCACATCTGATATATGCATAATTACATAAGTGAAATACCCTAGTGGTACACAAACTTGTTAATCTTTATAAAAAAAAAATTTTGCAACCTGTGACTGCGAAATATCCATGATAATGTCAGCAACATATGAACCATATAAGACAATATTGACATTATCGAAGTTACTCATCTGAATACCTTTCTCCTGATAGAGCGGGGTCAACACTGAGCATTCAGAAAGGATAATAGATGTGTCAGAACATTCCGTTGACAAATTAGGCAATGCATCTTCCTGAATTAATGTTTTAACTGATTGCACTTTTCTCCACAAAGAGTATGAACGTTGTTGAATGATTACGCTTGAGATGCAGCTTTACATTCTCTCGTGATATTTTCTTCTACCTTTTGCTGAACTAATCTGTTAGTAGCAATACTCATTAATTTACTATGATTATTGCTCAGCAATATTTCCCAATAGTTGTTTCATTTATTGCCATTTGCCTTTAGTTTGATTATATACGAGTGCAGAGTTACGAGTGCAGAGTTATGAATTGTGAGCAATGATGACGGGCCGGCCTGTGTTAACAGCATTAAAATACGAGAGAAGGGACCTGGTGAGACAAACATGCCAATCAGAGAAGTGATAGAAAATTGTAATTCAGAAACACAAGAAGGTACATACATAGAAATCAGCTATTAATAGTAATTGGGACATCTTTAAAATATCCAAGAAAGTACACACAGAGACAGAAATAATATTCAGAAAGGTGTGTTAGGATTCGTAATTCAGAAACCCCAGGAGGAACATACATAGAAAGAAAGAGATGGGACATCTTGTTTCAGAAACACATGAAGGTACAGACAGAAAAACTAGGTTCAGAGTGGTATCGGAGTAACTGTTTTCAGAAAGATAGGAAGTGACGTGTACAGAAAGAAACCAGATTCATAGAGTTGATGGGACGTGGCATTTGAGAATCACACGAAGGTAACTTGAAAAATAAGGAAAAGCCCACCAGAAACGAGTTCATGAGAACCAGACCACAACATTGACCTCAATGCTGTGACTCTTACGCCAGTCATAGGAATCAGGATCAGGACTGCTTCGTGTTAAAATGGTCAGGCTGTATACTTTGAAAATGCAGTTATTTTGCTGGATGTCAAAAGCTGAGTCTCATGGGGTTGTTCAGTTCCTGAAGAACGAAGAAGTCTGGCTTCACATGAACCACTTCGACGCTTTTGATCTGATTGCTGTCAGAGTTGAACAGAACTGGCATCCCTCCAGACCTGCCCACGTAAACGATGGATGATACAAACAGCCCCGTTACAGTCCTGAGCACGATCATGGCACTGAGGGCCCGATGTAAGCAAAACATTCAGAGGCCAACTAAACTGACCCAGTTCTGGACAGACCTTTTTGGCACTCCCAAAACGGTTCGTATCTGTCGGTTTTTAACTATTTTGAGATCCTGTTTCAACATGAGACCACGAGACCATGCCTCAACACCCATTTTGCCCCGAAAGTGAGAAGATAAGTGGAGGCTCGTTCTTCGTCTTCATTGCCCTGAATGTTTGTTTGTTTGTTTTATCTGAAGAAGAGCTGAGAGGGTTCGTCTTCATTGTCCTGAATGTTTGTTTGTTTTATCTGAAGAAGAGCTGAGAGCTGCATTGTGTGTAGTCTTGTGTTTGTCTGGATTGTCCTGCGCAACCAGTAACTTTTCTTTTTCAAAATTTGCTTCAATTTCCGCCTTCAGTCACCTCGCCTTGACACCCATTTTCAGATCCGCTTTCTCAAAGCCGTGTTGTATGGCAGTCATCCGCTTGGAGGTATCGATGCTATCGGCAAAGCAGGACAACGTGCAGAATGCGTCTGGAAAGGTACAGACACACTTGCATGTAAACGAATACGTTGTGTGCAGGTGGAACATTGTAGCCATGAAAGTTCTGTAGGATGAGCACCACATGGCCAGGTCAGGTGGGCTAGGTGAGGTGGGGGGTGGAGGGCCTGGGTCATTCGGTCCGCAGGTCACCGTCTTTACTGTCAGACAATGTGAATTCGATGCTCTGGGCGTACCACGCTCGCAGGTGCGCGTGCATGCACCCACACAGACATAGACAGACAAACAGACAGACAAACAGACACTCTCACAGACATAGACAGACACTGTCTGTCTGTCTGTCTGTCTGTCTCTCACTCTCTCTCTCTCTCTCTTCTCTCTCTCTCTCTCCTCTCTCTCTCTCTCTCTCTCTCTCTCTCTTCTTGCCTGCTCATCTGACGTTAGCGTAGTGTTAGCCATACCCTCCCCGTTTACCTTCCGCCACCGTTCCCCTCACCCACTCCCCATTCCTTTTAGTGTTATCTGTCACGAAAGAGGACAGTGATGTAAAGCTCTCTTTGTGTGTGTGTGTGTGTGTGTGGTGTGTGTGTGTGTGTGTGTGTGTGTGTGTGAGAGAGAGGAGAGAGAGAGAGAGAGAGAGAGAGAGATTACTAGCCGGTGGAATGACTGTACATACTAATTGACATTTGTACTCCAGTGAAAGAGTGTGATAGTGGGTCCAAAGTCCGCGCCCTCGGTGCCACTGCAGGTCAGCTACCATGGCATCAGTCCAAGTCGGGCTGTGGCCAGCCTGGTCGCAGTCCTGTCAGGTGAGATAGCTCAGACCAGATTAGTCAGATAGCACAAGATTAGAGCAGATGAAACAACAGGGTCAGAAAAGATTAAAACGAGCGAGAGTAGGTCAGAGAGTGTTACGTCAGACGAGATTAAAGATGGAAGGTAATTAGGTTTTGGGAAACGTTACTGTTGCCGTGATAAGAACAGTAGTTTTTTTATTTATTTTTTTTTTTTATTTTTTTTAAACAAAACAGTGATAATTACTTTTATTTCTTTTGAAAAGGGTACTGTTCGAAGACAACTTGAATGCAGCGCAATCGAGCCCATGGTACGGGGTTTCAGTTTCCATGGGAACCGAAAAACGGGAAGGGAACTGGACATAAAAACATTATTTCGTGTTCACTTGTTTTGACGCTTGTTAAGCGTCAGACGGTAATGAATCGAAGGAAAGAAGACCTTATAATCCCGGTAATTCATGAGCAGGGAAAAGCGGTAGTTACAGCGATTTCGTCCGGACGCCAAGTGTTCTGTGCCTGTGCAAAGTAATCTGCTACAGGACGTGCAGTCTGGACTGTGTGAAACCCATGACTGCAGTGTACATACACACGAGTCGTAGTGATCTGTTTTCATGAACCATGGTTATCTTTTTGTGATCCCCCCCCTCCCCCTCTGCATGTCTTATGAGTCACAATTCACCCTTTTCACAAGTCTTTTGTTTTTATTTTTTAATTTATTTTTTTTACTATTCGTGATTTCTCTTTTCCTAAAGAATAATTTCCAGTTTTCCCAGAGTCACGTTTATCAGCATGTTTTTTTCACGAATCTGTGACGAGCAGAGATAGTAGGTATGGTCATCTATAGGGCTAGGACGCAGAAAAGACAGAGCATTCCTATTACACACACACTACACACACACACACCACACACACACACACCACAAACACACACACCACACACACACACACACACACCACACACACACACACACACACACACAACACACACACACACACACACACACACCACACACACACACACACACCACACACACACACACACACACACACACACACACACACACACACACACACACACACACACACACACACCACACACACACACACACACACACACACACACACACACACACACACACACACACTACTTTAGTTCAGAATGAAATAGAAGAAGAGAGAGAGAAAAAACCAAATATTCACTTCGGCTGCTAGGCTACACTACACTACACGGTTGTTAAGATCATAATGTCACTGTGCGGGAATTGAGGGCACTGTGTGTACGTGTGTTCAGATGCCGAGCCAGAAGGTGGTATTTATCGTGGAACACTATGGCCATGGTGGAGAGGTAGAAGGCTCTCTCTCTCTCTCTCTCTCTCTCTCTCTCTCTCTCTCTCTCTCTCTCTCTCTTTGGGTGATTTCACCAGTCTCGTTAGGCGTTGATTCTCAGTCTCCTGGACTGGGACTCAGGCTGTCTGTTTTATTATCAAAACCTACTCTCTATTGTTAGTGCCCAAAGCTCTGGCGGCAAGGAGGGTCCTCACCCATGCCCTCTGAACTTTCAGGAAAGTGTGAGGTTATAGGACAGCATAGTGAGACTTGTGCGTATAATTCTACCGCCTTCACTTTTAATTCCTTAACTAAACGGAGGGTAAGTGGATTTGAAACAGTATAATTCTACTGCCTTCACTTTAATTCCTTAACTAAACAGACGGTAATGTGGATTTGAAACAGTGGAGTCGGACAATGTGAATACAAAAGCTAGATCAGGTGAAGGGAAACAACTCATCAACCTAGTCAAATGATCAGGTGGTTAGTCAACCATTTTGGTGCAGTTGCACGAGCGAGGGTATCGATTAGAACCAACCAATTTAGATCAGTTAAGCGAACAATGGAGTGAGTGGATTATTATCCTAACGGATTTAACCAAACATTTGATATGCATCATAATAATATAAGATCTTTATATTATCCTAGGCAGTGCATTTGTAACAAGACTTAAAGAGTAGAGTAGATACAATTTACATTTGGGTCGAGTGAGTGAAATATAGGAGTAGGATTTCAGAGGCATTTATTTCATCAGGAGAACACCTTACTTTTCTGTCAGCATTTTCACCGGGTACCATAATTGTTACCTGTGTCACAGCCGGTGGGTGAATCAGTGATTTCAGTATTATCAAACCACGAGAATCCGCTGTAACCTAGCTGGTGGCTGCAAAATGGCAAGATACCAAAAAATGGGTGAGGAAACATCGGATCAGTTCCACTGTTTCTGATGGTCGGGGGGGGGGGGGGGGGGGGGGGGGGGGGGGGGGGGGGGGTATGAGGGAGACAGTCTCTTCATTGTTGGCCGACCAGCGTCCATCGTGGCCAGAGGGTTTTTTTTTGTTTTTGTTTTTTTGTCATGACGTAGTTTGACCTGTGGGGGGTCAAGCATTGTTCGTCTGCCTTCAGCCTGTGACTTTTCACCAGTCATGATCACGAGTCATGTTATCTGCATGTTTTCACCAGTCATGATCATCAGTCATGTTATCTGCATGTTTTTCACCAGTCATGATCATGAGTCATGTTATTTGCATGTTTTCCCATACACCTTCCAGTTTCAGCTGATCACGAGTCAGTGTTATCTGCATGTTTTTCACCAGTCATGATCACGAGTCATGTTATCCGCATGTTTTTCACCAGTCATGATCATGAGTCATGTAATCCTGCATGTTTTCACCAGTCATGATCACGAGTCATGTTATCCGCATGTTTTCACCAGTCATGATCATGTGTTTTCATCAGTCGGCTTGTTTTCAATGAGTCACAGTTATCTGTTTTCATTAACATTTTCATCTGCACGTTTTCGTACGTCATAACTAGAATTTTCGCCGTGAGAACGTGCGACTGCCACATCGAGATGTATAAAGTAAGAACATTCATAGCCATGGAGCTGTAACATCACTCGTGATACCTGTCAGTATTTGAAGAAAATGGCGCTCTTCACAAAGGAAAGTGGTACTACAGGCATTAAAGGGGGTGAGTAAGTGAGCTAGCATTTTAGGTCGAAGTCAGATGAGGTCAGGCAGGGCATATATACCTCAAAATGACCGCTTGAAGGCGCCCTTAAAATCCAGCCAGCGGACGGCATTCCCGTGTGCCTGTCGACTCGCTCACTGGTGTCAGTGTCATGTTGATCAGTGTCTGTTGTGGTGGTCAGGTGTGTGTGTGTGGGGGGGGGGGGGGGGGGGGGAGGGGGGGCATGGCATGGCGCAATGATTAGGATTGGTTAGTGGCCACGTTAACTCCTTCCATGCCAAGTCTCGTCCACATTCATGGTGTTCTCTTCACACATACACCTGAGCTCTTTAATTAAGGAAGGGGTACAAGGTTAGGATACAAAAACCATCAAAACAAGAATGCGAATGACACAATGGTGAAGGATGTACGTGCGTGCACTAGTGTGTGTGTGGTGTGTGTGTGTGTGTGTGTGTGTGTGTGTGTTGTGAGTGAGTGAGTGTGTGTGTGTGTGTGTGTGTGTGTGTGTGTTGTGTGTGAGAGAGAGAGAGAGTGTGTGCGCGTGTGTGTGAACGCTCGCGTGTGTGTATGTATGAAGGAGAGGAGAGAGAGAGAGAGAGAGGAGGAGAGAGAGAGAGAGAGAGAAAACATTCGTGACGAGAGAGAGAGAGAGAGAGAACAGGAGAGAGAGAGAGAGAGACGTTCGTGACGAGAGAGAGAGAGAGAGAGAGAGAGGAGAGAGAGAGAGAGAAACATTCGTGACGAGAGAGAGAGAGAGAGAGAGAGAGAGAGAGAGAGAGAGAGGAGAAACATTCGTGACGAAGAGAGAGAGAGAGAGAGAGCTGACGAGGAGAGAGAGGAGAGAAAAATTCGTGACGAGAGGAGAGAGAGAGAGAGGAGAGAGAAGAGAGAGAAACTTCGTGACTTAACATTCTCACAAACATAGAGTGCTTAACGCAGGACGCAGTAAATACAACCCCCAATTTATCTGCTCGTTACGTCACGGAAACCGACCCACAAAAGGTTTTCCTTTCTTTCTTTTCTCTATCTTTTTTTTTTTATTCTTTTTATTTTTTCATAAACTCTCAACCCTGCCCCCCCCTCCCACCCCCCTCCCCCCCCCCCCTCCCATTCCCAAGTTCCTGTTCCTGGCCGACAAAAATGGACGTGGGATATAAATACTACCCACCACCACCCCACTCCCACCACACCCCCTCCGCTCCCACCCCCCCCCCCCCTACCCATCCTCTCCCGCGTTTGTTGGACAGCTTCTTTAAATTCAGAGATAAGTGCCGGGCTGACTCACAGTACTCCTGATTTCCCCTAGACTAACGACGGATGGGGAGGGTCCTCTTCCCTCGCCCTTCAACCCAATTAGCCCAGCTCCGTCGCTCACAAAAATCCCTTTCTCTCTCTCCCTCTCTCTCCCCCCCCCCACAAACCCCCCCTCCCCCCCCACCCCCTTTTTTTTTCTTCTTCTTTTCTTCATTCTCGTGTTTCACTCTCTCTTCCCACCCTCTTTTCTATCTCCTCCTCTTTTCTCCTTGCCTCCCCCCCTCCCCTCCCCTCCCCCACACACTCCCCCATCCTCCTCCACCACCCTCACCCTCCCCACCCTCCTACCGTTCTTGGACGTTCTGCTCTCTCACCGTGGTACTGGGAGCCAGGGGGAAACCTCCCTGGCTCGTAAATCTTGCCGGTAGTGGGGGAGTGAGCCAAGGTTTTGTCTAAAGCCCGCGAGCTATTAATGGGGGTCCGGAAAAAAAAGGGGGGGTGGGGGGTAAGAGCTATCTAATCCTTTATGTCTTTGGCGGCTCTGGAGCGCCAGTATTTATTTCTTGCTCTGTCTGGTGGGAGGAAGGTGGTGGGGGAGAGAGAGAGAGAGAGGAGAGAGAGAGGAGAGGAGAGAGAGAGAGAGAGAGAGAGAGAGAGAGAGAGGTAGCACTGATGGAAGGATCTCTCATCTCCTGTCTGTGTCTTTGTCGTGTGTGTGTGTGTGTGTGTGTGTGATGGTCGTTGGTCGATGCCGCTGTCGTGCGCAGAGCCTGCTGCGGAGACGACAGCGTCTCTTCAGGGGGACGCGCGGCACCGCGCGCGTTCATGCATGTGCGCTGAGCGAGCGTTATGAATATGAAGTACCCTTTGGCGGGTTCTTGTTGGCCCCTCCCATTCCTCTCCTCTGTCCGGCGTTCTGTGTGTACGTACGTGCGTGCGTGCGTGCGTGCGTGCTCATCTTGTGCCCAGGCGGAGGACCGAGCGGATTCCGGAGCGAGGATGGTGTGTGTTTGGTTCAAAATGTTTGTGGGCTTATCCGGATGGAGAAGGTCGTTTGTTGTTCGTGGGGTTTGGTTTGGTTTGAGAGAGGTGTTTGTATGAAGCGTCTTTTATATCGACTGGGGTGCCCCCCCCCCCCCTCCTTCCCTCCTCTCTGTCCCACTCTGTGTGTGTGTGTGTGTGTGTGTGTGTGTGTGTGTGTGTGAGAGAGAGAGGAGAGAGAGAGAGAGAGAGAGGAGAGAGAGAGAGAGAGAGAGAGAGAGAGAGAGCAGTACAAGGATATTCCAAACAACGTTTCTTTTGTTTCTGCCTTCTCCCTCCCTCATTTCTTCCATTGTCTACTCGTTACTCACTGCACGCCCCGCCTCCCCCTCCCTCCAACACAGACACAGACACACAGACACACAACACACACACAACACACACACACACACACACACACACACACACACACACACACACATCCGCCAGTTCAGAAGTTCATTCAACGGATAACTCTTGCCTGTAGTTCAGTACAGCCATTGTACGAAATACCAATCCACAATTCAATGCTCTGGCCCTGTCTGGAAGGGATGGAGCTGGAGGGAGGGGGGGGGGGGGGGAGGGGAAGGGGAGAGAGAGACTGACAGAGAGAGAGAGAGAGCGAGACAGAGAGCGAGAGAGAGAGCGATGAGACAGACAGACAGACAGAGAGAGAGAGCGCGAGAGCGAGAGAAAGAGAGAGAGAGAGAGAGAGAGACAGACAGACAGACAGACAGACAGACAGAAGACAGAGGACAGACAGACAGACAAGAATGTTGGCACGGAATCAAGTGTTGTCACAGAGACCCTCTTCTCATTTCAAAGGGGGGGGGGGGGGGGGGGGGGGAAAGAAGTTGTTCGTGTAGCTGTTGTATGTAAAAACCCTGCGCAGTGTGGTCGTTAGCTGTATGTAAAAACCCTACGCAGTGTGGTCGTCCGGCCAGAGAAACGAGAGGGAAAGAAAGCCTTGGCTCGGCAGATGTGGATGTGTGGACCAAGTCCGGGATGCAGTGGGGACGCCCCTTTGATGGGAACTGAAACTCGACATCCTACGAAGCACATCACGTAAAGACCCATGCGGATGATAATGTGGTGATAGAGGACATGTCCGCATTGACGGACTGGAAGCTGAAAGAGTTCGCTAATCATGTCTCGGGTCATTAAGAACACAGTCCGGATGCTACAGGGAAATATATATATAGCCTGTATACGTTCCTATGTGCACGTACACAAGAGCGCACGCTACCCCCCCCCCCCCCCCCACCCACACACACACACACACACAGACCTGTTCTGCCTTTGGTTTGTGTGGTTGGCTGGTTGCTTTTTGTACGTATATTTTTTGAGTGTGTGTTGACTGCTCCGGAGATTCGTTTTCTTTCTTTCTCTTTCTCTTTTTTTGGAACCAAGAGAAAATGAGTAAATCCGTGAACAGCCTCACCGCCCTAGCAAAATGATCTCCCTTTAGTCTGTTTCCATGTTTTAACAGATGGAAAGACAGATAGACAGACCTCCCCCCCCCCCCCACACACACCACACACACAAACACAGACACACACACACACACACGCGCGCGCGCGCACGCACGCACGTACTCTTACACACACACACCACACACACACACACACACACACACACACACACACACACACACACAAAGACCCATGCGAACGAACGAACACACACACACACACACACACACACACACACACACACACACACACACACACACACACAACACAATATACACAGACGCGCGCGCGCGCACACATACACAATTACACATGCACACACACAGATAGAAAGACAGATAGACACATACACACACCACACACACACACCACACCAACACACCACACACCCCCCACCACAACACACACACACACACACACACACACACACACACACACATAGTCACGCAGTCAGAACGAGAGAGAGAGAGAGAGAGAGAGGGACGGACAGGACGGACGGACAGACAGACAGACAGACAGACAGACAGAACAAAAGGATTGAAGAGAGAAGGGAAAAGAAACGGGATTGTTCAAAAACTGAACTTAAACGACCGCTAGGCACTGTCCACCATCGCTTTTCTTTTTCTTTTTCTTTTTTCTTTTAAATTCTCTTTTAGTAGTAGTACAATGGCGATGTCAAAATAAGCCAACACACCTACTTCTGAGAACCTGGAATTTGGACACGGTGGAAAAGCATGCACTAACTGTATCTAGCCGGAACATCTGCTGGTGCGCACACTGTTATGTTTTGACAAATGCTCTGCCAACAACATAGAGCGTGTGCTGTCTGTTTGGTGGGGAGGGCATATGACATAATACAATATACAGATGCTAGAGAATAAACACTGTCAGTTTGGAGATGAACCTTTCCACTGAGTGGTGTGACATTACCGAATGCGTTGTACTTCAGGCTGGAAAAATCAATTGTCAGTGATTACTTTGATCAAAAGGTCTTGTTGTTTGGGTGATTTGATATTAGTTTTTTTTTTCTTTTAAACGATTTGGTTTTGCGTAAACAATACTTTTTTTCCCTATAAGTGTATGTTGTATAACTAATAAAGTGAAACTGGTCACATAAGTTTAAAGAATAAATAAAGAAAATCCTGAATCTGTCACAATATACTCGCCTTTTTCGCCCATGTACATAAATGATGCAGATCCGGATCAAGGGACGGATCCAGGATCTGTTCGCCCTTGGCGGGGGATCTGCGCAGTCCCTCGTACCATCCAGGGTTTTAATAGTTATTCGTGATTGATCTTTGCCGGGGGTCCATGCTCTCCCTAGCACCCTTCCAGGGTATTGTTATTGTGTGTGATGGATCTTGCTTTCATTTGTTCTACTGGAGAAAACCTAAAGGGTGTTCTTTATCCAATGAACTACGGGCGAGGCGTAATCAGATCGCTGACTTTCGGCAGTCCCAGGGTTCCTGCACGAGGAACTCGTGCTGCGACAATCTACAGGGCCTTTGTCGTATTTGAACGATCTTTTCTCGGTGAAAAAGAGAACCACCACCCCACCTTCTCCGCGTCCTGCAAAGAACTGGTCAGCGGTGCTGGACTCAGGCACCTTGAAGAGCCTGGTGAACTGGAATCAGTTTTGAGAAGACTGTGAAACAAATCTCTCTCTTCAGAATTCCAGGTATTCACTTTGGAAATGCCGTCAATGTCTGATCTTACTGCCGATTGGACTGCTCTATATCTACATCTGTCTGTCTCTGTCTATCTAATCCCTCTGTCTGTCTGTCTGTGTATATATATATATATATATATATATATATATATATATATGTGTGTGTGTGTGTGTGTGTGTGTGTGTGTGTGTGTGTACTTATCGGAGAGTTCAGAGTTAGGCCAGCTGAATACAAATCGATTTCCATTTACAGGAGGGCTTTGAATATTTGGTTACTTCCCTTTGCACAAAGCCAAAACCGTTCTCAGAGTATGGTGAGCTACCGCGAACTGGGGATCGATGAGTCTTCTTCCTCAGTGAACTGGGGATCGATGAGTCTTCTTCCTCAGTGAACTGGGGATCGATGAGTCTTCTTTCTCAGTGAACTGGGGATCGATGAGTTTTCTTCCACAGTGAACTGGGGATCGATGAGTTTTCTTCCTCAGGGAACTGGGGATCGATGAGTTTTTTTAACAGTGAACTGGGGATTCATGAATTTTCTTCCACACAGAACTGGGGATCGATTAATTTTCTTCCAGACAGAACTGGGGATCGATGAGTTTTCTTCCACAGAAAACTGGGGATCGATGAGTTTATTTCCACCACCAACGGGGGATCGATGAGTTTACTCGTCACTCACTGATCGTGGATCGTAAAACTAAAAAAAAATGGATCCATGAAGAACAAAGTCAAGGATTGTGGAGACCACGTGACCGGACGATTCAGGTTTGTGATCTAAAAGTTCGCTCAGTGGAGAACGGATGGCAGGGCCGAAACGCGTCGTTTTTTTTTTTTTTTTTTTTTTTTCGTGTGTGTGTCGTCTTTTGGTTTGTTCCATTCGATCGTTGTTCTTCTTCCTTCACTTTTGTTCTCCTTCTTCAACCATCTTCTGCTGTCACCCAATAGAAGTCGTTAATGTTCGGTCCGTATTTGGTATGTTCAGTTGATGGTTAGGCTGTACCATGATTTTCAGGGTCACGAAAAACAGTCTGTTTAGTTTGTGTCATGATGTTCGGTCTGCATTTTAATGTGTGATCTGTATAATAGTATCTCGTCTGTGTCATAATAATCCAGTCTGCTTGATAATTTTTCACTCAGCGTTGTACAACTCTGTCGTATCACAATGTTCATGTTCAGTTTGTATTATAATGTTCATTGTGTGTGTAATTGTTCAGTCTGTGTCTTAATGTTTTAAGTCTGTGTTTTCATGTTGAATCTGTGCTTTGATTTTCTGTTCGTATCTTCATCATAAATTATTCAGTCTGTATTTTCATGTGAAGTTTGTGTGTTTGTATATTTATTTATGTGCAAGTGGTATGTTTGTACTTTCCATGTTCCAGTTTTATTTTAGTTTTCAGTTTGTTTCTTAGTGCTGAAGTCAGCATGTTAATGTTCACCCTGTGTCTGTGTGTCTTTTAGTCTGCAAGTTGTACTCAGTTTGTATCATGGTGGTCAGTCTGTATCTCTGTATCATGTCCAGTTTGAAGTCCAGGCTGCGGCTTAATTCTCAGTTTGTAATTTTGTGTGGTGTGTGTTTGTGTGGTGTGCGGTGTGTGTGTGTGTGTGTGTGTGTGTGTGTGTGTGTGTGTGTGTGTGTGTGTTTGTTGTGTGTGTGTGTGTTGTGTGTGTGTGTGTGTGTGTGTGTGTGTGTGTGTTTGCTTGTTTGTGTGTGTGTTTGTGTGTGTGTGTGTTTGTGTGTGTGTGGTGTGTGTGTGTGTGTGTGTGTGTGTGTGTGTGTGTGTGTGTGTGTGTTGTGTGTGTTTTCATTCTCTTTTTTTTCAGCCTGTATCATAATGTTCCGTCTGTGTTCGATTAGTAACCCCTACGTTCAGTCTGTATTCGTATGCTCTCTCTGTTCTCATATGCTCAGTATCTCTGTTCAGTCTGTTTCATCCGTGTTCGTTTTGGATTGTGTCCAGTCTTATACTTACTACGATGTTCTGTTCGTGTCAGGTTTGTGTTTTAATGTTGAGTTAGTGTCAGTGTTTTGCCTGTATCAAGTCTGTGTCACAATTTTCTGTTTTTATCTTAACGTACAGTCTGTATCATACTGTTTCTATAACTCTGTATTATGAAGTGCTGTCTATATGAAGAACGCGTCATGATAGACTCCATCAAGTCAGTATTATAATATTCTGTCTGTATTAAGTTTGATCTTATGTCTGTAACATAAGCTACTGTATCATATGATTGTCAGTGTATATCAAGTCTGTCTCATAATGTTCAGTTGTATCTTAATGTTCGTTTTGTATTTTAAGGTCAAGTATGCGTTTTTATAGTTTGCCTGTATTTGGTCTGTATTTTAATATTCAGTCTGTGTTTCCTGTGGTGAGTCTGTATTGTAATGTTCAGTCTCTTCAGTCTAAATCATGGTTTTCTGCCTGTGTGTTAATATTGATTATTTCTGTGTCCATTCTGTATGATAATCTTCTGTCTGTATTTCATCTGTATCATAATGTTCAGTTTGTATCATAATTACAGCATATCCCCGGTCAGTGTGTACGTATCATATCATGATGTTTTATCAGCACCTTGATGTTTTTGTATCTTCTGTGTTCTCAATGTTCAGTTCTCTGTAAGCTCTCTATCCTGTATATTCTAGTGCACAGTCTGCTTCTTAATGGTCAGTCTCTATCTTAATGGTTATTTTATATCTTGTGTACCCGAATGATCAGTCTGTAACTTAACGTTTTATCTTGCCTAATATTCATTTTCTGTATAATGTTATCTTGTATACCTGAATGATCAGTCTCTAACTTAACGTTTTATCTTGCCTAATATTCATTTTCTGTATAATGTTATCTTGTATACCTGAATGATCAGTCTGTAACTTAACGTTTTATCTTGCCTAATATTCATTTTCTGTAATGCTATCTTGTATACCTGAATGATCAGTCATGCATTTTAAACACTGCATTTTAAACTTAACGTTTTA
Organism: Conus canariensis; assembly: GCA_033310375.1. NCBI lineage: Eukaryota > Metazoa > Mollusca > Gastropoda > Neogastropoda > Conidae > Conus > Conus canariensis. The sequence continues at coordinate 26,023,837 of CM065743.1, forward strand.
TCTTGCCTAATATTCATTTTCTGTAATGTCGATCGGTTTCCTGTCAGTCCGATCCTGATCTTTAATCTGTGTATTCCTGTTCAGTCTGTGTATTCCTGTTCAGTCTGTGTATTCCTGTTCAGTCTGTGTATTCCTGTTCAGTCTGTATATTCCTGTTCAGTCTGTGTATTCCTGTTCAGTCTGTATATTCATGTTCAGTCTGTATATTCCTGTTCAGTTTGTGTATTCCTGTTCAGTCTGTATATTCCTGTTCAGTCTGTATACTCCTGTTCAGTCTGTATATTCATGTTCAGTCTGTATATTCCTGTTCAGTCTGTGTATTCCTGTTCAGTCTGTGTATTCCTGTTCAGTGTGTATATTCCTGTTCAGTCTGTATATTCCTGTTCAGTATGTATATTCCTGTTCAGTGTGTACATTCCTGTTCAGTGTGTACATTCCTGTTCAGTCTGTATATTCCTGTTCAGTCTATATATTCCTGTTCAGTGTGTATATTCCTGTTCAGTCTGTGTATTCCTGTTCAGTGTGTACATTCCTGTTCAGTCTCTATATTCATTGTTCAGTCTGTATATTCCTGTTCAGTGTGTATATTCCTGTTCAGTGTGTATATTCCTGTTAAGTCTGTATATTCATTGTTCAGTCTGTATACTCCTGTTCAGTCTGTATATTCCTGTTCAGTCTGTGTATTCCTGTTCAGTCTGTATATTCCTGTTCAGTGCGTATCTTCATGGTCAGTCTACATCTTTTAGGTCTTGTCAATATTTTCTGCATCTTCTGCATCCTGGTGTTCAAACTACATCTTTTGTAATTTAATGTTCATTCTGTATCTTATTTGTTCAATCTGCATGTTAATGTTCAGTTTGTATTATCATGTATCAGTCTGTGTCATCATGTTCAGCCTGTATCTTGAGTTCAGACTGTATTATCATGGTCAGTCAGTACTGTAACGGTCAGTTTGTATTATCATCTTCGGTCTTTATCTTAACCTTCAGTCAGTATTACGGTGTTCTATCAATACTTTAACGTTGATTTTTGTGCATTCAGACTGTAGGTGATGTTTAGCTTGTATTACTCTGTGTGTGTGTGTGTGTGTGTGTGTGTGTGTGTGTGTGTGTGTGTGTGTGTGTGTGTTCTGTCTTAATGTTCAGTCTCTTCTGTCGTGACATTCAGTCTGTATGTTAATGTTCAGTTGTTGTTTTTTATGAGTGAAGTCTACATCATGTTCTGGCTATGTGGTATCTGTATCTTAATGTTTAGTTTGGATTACAATTATTAGTCATAAATGAGCAGTCTGTATCGTATCTTTAAGACATATTTATGTTTATATAGGACACGGAGAAGAGAGACTGATGCATTTTTTATATAAGACACATAGAGAAAAAAGATTAATGCGTTTTTAAATAAGATAGAGAGAGAAGAGAGACTGGTGCATTTTTAAGCAGGATATATGGAGAAGAGAGACTGATGCATTTTAAAATAGGACATATAGAGAAGAGAGACTGATGCATTTTTAAAGTAGGATATATAGAGAAGAGAGACTGATGCATTTTAAAATAGGACACATAGAGAAGAGAGACTGATGCATTTTAAGTAGGATAGAGAGAAGAGAGACTGATGCATTTTTCAGTAGGATATATATAGAGAGAAGAGAGACTGATGCATTTTTCAGTAGGATATATATAGAGAGAAGAGAGACTGATGCATTTTTAAGTAGATATATAGAGAAGAGAGAGTAATGCATTTTAAGCAGGATATTTAGAGAAGAGAGACTAATGCATTTTTAAATAGGATATATAGAGAAGAGAGACTACTGCATTTTAAAATAGGACACATAGAGAAGAGAGACTGATGCATTTTTAAGTAGGATATATAGAGAAGAGAGACTAATGCATTTTAAAATAGGACACTCAGAAACGTTGTCAGATTTTTTTTTGATTAATTCTACGTTCGTAGATAAAAAAAATTCCCCTATTAAGTTTAAACAGGGGATAATAGGGATAAACCCGTTTTTTGTCTCCTATCAG
>CM065743.1:26025957-26038457 GCA_033310375.1 Conus canariensis
ATCTTCGGTCTTTATCTTAACCTTCAGTCAGTATTACGGTGTTCTATCAATACTTTAACGTTGATTTTTGTGCATTCAGACTGTAGGTGATGTTTAGCTTGTATTACTCTGTGTGTGTGTGTGTGTGTGTGTGTGTGTGTGTGTGTGTGTGTGTGTGGTGTGTGTTCTGTCTTAATGTTCAGTCTCTTCTGTCGTGACATTCAGTCTGTATGTTAATGTTCAGTTGTTGTTTTTTATGAGTGAAGTCTACATCATGTTCTGGCTATGTGGTATCTGTATCTTAATGTTTAGTTTGGATTACAATTATTAGTCATAAATGAGCAGTCTGTATCGTATCTTTAAGACATATTTATGTTTATATAGGACACGGAGAAGAGAGACTGATGCATTTTTTATATAAGACACATAGAGAAAAAAGATTAATGCGTTTTTAAATAAGATAGAGAGAGAAGAGAGACTGGTGCATTTTTAAGCAGGATATATGGAGAAGAGAGACTGATGCATTTTAAAATAGGACATATAGAGAAGAGAGACTGATGCATTTTTAAAGTAGGATATATAGAGAAGAGAGACTGATGCATTTTAAAATAGGACACATAGAGAAGAGAGACTGATGCATTTTAAGTAGGATAGAGAGAAGAGAGACTGATGCATTTTTCAGTAGGATATATATAGAGAGAAGAGAGACTGATGCATTTTTCAGTAGGATATATATAGAGAGAAGAGAGACTGATGCATTTTTAAGTAGATATATAGAGAAGAGAGAGTAATGCATTTTAAGCAGGATATTTAGAGAAGAGAGACTAATGCATTTTTAAATAGGATATATAGAGAAGAGAGACTACTGCATTTTAAAATAGGACACATAGAGAAGAGAGACTGATGCATTTTTAAGTAGGATATATAGAGAAGAGAGACTAATGCATTTTAAAATAGGACACATAGAGAAGAGAGACTACTGCATTTTAAAATAGGATATATAGAGAAGAGAGACTGATGCATTTTTAAGTAGGATAAATAGAGAAGAGAGACTGATGCATTTTAAAATAGGACACAGAGAGAGGAGAGTCTAATGCACAACAATGACAGAAGGAAGAAATATCAAAATTACGAAAACATTTCACATACAGCCTCACCTTCAGTACATCAAAGTGTTTAGTATTGCTCCATAAGACACCAGGGTCGCGACAACATGTAAACAGAAAGGGAATGAAAGTTTAGCGTTTTTAGCGTTAGTTATCTGTTATTTGTACGTATGGGACCGTCTGGTCGGTAGCCTGAATAATTTATTTATGTCAAGTTTAACGTTTTAGGTCTGTCGACCATCTACTTCAGAAACGTTGTCAGATTTTATTTGATTAATTCTACGTTCGTAGATAAAATATTCCCGTATTAAGATAATCAGGTGATAATAGGTGATAACCCGTTTTTTGTCTCCTCATCAGAGCCAACTTATGTAATCTCCATACTAAACGACAAAAATCTTTCACAATATGAACGTTTCATTGTCAGAGTATATTCTAGCTCTTGTCAGAAAGTACCAGTGACTTCACATTCTCAGAAGTAGGGATTGATTGAATCTTTCTGTTACATCAGTTATACTTGTCACAGTGAATACCTTGCGTCTTTCAGTTAAAACAACAACAACAACAACAACAACATCAACGACACTATAAACAACAACTCAGTGCTACCAGAATTCTTTGATGTATTTTAAGTTAGAAGCATTTCAGTCTTGTTATTTGTCCAGTCAGAAGGTAGGCCCTATGTGAAGACTGTACACAATTGGCAAAGGCACTAATGCTAGAATCATCATAGGCTTCCATCATAAAACCATAACTGTTTGTGTGTGTAGTCTTCAGTTTAGTGTCTATTCAAGTAATGCGATCTTAGACAAAAAGCAAAAAAAAAGTTCCTTAGCAAAATGAATGTAGTAACAATTTGAAAACAAATGCAACTAACATCAAATACAACGATACAACATCTGCACCTCCTTACAGTTGAGAAGAAATCAGACTCTTGAGTTCATGATAATCCAGTGTCACACATTAGTGTGGAATTATTTAAAAATTCATCCAGGTTAAATTCAGATAAAGCGGACAAATTTTTTTCAACTGCTTTAATTTGAGAAGTACACGCATATGTGATGGATTTTTACCACAGTTGCATTTTACTTCTATAGTCAATCTTGGTTTAAAACCATTAAGCTAAAGTCTGTAAATCAAAGAGGTCCTTGACCATACAGGATGTAAGCCATTACGAGTTCTTAAAATAGTATCGTACCGTGATGGCTGATTTCTTTGTATGGACAGAAAGTACCTGGAATCCTCTAGTTTAATTCTTGTTGAAGTGCTTCCAATGCACATTGTGTAATAATCTGTATCCCTCCAGAAGAGGCCTGTCTTGCTCCACTTGTTGCCTGTATCCCTCCAGAAGAGGCCTGTCTTGCTCCACTTGTTGCCAGTCTGTCAACTCTTTCATTACAATGGGTTCCACAATGTGAGGACACCCAGCAGAATGTAACAGCAGTATCTCTCAAAAGTACACATGTGTTAAGTACTTGATTCCAACAATAAGATGATGTTTAACTGTGGAGTTTGATGTGCTTAAAAGTATATAAAACTGACTTTGAATCGGTACAGAAAATAATTTGAAATATGTGTTTAGGGAAAGCAAGCAGATAATACATAGTCATGGGTATGGCAGTGAGGTCTGCCGTCGATCTGTCCTTTCCTGCATAAAAAAGGTCTCTCCACTTTTCCTGCATAAAAAGGTCTCTCCACTTTTCCTGCATAAAAAAGGTCTTTCCACTTTTCCTGCATAAAAAAGGTCTCTCCACTTTTCCTGCATAAAAAAGGTCTCTCCATTTTTCCTGCATAAAAAGGTCTCTCCACTTTTCCTACATAAAAAAGGTCTCTCCACTTTTCCTGCATAAAAAGGTCTCTCCACTTTTCCTGCATAAAAAGGTCTCTCCACTTTTCCTGCATAAAAAAGGTCTCTCCACTTCTCCTGCATAAAAAGGTCTCTCCACTTTTCCTGCATAAAAAAGGTCTTTCCACTTCTCCTGCATAAAAAGGTCTCTCCACTTCTCCTGCATAAAAAGGTCTCTCCACTTCTCCTGCATAAAAAAGGTCTCTCCATTTTTCCTGCATAAAAAAGGTCTCTCCACTTTTCCTGCATAAAAAGGTCTCTCCACTTTTCCTACATAAAAAAGGTCTCTCCACTTTTCCTACATAAAAAAGGTCTCTCCACTTTTCCTGCATAAAAAGGTCTCTCCACTTTTCCTGCATAAAAAAGGTCTCTCCATTTTTCAAGAAGGAATATCAAAAGCTTCTCTCGTTTCCTGATTGTCCCAACAGAGATCCGTCCATGTAAACGTTTAGTTAATCAGGGTAATGATTGTCTATGTTATGTTTTATCGATGCACCAAGAATATTATCATTGTCATTTTTTTTTTTCGTAATAAAGATTGATTGGTATCAAAACTAGCCACTTGAAGTTCTCATGGTGAGCAAGGGAGAAATTCAGTTTCTGACATTACCATTTTCTTTGACTCCCGTTCTCATCGTTGGAATAAAACCAGAAGTATGAGTTCCAGTAAGGGAAGCAATTTTCTTTGCTCGTTTCTGAAAATCTGTGTTAGATCTTATGCTAATTCTCTGTGTGTGGTGTGTGTGTGTGTGTGTGTGTGTGTGTGTGTGTGTGTGTGTGTGTATAACAATGTCTAGTCTTAATTGTAATGTTCAGTCCACATCGTCTTAATGTTATTTATGTATTGTCCAGTCTGTATCGCAAGGTACAGTCTTTATTTCAATGGTCAGTGTGTATCTTAATGTTCTTTCTGTATCATCTGTTGTTGAATCTGCATCACAATATTCATTCTGTACTTGAATGTTCAGTCCGTGCCTTAATGTTCTTTCTGTATCTTATTTTATTCTATTGTTCGGTCAGTGTTCAGTCTGTCTCTTAATTTTTAGTCTGTATCTTATTGGTCTCATTGTATCTTCTGCACTCTGTAGTTCAGCGTACATCAAAATGTTCAGCCTGTATCTTAATATTCAGTCTGTGTTTTGATCATCTTTCTGTATCATCTATGTCATAATGTTAGTCTGTCACGGTGTTCAGTAACTTTTGTTCTTAATAGTCAGTCTGCAGCTTTTTGTTATTTCTGTGACTTTTATGTTATACTATCCAGTTTGTATTGTAACATTCAGTCGCTGTCTTCATGTTCAGTGTAAATCTTAATGTTCTTTCTGTGTCTTCTGTCTTTAGCCTGTATCATAATATTCAGTCTCTGCCTTCATTTTGTATTTTTCTGTACACTAATGCACCGTCTGTGTCTTTAACATTTTGTCTTGCCTAATGTTGATGACATTTTGTTTCATGTTCGCCAAAGCTTAATGATCAATCGTGTAATCATGTTCAGATTGTATCTTGGATAATTCAAGTATACAGTCTGTATTTTCATGTTCAACCTGTATCTCCATGTTCAAGGTATACGCCATCATATCAGACTGTGTCTTCTGTTCAACCTATTCAAACTGTATCTTTTATATCGTAATGTTCTGTCTGTATCGCCATGTTAAGTCTTTATCTTCATGTCTTTTTTTTATCTTTATGTTGTCTCTGTATCTTCGATACCCTACTATTCAGTATTCATCTTCATTTCGGTCTGTATTGTAATGTACGGTCTTTCTCTTCTGTATATTAATGTTCAGTGCGTGTCTTCTGTCTCTGTACAGCCAATACATCTTAACACCTTCAGCCTGTATTATCATATGCAGACTGTCTTGATGTTTAGTCTGTGTCTCTTTGTTCAGTCGACATCTCTATATCTTGATGCTCAGTCTGCGCCCTCTGTATCTTCATGCTCTGTCTACATCTTCTTTTCTTAACGTTCATTCTGTATCTTCATTATCTCAATATCCAGTCCTTATCCTGATGTTCAGTGTGTGTCATAATGTTCAGCCAGTATCAATTCTGCATCTCATGGTCAGTCTCATGATCGGTCTGTGTCAGTTCTGTATCACAATGTTCAATATGTATCGTATTGTTCAGTTGGTATGTTCATGTTTAGTCCGTATTATAATGCTCAGTCGGATTCTCATTGTTCTGTTTGTTTCTTAATGTTCTGTGTAAACCAGTCCCTCTGTGACATGATGTTCAGCTTCTGTCACATTGTCCATTCTGTGTCTTCTGTATTCGTCATGTTCGTTCTGTGTTGTCTGTACTCATAATGTTCAGTCTGTGTTATAATGTTCAGTCTGTGTTATAATGTTCAGTCTGGGCTGTGTCTAGTCTGCATTCTAACGTTCAGTCTGTATCATAATGTCCTCACTATATCAAAATGTTCACTCTGTATCATAATGTACTATCTGTATCATTATATGCAGTCTATATTTTAATGTCCTGTCTGTCTTTAGGTTGTTGTTGTTGTTGTTGTCGTACCCTGGCTAAAAGACTCCAGGGATCATCCAAACAGCCGAAGTACTTGAACACTATGGTACAAAATGCATCAACTGGGGATGAGAACATTACGTGTGTGACCGTTTTTGATTACCCCGCCACGTGGGCAGCCACACTCCGACTTCGGGGGATTTTGGAGACTGAAAATGTTATGCTAGGAGCTTGTCACGACTGAAGACAATCCCCGCTTAACTATGCAGAGCATAACAACATTTTGATGTAGCCTTGGTGTTTTAGCCTATGTCAATTGACCTGACACAGCCAAGGTGGAAGTCTTTAGGTTCATACTGAGCTTTAATCTTCAACCGGTAAAATAATGTTCAGTGTGTCATGTAATGGTCAGTCCTCGTTAAGTTTATGGCCTGGATCAAGCAGCTGTTCACGGAAATGCTCTCTGAACTTTGCTGGGTTCTTTACTATCAACAAAATAGCTGACACGTATTCTTTGACCTTAAATGATTATGAAATGTGCCCAGGTACTTGATAATGAGCCAAATGAATGAAATGTATTGTCCCTAGGCTTAAAGGATTGCGACACTTTGAGAGATTATTTAGAATGAGCAAAACAGCTGAAAACACTGGTTTACAATCATTAACCTTTCGCAAGGCTCTTGATGGTCAGCAAAATAGTGGGAATGTGTCATCTTTGTTCATAAATTATCATTGAAATGCGAGGTTTTTGCTTATGACGAGAAAAAAGATGAGTGTGCATTTTGTCTTTGATCTTTGGTGATTATAAAACTTTGCAATATCCATAAAGATGGGGGGGAAAAAATACCTGATGTTGCTAATACATAAGCTCTTCTACATTCATACATATTCTATTCACATAAAATTAAGTGGAGGCAGGTTTCCAAGTTGAGAGGTCGCACAACTGTTGAACAGTTCTTACTTCAAACTGTCTTTTGGGTGGCTTACATTTGTTTGTTTGCTAGTGGGTTTTTTTAACGGACTGTGTTGGAGAATTTTGGTTAAAAAGAAATCATTTTGGGGGTGATTTGAATTTGGGGGGGGGGGGGGGGGGGAGGGAATGGTGGCGGTGGTAGTGGGAGCGGGCAAAGCAAGAACTAGAAGAAAAAAATACACTCGAAGGTGAGGGTGGGACCCAGAGAAATTCTGTCTTCAACTGCCATACTGGAACAGTCCTGCAATCTTTTTTTTTTTCTTTTTTTTTTTTTTTTTTTTTTGGGGGGGGGAGGGGTAGGGCTGGTGATGGTGGTGGTCGTGGAGCAGGCGGAGGGTGGAGAAACAAGAACTACATAAAAAAAAAGGGGGGGGGGGGGGGGGGAGAAACGCAACTGCTTTAAAACCTACGCTTTCAAGTTGTAGGTGTTCTTTATTTGTTTGCTGGCTTGTTTCTACTGCTCGCATAGATTTATACCACTATTTTTTTCAGTTTCATGAGTCTTGGCAGTTGTTGTTTTTTTTAGCTGAACAGTAATCCAGAGATACATTACCATACGTTACCTGTTCTTAAACGGAAATAAAATGAGGCAGGGATCTTATTGGAGCAAAAAATACCCGACTGTTCTTAAACGTTTTTTTTTTTGTTTTTTTTTTTAATTTTGAATCTTAAAACGCAAATCACCCCTGTTTCGTGCCGAACTAATACCCCCTAATGTGACTGCTCGTAGAAGACATTTCTGATGACAAACAAAAAAAAAAAAAAAAAAAAAAAAAAAAAAACGCCTTTGCCTAACTTCCCTGTACTCAGAAATATTCTATTCCTTTAGACATTGACCAGTTCCGGGAAAAAGGAAACAAGCATCACACTTTACGAGTCAGGTCAGGTTGTTTTGTTTTGTTCCACTCTGCCGTGTAAGCCACACCGAAGTAGCAACAGAGAACAAATCAGTAGTCAAACACATAACGTTTTTTTTTTTATAACTTAAAGAGAGTTTAAAAAAAAAAAAAAAAGGCGAATTTTAGCATAGAACAGACATTATCGTGATCTGTACACATTAGCAAGGAAAAACAAAAAGGAGGAAAAGAAACAAGAAAAACAGTCAGCTCATCATGTTGTTGAAACACATTAACGATTTTTGTAGTCTCTTCCGTTTACGATGCACTTAGTGGGGGGGGGGGGGGGGGGGGGGGGGGGGGGCGGGAAGACAAACAAACAAACAAAACACTATTATCATAGCAATTTGAAATCATGTGTACAAGTTACAGACCGATTTTCTTTTCTTTTTGAATGTATGAACGGTCAATGAAAGGACTAGGATATGGTTATTTATTATTTGTTGTTTACCGAACTTCTGATCAGTAGATAGAGAAGTTACATTTGTAGTTTTGTACACTAGTGTAGTCTCTGATAGAATATGTGGTGCAACAGTTATTTCACGGCGACAAAGTAAGCGGTCACTGTTGGCGAAAAACAGTTTGAAACGAAAAGATAACTTAAAGTCAAGAAATTAGGCATATGGATGCTCACACGCACTCAAGCTTGTTTAAATGCTTATTTACTTTCGGACATACATACATACAAACACATAAATACACGTGTACATACGTACGTATGTACATACATACAAGCCCGCATTCATTATAAGTTAATGTAACGAAAGACACCACACACACACACACACACACACACACACACACACACACACACACACACACACACACACACAGATGAATTGACTACCGCCACCCCACCCTCACCCCACCCTCGATACGAAAATATTTCCGGTGTGAAGACATTTCCGGACATCGTTTACCGGTGACAAATCTTTCCGGCTATACTATGACGAAGCGGAAATTTGAATGGATTAGGGAATGACAAGTGGCCTGGTCTTGAAAGTTTGCGTTCATGTGTGTCTCTTGATGCATTTACATTTTTCTCCAGTGTATTCCTCGGCTTTTGCTATGGTGCCCAGCAGTTTTTAGCAGGGTCTCTCTCTTTCTTTCTCTCTCTCTCTCTCTCTCTCTCTCTCTCTCTCTCTCTCTGGGTGTGTGCGTGTGTGTATGTGTATGCGTACGTGTGTGTGTGTGTGTGTGTGTGTGTGTGTGTGTGTGTGTGTGTGTGTGTGTGTGTGTGTGCGCGCGCGCGCGTGTGTGTGCGTGCGTGTGGTGTGTGTGTGTATGTGTGTGTGCTTGTGTGTGTGTATGCGCGCTCGCGATGTTAACATTCAAATACGTATTGCTATTTTTCACATCTTATTAGAACCAGTCATCCTGGTGGTTCCTGTGTGGTGTTGAATATGCCTTCTTTCCCCACAGTCCATTGATAGCTATCGCCGTCTTTCGTATCGCGCTTTGAGGGGCGTGGACGTTAAACCTGAATGTAACAAATCAACTGGCTGACCTCTGAACTAAAGGGAGACAGTGCAGTCGTTCCTTCGCAGTCTGTCTCGTAGACGGTCCTACTGCAGAGCCGAGAGACATTGCTGAAAGAGGACAAAGCTGTCAAGACGTCCAACACAAAACGTCAGTCCAATCAGCCGAAGAAGAGTCAGGGTGCTCCGGTAGGTCCCTTCCCACTGCAGCATTTCAGGGACACGAGGGAACAGACTGTTCGTGGATGGCGGGAGATTTGACCAGAGTCTGCATCTCTATTGTTCAGGGAGGTGAACGTTGAGGGTTAGAATGTTAAAGTCCGATAGCCTGGTGTGTGGTAGGAAATTTGGGCAAGAGTCTGCATCTTGTGACGTACTGGGAGGTGATGGTGAAGGGTTAGAATGTTGAAGTCCTGTAGCCCGATGTCCGAAAGAGCTGTGAATTGTTAGAAGATCACCGTTTCCAGAGCACGGCATTATGGAAGATTCGAGACCATCTCTCTCCTTCTGCCGCCTTAGCCTGACCAGAACTGAATCAGGTACCCATGTACTGCTGGGTGGATAGAATAGATTTCAAGCCGTGTGAAGCCGACCAGACGAGAGGCAGGAACTCACGACTGTTGGCTCCAGAGCCGAACGTTCTAACCATAAACCACGAAGCTAAATTAAGATATCCTCAAAGAGGTGAAGATCAAGCTCCAAATCCACTTTATGGACATGGAAAGAGCCCCACAAATAAGTAGTTGTGACAGTACCCACCAGTTTGACAGTGCTGCAAAAAAGTCGCCATCTTCAAGCTCACAACAGGTTCAAGATCAAGGTCATGCTTTCCCCGTAACCCCTTGTTAGAAGAGGTCAGGAGGAAAGAAAACCTTGGAAACCCACATAAACGAACAAGAAAAGTACACGAACTGCGATTGTAACTGAGCACAGCTGAGTCCCCAGAGTGTCCTGTGTATCAGAAAGTAGAAATGCTATATCGCTGAATGGTTCAAGTGATCCGCGCATACCTAAAGATGGTGAACTGCATGTTAATAGTCAGGTCTCAAACTTACAAGTATTGACTGTGAGAAATTTAAACATGATGATTATGGTGCTGAGACGACGTCATGTCACGTGTTCAACACATAACGAAATAAAGACTTGAAAGTCACGCCGTTGAAACGAAAACACCGAACAATTCTTGCATCATTTTTTTTTTTTTTTTTTTTTTTGAGAGGGTTTTGACCTTTGAAGTCGCTACAGGGTACGGCAAGTTATAAAATGTGTCTAAGTGATTGGGCTTCGTGTTTGCTGACGAGAGTTTGGCAGAATTATTTCGCATACCACAAAATTATTGGTATCGCTATTCTATGTTTTTTTTTTTTTTTTAACGTAATGATTTATCTAGGTGACCTTTAAAAAACAGTCTCTCTCTCTCTCTCTCTCCTCTCTCTCTCTCTGTGTGTGTGTGTGTGTGTGTGTGTGTGTGTGTGTGTGTGTGTGTGTGTGTGTGTGCTGTCCCCTCTGTCGCCGGTGGCTACTGCAAGCGGTTAAATGTCACCAGAGATGTTGTTGTTGTTGTTGTTGTTGTTGTTGTTGTTGTTATTGTTGTTGGGAAGGGAAAAACAGTTGGGAATGGAAAAATGGTGTGTGTGTGTGTGTGTGCGTGTGTGTGTGTGTGTGTGTGTGTGTGTGTGTGTGTGTGTGTGTGTGTGTGTGTGCGCGCGCGCGCGTGCGTGCGTGCGTGCATGTGTGTGTGTGTGTGTGTGTGAGTGTGTGATGGAGGTGCGTGTGTGTGATGTGTGTGTGTGGTGTGTGTGTGTGTGTGTGTGTGTGAGTGTGTGTGGTGTGTGTGTGTGTGTGTGTGTGATGGAGGTGTGTGTGTGTGTGTGTGTGTGTGTGTGTGTGTGTGTGTGTGTGTGTGTGTGTGTGTGTGTGTGAGGAGGTGTGTGGGGTGGGGAGGGGGGTCATTTGCGTGCGGCCCAAACATTTTTTTTTCCTTCGGAAGTGCATGACATTTGCTTTTTCTTCATCGGCCAAAAACAAATCTATTTTTATTTTTTCCCGTGTCCCCCCCCCCCCCCACATCCACCCCTCCTCCCCCCTCCCCCCTATACAACACGCACACACACACCTAATCCCTCTTTCCTGTTTCCTTATAGACCTGAAACTTCACATACTGTCAATCAAATGTTTTATGCATGGGACAAATTGGGGAGAAAAAAAATCGTTGCTTGCGTTTTGATTATTGTTCTTGTTGTTGTTACTCTACAGTTGGTGGGTTTAGGGTTGAAAATGCTTGCGTACGTGCGCGTCTGTTGGTTTTGTTTTGTCGTCCGTGGTCGGCTGGGTTATAAACATGATTGGAATCGAAACACAGGGATCGGCGCTGTCTGCTGCGGCGAACTGCTGATTGTCAACTCCGTTTGAAATCACAGGAATCTCCGTTAGGCTTACTTCGAAAATCATTATGGAGTGATGCTGTTACTACTACTAATGCTGCTGCTACTACTGCTACTGCTGCTGCTGCTGCTACTGCTACTACTACTACTACTACTACTACTACTACTACTACTACTAACCACCACCACCACCACTACTACCACTACTACTATCACTATCATTATGGTGATGATGATGAGTACTATCATCAATAAAAAGGTTATGGTATCATTTCTGCTACTGCTGCTACTGCTGCCGCTGCTGCTGCTGATACTACTATTACTACCACTACTTCTACTACATATACGACTACGACTACTACCACCACCGATGTGAGGGTTACGTTTAGCCTGGAGTCTCTTGGTCGGTCTGACTGGAGATCAGCGTGGTTACGCCTAAACTAAATATCAAACCGATTTTTAAACGAAAACTGGATGTAAAGATGGGATGTGATCCAATGACGAAGCCACTGAATTCACGTGTGGATCCCTGTTGCGAATCCGGATCAGAGTGCGGATCCAGGATCCGTTGGACCTCGGGGAGGTCTGCGCTCTCCTGAGAGCACTTCAACTTGTTATCATCATTGGCAGCAGCAGCAGTAGCGTGCAATAGTAGTAGTAGTAGTAGTAGTAGTGGGAGTAGTGGCTGCAACATAAACAGCAGTAGGACAGCAGTAGTAAGTAGTAGCAGCAGCAGCAGCAGGAACTCAGAGAAGCAGTAGCAGTATTGGTAGTAGCAGTTTTAGCGGTAGTATGGACGTATGCACAGTGGCCGGCGATCACTTTCAGTGCAGCGATGTGTATTAGCACGTGACGTAGATTCGAACTCATGTTCCATAAAAGCTTGTTTTCGGACCCCAAACTGGCAACAACAACAACAACAAAAGTTGCGTTCCGTTTGAATTTAAATGCAAATACACAGGCACAGCGTGGTCTGATCGCTTGTAAGTATTGTTTAGTGCGGTGACTGTGATGGTGGTAGTGGTAGTAGTAGCAGTAGTAGCAGCAGCAGCAGCAGCAGTAGTAGTAGTAGTAGCAACAGCAGCAGCAGTAGAAGATGATGAAGTGGTAGAAGTAGTAGGAGGAGGAAGACGAGGGAGGAGGAGGAGGAGGAGGGGAAGTAGAAGGAGGAGGAGGGAGGGAGAGGAGGAGGAGGAGGAGGAAGAGGGGAAGTAGAAGGAGGAGGAGGGAGGGGGAGGAGGAGGAAGAGGGCAAGGAAGATGAGGAGGAAGAGAGGAAGTAGAAGGAGGAGGAGGAGGAGGAAGGGGGAGGAGGAGGAAGAGGGGAAGTAGGAGGAGGGGAGAGGGAGGAGGAAGAGGGGAAGGAGGAGGAG
>CM065743.1:26043457-26048084 GCA_033310375.1 Conus canariensis
CGCGCGTGTATGTGTGTGTGTGTGTGTGTGTGTGTGTGTGTGTGTGTGTGTGTGTGTAACGGCGGATATAATCATGCATGTATGTAACAAGATCGCTCTAACCCACTCTAGAATTACAGTTTACATACAATTATTTAACACATAATATATCCACACCTGCACCCCAAATATAAGACAGTCACACGTTGCATGAAAATCAGATTACAGCGGACTTATGGTAGATTAGTGGCGACAATAGTTGATGAACATGTCAGTTGTAAGTGCTTGTTGTTGTTGTTGTTGTTGTTTTCATTTGCTTGTTTGTTTTGTTTTGTTTTGTTTTTAAAGGCGGCAGTGTTCTGTGTGTTGGAAATCTTAGAGCAGAGAGTCATGTACGACAAGAAAAATACTTTGTCAGCACAGGAGCAAATGTCATCGCCAGCCTTCGCTTTTCAGTGGACACTGATGCCTTGGTATGTAGTGAACAAAAAATGGGCCAAGCTTGTTCAGAGCCTGACTGAAACACCAAGACATGGCAGTCAGCGCCGGGAAGAGCCAGCTGAGGGCCAGCCACAACATCATCCTTGCCACTGGTAGAACAGTCCCTGGACAACATCACCATTGTCACTGATAGAACAGTCCACGGACAACATCACCATTGTCACTGATAGAACAGTCCACGGACAACACCACCATTGCCACTGATAGAACAGTCCCTGGACAACATCACCATTGTCACTGATAGAACAGTCCCTGGACAACACCATTGTCACTGATAGAACAGTCCACGGACAATACCACCATTGTCACTCATAGAACAGTCCACGGACAACACCACCATTGTCACAGATAGAACAGTCCACAGACAACACCACCATTGCCACTGATAGAACAGTCCACAGACAACACCACCATTGCCACTGATAGAACAGTCCACAGACAACACCACCATTGCCACTGATAGAACAGTCCACGGACAACATCACCATTGCCACTGATAGAGCAGTCCACGGACAACATCACCATTGTCACTGATGGAACAGTCCCTGGACAACATTACCATCGTCACTGATAGAACAGTCCACGGACAACACCACCATTGTCACTGATAGAACAGTCCACGGACAACACCACCATTGCCACTGATAGAACAGTCCACGGACAACATCACCATTGCCACTGATAGAACAGTCCACGGACAACATCACCATTGCCACTGATAGAACGGTCCCTGGACAACACCATCGTCACTGATAGAACAGTCTACGGACAACACCACCATTGTCACTGATAGAACAGTCCACGGACAACACCACCATTGCCACTGATGGAACAGTCCACGGACAACACCACCATTGTCACTGATAGAACAGTCCACGGACAACACCACCATTGCCACTGATAGAACAGTCCACGGACAGCACCACCATTGCCACTGATAGAACAGTCCACGGACAACACCCCATTGTCACTGATAGAACAGTCCACGGACAGCACCACCATTGCCACTGATAGAACAGTCCACGGACAACACCACCATCGTCACTGATAGAACAGTCCACGGACAACACCACCATGCCACTGATAGAACAGTCCACGGACAACACCACCATTGTCACTGATAGAACAGTCTACGGACAACACCACCATTGTCACTGATAGAACAGTCCACGGACAACATCACCATTGCCACTGATAGAACAGTCCACGGACAGCACCCCCATTGTCACTGATAGAACAGTCCACGGACAACACCACCATTGCCACTGATAGAACAGTCCACGGACAGCACCCCCATTGCCACTGATAGAACAGTCCACGGACAACACCACCATTGCCACTGATAGAACAGTCCACGGACAGCACCCCCATTGTCACTGATAGAACAGTCCACGGACAACACCATTGTCACTGATAGAACAGTCCACGGACAGCACCCCCATTGCCACTGATAGAACAGTCCACGGACAACACCACCATTGTCACTGATAGAACAGTCCACGGACAACACCACCATTGCCACTGATAGAACAGTCCACGGACAACACCACCATTGCCAGTGATAGAACAGTCGACGGACAACATCACCATTGCCAATGATAGAACAGTCCACGGACAGACACAAACTGTTGGGACAGAAGCCAGACACTGTTCAGAACTTCACTTACCTGGGATCCATCATCAGTCAAGTTAACACCGAGTGATCCAGACCCATTGATCCTCTGAAGGGCAGCAAGGACGACATCATCACCGTCCAGAATAAAACCTGAGTGGAAGGACAGTAAACATCTCCAAGAGACACACGATCCGGCTCCTGTCGGCACTGCTTGATTCTATCTTCCTGCATGTGTGTATGACGGGCGTGCAACCTCGACGTGTAAGATTCCAAGCCGTGGCAGTGGGATGCCAGGGCGAGATGCTGAACCCCAGACATTTGGGCCACATCTCCAGCGGAACGTGCGTCAGACTGTCATCCAGAACATCGGACAATGAAGATCTGCTGACATCAGTTGCAAAGAAAAAAGAAGATCTACGTTGGTAAGGCTATACGTCACCAGATCCAACGGCCTTGCTAAATGCCAGCGAACTATTGAGAAAGTGAGACAGAGGAAACGACGATGGCAATGTTTTAATGTTAGGCCTCCAGCCTGTAAACATTAGGTACACGTAAACAATGTACTGGCTATCCAAACAGACGGATGATGGGAATCAACTTAAATTTGTAGCAATAATATGTTCTTCCCTGTGTCTCAGTGCATAAAAAATAATATACATAGCTACAGCACGAATGACTGTGATTTCCTCACTACACAATAAATGTCAGCACTTTACCTCGGTTGACCAGTTAACCTTTAAATGCTTTGATGTATATTTATCTCTAAGTAATGCGTAAGCTTCGCATCGAAAGAAAAATTGTGGCTCATCGTCACTGTTCTTACAAAATGGGCACTGCATATCCTCAGAATCATTTTTTCCTGTAGCGCCTATTTATCTTTAAACCATTTATGCCTAATCTGAATCCGGTGAGTGCTGATCTAAGTTTGTTAATGGTTATTATTGATAAGTATTGTTCACGGTATGGAAGTAATTTGAAAGAGCAATAGAATTTGAATCCGTCACTATCCTTAATCTTGGATTCTCATGTCTGTTGAAAACAGTCTATCATTCTTTGTTTGAATATTCTCAAGAACATTTTAAACAGAGGGAAAGAAAAGGGGAGAGAAAAAAATGTTTGGAAATGGGCATGGAAAACATTAGCAGAGACCCCGGCTTTGGTCCACAAGTGACAAAGCTGGAGGGATCTGTTTGTACAGTCTTCCAGTGACAAAGCTGGAGGGATCCGTTTGTACTCCAGTGACAAAGCTGGAGGGATCTGTTTGTACAGTTCTCCAGTGACAAAGCTGGAGGGATCTGTTTGTACAGTCCTCCAGTGACAAAGCTGGAGGGATCCGTTTGTACAGTTCTCCAGTGACAAAGCTGGAGGGATCTGTTTGTACAGTTCTCCAGTGACAAAGCTAGAGGGATCTGTTCGTACAGTTCTCCAGTGACAAAGCTGGAGGGATCTGTCACTGGAGGGATCTGTTTGTACAGTTCTCCAGTGACAAAGCTGGAGGGATCCGTTCGTACAGTTCTCCAGTGACAAAGCTGGAGGGATCTGTTCGTACAGTTCTCCAGTGACAAAGCTGGAGGGATCCGTTTGTACAGTTCTCCAGTGTAATGTGGCACGACACGAAGCGACATGGTGCTTCACATCGTGCTGTGCAGGGGGGGGGGGGGGGGGGGGGGGGGGAGGGGAGAGGAGGGGGAGGGGGGAAGAGAGAGAGTGTGTGTGTGAGAGAGAAAGTGACAGAGAGAGGAAGGAGAGAGAGAGAATGTGTGTGTGTGTGTGTGTGTGTGTGTGTGTGTGTGTGTGTGTGTGTGTGGAGAGAAGAGAGAGAGAGAGAGAGAGAGAGGAGAGAGAGAAACGAACAGCCAGCCAGGCAGACAGACGGAGTTTGGTGAGTGGGAGAGCAAGAGAGAGAGAGAGGAGAGAGAGAGAGAGAGAGAGAGAGAGAGAGAGAAACGAACAGCCAGCCAGGCAGACAGACGGAGTTTGGTGAGTGGGGAGAGCAAGAGAGAGAGAGAGAGAGAGAGAGAGAGAGAGAGAGAGAGAGAGAGAGAGCGGGGGAGGGGGGGTAAACGAGAGAACAGGAAGTGATAGACAGATAAGAGAAGGGGGGTGGGGGTTGTGGGGGGGGGGGGGGGGGGGGAGAAAACTCTAACGAAATAATTTGACACAATAAAATCTAGTACAGTACAACAAAGACAAGGAGGGAGAGAGGAGAGAGAGAGAGAGAGAGAGAGAGAGAGAGAGAGAGAGAGAGAGAGAGAAGAGAAGACGAAGAAGAAGAAATAGAGACAGAGAAACAGAGAGAGAGAGAGACAGAGGGGGGGGGGGGGGGGGGGGCGAAAAGTAAACGAGAGAATAGGAAGAGTGAAGGGCGGATAAGAGAAGGGGGAGGGGAGGGGGATGGGGGTAGTGTGACAGACACGATGAAATAATTTGACACAATACAATGTTTGTAGTACAGTACAACAGAGAGAGAGAGAGAGAGAGAGAGAGAGAGAGAGAGAGAGAGAGGAAGAAGAAGAAGAGAAAAGAGAGAGA
>CM065743.1:26048184-26063184 GCA_033310375.1 Conus canariensis
CCCCCCCCCCCCCCCCCCCCCCCCCCCCCCCCCCCCCCCCCCCCCCCCCCCCCCCCCCCCCCCCCCCCCCCCCCCCCCCCCCCCCCCCCCCCCCCCCCCCCCCCCCGCGTCGCCTGCACGTTACCCTTCTTTCTCATTCGTTCTCCCACAGTCCACACATCCTCCCGCCCCATCTCACTGACCCTCCGGTATTTTTCTTCTTCCTATTTTTTCCCACCTCTTCTTCTTCTTCTTCTTCTTCTTGTCCTCTGTCTCTGTCTCCCCCCTCCGCCTCCCCCCCCCCCCCCCCCCCCGCCACCAGCCAAGTAGACTACCACACACACACACACACACACACACACACACACACACACACACACACACCACACACAGAGAATTCGGGCCCACCCAGACGAGGTTCACGTCAGTCTGCCTTGTCAGCCATTCTGGGTGCTATGTAGGTCTTGTTCCCCAGTCCTCCCCCCCCCCCCCATCCCACCCCCACCCTCCCCCTCCCCCCCCCATCTCTCTCTCCGCCCCCACCCCCACCCCCTCCATCACTCTTTCTCCTCCTCCCCCCCCCCCCCCCCCACTCTTCCCCCCCACTTTCCCAGCCCCCATGCACCGTCCCCGCCATCTCATGCATACATTAGTCCCTCATTAGCATATCGGCAGACAGTACGGTAGGTATGGGTGTCTCGCGGGGAGGCAGACAGGGAGACAGGAAGAAAGGGGAACGAGGCAGCCCAGCCGCCTTTTCACACTACGGCTGATGACGATTGATGATTCTGCTAGCTGGCACCACTGACTTGCTTTGCCAAAGAGGCGATGTTCGGGGCGGAATCATTAATTGACGTTTTTGCTTTTTTTCTGTTCTGTTCTTCTTTTCTTTTTTTTTTTTTTCCTTCTCCGCCTTCCGCTCTCTTCTCAGCTTGTGCGCCGCGGCAAGGAAAGCCAGCCAGGAGTTATCTGCCTTCCATCGCTCAGCGGATACGGAGAGGTAAAAAAGGAAAAAAAGAAGGAAAGATGGCGGCGGACGGGAACGGTCGAACGAGGGCGCGTGCGTGTGTGTGTGTGTGTGTGTGTGTACTGTGGGGGTGTGTTGTTGTCGTCGTCGTCGAGTCCAGGCATCGACTGGTCGGTGAATGTTCTGAAGAACGCTGTCCTTTAGGTTCGTTGTGTTGGGGTTTTTCTCCCCCGTATTGGAAACACACAAATTCAGGACCATTATTAAACAAGCCACGACCGTTTTTTTTTCTTTTTTTGTCGGTTTTAAACGTCGATTTTTTTGTAACGGGTACTATTCGTTCTGATAAACATGGTGATGATGAATGAGCGCCGTGACTACGTTTGAACAGAGCGGGCAGTTTCGTTCATGTTGGATGTGGCCACCAAGGAAGAAGACAACGCTGGTCAGTTTGTGGGTTAATAACACAAGCTTTACTCCGTTTTCGGTTTGCCTATCAAGATTCACAGCCTCTTTGGTTGAACGGTGGAGCAAATCCTGTATCGATTCAAATGAGAACGGACTTCAACGAGGTGCCAGCCCTGATATGGCCCTTGGCGTTCGGCTGGGTTATAAAGCAACATGAATTATATCGATTCAAATCGCATTGTGGGCGACTGGGGAAATGCGCGATTCTGCTCCCAGCTCGTGTTTTGAAGCTGAAATGCGCGACAGTTTGATTTTTCAGAAAATGCAAATTTGAATCGGTTCTCGTCATCTGTCTAAAAAATTCTTGCGTCTTGCTCGGATGCCATGCAGGAGGAAGATTGGTGTTATCATGTAGCAAGAAATCATGTAGCAAGTGTCCCACTGGTCTTATTCTGATAGGTCGCTGTGTACCAAGTCTCCCCACTGCTTTACACAATTTTGTGTGTTTGGTTGACAATCAGCCTAGTTGACTTGAGAGAGGGTGGGGTGAGTGGGTTATGTCATCTGTGTTTGTGTGTGTACCATTGTGAGAATAAAAGGTGTATAGTTAGTATGCTTAGACGTATGCACGTGTCGCAGACATACATGTTAATGATTGTCTCACCATAACCAAGTTGTGGGCTGGTTTAAGGGGTTAAAAAAAAAAAAGTGGTCTCCGAAATGTTCCCCTATCAATTTTTTGAATGTCCGTAAGTTGTTCACAATCACGACTCGTGTGTGTCACATGCATGTCTTATTGTCATGTGGTACACATTATTCGCTTTGAAATTAACATATTGTTGGAAAACATCGATCAAAGCAGACATTTTATGTTGACCTGTTTCGTTTCGTTCCCCCTCCCCTCCTCACCCCCCACTCCCCACTCCACCCATTGTATCATCGCTCTACAACTAGTGTCGTGACATTGTACCATTGGAATGATTACCTAAACACACATATCAAAGAATGGGGCTCACAGGAATGAGGACTTTTTGCACTGAGTTATACCGGAAACATGAATTCCGAGTCGGTGTGATGGAGGTTGGGTGGTGGTGGTGGTGGTACACAGTGGGTGCACCACTTGCTCCTCAGAGCTCATGCTAAGTGCGATCAGCCAGGGTTTGCCAGGGTTAGGTCCCTTTTGAGAGGCCAGAGGCTTTTTGATATCCCCGCCTTCTGGAAATGGTGTGGAAGTGTTCTGTGCTAGCATGTTCACTGATTTGCTGTATCTTGGTGCTCTCCTTGATTCTGCTTGTATACATACATACATACATACATACATGCATTTAAACCACACACACACACACACACACACACACACACACGCACGCACGCACGCACGCACGCACGCGCGCGAGTGCAAACACACACACACACACACACACACACACACGCACGCACGCACGCACGCACGCACGCACACGCGCGTGAGTGCAAACACACACACACACACACACACACACACACACACAAACAAAAACACACAGACATACACACACACACACAACCACACGCACGCACACCACCACACCACCCACACACACACACACACACACCACACACACACACACACACACACGTATGTTTACGCTGTCTTTGTAACTTTGTAGTCGTTTCTTCGTTCTAGAAAGTCTGCGCGGTTTTTTGTTGTTGTTGTTGTTGTTTTTGTTTTTGTATTTTCTTTAAATTCATATCGTTACAGCTTAGAACTTGCTATTTTTTGCAGTCGTTATCAGGCGATCAGGTACTGAAAATGTACACGCTATTTATAACGGACACCAGGCGTCCAGTCTGCTGGTTCTGTTTCGCTGTATGGCTTTTAATGTTATGTTTTGTTTTTCCGGATTGTTTATTATGTTTTAAAAAAAAAAAGAAAAAAAAAAAAGAAGAAAACTACAACCCAATTTTGTTGATGAAGAAATAACCGGAGTGACTACTCTACTGAAAATGGCTTCGTGTTATGCGCCTCTGGGTTAAACTTAGCTGTTGGTATGGTCTAAACTATTGTAGATAGCTCACACTGTGTCTCTGTCTGTCTGTCTGTCTCTCTCTGTCCGTTACTGTTCTCTCTGTTTCTCTCTGTCTCTATCTGTCTGTCTGTCTGTCTGTCTCTCTCTCTCTCTCTCTCTCTCTCTCTCTCTCTTTTTCTGTCTGTCGCTCTCTCTCTGTTACTGCCCCCCTCTCTTTCACACTCTCTCACTCTCTCTGTGTCTCTTTGACTCTCTCACTTTCTCTCTCTCTCTCTCTCTCTCTCTCCTCCCTCTCCTCTCTCTCTCACTGTGTGTGTGTGTGTGTGTGTGTGTGTGTGTGTGTGTGTGTGTGTGTGTGTGTTCAGGACAGGCATCTATTTATCAGAGGTTTGAACCCGAACCTGACCTGTCGTTTTCTCCGTGTGGTCGGCAGGGCTATAAAGGCCAACAATAACACCGAAACTCTAATGCCAGACTGGTGCCATCGTTTGAACACGCCACCCAGTCCACCCCGAGGTGAATGGGTACCTGTTCCTCTTGGGACAGGGGGGAGGTTGAGCATTGAGAGGGAAGTTCCGCCCTCGTAATCATGAGAACTTGATGCCTGTAGAACGTCTGGCTCCCCGGAGTATCAAAACTCCCAGGCTCTGCCTTTACCTTCTGTTCCAAGTTCACCAGTGTTACTAGCAGCAGATCTTGAGAGGAAAATTCAAGTGTTCCGAACTCACTGCATTCGCCAGATTCCCTGCATCTCATGCATACAAGGGACATAAGTCTGATGACCAAGCCAGCCAAGAGACATAAGTCTGATGACCAAGCCAGCCAAGGGACATAAGTCTGACGACCAAGCCAGCCAGACAATCAACACCTGTGTTGTCCTACAAGAAACTCTCCCCGCAGTCACCAGATGTTGTGCCGGCAAGGCTGTGACCAGGACTGCATCTGCCCGCTGAAGACCATCTCACAGGGTGCAGCTGAGCGAGGCAAAGTGGAGGGAGTCCTGGGTGGATGACATACAGGATGGGGGATTGGTTTACCTCTGCTCTGTTGCCCGTGACTGAACACAGAGGGCTGTTGACACTCTGGCTAAGCGCCACCTGGACGACCTGCCGTCAGGGGGAGAGAACTGTAAAAATGCAGTCCCCAATGAATGGCAGTAGTAAACGCCGAACCGAGTGACTTTGGAAAGGGGTGGGCTGGGAGGTGAGAGGGGGGTGGGGGGGTGGGGGGGATCATGACAGTGACATGACATCAGGTCAGCATTGATGTACTCGGCGATATCCGCCATGTTTCAGATAGAGGCTTGGTTGGCTACGTGAGGAAGACGTCGGACACTTGTTCGAAGTGTTTGGGGTTTGATTCTCACCAATACAGCTAGGTGGGAAGAGATTCTCTCTTCGGAATGAACATCTGTGTAGGTCCACGTCCTCTTCTAGTCTGCTGAGGAGACTGTCTCTCGAGGTTTTTCGCATGACCGCATGCATGGAAACTGTTGAGGCACGTGAAATCCCTTTCCACCTTTGGAGAAGAATAGGCCGCTGTGTATGGGTGGGAAGAATGACACGGGGAAAAAAGACGCGCGCACACCGATGTCGTGTGTATGTATCATCCCCGAAGACGTAATGCGGCTACCTGTTAATGGTGGCATTCAAAACGAAGGCTTCGTCAGTGGAATTGTAGCCGAGGAGAGCAAGAAAGAAGAGGAAAGAAAGACAATACCGCTCTGTAACGACGTCTTCCGTGTTAACTGAAAGGCCCAGTGACAGTGTGGAAAGACCTACTGTCCTGTTGACAGCGGGAAAGACTGTAACCCGGGATTCTCTTCAGAGGGCACCTAAGACCTCACGGCGAAAGCTTGGCCGTGTCTGGAGTTGTACTGTCTCCACCTATCAGCGGAACAGCAACGAGTTAGGCTGCGGGATGAACACGGCAATTGCTTGACGGTAGCGGTTTTCGCTGCAGGGCTCTGCAGTCTTGAAATTTGGGCTGGTACAAACATGGGAACGCTCCCGTAGAGAATTTGTCGTGTCACATTCAGTGGCCATCACACAATGGCATCTACCAGGGAGCAATGATGTCCCTTGACGTCTCAATGGAATTCCCGTGCGTGTCTGCACCCTGTGTAAACATAGCGCAGGCTTGCAAGGGTGGTGCAGGATTTTCCCCAGCTGGTTTGTTCGGCAGTTGAGGTCAGCACTTCTCTGGGTCTCACCCGCGCCTTCGGGTGCATCTTTTCCTTCTGTCATCGGTTCCGAGTCCGCAAGAAAGGACTCGTCATGTACAGAAAATACCACAGTTAATGCTGCCCGTTTATATTCAGGGCATTGTCCTAGTATCGTTATCCGTCAGGACTGAAGGGGATCTCCAGGGAAGGATTGCTTTCATGATGCTGTTTCCATGGATTCTCCGAATGCCATTACAAGAAGTACCAGACAACAGACTGTTCCTTGCAGACGAAGCACGTCTCCTTGCCGTTAACCAGTACTGTGGGTGTGCCTGGCACGGACATGGGTGCCACCCTGACTGACTGAGGAAGACCGTGCTCCAGTCGGCGGTGGAGGGTGGGCGTCCCCAGAGGCAGAGGACGTGGAACAGCTGAAAGGACTGGGCTGGTTGCAACACCTCTGCTCTGTTGCACGGGACGGAGGACAGACGACAGTGGTGATGCACCACACTTGTCCGAGCGTCGGTCGGGCCACCCTCTCCCCCCCCCCCCCCTCCACCCACCCACATCCCACCTACCATGCCCTAATGTTGTGGCAAGCTTCCGGGATTGAATATATAACTTTTGAGGGTTTTTTTTTTCTGTGCATGGGATTTATGCACTTGGCATAGACGTGGCGCGCGCGTGCGCGTGTGTGTGCATGCGTGCGTGCGAGACACAGAGAGGAGAGAGAGAGAGAGAGAGAGAGAGAGAGACAGGCAGGCAGGCAGGCAGAGAATGCGTGTGCGTATGTGTGTGTGTGTGTGTGTGTGTGTGTGTGGTGTGTGTGTGTGTGTGTGTGTGTGTACGCCGGTGTGTGATGATGACCAGAATGAAATGGAAGGTTTCAGACTGCTTCATGACCTTGTCCGTCAGAGTCGGTCCTACTGCCGTGTGTGTGTGTGTGTCTTGGGGGGGGGGGGGGGGGGGGAGTGAAAATAATCGTTGTCCTACTGGCATGGCTGGCTTATTATTATCCGCAATTATATCTTCCATAAATATTCCGGAAATGTCACAGGCTGTCGTTGCTTTATCTGAGTGTGTCGTATTTTGGCCTGGTGCCCTGTCTCTTGTCTTTCCCCCTCCCCCCTCCCCTTCCTCCCCCTTACCACCTCCCCCCCCCCCCATCCACTGTCACACTCGCCTCTCTCTCTCTCTGTCTCTCTCTCTCTGTCTGCCTCTCTGTTCTCTCTCTCTGTCTCTCTCTCTCTGTCTCTCTCTCTCTCTCTCTCTCTCTCTCTCTCTCTCTCTCTCTCTCTCTCTCTCTCTCTCTCTCTCTCAGGCTTGTAGCCAAGCAAAGGAGACTGCACACGTACTGTGCAGCCATACCAGGAACAAATCTTCGTTCATTTCAGTGATCTTGGTTTCTGAAAGTTTTGTTGTTGTTTTTTCTTCTGAAACTGATCATGTTGAAACTGAAAGTGTTACTCATGTTGGTGTCACTCGTGTTGAGAGATAAATGAAGCTGTTCAAGACATCACCACTTCCATTTACATTTGGCTCCCAGTTCATTTAATGATAAATGAACCTTTTGAAGACGTTTACACTGACATTTACATTTGGCTCCAAATTCATTTAATGATAAATGAACCTTCTCAAGAGACCGACACTTACCTTTTCTTTTGGCTCTAAATTAGTGTAATGACTGTATTATGAATAAGGCGGTTAAAAAAAACGCATCAGTGAAGTAACGATGAAGACTGGTATGACTTTGGGTTAGCGCGTACAGTCTTAGTTTCAAAGGAGAACAATGTCGACGTTGAAAGTTATACATACAAAGAAAGGAGAAGGTCCACAAGAAAACACGCCGTTGTTACAGAAGATGATGAGTAAATTCCCTCTGTTAACTCTCCACTCGTGGCCCTGGTCCTGCCACCGGAGATGAACTGTCGGCCCAAGCGTCAGGATTTTCGCGTTCTGCCCGACTCCGTTCCCGCTCCGGGGACCCTACCCTGTGCCCCTGACCTAGCTAGCCGTCACCTTCAGCACCCTACCCTGTGCCCCTGACCTAGCTAGCCGTCACCTTCAGCACCCTACCCTGTGCCCCTGACCTAGCTAGCCGTCACCTTCAGCACCCTCCCTACCCTGTGCTCCTGACCTAGCTAGCCGTCACCTTCAGCACCCTACCCTGTGCTCCTGACCTAGCTAGCCGTCACCTTCAGCACCCTCCTACCTGTGCTCCTGACCTAGCTAGCCGTCACCTTCAGCACCCTACCTGTGCTCCTGACTAGCTAGCCGTCACCTTCAGCACCCTACCCTGTGCTCCTGACCTTTTAAAAAAAAAACCCACTTTACTCCTCTCTGAAATCAGATGGATACATGACTGTTCTTGCTTAGGTTTCCTATCATGTTGGCATTCGAGGTAGTTGTGGTTGTTCATCTCGCCAAGAATGTAAGAAAGAGTTGTCGAGGTCATCTATCCGCTACGTAGATGTGAAACTAAAGTTTATAGTTATGTCAAACACCTCTGGCAATAGGACTGGAACACGAACGGATAATAATTTTGTTGATGGTGGTCAGGTCTGTCAAAACCTGAAAGAATCTCAACTATGAGACGATGAAAGCCGGAAAGAAGCAACTGGCAAATGCATGGATCACTCTTTTCTTATCGTTATTTGTTTAAATGTAAGACTCCTGCTTGAATTGCTGTGAGGTCTACATGAACAGTGTACAGCAGACTGCATGAAAACTTTGTTCATTGACGTTCCGCCGGGTGCGATTTCTTCAGCTTCTAAAAGAGAGAACAAATTCTTCATTTGATCCAAGTCGTTGTTGAAAATGCATCCAGTTTTTAGGTGTTGGATTGTGTTTTAAGGCAACTAGTCTGTTGATGCCTTTTCTAATAAAAAGAAAAGCATGGAATCGATGATGACGATCTTACAACCCTGATATTGCCCCATATTGGGATATGAACAACATGATTTTAAAACAAAAACTAAAACGAAACAAAACAGAACTCTTGGTTAACATTTGGAGAGACTGTACACAGGGGGTAATGGGCAATGTTGCTTAAAAGCCCAGCCGACCACAATGGGCCATATTAGGGCTGTCACCGCGTCTTTAAACAGTAGAATGCCAAAGACGAACATTTAAAAAAATTGTGGTATGACCATGTTAGAAAGCGGGAGGGAAAAAAAGAGACATTTGTATATTGGAACATGTTATTTACGACTGATACTTGAGATTGTGTATGTAATCGAAGGAAAATGTGCCAGCTGATATTCATAAGTCAAAACCAAGAAAGCTGAACGGATGGACGAGTTGACAGAACTGACGAATGCGTCATATACAGATGATTCCTTTTCAGATAACCTTTTTTCTCTGCACTTTCTCTTGATATTGTTGTTCACCCACATTTAAAGTGGATGTATTTATCATTTTGTCATGAAGAAATGGGGTAATCCTGGGAATTATCAAGATATTTGCTGTGTGACAGTAGCATAATATTTATAGTTAAGCTGTATATGGAAATAAAAGGCTGCAGGCATGGATAACAGAAAATAATGTGGGGAACACTTACTGTTTTTTAAAAAAAAAAAGGTTGTTGTCCAGTTATCCTTGATTTACAAAGTTGTAATATATACAGGGACAATAAAGTTCAACTCGGAAGCTATGAGTTTCCTTCGTGGATTTTGCAAAAGCTTTTGAAACATAAAGCAATTTTTGTCTATTTTACAAAAAGCATGTTCTAAAAAGAACTCCATTTGGTTCTGTGAAAACGTGACTAAAAGTGACAAAACGCCTCGAATTAGATTGGCAGCAACATAAACACCTTTAGTTCAGTTGATGTTAGACAAGGAGAAGAGTGTTGCCCCATTCTCTTTCCTTTATTTTGTGATAGATTGGAATCCAAAATGATACATGATGTGAGTCACAGTTGTATATTTTCGTGGATGCTCTTGAATTTTGAATAGTTTATAGTTGCATTAGCAGATGATATCGCTGAGGTGTCTGAAACACACAATTAGAGATGAATGGCTTATTACGGGCATCTTTTCACTGAATCCAAAAGCTGCCAAACCAAAGAAATTGTTTATAGGAACGGTGACCATCCAGGTGTCAGAGGACGCTGGACTGGCAGGGGGGAATGTTTGAGCATGGTATTAAATGTAATACAGTAATACTTGAGGTTGTGTTTGTAGTCGATGTCAGTGCGTCTGCTTCTCTCTGTCCCACCCCATCCTACTCTGTATGTCTCTGTCTCTCTGTCTCTGTCTCTGTGCCTGTCCATCTGTCTGTCCTGTTCGTTTACAGCTTCACGCTGTTCCTAATTCTCTGTGTAATGAAGAAGGAAATGAGAGAGACGCTGAGAGACTTAGACAGACAGACAGACAGACAGACAGAGGGTGAGAGAGATGCCCGCCATGTTGTCTTGAAACGTCTACAATTTGTGCGCCTCCACAGAACGCTGGAAGGGAAGCGGAGCTGGGAGAATCGGGAGGAGAGGGGTGGGTGGTGCATGGGAGAGGTACTTCTTCTTCCCACTGGGGGGATGACCAGCGCAGCACCAGGACTGGACAGTGCTACTGACTGGACGTGTCTCGGGATTTATTCAGGTTTCTGTACACCTCCAGTGGATGACCACTTCCAGAAACCCCAAACCCCCGCTCCCATCTCCTCCTCCCCCCCCCCCTCCACCCCCCCCCCCCCCCATATTCCTCTTCTTTTCTAACTCCCACTCCACCCCCTCCTCCCCCACCTCCCTTTTCATTTGTCTCGCCGCCCCCTTCCCCCGCTCCCTAAAAAGTCTTTATAAGGAGATACATCAAGTTAAAACAATGTGGAAAATGTTTAAGACAAAAATAAACTAGTCTTTATCGGCCTCGCAGGAGTGAGGTAAGCAGAGCAGGTTATCATTGTCCGTCTTGTCCTCTTCCACATGGGACAGGAAATCTTCGCTCAGGTGAACCGTCACGCCTTTCAAATCTACACGAACTGCCGTGTTCTTCAAACATGCACACGGCAGTATGCAGGCAGTAGGAGGTTCAGCGGTCAATAGATTCAAAGGGTCTGAACGGGTGGGTCTTTGTAACGATGTTTTGGCTGCACACGGTATGCTACAGAGCCTTGTTGTGTGGATGAATTGTCTGGGTCGTCTCCTCACACTGGAACCCAGCCATTCCCTACAGAAGCATATTGTGCCCATCCTGTGCAGATAGGTAGAGTAGAGTAGAGCAGAGCAGCGTAGATCAGATCACATTGCATATATAGGTAGGTAGATTGTACGCAGAAGATGAGAGAAACTTCGCCCAAACAGCAAGATCCTCAGAAAAGTTGAAACTTAGGATTAGGACAGAATAAGCATTGACTTTGAAAAAACCACCCGGCTGAGAACTATGTTGTGAAGAGCTTGGCTTGAAGGAAACTCTCACGTATGCTTACAGTTCGTCTGTGTACACTTACGGACTGTCATCCTTCGTGGCGGAAAAGCCACAACGATGATCTGTCGGAGAGTCCTGACGTGGACCATTGTTTCCAGCGGCTTCCAGCCATTAGATCGCTGAAAGCAGTAACAAAGTTACAGTGCAACCAGATCGGTGAACGAGGTTAAGGGACAAATCAAACCAGCAAACGAAGTTATGGGGCAACCAAAGCAGTGAACAAAGTTTTGGGGGCAACCGTACCAGTAAACAAAATGATAGTGCAGTCAGACCAATGAACAAAGTGATGGACAAGAAAACCAGTAAACAGATTGGAGCAGCACAGTCACAAAGCAAAGCAATGGGGCAACCGAACCAGTAAACAAAGTGATTGGGCAACCAAACCAGTAAACAAAGTGATGGGGCAACATGACTAAAAGAAAGCAAAACAACAACAACAACAACAAAAAGCGATAGCGAACTGAACCAGTAAACAAAGTGATGGAGCAACCAAGGCAGTAAACAAAGTCATGAGGCAACCAAGGCATTAAACAAAGCCATGGGGCAACCAAGGCAGTAAACATAGTCACGGGGCAACCAAGGCAGTCAACAAAGTCATGGGGCAACCAAGGCAGTCAACAAAGCCATGGGGCAACCAAGGCAGTAAACAAAGCCATGGGGCAACCAAGGCAGTAAACAAAGCCATGGGGCAACCAAGGCAGTCAACAAAGTCATGGGGCAACCAAGGCAGTAAACAAAGTCATGGGGCAACCAAGGCAGTCAACAAAGTCATGGGGCAACCAAAACAGCGAACAAAGTGATGAGGCAGCCAAACCAGTAAACAAAGTTACGGGGTGACAAAGCCAATAAAGGAAATGATAGAGCAACATACTTAATTAAAAGAAGTGATTGGGAAACATGACCAGTTTGAAAAGCGATGGGGCAACATAATCACTATATTATGTATTAAAAAAAAAAGACGGGGTAACAAAACCAGAAAACAAAGTGATGGGCAACAGGACAGGAAGAAAACCGAGTCATAGGGCAACTAAATCAGTAAACAAAGTGACGGCAGTCAAACCAGTGATGGGACAATCAAACCAGACACGGGCAACCCAAAACTATGAAACAAAGTAAGTTGGGGCAACCAAACTTGAAACAAAGTAATGGGGCAAACCAAAACTATGAAACAAAGTAATGGGGCAACCAAACTATGAAACAAAGTAATGGGGCAACCAAACCATGAACCAAAGTGATGGGGCAACCAAACTGTGAAACAAACAGTAATGGGGCAACCAAACTATGAAACAAAGTAATGGGGCAACCAAACCATGAAACAAAGTGATGGGGCAACCAAACTATGAAACAAAGTAATGGGGCAACCAATTATGAAACAAAGTAATGGGGCAACCAAATCCATGAAACAAAGTAATGGGGCAACCAAACCATGAAACAAAGTAATGGGGCAACCAAACCATGAAACAAAGTAATGGGGCAACCAAACAATGAAACAAAGTAATGGGGCAACCAACTCGTGAAACAAAGTAATGGGGCAACCAAACCATATGAAACAAAGTAATGGGGCAACCAAACCATGAAACAAATGTAATGGGGCAACCAAACTATGAAACAAAGTAAGTGGGGCAACCGAACCATGAAACAAAGTATGGGCAACCAAACCAAAAGTGATGGATAGCCACAGTGATGAGGCGACACAACCATGAAACAAAGTGATGAGCAACACAACCGGTAAACAAAGTGGTGAGCAACAGAGCCATTAAACAAAGTGATGAGCAACACAACCGGTAAACAAAGTGGTGAGCAACAGAGCCATAAACAAAGTGATGAGCAACACAACGGTAAACAAAGTGGTGAGCAACAGAGCCATTAAACAAAGTGATGAGCAACACAACCGGTAAACAAAGTGGTGAGCAACAGAGCCATTAAACAAAGTGATGAGCAACACAACCGGTAAACAAAGTGATGAACAACAGAGCCATGAAACAAAGTGATGAGGTAACAACCATGAAACAAAGTGATGAAGTAACAACCATGAAACAAAGTAATGAGGTAATAACCATGAAACAAAGTAATGAGGTAACACAACATGATGAGGTAACAACCATGAAAAAAGTGATGAGGTAACAACCATG
This sequence comes from Conus canariensis, assembly GCA_033310375.1. NCBI lineage: Eukaryota > Metazoa > Mollusca > Gastropoda > Neogastropoda > Conidae > Conus > Conus canariensis. The sequence goes on from CM065743.1 coordinate 26,061,264, forward strand.
AAACAAAGTGATGAGGCAACACACATGAAACAAAGTGAATGAGGAACAACCATGAAACACAAGTGATGAGGCAACACAACCATGATGAGGCAACACAACATGAAACAAAGTGATGAGGCAACACAACCATGAAACAAAGTGATGAGGCAACACAACCATGAAACAAAGTGATGAGGCAACACAACTATGAAACAAAGTGATGAGGCAACACAACCATGAAACAAAGTGATGAGGCAACACAACCATGAAACAAGTGATGAGGCAACACAACCATGAAACAAAGTGATGAACAACACAACTATGAACAAACTGATGAGCCACACAACCATTGAACAAATGATGAGGCAAACTCATGAAACAAAGTGATGAGGCAACACAACCATTAAAAAAGTGATGAGGCAAACAACATAAACAAAGTGATGAGGCAAAACAACCATATAAACAAACATGATGAGGCAAAACAACCTGAAACAAAGTGATGAGGCAACACAACCTTAAACAAAGTGCAGGCAACACAACTATGAAACAAAGTGATGAGGCAACACAACCATGAAACAAAGTGATGAGGCAACACAACCATGAAACAAATGAGGCAACACAACCATGAAACAAAGTGATGAGGCAACACAACCATGAAACAAAGTGATGAGGCAACACAATCATGAAACAAAGTGATGAGGCAACACAACCATTAAACAAAGTGATGAGGCAACACAATCAGTGAACAAAGTGTTGAGCATCACGACCAGCAAAGTGATGAGGTAACACAACCAGTGAACAAGACAACCAGCAGGCAGTATGGTTTGCTGTAAATAAACAGAAGTGATGGGGATCACAATCCAGTAAACAGAGATACAGTTAACCAGTAAGCAGACTGATGGTGCAGTACGACCAGAAAACAATTTTATGCTGCAACACACCAGTAAACAAAATGATGGAGCGACGAAACCAGTGAAACATAGCTATGGGGCAACACAACCAGTAAACATAATTATGGCAACACAACCAGTAGACATAGTTATGGGGCAACACAACCAGTAGACATAGTTATGGGCCAACACAACCAGTAGACATAGTTATGGGCCAACACAACCAGTAGACATAGTTATGGCCAACACATCTAGTAGACATAGTTATAGGCAACACAAACCAGTAGACATAGTTATGGGGCAACACAACCAGTAGACATAGTTATGGGCCAACACAACCAGTAGACATAGTTATGGGCCAACACAACCAGTAGACATAGTTATGGGCCAACACATCTAGTAGACATAGTTATAGGCCAACACAACCAGTAGACATAGTTATGGGGCAACACAACCAGTAGACAAAGTTATGGGCCAACACAACCAGTAGACATACTTATGGGCCAACACATCTAGTAGACATAGTTATAGGCCAACACAACCAGTAGACATAGTTATGGGCCAACACATCTAGTAGACATAGTTATAGGCCAACACAACCAGTAGACATAGTTATGGGCCAACACAAGTAGTAGACATAGTTATGGGCCAACACAACCAAAAGACATAGTTACGGGGCAACACAACCAGTAGACATAGTTACAGGCCAACACAACCAGTAGACATAGTTATGGGCCAACACAAGTAGTAGACATAGTTATGGGCCAACACAACCAGTAGACATAGTTATGGGGCAACACAACCAGTAGACATAGTTATGGGGCGACACAACCAGTAGACGTAGTTATGGGCCAACACAACCAGTAGACATAGTTATGGGCCAACACAACCAGTAAACATAGTTATGGGGCAACACAACCAGTAGACATTGTTATTGGGCGACACAACCAGTAGACATAGTTATGGGCAACACAACTAGTAGACATAGTTATGGGCCTACACAACCAATAAGTCTAGGGAACAACACAACCACCAAACAAAGCTATGCAGCA
>CM065743.1:26078184-26095684 GCA_033310375.1 Conus canariensis
GAAACGCTAAAAACTAATTCTTCGTCGTAATGATGATGCCATCTCAAAGAACAACAATGACAACAAAACACAATAGTTTTCACCTGTCAAGGTCGTGGTTTCATTCACAATAGCAGACAGACTGGATTCCTGTCGTATCATAGAGTCTACAAACGCTAATACAAGCATAATTTTTTCTTTTTCTTTTTTTTCTTCTTTTTTTTTTCACGACAATCTCGAACATGAAATTATCTTGTCCGTGGATCAGCCCTAACGCCAATACAAGGATATTAACTTTTTCCTCCACGACAATATCGCGCATAAAATTGTCTGCTCCGTGGATCAGCCGACGTTGATTGGACTAGAAACCAAGGGAAACGACAGTTCACCAGACAACACTTCCCCCTTGGCAAAATGTCATGCGGACAACAACAACAATAACAACAACAACAACAAAGGAAATAAGTTCACCGTCAGTTTACTGACAGATCTCCTGGCTATTGTTAACTACAGGTTCATTGTTAACATGAAGAGTCGTTGTGAAAAGAAGATTTTCGTCGTTAACATGGAAAGTCGTGGTGAACATGTAGATCTTCATCGTTAACAGGTAGATCTTCATCGTTAACAGGTAGATCTTCATCGTTAACAGGTAGATCTTCATCGTTAACATGTAGATCTTCATCGTTAACGTGTCGATCTTCATCGTTAACGTGTCGATCATCGTTAACATGTAAGATCTTCATCGTTAACATGTAAGATCTTCATCGTTAACATGCAAGATCTTCATCGTTAACGTGTCGATCTTCACAGTTAACATGTCGATGTTAACATGGCGATCTGCATCGTTAACATGTCGATCTTCACAGTTAACATGTAGATCTTCATCGTTAACATGTAAGATCTTCATCGTTAACATGCATCTTCATCGTTGACATATCGATCTTCATCGTTAACGCGTAGATCTTCATCGTTAACGTGTCGATCTTCATCGTTAACATGTCGATCTTCATCGTAGATCTTCATCGTTAACACGTAGATCTTCATCGTTAACATGTCGATCTTCATTAACATGTCGATGTTAACATGGCGATCTGCATCGTTAACGTGTCGATCTGCATCGTTAACATGTCGACCTTCATCGTTAACGTGTAGATCTTCATCGTTAACATGTCGATCTTCATCGCTAACGTGCCGATCTTAATCGTTAACGTGTAGATCTTCATAGTTAACATGTCGATCTTCATCGTTAACGTGTCGATCTGCATCGTTGACATGTAAGATCTTCATAGTTAACATGTCGATCTTCATCGTTAACGTGTCGATCTTCATCGTTAACATGTCGATCTTCATCGTTAACGTGTCGAGCTTCATCGTTAACATGTCGGTCTTCATCGTTAACATGTCGAGCTTCATCGTTAACGTGTCGAGCTTCATCGTTAACGTGTCGAGCTTCATCGTTAACGTGTCGAGCTTCATCGTTGACACGTGTCGATCTTCATCGTTAACATGTCGATCTTCATCGTTAACATGTCGACCTTCATCGTTAACATGTCGATCTGCATCGTTATCGTGTCGATCTTCATCGTTAACGTGTCGACCTTCATCGTTAACGTGTCGACCTTCATCGTTAACGTGTCGACCTTCATCGTTAACATGTGGCTCTTCATTGTCTCGTGGTTCGTCTGTCCACGTTGTTCAGCGGAGTCGTTACAGATACTTTTATTCAAAATTTGTTTAGATTTCCGCCTGCAGTCGTCTCACTTTGCAGCTAGATCTTTATAGTTAAAAGTGAACGTCTATGTATTAATGAAGACGGTCTTTATGTAAACGTTGAAGATCGATGTATAACCGATGATCTACCACGTTCTCAGTAATATGTAGATCTTCATCGTTGAGACATGAATTAATAAAAATGTAGATCTTCATCGTTAAAATACAGATCTTCATCAATGATGTGTAAATATCTCTCGTCAATATCTTCATCGTCTTAGAACGTATTTCTTCATCGTTATCATCAACTTGTTGATTTTCATGTAGATCGTCATCAATGGCACATGGATAGGGATGATGAACATACACATCATCATTGATATGCAGATGGTCTTGTTGCCATGTAAGATCGTCATTAACACGTGGCTATTGATAGGGAACTTGAAGACCATCGTTACTGATATGTAGATCGTCATCATTATCATGAATATTGTCATCAGTACCATGTACATCGTCATCATTATCCTGTAGATCGTTGTCGTTATCTTGCAAATCGTCATCAGTACCTGGATACTGATAGTGAGCATGTATATTATCGTCATTAGCATGTTGTTGACATCATTACCGTGTGGATCATCACTAATACGTAGATCATCATGAACACATGGCTATTGATATTGATTATGCAGATCATTATGATTAAAACCCACTTAAGCGTAGCACTCTCATATGACGATACTAATGGGAAAAAAACAATTACAGTTCGCCTCCATGCAGACGTTGAAGACTGGTCAATCAGTACGTAAATATTCTACAAAGATCAGACTCATACTCAATGACTGACCGTGTTGTCTCTGTGATACCTTTAAAACAGGAAGCGGCCAGTTGTTTAAAAAAAAAAAAAAATCCAGGCATCCTCACCATTGTTGGTTCATTACACAAAGTCCTTTCTCTGTAAACATTTTGAATATGCTCATGAACAAAAATTGAAGCTGACATTGGGTTTTTTTTCAGCGTTTTTAATGGTTGCTAGTAGTCTAAACACAGCAATGTAGAATGTATGTGCGTCCCCTTGTGGGGATCCTGGGACCGAGAGTGTGCAAGTTTTGGCGTGGAGTTACTCTGCGTTCCAGTGCTCTTCTTCAGACAGTTCATCGTCAGGCAGCAGGCTCTGGCCATCCTTGATAATGACGGTGCCTTTCACAGAGCTGATCTCACTGATAATGACCTTTCACAGAGCTGATCTCATTGATGATGACAGTGCCTTTCACAGAGCTGATCTCACTGATAAATGCCAGTGCACTTTCACCAATGGCTGATCTCGCTGATAATGACAGTGCCTTTCACATGGCTGATCTCGCTGATAATGACAGTGCCTTTCACAGGCTGATCTCGCTGATGAATGACAGTGCCTTTCACAGAGCTGATCTCACTGATGATGATAGTGCCTTTCACAGGGCTGATCTCACTGATAATGACCTTTCACAGAGCTGATCTCACTGATGATGACCTTTCACAGAGCTGATCTCACTGATGATGACCTTTCACAGAGCTGATCTCACTGATATGACAGTGCCTTCACAGAGCTGATCTCACTGATGATGACAGTGCCTTTCACAGGCTGATCTCACTGATGATGACAGTGCCTTTCACAGAGCTGATCTCACTGATATGACTGTGCCTTCACATGGCTGATCTCACTGATATGACAGTGCCTTTTACATGGCTGATCTCACTGATAATGACAGTGCCTTTTACATGGCTGATCTCACTGATAATGACAGTGCCTTTTACATGGCTGATCTCACTGATAATGACAGTGCCTTTCACATGGCTGATCTCACTGATAATGACAGTGCCTTTTACATGGCTGATCTCACTGATAATGACAGTGCCTTTCACATGGCTGATCTCACTGATGATGACAGTGCCTTTTACATGGCTGATCTCACTGATAATGACAGTGCCTTTCACATGGCTGATCTCACTGATGATGACAGTGCCTTTACATGGCTGATCTCACTGATAATGACAGTGCCTTTACATGGCTGATCTCACTGATGATGACAGTGCCTTTCACATGGCTGATCTCACTGATAATGACAGTGCCTTTTACATGGCTGATCTCACTGATAATGACAGTGCCTTTCACATGGCTGATCTCACTGATGAATGACAGTGCCTTTTACATGGCTGATCTCATGATATGACAGTGCCTTTCACAGGCTGATCTCACTGATAATGACAGTGCCTTTACATGGCTGATCTCACTGATAATGACAGTGCCTTTCACAGAGCTGATCTCACTGATAATGACAGTGCCTTTCACAGAGCTGATCTCACTGATAATGACAGTGCCTTTCACAGAGCTGATCTCACTGATAATGACAGTGCCTTCACAGAGCTGATCTCACTGATAATGACAGTGCCTTTCACAGAGCTGATCTCACTGATAATGACAGTGCCTTCCACAGAGCTGATCTGACTGATATGACAGTGCCTTCCACAGAGCTGATATCACTGATAATGACAGTGCCTTTCACAGAGCTGATCTCACTGATAATGACAGTGCCTTTCACAGAGCTGATATCACTGATAATGACAGTGCCTTTCACAGAGCTGATTCACTGATAATGACAGTGCCTTTCACAGAGCTGATCTCACTGATAATGACAGTGCCTTTCACAGAGCTGATATCACTGATAATGACAGTGCCTTTCACAGAGCTGATCTCACTGATAATGACAGTGCCTTTCACAGAGCTGATACTCACTGATAATGACAGTGCCTTTCACAGAGCTGATATCACTGATAATGACAGTGCCTTTCACAGAGCTGATATCACTGATAATGACAGTGCCTTTCACAGAGCTGATCTCACTGATAATGACAGTGCCTTTCCACAGAGCTGATCTCACTGATAATGACAGTGCCTTCCACAGAGCTGATCTCACTGATAATGACAGCGCCTTCACAGAGCTGATATCACTGATAATGACAGTGCCTTTCACAGAGCTGATCTACTGAGATGACAGTGCCTTTCACAGAGCTGATTACTGATATGACATGCCTTCACAGAGCTGATCTGACTGATGATGACAGTGCCTTTCACAGAGCTGATCTGACTGATGATGACAGTGCCTTTCACAGAGCTGATCTGACTGATGATGACAGTGCCTTTCACAGAGCTGATCTGACTGATGATGACAGTGCCTTTCACAGAGCTGATCTCACTGATGATGACAGTGCCTTTCACAGAGCTGATCTCACTGATGATGACAGTGCCTTTCACAGAGCTGATCTCACTGATAATGACCTTTCACAGAGCTGATCTCACTGGTAATGACCTTTCACAGAGCTGATCTCACTGATAATGACAGTGCCTTTCACAGAGCTGATCTCACTGATGATGACAGTGCCTTTCACAGAGCTGATCTCACTGATAATGACCTTTCACAGAGCTGATCTCACTGATAATGACCTTTCACAGAGCTGATCTCACTGATAATGACCTTTCACAGAGCTGATCTCACTGATGATGACAGTGCCTTCCACAGAGCTGATCTCACTGACAGTACCTTCCACAGAGCTGATTTCACTGATAATGACAGTGCCTTTCACAGAGCTGATCTCACTGATGATGACAGTGCCTTTCACAGAGCTGATCTCACTGATGATGACAGTGCCTTTCACAGAGCTGATCTGACTGATGATGACAGTGCCTTTCACAGAGCTGATCTGACTGATGATGACAGTGCCTTCCACAGAGCTGATCTCACTGACAGTGCCTTTCACAGAGCTGATCTCACTGACAGTGCCTTTCACAGAGCTGATCTCACTGACAGTGCCTTTCACAGAGCTGATCTCACTGACAGTGCCTTTCACAGAGCTGATCTCACCATAGAACCAACGCTTCTGGACCACTGATGAGGACAGTGATAAAGAGGGGAGAGAGAGGACAAAATGCACAAGCCAGAACGGGCGTCAGCTTACTCCTGTTGCATCTGCCACTATTGTCCGTTCAGATGGAAAGGGGGACAGCCTTCGGAGGAATCAGAAAAGCTGTGCAGGAAAAAAAAAAAAAAAAGAACGATCGGGTTTGGTGACACTGTCTGGCCGCTGACAACTTCATGGGGAGATGTGATCGAACGGGACCCGTATCAAGGAGCAGCAAAGAGACGACCCCACCACTGAGAGTATTCTAGGCCTGGGACCTCATCTCACTGGCTCCAAGAAGACGAAGCCAGTCATTCTGAGGACGCTTTTCGCGTGGTGTGATTTGACCTTCGGTGACCTCTTTACCTGCCTGAACATGATGGACCGACTGCCTGTCTGAGGTGTAGAGATAGCCTGCACCGGGACCAGAAGACCGAATCAAGTTCAAAATGATCTGGTCATGTCTGTGGCAGATGTGCACAAAAACAAACAAACAAACAAAGAACAAAACAAAGAAGCGCGTCTTCGACCACACAGTCAGACTCCAAAAATGGAGTGATTGTGTACAGAGACGGAATGACAACAATGTTGTCAACGTGGTATCGAACGCGGGGTCCGTTAACTGTCCACAGCTAACCGGTGGTCAAGTGCAGAACGCCAGTGCAACCAAATAACCAAGCCTGCAGGCATCTGCAATCAAATACCCCAGCCTGCAGACATCTGCAGTCAAATACCCCCAGTCTGCAGACATCTGCAGTCAAATACCCCCAGCCTGCAGACATCTGCAGTCAAAATACCCCCAGCCTGCAGACATCTGCAGTCAAAAGACCCCAGCCTGCAGACATCTGCAGTCAAAATACCCCCAGCCTGCAGACATCTGCAGTCAACAGACCCCAGCCTGCAGACATCTGCAGTGAAAAGACCCCAGTCTGCAGACATCTGCAGTCAAATACCCCCAGCCTGCAGACATCTGCAGTCAAATACCCCAGCCTACAGACATCAGTCATCACTGTAGGAGGGGAAGGAGGGGGGGGGGGGGGGGGACAGGATGGACCAAAATGTCGAAAAATAAAAGAGTGGCAATCCGGTCCAAAAAAGTGGCGGTAGACAATCCTCTGTGATCGTCAGGACCTGGGTGACCAGCCAGGCTGGCGCCGGTACAGAGCAGTGCAGACTGCACAGAAGATGACTGTGGGTCTTTTGGGGAGGTCCACGTGCTAGGGCCAACGCCTGCTTCATGAAACATACTCCAAGGCTGGAGAAGCGAGTTCTTCATGTTGGGAGACCAGGGGTACGGATCATCCGGTACAGAGGAAGATCCAGAAACAACGCTGACACCCAGCATAGGACGAAAAGAGCGAAGTCGTTGTGCTTCCGGATGCTGTGTGGGCTTTCATGGCGAGGTGCTGTGTCGAAATGGATTTCATGGATTGGAAAAGCTGTGGAAAGCTCTGAAAGCGTCAACGAGGCAACTGACCGTCATGATCAGAGCTTCTCAAACGAGATGTACCAGACGCTGTCACAGCACAATGATAACTCAGTTGCAGCATTACGCTGTTCAACGTGTTCTTTTTTTTAATCATTTCCGTAGAATTTGTGTGTGTGTGTGTTTAATTAAAAACAGGTGTGATTTTTTTCTTCTCTATCTGTTTTTATGCTGGACACCACACTACACTTTTGTTATTGTGGATTGTCAGTTCCCCTGATATATGGGTATTGCTTAGTTTGTCTGAAGCCAATGGTGTTGGATTGTAGATATATAAACACAAACTGGGTAGTTCGGATTATAAATATATAAATACAAACTGGGCAGCTCGGATTATAAATATATAAATACAAACCGGACAGTTCAGCAAATCAATTGTATGATGTATGAAAGTGTTTTCAAAATGTTACCTGCATCAGTCCATTTCTTGAAAACAGATGTCAATTAAATGTCGGATTTTGTTTTTAACCCTCTTTCTCACTCTCTCGCCCTCGCTCTTTGTCTGTCTGTCTGTCTCTGTCTCAGTTATATTTATGAGTGTGGTTGCATCGTCATCCAATGCATAAACAATTTTTTTTTAAATTAAAAAAATGTATAAGAATTATCTACCTTTACAAACCAGTGTCTACTTAGTTATGCTTCAGTCTTTGCAACCGCACGCTTTTTTTTTCTTTTCAATTCTTCAACGTAAGCAATGTAATCTTTAACTGTCAAAACTGCAGTTCTACCAACTGGAAAAATAATATCCTTTCAACAAATTGAAACAGATTTTTGGACAACATATGAATTGCGTTCGTATTTTTTTTAGCTGTAAGCCTGCACTGTCTTGGGCTAAGCATCCCCATTTGGGGACACCAGTATTTGAGCTTACAAAGTATACGAAATCATGAAGTAAGGGAACACGGCAGTACAAACTTATCTAATATATCTGCAAGACACCTAAACAAAATTTCTTTTTTATTTAAAAAGTGGAGAAAAAAAAATGAAGACAGTTGACCGTCATCGTCAACATGTAGATCACTATCATCATCATCATCATCATCATCATCATCATCATCATCAACACCTGAATATTGATAGTGGTCGTGTACATCATCATTTACTTGTAAAACTGTCATCTTTACCATGCAGATCGTCATCTTTACCATGTAGATCGTCATCGTTACCAAATAGATCGTCATCATTGACATATGAAGGTTGATAAGGCATATACATGTAGTTTCATCATCATCAACATGTAGACAAGTCACCGAATGTTAACCTGTGGATATTGATAGTGAACACGTACGTTTCACGTTATGCGTGAGCGCACCATGAGCAATCGTCTGGCTTTGCTGCTCTTTTTTGTAGTTGTCTCTGTTGTATAATTTTTAAAAAAATTATGCTTCTGTCAGTGAGGTCACTGAGTTAAGAGTGGATTATACCACCATCCCGTGCTTGGATGATTGGTTTTCCACCACGACATGTGGCTGAAGTATTAATGTAAACCATCACGTACGCCGGAAGTACCGATTTTAAGCCATCACATGTGGATGAGGTACCGATTCTACACACCACATGTGTGTAAAATACTGGGTTTCAAATCATCACACATGCTTACAGAATTAGTTCTAAACCACCATACCTATTAGAAGTATTGGTTTTAAATCAAGTACCGTTTCTTTTTTTTTTTCAATACCATTACAGGTGTTAAAATATTGATTTTATACCATCACACGTGTATAAAATATTGACTTTTATACCATCACAGGTGTATGAAATATTGATTTTATACCATCACAGGTGTATGAAATATTGATTTTTATACCATTACACGTGTATGAGATATTGATTTTATACCATCACAGGTGTATGAAATATTGATTTTAAACCATCACACGTGTATGAAATATTGATTTTATAGCATCACAGGTGTATGAAATATTGATTTTATACCATCACAGGTGTATGAAATATTGATTTCATACCATCACAGGTGTATGAAATATTGATTTTATGCCATCACAGGTGTATGAAATATTGATTTTATACCATCACAGGTGTATGAAATATTGATTTTATACCATCACAGGTGCATGAAATATTGATTTTATACCATCACAGGTGTATGAAGTGTTTGTTTTAAACCGTCTCGAGTATGAAACGTTCATAGCTGCCAACCGTCCCGAATTTTTCTGGAATTTTCCTGATTTAGAAATTAGGGATTAGGGAATCCGGAATTTCAAAATTGTGTTTAGAATTGTGGTGTTTCGAGGGTCATTTTTGAATAGGGGTGATAAAATGTTGCAGAACAAAGCCCAGATGATGTTTAATGGATGCTGACAGTTACAAGTGTGGAACGTGCATTTTCTGTATAACCCATACATTTGCCGTCTGACACAGAAAGGGAGCGACATGTCTCCTGTCAAAAGGCCGAACTGCCCGCTTTTCACTCCACGCACCCCCTTCATCCCCCGTTTCCCGAATTTTGACTCAGGAGGTTCACAGCAATGAGCATGGATTTCATACCATTACGTGTGCACAAAGCCTCAATTTTACACCTTCACGTGTGTATGAGTAACTGGTTTTTAAATCACCACAGGTGTATGAGGTTTTGATTTTTTTTTCTTATACCATCACATGTGTTTGAAGTATTGGTTTAAAGCCATCACATGTAGCGGAAAAATGAGTTAAATTGGTTTTTAAGAATCTAATGTGGATGACGTATTGGTTTTGAACCATGAGATGATTTTCAACCTTTAAATGTGACCGATATACGGGTTTCAAGCCATCATGTATTCTCAAGAATTAGTTTTAAACCATCAGATGTGCGTGAAAGTATTGCTTTTGAACCGTCAGATAGTTATGAAATATGGGTTCTATAACTATGACATTTGTCTTAAGAATTGATTTAAGTCATCATATGTGCCTGAAGTGTGGGGTTTAAATAGTCACATGTATATAAGGTATTGATTTGAAATCATGATATTTACCTGAAGTATTGACTTCCAACCATCACACGTACCTGAAGTTTTGGTTTTATACCATCACGTGGCTTGAAGTACAGGCATTATTAAACATCAAATGTTCCTGAAGTATTAGTTTTAGTCAACATAACAATTTGATTTTAAATCTTCACACATGCCTGAAATGTTGGTGTTAAACCATTACATGTGCCAGAAGTATTGGTTTTAATACCATAACATGTGCCTGAAGTATTGGTTTTAAACCATCACGGGTGGCACAAGTGTTGGTTTTAAACCATCACATGTGCCAGAAGTATTGGTTTTAAACTTTCACATATGCCAGATGTACTGGTTTTAAACCATCACGTGTGACACAAGTATTGGTGTTAAACGATCACGTGTGCCAGAAGTATTGGTGTTGAACCATCACGTGTGCCAGAAGTATTGGTGTTGAACCATCACGTGTGCCAGACGTATTGGTGTTAAAGTATCACGCGTGCCAGAAGTATTGGTGAATCACGTGTGCGAGAAGTATTGTTTTTAAACCATCACATGTGCCAGTAGGACTGGTTTTAAACCATCACATATGCCAGAAGTACTGGTTTTAAACCATCACATGTGCCAGAAGTATTGGTTTTAAACCATCACGTGTGCCAGAAGTATTGGTTTTAAACCATCACGTGTGCCAGAAGTATTGGTTTTAAACCATCACATGTGCCAGAAGTATCGGTTTTAAACCATCACGTGCCAGAAGTATCGGTTTTAAGCCATCACATGTGCCAGAAGTATTGGTTTTAAACCATCACGTGTGCCAGAAGTATCGGTTTTAAACCATCACATGTACCAGAAGTATCGGTTTTAAACCATCACATGTGCCTGAAGTATTTGTTTTAAACCGTCACGTGTGCCAGAAGTATTGGTTTTAAGCCGTCACGTGTCAGGTAAAAAAAAAAAAGGTTTTAACCCAGCACATGTGCCCGAAATACTTGTTTTTAACCATCGCATGTGTATGTTTGCTGTTGTTGTTGTTGTTGTTTAAATTAATGGTAATAGGTTCGAGACTTAATCCCTAGGACCTGAAGCGGTGTCGCATCCTGGAGCGGCGAGTTGTCCATACAGTCACAAATCCACCCCGTCCTTTGTGACGACAGATCACATCAATCTTGGAAGCGCTCTCGCTGTATGATTCTCCCGCTGGCGCTGTCTGTATTCGTCTTTCTCTCCCATTCAGTTCTCTCTACTTTCCTCTGTCTGTCTGTGTCTGTCTCGGTCTGCCCTCTATCTCTCTCTCTCTCTCTCTGTCTCTCTGTCTGTCTGTCTCTCTCTCTCTTTGTCCCTGTCTTTCTGTTACCTGCGTGTACGTCTAGGCGTCTGTCTGCCCCCTCCCCCCCCCCGCCCCCCCCCCCCCCCCTCTCTCTCTCTCTCTCTCTCAGTTTTTGTCTCTGTATGATTTGTTGGATTGTGTCCAGTGTCTGTCTCCTTCCTCTTCGTCCTTTAACTCCGCTGTGTCGGCTGTGTTCCAAGACCTATGTGTCAGCAAATACCTTGCCTGCCCATTCTCAAACTTACAGACATCGTTTTGCTTTCTTTCTTTCTTTTTTTTTTTTTCTTGTCCTTAACCCCTCTCCCCCACCTTCCCCCAACGTCCCCCTCTCTCTCATTTCTTCAGACCCCCCCTCTCCCCCCCTCCCCCCAACAGATCCTTGAAGGACTGTTTTAGCAGGGCCAGTGGCTGTTGTTGCATGGCCATAACAGTGTGGTTCACCTGATGCCAGCGGATCGTCATACGGTCTGTTGCACTGCCTGATGGCTCACCGAACTTGCTTATCGGTGGCATCATCAGTACATTGGATAGTTGGTAACCTACGGTGGCGTCTCGCCCTCTGTGAGTGTCCATGTCTTGTTGGGTTCATCGGTGGCATCATCAGTACTTTGGATAGTTAGTAACCTGTGGTAGCGTCTCGCCCTCTGTGGGAGTCCATGTCTTGCTTGGTTCATTGGTGGCATCATCAGTACATTGGATAGTCGGTAACCTGCGGTAGCGTCTCGCCCTCTGTGGGAGTCCATGTCTTGCTTGGTTCATCGGTGGCATCATCAGTACATTGGATAGTTAGTAAGTAACCTACGGTAGAGTCTCGCCCTCTGTGGGAGTCCATGTCTTGCTTGGTTCATCGGTGGCATCGTAAGTACATTGGATAGTTAGTAAGTAACCTGCGGTAGCGTCTCGCCCTCTGTGAGGGTCTATGTCTTGCCTGCGTACAGGTGGATGGGAACACCCCGGCATGCAGGAATCTGATCGTTTGTCTCATGGACGTGTTGCCCCTCCAGGTGCTCCACTGAGATCACAGCGTTGATACTGGCACTTTACATGGTCTCTAAATCGCAACAAAGTCTGTGTCCTTCTTTCTGATTCTCTTTCAGTTTAGAAGGCCGAGGCTGGCCTTAGTTGACTTCGACTGCTGAATTACTTTTTTTTTTTTAAATTGTACTCGTCTGTGAAATCTAATGGTCACAATATATTAGTTTTCGCTTGGGTTCCCGATCACGATAGTATTCGAGGCAATGAGGCTGATCAACTTCTCAAGAATGCCACTGATAAAAACGGTGCAGATTTTCTATTCCTTACACCAATCTTGAACCCAAAGCTCAGACGCATGTCAAAGATCGCCGGCAGGAGTGGAACACGGCAGACATAACAAACTCACATCCGCCAAAACCTGTACGAGATTTTACCATCTGGTGGCCGTTAAGGAGAGATACATTTGTACAGACACAGGCCACACTTTTTACACCCAGTCGTGTCTTTTAAAGGGTGGAGAAGCTCTGTGGTGCATCCCATGTGCACCTGCCACTTACTGGAAAACATGTTATGGTGGAGTGTTGGAACTTACGCGATTCCAGACATAAACATCTTACAGTAGACTTCATAAAACTCCTGTTCAGAGATGTTCCACCTGATGTGAAATTTTGGGGTTTCTGAATGAGGTACATATTTTTCATCTGATCTAAGGTTTTACGGAAGAAAGGCTTTCAACATTTTTTAATGCTTTAGAAAATCTTTTGTAATATGTCGTGGATTCTTTTTTTAACCATATGTGCAGGGAATTTGCCTTTGACGAGATACGGCCCTGATACGGCTCCTCGCGCTCGGCTGAGCGATAAACAACATGAATTGAATAGAGTTGTGGAGAGTGCTGATGATCTCCTTGCAGCCCTTTAGAGTGCTGATGATCTCCTTGCAGCCCTTTAGAGTGCTGATGATCTCCTTGCAGCCCTTTAGAGTGCTGATGGTCTCCGTGCAGCCCTTTAGAGTGCTGATGATCTCCTTGCAGCCCTTTAGAGTGCTGATGATCTCCTTGCAGCCCTTTAGAGTGCTGATGATCTCCTTGCAGCCCTTTCGAGTGCTGATGATCTCCTTGCAGCCCTTTAGAGTGCTGATGATCTCCTTGCAGCCCTTTAGAGTCCTGATGATCTCCTTGCAGCCCTTTAGAGTGCTGATGATCTCCTTGCAGCCCTTTAGAGTGCTGATGATCTCCTTGCAGCCCTTTAGAGTCCTGATGATCTCCTTGCAGCCCTTTTTAGTGCTGATGATCTCTTTGCAGCCCTTTAGAGTGCTGATGATCTCCTTGCAGCCCTTTTTAGTGCTGATGATCTCCTTGCAGCCCTTTAGAGTCCTGATGATCTCCTTGCAGCCCTTTAGAGTGCTGATGACCTCCTTGCAGCCCTTTATAGTGCTGATGATCTCTTTGCAGCCCTTTAGAGTCCTGATGGTCTCCGTGCAGCCCTTTAGAGTGCTGATGATCTCCTTGCAGCCCTTTAGAGTGCTGATGATCTCCTTGCAGCCCTTTAGAGTGCTGATGATCTCCTTGCAGCCCTTTAGAGTGCTGATGATCTCCTTGCAGCCCTTTAGAAGATCTGTGGTGCGGGTCCCTCACGGCTATGGAGAGATCCTGAGGAAGTGATCCGTTTAACAGTCCGTAGCTTTTCTCCATGGACAGTTACTTCAGTACTGAGGGCGTGGTCGGACATCAGCTTGGTCTTCTCGGTGCCGGTTTCCATATCATATGTTGTTGATGTGTCATCCACTCTTAAACACTATCAGCGAGTTCTTGGTCATCGCCCACCAGGGCATCGAGGTCACCTGCAAAGCCAAGGTCCGTGATGGCTCGTCCTCTTCCTCCAACGCTTATTGTGCGGACAAGGTCTTCGACCGCATCAGCAGTAAGTGGCAAGTGTTGTGGACGGGCGGATATCCTGCTGAAGTGCAACTGAAGTAGGCACTCCCTCTACGGTTTAAACATCACCCCCCACACCTCACCCCCTATGAGTAGGCTGCTACACTGGTTGCTGTGGAGTAGCCCCCCTACAGTTGCTGGATGGCGTTGGATAGCTATTGCCCATTGTACAATGTCTACATTTGTGGCTTACAGCAAATCCGGCCAAACTCGTGGAGAGCGTTCGTGAAGTCTGTGGCGGAACACGCGCGCGCGGGCGCACACGCACGCACGCACGCGCGCGCGCGCGTGCACACACACACACACACACACACACACACACAGATGAAATAAAAATAGTTTATTCATATAGGCCATAGCCCAGTATGAAGAGTGTGACATATTCGCGCAGAGAGAGAGAGAGAGAGAGAGAGAGAGGGCCAAAGGCTATAAAATGTTCAACAGTGAAGACCCGCTTTCCACATGACGCGCTTTCCCTCGACATGAGAGAGTGAAGTGTGTGTGTGTGTGTGTGTGGTGGGGGGGGGGGGGGGGGGGGGAGTACAGACAGACAGACAGACTACAAGAGAGAGAGGTGGGGATGGAATGGAGGGGTGTGGATGGAGGGGGGTGGGGGTTGGGGCTGGGGGGTGGGGGGTGGGGGGAGGGTCAGTGCTGTGATTGTTGTCGGCATCGTGATTGATAGGTCTGTCACTGTGTGTGATAAATCACCCCGATATCTCCCCGCCTGCATTTGTGCGTGGGCTTGTGTGTGTGTGTGCGTGTGCGTGTGTGTGTGTTGTGTACGGAGAGATGGGAAGGGGGGGGGGGGTGACATCTTACATGAACGCGGAAGTTTAAAGAAAAAAAAAATCGGGGAAAAAAGATAACACGTTCATGAAATGTACGTCGTGAGGCCAATCTGAGGACAGGAGTAATGAAAAAAAAAATTATTGTCCAAGAATGAGGATTCAAAAACCAAAAAGTCTAGACAAGAAGTAATCAGACGGGTTTCCTTACTTTGTGTCTCGTGTCTGCATGTGTGGAAGGTGAATAGTGCCGCATACAGCATTAGCTATGGGCCTGTAACAGCATCAGCTGGTACACAGTGTTACCTTTCATCCCTCGGTACGTAGAGCTTACGGCTGTCCGCCCTATTAAAGATTTTTGTTGCAGTAAGGATGATTTTACACACACACTCGCACACACACACACGCACACACACACACACACACACACACACACACACACACACACACACGAAACACACACACACGAAACACACACACACACACACACACACGAAACACACACACACACACACACACACCGCGCGCGCCGCGCGCACACACACACACACACGCACACACACACACATACATACACACACACACACACACACACACACACACACACACACATACTCGCACACAAATCGGCAGTTGAATGTTGTTCACATTGGGAGATAAATTATAGTCCCTGCTTTGAACGCGTATTTGGATAAAGGAAAGAGTGAACAGTGAGCGGATTGAGAGAGAGAGAGAGAGAGAGAGAGAGAGAGAGAGGGAGGGAGGGAGGAGGAGGAGGAGGGGGTAATAAAGGAGGCGAAATTTGTGCATGGTTAAAAAATAATCAAAATTCTGTCCAAGTGAGTGAGTAAAGTAGGTAATTAAGCAGTTGGAAAAAAAAAGAAGAAGAAGAATGAAAGTACGAACGATTACCTATACAATGAGACAGACAGACAGACAGACAGACAGTTACAGCCAGCCAGACAGACGGACAAACACAGTGCAGCCCTAGTCACGTACACAGAACATTGCATGCGTGGAGCAAAGTGTGTGAGATCACCGACTTGACATTTAAAACTCCCATCACCCCACCCCACCCCACCCCACCCCCACTCCACACCACCCCCAAGCCTTTTTCCCTCCCCGGTACATACACCGGCCCTACTTCTCTTCGTCCTCCTGCGTTCCCCTCCCCCTCCCCCCCCTCGCTCTTCCCCCTCCCCCGCCCCCTTTCTTTCTCATACCCCTCCTTCCTCCTCCCCCTCCCCCCCCCCCCCCCTTCAGCTATTTTTTGTTCGCCAGTTGAACTAGGTCGGTGGTAATATTGCCGGGGCTCGAGGGACAGCACCGTTAGAGAGAGGTAGGCCCTGTATTAAATTCGCTTTGTGCCGTGTGCACACACACACCTTGTGTTTGGAGAGTGAGCAAGCCGATCGTTCCATCTACCAATCAAAAGGTTGTTTGCATTTTGTGTGTGTGTGTGTGGGGGGGGGGGGGGGGGGGGGGGACGACAAGTATAGATTTAGAAAAAAAAAATTGATGACCTCTAACCTTTTTACAGACACCATGGTTTGTTTTGTGTGAAAGAGGCAGTGGATTTCTACAGGGACAGAAGCTGACGGGTTGTTCCGACGTTGTCTTTGTTTTGGCATCTCTCAGCCTCTGCTGTTTATAGAGAGATATGCCGGCATTATAGGGCAGGCAACGTCATCCGGCGAATTCTGTGAACTTTCTTCTCGCGAAGTTGAGAAGAGTATGTGTATAAATTGCACACCAGAGAACGTAGTGGTGGTGGTGGTGTTGCGAGTAGGGGTGGGGTGAGGGGGGGGGGGGTGTGGTGCAGGAAGTAATGGCGGAAGGTAGTGACAGACTTCCTGTGTGGCCTCAAAGCTGTTCATAGGCAACGTTGATCTATATATTTAAGATGAAGCAGATGTTTAAAAAAAAAAGAAAAAAAGAAGAAGAAGAAGAAAACGGAAAGATTAGGTTGTTTAAACTAATCTTCTCTCTCTCTCTCTCTCTCTCTCTCTCTCTCTCTCTCTCTCTCCTCTCTCCTCTCTCTCTTTCATAGGCAACGTTGATCTATATATTTAAGATGAAGCAGACGTTTAAAAAAAGAAGAAGAAGAAGAAGAAGAAGAAAACGGAAAGATTAGGTTGTTTAAACTAACACTCTCTCTCTCTCTCTCTCTCTCTCTCTCTCTCTCTGCTTGTGTCGTGCTGCACCGTTTGTCAAATTCAACAAAGTACAACCCTCCCCTGTCTGTCTGTCTGTCTGTCTCTCTCTCTCTCTTTCTCTCTCTCGTGTGTGTGTGTGTGTGTGTGTGTGTGTGTGTGTGTGTGTGTGTGTGTGTAAATACAAAGTTTATGCATAAACAAAAAAACAAGAATGTAACCAATCGAAAATTGTGTTGACATCGTCATACAAGTCCTGGTACACACA
>CM065743.1:26098184-26100684 GCA_033310375.1 Conus canariensis
AATAATGACGATGATAATAATAACAATTATAATGACAATGATGATGATGATGATAGTGATAATAATGACAATGAAGTTAATAATGATGAAAATAGTAATAATTGTAATGATGATGATGATGATAATAATAATAATAGATCTAGTAATTATGACAATGATGATGATGATGATAATAATAATGATAATTATGACGACGATGATGGTGATGATGATGATGATGATGATGATGATTGATAGTGGAGCCACATGGGTGAAAAGCATGCACTGCAGAATGGCCAGCCTTTCAACAGTATGTATAATGTTTACACACTAAAGCTGGTGAAACCGTTTTGGATTCTCACCCCCCCCCCCCCCCCCTCCACACACACACACACACACACACACACACACACACACACACACACACACACACACACACACACACAGATATTCTTTCATGCGCACATTCTTTCTCTTATCAATTATGCATCCACGTTATGGGATAATGCCAGTGAAACTAATCTGAGAACTAGTAAGTCGTCTGCATAAAAGGGCCATTAAATTAATTCAGTTGAAATCCAGTACCTTGACAAAGAGTGATTACAAAACTTTAAATATTCTTCCATTTAAAGACAGACTCTACTTCAACAAATGTTTGTGCATGTACAATGTAATGAATGGATCAGCCCCGAAGATAATCTTTGAAAGCTTTGTCTTCAATAGTTACAGACATACACATAAACTGTCTCTTCCCAGACCTCGATGTAATCTTTATAAATCAAGTTTTCTGTATTCTGGAGGGACCGCATGGAATAATTTGCCTTCCTCCATAAAATCATGTCGCTCAAAATATACATTTAAAAAAGCACTAAAAATGCATTTGATAGACACTCTGCGCATCAATTGAAGTCATTTCCTTTCATTCAATCCCTTCCCATTCTCCTCTCTCTCTCTCTCTCTCTCTCTCTCTCTCTCTCTGTGTGTGTGTGTGTGTGTGTGTGTGTGTGTGTGTGTGTGTGTGTGTGTGTGTGTGTGCTTGAACTTGCAGTTCCAACAATAGTTTTCATTATTGTTTCAGATTTCATATGAGAGTTTATGTATTTGCATGAAAGAAATTGTGTGCTTTTAAAAATGTTTTTTGAGCTTGTAGTTATATGTTCAATTAGTTTCTTTCTTGTTTATGAGGGCAGGATGTAAAAAAAGCTGGAAAGCTTATTCTTTAACCCCCAATAAAGATAAAAGATAATTTTTTTTGACACTCACACACACACACACACACACACACACACACACACACACACACACACACACACACACACACACACTTACAAACACACACACACGATACAAATGTACAAATGAATGAATGTGTTAAAAAATAAACCCCCCCCCCCCCCCCCCCCCCCCCCCCCCCCCCATCAGTTACAAAATATTATTTTCCTCTATGACATATAAAGAATGTTTGAGTCGATTCCAATGTGAAATATTGAGACTTGGGGAGGGGAGAGGGATGGAGTTACTTTTTTTTTTTTTTTTTTTGCTTAAATCTCCCACCCATCAACTTTCCGCCATTTTTTTCAACTCTTGAAGAATCATGCACACACGCACGCACGCACACACACACACACACACACACACACACACACACACACACACACACACACACACACACACACTTGAAGTTCCAACAATAGTTTCATTATTGTTTCATATTTCATATGAGAGTTGTGTATTTTGCATGATAGAAATTGTGTGCTTTTACAAATGTTTTTTGAACTTGTGGTTATATGTTGAATTAGTTTCTTTCTTGTTTATGAGGGCAGGATGTAAAAAAAAGCTGGAAAGCTTATTCTTTAACCCTCAATAAAGATAATTTTGACTTGACACACACACACACTGACTGACTGAAATCATTTACTGTCAGATTAACATAGTGTTGTACTGACATTTAAAAAAAAACGTAATAAATTAATGAGAAAACGAAAATAATCCAAATAAACATCTGAATGACATAAAAATCATAAAGGAAAATTAACAGGGAAACATTTAACATTTATAAGTAAAATGATAAAATCAGAAATTGTAACAATAAAACAAATTACATCTTAACTGTACTGAAAATAATTTTTTTAAATCTCTCTCTCTCTCTCTCTCTCTCTCTCTCTCTCTCTCTCTCCTCTCTCTCTCTCTCTCTCTCAGAACACCATAAAAAAAAAGTTAGAAACCCCCCCTCCCCCCCCCCCCAAACACATGCACACAAAAACACACACCACCCAAACACACACACACACACGAACACACACACACACACACACACACACACACACACACACACACACACACACACAGTGAGAGACAGACAGACAGACAGACAGACAGACCGACAGACAGACAGAGAGACGTTTATGAACACGACCTTGTATACTACTAAAAAGGAAGACCAATCGACAGAACTTGAACCGTGTGACCAAGCTGTGCTGACCTTTGTTCACACGCGGGCTGAACTAACAAAACACAATGG
>CM065743.1:26113184-26118184 GCA_033310375.1 Conus canariensis
GTCCAGTCATGGTTTGAATACCCGTTCTAATTAGCACCCGCTTTACAGATTGTGCAACTTCTTGGAATGATAAAGATATCCTCAGTATGTAGAGAATACACAGTCCTTAACATATAGGTTATATTGTTACACACGCCCACACCCATACCACGACCATAGCCCTATATCACTTGCGCCCCTCTCTCTCTCTCTCTCTCTCTTTCCCCTCCGTCTAGTTACATACATTTTCCGCCTGCTAAACAAGTGTGGAACAAGTGGGAAACGTAGCGAGAGTGAAGAGTGGGGGGAAAGATAGTGGTGGGGAGAGGCGGAAAGTTAGTCTTGTCTCTCCACAGATAGATCTAGGTGTGGGAAGGTATTACACACAGCATTACGGATAGGCCGAATAATGATTATGGGCGCCTCTTCTATGTCAGTCTGCCGTTTGCCTTTGAAAACTTAACATAATGTCTTCACAAACGTAAAATGCATCTCATCTTTCGTACAGCGACGCTAGAATTTATTCTGTCCGAATAAAAGTCTTGCAGCTGTTCTTTTAATTAATTAAGTTTTTTTTTTTTTTCTTGTTTTTTTTTTAAACTGAAATAATACAAAAATAAAATAATGTGAATTGTATTAATGCTCTGTAAAAGTGATGTTGTTCACACACACACACACACACACACACACACACACACACACACACACACACACACACACACACACATGTTGTACGTGAATGCTTTTATCTCTCCCTCATTAATTTTGGACTGTTTATGTCACTGCCAAATTCTGTTTACTGTTGCAAAATAATGTGGCCCATGTGCGCAGGCTTAACCTGCATAGTTCACTACACCTGTTTTTATAAACTGATTTATTTAATTTATTTTATTTATTAGTATTTCGCCTCATCGATGTTTGCAGTCAGACATTTACATATACACATATTGACTATCTTCACACTACGCTTTTATTTATGTATTCATTCATTTGTTTGTTTATTAATTTTTTGCCAACCCCTTTAATATGATAACAAAACAACAACAATGATAATATGCATTAAACCTTCATCGGATGAAATGAATTCAATCATGGTTACATTTTGTTTCACACACACACACACACACACACACACACACACACACACACACACCACCAACGCACTGGGGTTATTAATCCTACAACAAAAAAAAATGCGTTTGAGAACTTTATAATTTTCGAAGAGAATGTAAAGTTTTATCCGATTTTTAAATGCTTTTAAGAACTTTATAATTACGAAGAGAAGGCAGAGTTTTTATCAATTTTTAAATGCATTCAAGAACTTTATAATTTACAAAAAGAATGCATAGTTTTATCAAATTTTTAAATGCATTTAAGAACTTCATAATTTACGAAAACAGTGCAAAGATTTGTCTGCCAGTTTGACATTTATGTATGGCTTTTTGACTCTGAAAGCCTTCATTAAAACGCAACAAGAATATTCTTCTGTGACGTTTGTTTTCCCCTCTTTCTCTCTCCATTTTTTTCCTTCCACATTTAAAAAATCAATTTTTATCAGAAAACTGCCATTAAAATGTTGATTTTGTTTGTTTTTTATAAAGCAACTGCACACAGATTCGAAATATATTTCTGACAGTAGAAGATATGCGGGCTGTCTGCGTAAAGAAACCGTTCTCTCTCTCTCCTCTCTCTCTCTCTCTCTCTCTCTCTCTCTCTCTCTCTCTCTCCACACACACACACACACACACAGAAAAAAAGATTAAACAAAAATTCAGTCGGTGAATGCACTGTTAGAATAGTGCGCGCGCGCGCGCACACACACACACTTCCCCCCCCCCCCCCCCCCCCAAGTCAGTCGGTGTGACACACACACACACACACACACACACACACACACACACACACGCACACACACCTTTTCACCCAAGTCGGTTGATGTGAGATGCCATGACGACCAGTTAAGTCAGTCAAGTATACGTGTAGGTTCCACCACACACACACACACACACTGCGCACGATGTTATTGTTAATGTTGTTGTTGTTGTTGTTTTGGTAGTGTTATTGTTGTTGTTTGTGTTGTTATTCTTGCAGTTATGATGATGATGATGATGATTATTATTATTGTATCATTATTAAAATTATCGTGATTGTTGTTTTTGCATTATTGTTGTTGCTGTTGTGAATTATCATTATGATCCTTGTTATCATTTCGTTATTTGTAAAGCTATCATTATTATGATTATTATGGTTTTTGATGGTTTTTTATCTCCCTTTTGTTCTCTTTTAACATGATAGCAGTGATTCTCTTTCAAGATTTGCCCGGTGTGATATAGAGAGGTTTGGTACTTTATGGCAATTGTATGTGTGTGCCAGGAGAGAGAGAGAGAGAGAGAGAGAGAGAGAGAGAGAGAGAAGAGAGAGAGAATGAATGTGTTTAAATGAGAGAGAGAGAGAGAGAGAGAGAGAGTTTTGGGAGCTAAAAGCACACGGCTGAGCAGACAGCATGGACCGACCACCAACAGACAACAGCTTACCTGGGGTGAGGGAGACAGGCTGCATGTAGACAGACGGCAGACGGGCCGGCGATTAGAATAGAAGCATGCAAACACACCACAGGTACTCCCCTACCACACAGTGCACAGAGAGAAACCACTCCCCACCCCACCCCACCCCACCACCACACCCACCCCACACCAAACTAACACAGCTCTTGCTAGCTACACCACGGAAAAGAAGTAACAACCAAAAAAAAAAAAAAAAAAAAAAAACATTTTAAAAAAAAGAAAAAAGAAAAAGATCATATTGAAAACACAAAACACTGAAAAAGAGGAAGACACATGTTGATCTAATAAACGTTGGACGTTACACACGAAAAAGACTTTTTTTTTTCCCCCCCGTCATGAAGTTTCTCCTCACATTTTTCGTCTTCCTTGCTCCGATGTCGGGGATGGTGGAGACAAACTGAAGTGGTGGCAGTGGTAGAAGTGTTTGTTTTGCCAGGAAACTGGGGGTCGTCGTCCTCTCTTATCCTGTGTGCTCACACAAAAGTTGCTCACCAGCAGTGCTCATAGTTGTACTTAACGGTGTTGGTTAACATTTGGGAAAAAAAAAAAAAAAAAATGAAAGAAGAAGAAGAAAAAAAAAGAAGGCTCTTGAGACTTGATAGCGACAATGAGTTTTTCAGTATTAGTATAATTCCGACAAGCTTCACTTGAATGCCCCCCCCCCCCCCCCCCCCCCCCCCTTATTTTTTTTCTGCGAATGCTCCCCCTTTCCTCGTCTCTCCCTCTCTCTATACTCTTCGTGTGTGGCTTCCTAGTGTTGTGTTAGTGTGTTTCGTTGGCAGTGTTGTCATCTTGACATCGGGGAACGAGCGTTGAATTTCACTGGGGGAAAAAAATACCCTTCACCATTTTGGGATCACGATAGGATTAGTCACCATTTGTCACGAATATTTCGGAAGTGTTCACTGGTAGATTCGATCCCAGTCTGCGGATCTGATGTGGTTGTGGACTGTTGCTGGTCGGCGGAGAGTAATTGTTGGTAGTCGTGGTCGAAGGACGAAGCAGTTGTTTGCACTTTGGGTGTGATTGGGATTTCCATCACACACGTTGAAGTGTCTGGTTGGTGGACAAGGAGCGGTACTGTTTCCTTGACGCCGGTTCGTCGTTCTCCGTGCTGAACTGGGCAAGGGTTGATGTGAAAGCAACTACTGAAGATTCGGTCAGCAAGAGAGGACCTTGCTGCTGCAGGTAAAGTATGTTCTAGTGGAAACGAGATGTTTAGGGCAGCTGTGTTTAATTTACTCAGTTGTTCAGTTAGTTATTTGACATCTGTTATTTTGTTGTTGAATATGTTTTCTTATGAATTTTGCGTCTACTCACTGCTCTACTTTCTCGTACGCACGCACATGGGAACGGACGTCCTCAGACGACCGATTCCACACAATAATCTGGGCCCAAACATCTTTTTATTTTCTCATCAGTATAGAAACACAAAAATGTTACTTGGACGTTCATATTATTGATTAGTCACTTTGTTGTTGTGGCTACCAAGATAGTTGTCTTCAGTGGTCAGTTTTCGGGGCGGAATTATTATTGACTAGTCACTGTTGTTGTTGTTGTCGGGGTGGTGGTGATGTGTGTGTGTGTGTGTGTGTGTGTGTGTGTGTGTGTGTCCTACAAAAGTAAATGACACGGCGCCAGGCCAGAACACCTAAACGCGCCAATAAGGGGAGTGAAAGCACGAGTTGTTAATGCAGGGGGTGCCAGATTGTGATAACAAGAGCAGAGAAAATGTTAGCTTTTTAATGGGGGAGGGGGGGGGGGGAGGGGGGGGGGCACCAGAATGCGTTAAGATGGGACAGCGAAAACACCAGATTTTGAACATGGGCCTCCGGAACACTTGAAGACGAGCAGCAACAACGGGAGTTTTAAATGTGAGAGGTGTCAGAACACTAGAATGCATTAAGAAGGCAGAGAACATGCTCAGTCTTGACATGGCGCACCAGAACACCGGAATTCGTTCAGATGGGCAGCGAAAAAAAGCTAGTTTTTTAAATGTGGGATGCTGGAACACTTTCGGACGGGCAACAACAGAAACGCTAGTTTTTAAACGTGGGGAACCAGAACACTTTCAGATGGGGCAACAACAAGCACTGGCTTTTAGTGGATGGCTCCAGAACACTTTAAAGATGAGCGAGAAAAACGCTAGTTTTGAATGTGGGGCGATGGAACGCTTTAAGACGGGGCAGCAAAAACAACGGATGTTACTATGGGGCCTGCAAACTGTTCCAACAGGACACGGGCGAGAGAAACTTCTCTTACCGTTCAGCTAACAACAACAACAACAACAACAACAACAACAAACTGCGGCGCAAGCTTGGATTTGGTTAAGGCGAATTCACCATCGATCGGCGATCTTTTCATGTCATGTTCGGTGGCGTTTCGGAAAGGGGGGGGGGGGGGGGGGGGGGGGGGGAGATCTGCTTGTTTTTCTCCCCACTTTCGCCCGTTGTTCCC
>CM065743.1:26123184-26143184 GCA_033310375.1 Conus canariensis
GAAGAGTACGTGTGATGATCAGAGGATCTGTGCGTGTGAAGAAAATTATAAGTCTGTGAAGTCGATAGTGAGGGGGAGGTTTGGGGGGGGGGGGGGGGGGGGGGGGGGGGGGGGGGGGGGGGGGGGGGGTGGTGGTCCCTGTGGAGAATGTTCTGAGCATCAGAGCTCATCTTCAGTCCCGTGGCTGACTGTTCCCGAGGTGGGGATGAGAACCTCAGCAAGTCTGTGAGAACACCTCATGGCTCTGGCAGAGATGTTTGGACGTAGGAGGAAAGAAAGAGACACCGACAGACGCAACAGCTTAGGTAAGGGTGGGACTGTACGTTGGAGCTCAGGCACCGGGTGTGAGAAGTAGAGTTGGGCCGAACAGAGACTCGTCCAATTTCACGCTGAAATCTGGTGGAAGCGGATGCTTTTTTTTTCTTTTTTCTCCCCCCCCCCCCCCCCCCCCCCCCCCTTTTTTTTTTTTTTGGTGATAAACATTGACCTCATTTCAAGGTCATACCTCAAAGACCCCTGCGGGTCAAGGACACTTTTGGATGACCTTGCTGACATACTTTGATCGAAGTTGGTCTACATGCAACGCGAAACCTTGGTGCCATAGTTTGAGTGTGATCTCGCTCACCGTCTTGTATGTTCTGTTCAAGCGCCAGAACTCGGTGTGAACGAACATTTAGACATCAAGGTTAACAATTTCAAGCGTTTTCAACACTCGCACCACACAGAAAGAGTGATGACGCTTCTTTTGGGGTATGGTATGGCGCCGGGCGTCAAAACGTATCATTTCTGTAATGCATTCGAGGAGTTTGCCCGATTTCACTGCCTGGCCGGTGTGATGTAGGCTTCGCCATTCTTCATTTCTCCAAAAAAATAATTTCTCAATTTAAAACTGTTCTCCTGATCTCGTTTCACAGTTTTCAGTCCAGGGAATCTCTTTCCTGACTCAGTGTGTGGACAAGACGCCCATTCGGAAGTAGAACGATACACGTTAAAACCTTGTCCCGGACTGCATGACTAAAAACCCGCAAGGTTTGCTGGAAGAAGCAATTGACTTGGAATGCAGAGCGTACTGACCGTGCACAACCGACCTTCCAGAAAGGAAGAGTCACCCAGAGGTCTTGGTCGAGACAAGTGGTTTGAAAAGGTCATTAGCGCTCCACTCGCTTTTCCCAATGGAAGCAGCTCGCTGTGTGCTGAACGGGAGCGGCTCGCTGTGTGCTGAACGGAAGCAGCTCGCTGTGCTGAATGGAAGCAGCTCGCTGTGTGCTGAACGGGAGCGGCTCGCTGTGTGCTGAACGGAAGCAGCTCGCTGTGCTGAATGGAAGCAGCTCGCTGTGTGCTGAACGGGAGCGGTTCGCTGTGTGCTGAACGGGAGCGGCTCGCTGTGTGCTGAACGGAAGCAGCTCGCTGTGTGCTGAACGGAAGCAGCTTGCTGTGTGCTGAATGGAAGCAGCTCGCTGTGTGCTGAGTGGAAGCAGCTCGCTGTGTGCTGAGTGGAAAGAAGTTTGCTGTGCTGAATGGAAGCAGTTTGCTGTGTGCTGAATGGAAGAAGCTCGCTGTGCTGAATGGAAGCAGCTCGCTGTGCTGAGTGGAAGCAGGGCAGAGGAGGGACATATTTTCAAGAGAGAGAAGTGGCCCATTCTAGTCAGAGGCTTTGATGGAACCTGGTTTCCAGTTCCTGGTTGGGAGTTTGCAGGCTCATCACGCCCATGGTCTAGAGGCTTTGATGGAACCTGGTTTCCAGTTCCTGGTTGGGAGTTTGCAGGCTCATCTCGCCCACGGTCTCAGGAAACAGCTGGGGAGTCCTGGCGAGAAGAGAGGACCAGAGCCCTGAAAGGAATGGCAGAAACGGCAAGAATTCCCCCTGTTGGATCTGGATCGAGTAGGAACCGTTGTAGAGTTCTCAGTTTCTTCTTCATGTGCTTCTTCGTCACGTTTCTACCCCATGAAATAATGCAGGTGTCCGCCCTAACCAATGTTGGAGAGCAAGCTTCTCTCGGTGCGTTAGCCGTCTCCTCCCTCTGGCTAGTTGATCTCCGGCCCGAGAGAGGAACCAGTTACGAATAGTGCCCTCATATGGTAAAATACCGTTATGCCATTTCCTCACCATACCTTCCCAGAAGATCGCGTTTTTCTTTCCTTCTTTTCTTTTCTTTCCCTGATATAAGAATTCAGCAGCGGTAGCGTGTCCGCAAAAGCACTATTTTGTCCCGATGGCTTTAAAAAAAGGAAACGTTTTTAATTTAAAAAAAAAAAAAAAAACGTTTTGTAGCAAACACCCCATAAGAAGTGTTATACTTGGCGTTTTCAAGGAACAAATGAAGGATTGCAGTTATTATAATGTGTGCCTACGCTTTTCAATACCCAAGCACAGCAACTCCTGTCATCAGAGTGACTGGTCTTGCTGCCATTTTCGAAAATAAAGGGCAGTAATTCCAGTGGCAAAAGGTGTGTGTGGTGTGTGTGTGTGTGTGTGTGTGTGTGTGTGTGTGTGTGTGTGCTTGAGTACTTACGTACATGTGCACGCATGTGTGTGTGTGTGGGGGTGGGGGGGGGGGGGGGAGTAGCGCGTGCATATTAAGATTACATACATACATGCACTTGTACACGTAGACACAGCAAGAAAGATAAAGGTCAGAAAGACACACACACACACACACACACACACACACACACACACACAGAGATCTGGGCAGGGTGGTTGGCTGGCAGAGAAGTCAGTCTGTATTGTCCGGTTTCAGTTCCGCACCGAATATTAGGGGGAATCATCTCCACAGATCTGAATGTGTTTTACTTGAAGACTAGCATCGACACAATACTTCACTGTGGACAATAGCTTTGGTGTGCACACCCAGAACACCTGGGGTTTGAATGGACCGACTTGAATGTATGAATGAGTCAGAGCCGAGATCTAAGTGTTAACGCTAACAAACGCCAACCATTACGTAAGCTAACGCTAACGTTTACGCAAGCAAACGCCAACCATTACGTCAGCTATCGCTAACGATGACGTAAGTTAACGCTGAGCACTACTTAAGCTGTCTGTTCCCCTAGATTCCGTAATGTCAGCCATCATCAAGTCCATTTTACAATTGTAAAGGCTTACCGTCTAGCAGTAAAGGCAAAACTCACATAGAACTGATCTGCGATCAATAAAGGTTGTCTTGGTACATACCCGCCGTTTTGATTGCTGTGAAGTTGCAACCTCTTACCTGATTGGTCACTTGCGGGCAGGGAGTTGCCACAGGGTGTCTCTGATTGGTCAACACAGTGTTTTACCACGAAAATGCCCGGTTTTGTAGAAAACCATGCCACCCCTCCAGGAAATGCCCGCAAAGGGGGAGTAACTGTATTTTGGATTTTTCCCGAATTATCCTTGGAGGGTCCTCTTCCTCCCCCCCCCCCCCCCCCCCCCCCCCTTTCCGTCCTTCCGCAAATTCAGCCGTTATTTGTTTCCATATTCACATATATCATGCGTATGATGTGGACTAAAAATCCCATTAAAGAAGAAAAAAAAACCCAAAACAAAACAAAAAAAACAATGGTTATTGTGCGTTACCATATGGGAGGAAGGATAGACTGTTGGATGTTGAATCGGAAGTTGTGTGATGTGAAAGGAAAACACGAATCTGCTAATAACGCTTGATCGTGTTTCGCGCCCCTCCGCCCCCCCTCCCGTCCCTTTATCTCACGCTCCCCTTTCAAAGGAAACGAAGGTGTTAGAAGAGAGAGAGAGAGAGAGGAGAGGAGAAGAGAGAGAAGGCACAATGTTGAAAACACACACACACACACTGAGAGAGAGAGAGAGGGGGGGGGGGGGATTGAGCAGAGAGAGT
This sequence comes from Conus canariensis, assembly GCA_033310375.1. Taxonomy (NCBI): domain Eukaryota; kingdom Metazoa; phylum Mollusca; class Gastropoda; order Neogastropoda; family Conidae; genus Conus; species Conus canariensis. Next base: position 26,127,021 of record CM065743.1, read on the forward strand.
TTAGCGAGCGCGCGCGCGCACGCACACACACACACACACACACACACACACACACACACACACACACACACACAGAGTCTAGTACGTACGTACACACACACACCACACAGTGTTTAGCGCGCGCACACACACACAGAGGCGTTTTGATAAGCTGAATTGTGCTGACTCGACGGTCGCGTGAACTAGTGGTGGCAGTAAGCCCGCTTTTGACAGACACTCAACTTTCAACAAGCCACTATCTCTTCTTCAGGCACAGGTGAGAGAGAGAGAGAGAGAGAGAGAGAGAGAGAGAGAGAGAGGGGGGGGGGGAGCTGGTAGTGTGGTGGAGTTCCCAACACGTTTTATTGTATTATACCCCTCACCCACCCACCCCATCCTACCCCCTCCTTTTTTTCCCCTAAGCGTCAGTGTCCACATACAATGTGATCAGCACAGATCCTAACGGCCCAATTTTTTTTTTTTTTAAATATTTATTTCCTCCCCCCCCCCCCCCCCCCCCCCCCCCCCCCCCCCCCTGCAAATGAATCCTCGTTCGGGTCGGGTCGTCTGGCTCGCTGCCAAACCCCAAAGGAGGTCTAGACTGACTGTCTGAGTCGGTACGTCGGCTGGCTCTGTGTGGGAAACAAGTGCACCGCGAGTCGGCCGCAGAGAGAGAGAGAGAGAGAGAGAGGGTATGGTATGCGAAGGTTTGCGGGATTTTGTGTTGTTGAGTCTCTCTCTCCTTCCTTCCCTCCCTCCCTCCCTCCCTCTCCTCCCCCCTTCTCTCTCTCTGGTGTGTGTGTGTGTGTGTGTGTGTGTGTGTGTGGACATTTACTCACGAAGGGTAGCATGTTTCTTCGTCCGTGTCAACTTGACCTAATCTTCCCTCCTCTCCTACCTTCCTTCCTTCACGGCTTCAACTCGCCTTTTTCTGTCGTCTCGCTATCGCACTGGGCGGTGGGCTGGCACACCTGTGTTACAGTCGTAAGATAAAAGGGAGGGGGGGGGGGGGGGGGCAGATCGGGGAGTCGGTGGGGGTGGCGTGAGAAGAAGGGGGGAGGGGGGGGGGGCCGAGGGGGAGCCCGAGAGACGGAGAAAGGAGTGTTTCTCGTTGGGAGTTTGAAAGGCCGCTCAGGAGAGAGCAACCTCCGACAAGACCCAACGGATCCTGGATCCGACTTCTAATCCGGATCCTGACCCCCCCCCCCCCCCAAAAAAAAAAAAAAAAAAGGTGTGGCTCCACATTCCATCTCTTCTCCAAGTTCCCTTTGAATCGGTCCTGTCGGTTCTGTGGATTGGTTTGTTTCTCTTTGCTGTTCTTGCTGTTGCTTGATCTTGCAGACAAACTAACGGACCTTGGCTGCTGACAGGTTGCTCTGCACTATGCGATATCTGTATCTATCTATATGTCTGTCTATCTGTCTGTCTACCCGTCTATCTGTTTGTCTGTCTATCTATATGTCTGTCTACCTACCTACCATTCCATCAATCTAATAGTCTATCTGTATGTCTGTCTGTCAGTTAGATATCTGTCTGCATGTCTAGCTACCTACCATTCCATCTAATTGTCTATCTATATGTCTGTCTGCCTGTATGTTTATCTATTTATCTGACTATCTATATGTCTGTCTGTCTACCTACCTACCATTCCATCTATCTAATTATCTGTGTTTATTTGTCTGTCTATATGTCTGTCTACCTACCTACGTTTCCATCCATCTGTCTGTCTGTTATCAATCTATCTATCTCTCTATGCCTGCCTGTCTTTCCATCTATCTATCTGTCGTTACCATGTACAACAACAGTAGCCCGTAATTTGCTTTATAAACTGTTGGTGGTGGTCAGAGAGAGAGAGAGAGGAGAGAGAGAGTGTGTGTGTGTGTGTGTGTGTGAGAGAGAGAGAGAGAGAGAGAGAGAGAGAGAGAGAGAGAGAGCTGTTTGAATCCCGTCTTAGCATGCAAGGACGAGAGAGAGAGAGAGAGAGAGAGAGAGAGAGAGAGAGAGAGAGAGGTGCCCTGTCGTGTCATATTCTCTGTGCTGTCAACTGAACCAGCAACGTTCACGGCTCTCGTCCCGTTGGACGTGAGGGTGGGGGTAATGCACAGGACGTGAAGGAGAAATGAGGCGGGGAGGACAATGTACACGGAAAAATAATAGTCAAGGACAACAGCAACTGTTGCCCCCCCCCCCATCCCCACCCCCCTCAAAGTCAAAACAGTCTAGGTTGGTAACTTCCATGCTTACTTATGCTTGAGGTTGTAACCCCCCCCCCCCCCTCCCACCTGAACAAGCACGGGCGTAGAACCAGATAGACTTATAGCCTCTGTGGTGTGTGTGTGTGTGTGTGTGTGGTGTGTGTGCGTGTGTGTGTCATGGCACACCTGTGTACGGTTTACGCAGATTGACATAGTTGTGGTAATGCTTTAGAAGCCAGGCTTAATAAACAGTGTGACACCTGCAGCAGCGGTACGTGACTTACTCGCGGCATACGTTTTGTTTGTGAATGGTTTTCATTCTGTAGGCAGTGTTGTGTTTGTTTGATCGTACTTTGTCACCGGTAATGTAAGGTATTTTGTGAGCTAGTCGCTCAGTTAGTTCTGCCAACACCTGTTAACTTTTCGTAGGAATAATAGGTAGAGCAAGATTCAGCAAATAGGTAAATGGGGGGTCGGGGGGGGGGGGGGAGGGGCTGGAGGGTCAGCGTATGTGCGGTGCAAGAGGGGGGTGGGTGGGGTGGAGGAGGGGGCGTATGACCTCAGATACAATGAAGAGCAGTGAAAATGAGAGTGAAGCCAGGAATCATTGAAGTGAGTAACGCCGACGATTTCCTAAAGAGAGAGAGAGAGAAGAGAGAGAGAAGAGAGAAAGAGAGACCTGCCTTTGTCCAGTGTCGTTCTCAGCGTGTCTGTCCTACAGTGCTGCATCATGTAAAGTCAGGAGAAAAGGAGCTCAGCCACCCAGAGGAGCAAGGTGTTGAGGAGGGCAAGGGTGTCCACGTCTCTTCACAGCCTGGGGCACACACACATACACACACAGCTGCTGTGTGTATATCCTCGAGACGGTGGTGTCGTTTGGTTGACTGCTGGGTGTATATCCTGAAGACGGTGATTCCCTTTGGCTGAGAAGGAGGCACTTCGATGAGGCTTGATCACCGATGAGGCTTGATCACCGATGAAGCTTGATCACCGATGCAAGCCAATCGTCTGCTGATGACGTTAGAGCCCTGATGGAGACACAGGTCAGCCGCAATGTCTCTGATTACCTGCCACACTACGTGAGGGAAACGACCCAGACGTGGCCCTGGTCCTCACGAAGGGTTTTGGAGGAAGACGACGAACGAATCTGTTGTTTTGACGAGGACGATGAAGGAGGTGAACATTGTCGACACGCCATCTGTGATGAATATTGTTGAGTTATGGAAAGGGGGTGGGAGGGGAGGGGGGGGGGGGGGGCGAGAGATAGAGATGAAAAAGACAAGTAATGAAATTATGTGGACACTTGATACATATGAAAAAGAAGACAAAAGTAGAGTCTTCTATAACGAGATAAATACATGTATGTATATAATATCTGTATTTATAACACGAAGATGTGAAGTTTGAAACGCTCATGTGTCGCCCACGTGACGAAGAGGGCTAATAGGAACTTTGGACCATCCCCACCTCTTTGTCCCACAAACAAGAAAGAAGAAAAGAAAAGAAAAGAAAAATAAAACCAAACAAACTTTTGGAGGAAGAGAAGAAAATAAGCAAACCCTCAAGACAAAAAAAAAAAACAACAAACAAACAAACGTGGCACATCTCTCTAGACGTGTCGCTCACCGACCACAATCAAAACAGCAGTTTTAGCAGATTCGTGCGTAGTGAAGGAGGAGGAGGAGGACGAGGACGAGGAGGAGGAGGAGAGCCGTCACGTCTCCATTCCTGTTTTCACCGAACCCACAACACACTCATCCAGTCGGCCCAAGACTCTTGAGGAGCCGAAGACGACGACGACGACGACGAAGACGACGTCCTGAACGATGACGGTCTCAACGAACACCACAGCCCCCCCCGAAGCCGGGTGACACAGCTTGAGAGAAGGAGGTGTAGTTGATGAAGAAACAGAGCGTCGTGTGATTCCTCTCCACCCAGTGGCGCTTACTAAGCAGGACGAGGGGGAAGAAGAGAAGGGAGGGGGGGGGGAGGGTAGGGGAGGGAGAGAGAGAGAGAGAGAGAGAGCGCACGTGAAACAAGGCCAGTAGTGTTGTTAGGATGAGATGGGTTGCTGCTGCTGCTGCCATGAGAGAAGAGACCCCCAGAGCTGTGCTTGCCCTCCTCCCCTCCCTCCCACCACCACCACCTCCTCCTCCCAGAATAGCCCGGTGACGAGGTTGTATCGATGCTTGGCGAGGTGGCCCCCACCCCGCCCCAACCCGTCCGTCCGCCTGCTTGGTCGATAGACAAGGCAAGGAGAGAGAGACACACACACACAGGGAGAGGGCGACCTGACCCGCTGAAAGCTGGGTCAGCCTCCTCCACTTCCTCCTCCTCCTCCTGCTCCTCGCCACCTCTCCCACCTCCCCACGTTTCAGTCTCCTCGCTCCCCGTTCTCCCCCCCCCCCCTCCTCCCCCCCCCCCCCCCCCCCCCCCCCCCCCCCCCCCCCCCCCCCCCCCCCCCGTCAAAACATCACCATCGGTTGAGCAGTCGGTCGGTGGTGTTTTGTGTTCTCCGAGCCGCTCATCACTTTTTGTTTGTTTGTTTGTTTTTCCCGTCTGTTCCCGATACCACGCTCTTCCGTGACTGGAGGGGAGGGGGAAGGGGGCGAGAGTTGCAGGTGTGTGTGTGTGTGTGTGGTGTGTGTGTGTGTGTGTGTGTGTTGGGGATGGGGTGGGGTGGTTTGGTTGGAGGAGTAGACTTGTGGATCGGTATTTGAGGGATAGTCATTCCACCTTGTTCGGAGATCCATGTCAACAGTCGTCGTTGCAGCGGCGATGCCGTCGCTTCGCTCTCTGATGATCGAAGAACAGGGTGGATCTTAAGACTGTGCACAGAGAGAGAGAGAGAGGAGAGAGAGGAGAGAGGTGTGTGTGTGTGTGTGTGTGTGTGTGTGTGTGTGTATCGTCTACGTCTGTAACTGGGGAAGTCTGAGATACTGACGACGTCTTGTTTGCTGTCGAGGGTTGAGAGAGATACGACTGCCGCTGATGCTGAGGAGATTTGGAGTTGTGTTTGTTTGCTGGATAGCCAAGGACAGCCGTCGCTACTGGTTGGGAAGTTTGAAGTAGACAGCTGTCTCAGCTGTTTGGAGATCAGAGGGAGACAGTCGTCTAGATGAGACAAAGTCCATTTTGTTTAGAGATGAAAGGTGGACAGCCTTGCTATGTCTGCTGTTTGGAGATGAAAGGTGGACAGCTCTGTCTGCTGTTTGGCGATGAAAGGTGGACAGCTCTGTCTGCTGTTTGGAGATGAAAGGGAAGGCAGCCATCTTTACCGTTTATAGATGAGAGGAAATCGGATATTTTGGCTGTTGGGGAGACAGACATCTTCGGTTCAGAGGTGAGAAGAAGAAGACAGACGTCTTTGGAGACGAGAGAGACAGTTGTCTCTGCCGGTTGAAAAAAAAGAGGTGGAGAGAGACGTTGTATATGAGATAGAGAGACAGCTATCTTCGCTGTTTGAAGAAGAGATGGAGACAGACGTTTTACGAGATAGACAGCCGTCTTTGCTGTTTGTAGATGAGAGGCAGACTGCGATCTTTGCCCTTCGCAAAGAGAGAGAGAGAGAGAGAGAGAGAGAGAGAGAACTGTCTTCGCATTTGTTGGAGATCAGAGTCGAGGCCAGACAGACGCTTTCGCTTAGTGTTAACAGCTATGTTGAAAGAATCGTCGAGCTGGGAAGACAGGAGGAGACTTTTGAGTGAAAACCGCTCAGAACCTTGGGGGGCTTAAACTGACGTTCTATTCGTAGCGGAGGGCCTGGGAACAGACACAGGAGAGACGGGTGGGGGGTGGGGGGGGGGAGGTGCGGGGGGGGGGGGGGTTACGACCAGATTCGCTCCGCCGACACGACACGCGGTGAACGGTGGAGATCATAAACCGTCGCTGGAGTCGACGACCATGGCCGCACACACTGACGGGCAGGACCTAGGCCTACACACAGGCCCTGACACTGACCCACTGGCACAAACCACAAAAAAAAACACCACGCCGGTGCACACAGTTGTTGCGCGCGCACACGCCGAACACGCACACACAAACGCACGCGCGCGCGTGCACGCACAAACACACACACACACACATACACACGGGAGAGAGGCAGGCAGGCACGCGCACACCGACAAGCAAGCCGTGCACAGCAAGTTGTGTCACACGGCAAAATCCTATTTGGCCTTCTTAGAGTGGTAATGGTGGTAGCGTTGATGTTGTTCTTCGACGGCTAAACAGGCACAAGCTGTGGTGTATCAGCGTGTGTGTGTGTGTGTGTGGATGGGTGGGGAGGGCTGCATCCGTGTTTGGGAGAGAAGAGGGGGAAGGGGCCGACAAACTGAGCGTAGTCGGGCCAACTAAGAGAGGTTGTGTCTTGAGTGTTAAAAAAAGCTCTAAGCTTCGGAACATGGCGTGTGTGTGGTGGTGGTGGTGGGGGGGGTTGAGAAAGGGATGGTGGGGTGGAAGAGAAAAGAGAGGAGAGAGAGAGAGAGAGCGTAGGGAGATTGAAAAGACGGAATGGGGAGTGCAGGGAGGGAGAGGAGGAGGAGGAGGAGAGACGACGGGGGGGGGGGGGGGGGAAGGGGAAGGGGGAGGGTGGGGGTGGGGGTGGAGGTTAATGCAGCAGACAGGAAAATGTGCAGGCAGAACGGTGCAAGCCTTGTGCTTGACATCATCCACACGCACACGCTCTCAGGGCGGCGTGCTGCTGTGCTTGTGCAGCGCGGTGCACTGTCGCTGGGCTGGCGGGGCTTGTGACGACGACACGGCCACGGTCGCTAACGATCTTTCTCTCACTCTCTCTCTCCTCTATGTGTGTGTGTGTTGGGAAGGTGGGGGGGGGGGGGGCGGAAGAAAGAGAAGTTGGGTATGGAGAGAGAGAGAGAGAGAGAGAGAGAGAGAGAAATATGTGGGTCAAGAGGTCATCTTCAGAATAGAATGTTCTATGTTGTTCCGTTTAACTCTCTCTCTCTCTCTCAATGATCGTGTAAAGTTCGGGCACTCTCCTCTCACACTGTCAGTCTTCCTCTCCCCTTCCCTCCTCTCCCCCCCCCCCCCCTACTCTTCTCTAGCCCAAACAAAAGTTCTTCACTTGGTAAGTGTGTACTTGCGCTACATAACATACGGGCCTACACCGCTTGGCATGCAATCGCTTCTTCACCCCACCCCAACTGGGTCATCCACCAAGCGAACAAGTGAGCGGTACGAGGACGCTGGGAAGAGCGCGTCCGGTTATGAAGCGAAAGAAACCTATCGCGCTTTTCTCTCTCTCTCTCTCTCTCTCTCTCTCTCTCTCTTGTCGATGACCCCCACCTCCCACACCCCCGTGCTCCTCCTCCTCCTCCCTGTTCCTCACTCCCACACCCCGCCCCCCCCTCCCCAAGTGATGCAATACGTGCGCTTGCATGTGCCCCTGGGCTGCGCGCGCTGCACTTCCGCGCGCCACCGCCATGACGTCACACGCACTGCGTGCACAATGCACCGTCGCGAGATTTGTTGTTGTCTGTTTGATGAAATTAATTTCTGAACCCCTCTCTCCCCTTCACGCAACCTCCCCCCTCCCCCCTCCCCCTCCCTCCCACCTTCTCACTCCGCCTGCCCCAACATCCTCTCGGCCCTCCCTCCCACCTCTCCCCCCCACACCCTTTCAGTTTCTGTGGGTTTCTGTGACACAGGGTTGTGTTGCTGAGGCCACAATTTTTTTAGTGAGGGGGGGAGGGGGCGGGGGCGGGACTGAGGTTAGGGGAAAAGGTGGGAAAAGGGAGGGGGGGGGGGGAGTGAGAGGCTTGTTTAGAGTCTGTTGGGGATTCTTGTTTGTCATCGACTGAAATCGTGTGTGTAGGAGAGACAGAGAGAGAGAGAGAGAGGGGGGGGGGGGGAGGAGGAGGAGGGGTGGACACAAAGTGTGTGTGTGTGTGTAATCGATTTTTGTTTTTCTTTGCTCTCTCTCTCTCTTCCTCCTCTCTCTCTCTCTCTCTCTCATAAATGGATAAAGTAAACAGTTTCCAAGATAAAGCAACTTTCTCTCTTGTTCAGTGTTTGTGAAAAATCCGTTCTCAAGCGCACGCAGACACGAACACGCACACATATAAAGTACGGAGGTGCGTGGTTATAAACATATAGACATATTCATACTGACAGAACACCCAAAGCACAAGTGACGCACACAATATACACTCTTACGCGCGCGCGCGCGCGCACACACACACACACACACACACATGCACACACACACTCACACATTCATTTACTCGCGCACCTACATACGCACATGCACGTGCGCACATGGGACTATCAACTGTGCGTGTAAGGGTTGTGTTGAATGGACACACACATACAAAACGTACGCAAAGCATACACATTCACAAGCTGCACCACACACACACACACACACACACACACCACGCACGCACGCACGCACGCACGCACACCTCTTTAAAGGCTATTTCATTTATTTATTTTACAAACCTCAGCTTTACTTTTCGGAGGGTTTTAGCAACAAAGTCAGCCACTGAATCCCAAAGACGAAAATGCTTTCGTAGCTTGGTTATCGAACTTTACACATTCCACATCGTCAGATGTTTGATTACGTTTTAAACCCTCCAAAAATAGTATGGCCGGGGTATGAATATATCTAGGGGTATGAATATATCTGCATAGAAAGCATACCAGCATCATTGATCCCCGTGGGGGAAAACGTTGAGGGGTGAGTAACTCTCAGGACCGAGCAGTGTGGGGAGCGGCGCACTAGTGGTACTGGTAGTTTCAGTCAGAAGACGTGAATCCCCATTCTTCTTCATTCACTGACTTGAGAGGGCAGGCGCAGGCGTCTCCAACTCTTCTCAGCGCCCGTTTCGGTGCACGTACGCACACACGCACGCACACACACGCACACACACACACACACACACACACACACACACACACAACACACACACACACACGCACAGAGAGAGAGAGAGAGAGAGAGAAGGAACTACGATTTCCTCAGTCTCCATCTTCCAGCCCCGCCCCCGCCCCCTCCCCCTCTCCCCCCTCTCCCCCAGCTCCCCCCCCCCCCCCCCCCCCCCCTGCCTACCACCTTCCTGCTCGCCATTTCCTCACGCCTCCTGTCTCCTTCCATTCGTTTTTCTTTCATGTCCTACCCTACCTTTCTCCCTCCCCACCCCCAACCCCCCTCCTCTTCTCTTCTCTCGGGCCCTGCATCATCTTGTCCTCACCCCCCCCCTCCCTCTCCTCCTCCTCTCCTCCTCTCCTGTTCCACTCCTTCATCCTCCCTTCCCTTCCCTTCCCCCTCTTCTCTCTTCCTTCCGTTTTGCTTTCCCCATTTTTTTCCCACGGGTCTTTTTCGGATGTACTCTCTCTCTGTCCCGGTCTGTTTCCTGATGCTGTTTTTTTTTCTCCCGTTTCGAAAATGAATGAATGAAATAGCTTAAAGGTGTGTGTGGGTGGGGGGGGGGGGGGGGGGGGGGGGTTGGGTGCAGTATTGTGAATGTGTATTGCTTTGCTGTAGGTTTTTTGTGTTATGTGTGTGTGTGTGTGTGTCCATTTAACTCAGTCCTTACATGCACGGCTGATAACAGTCCCATGTAAAATATATACACGTGCACGCCTCTCAGACAAACACACACACACACAAGCACGCACGCACGCACTGATACTAGGCTTCTGCTGCTCCGCCAGCAAGCTACGAACGCGAACTAGATATATGTACGAGTTTGAATGCCTCTATCAGTACTAAACAGCCGAACCAAGTTACGTGCCGAAACTTACGGACCGATTGCACTAAACGCATAAAGACTGATTGGAGGAATAAACTTATAAAGACTGATTGGAGTAAACTTATAAAGACAGATTGGAATAAACTTATAAAGACAGGTTGGACTAAACTTCTAAAGACAGATTGGGGTAAACTTAAACACACTGATTAGAATCAACTTAAAAAGACCAAAAGCCCGATCCGAATGACGGGGACGCATAAAACCGGCGGGCCGACGATGTCTGTTCCAGCCCCGGAACAGCCATTCCCGGGGGGTTGGGGGGGGGGGGGGGGGGGGGGGGGGGGGGGAGTGAAGGCACTGCGCTGTCCTCTGACGTAATCCTAATGCGGTGCTGGCCAGAACCTATGTTCAGGACGGTGGAAGTGGTAAGGACACGATAACATGTGAATTGCGGTCTTGTCAGGTTAGTTCGCCGCAGGAAGTGCAGAGAAGTCGGCGATGGATGGAGCGACCTTGGAGGCGGCCCGGCCCTCTTAGAGTGGTGTGTAAGGCGTCACTTTGTCTGAGAGGGGTTTCTTCTTCGAAGACTTTCTACTGTCCAGATCTCTCCCCCCCTCCCCCCCCCCCCCCCCCCAAAAAAAAAAAGGAAGAAAAAAACAACCCGATGTTGAAGCAGCCTCGTCTCAAATCAGTCTGATGATAGATGGAAGTTCTATCTGATCATGTTCAGCAGGTTTTTGGTTTGTTCGATTGCTCTGTTGTGTTTTACCAAACGTTTACCGGATACTGTATAAACCTCTTCGGTGGATGAAGCTTACTATTCCTGTTGTTACGGAGGAGCCAGTCCCATACGCAGAGAGTGGTGTGTGTGTGTTGGGGGGGGGGGGGGGGGGGGGGGGGGGACTGATTACAGGCATCCTTCCACAGGGATTGCTGAGGAAGGAAGCAAGAGGGACGGGTGTGACGAGGGTGATGGGGATGAGGGTGGAGGAGGTTACATGTCTGTGGAGCGGGGAAGAGTGGGGGGGCTGGGTGGTAGGGGTGTGGGTTATTGAGTAAAAAAAAAAAAGCTCTTACCAAACACAACGAAGTACAGTGTATGAGAGAGAAGATGGGTGAAGGGGGAGGGGGGGATTCGAAATGAGGTATTGAGGGGGTGGGATGGGGAGGAGTGGGGATGGAGTGGAGTGGGGGGGGGGGGATGTTTGCGTTGAGTGTGTGAACAAGAAACAAGAAGAACGTGACGTCGTGTGAATGTGAATGAGTGAGAGAGATAACTCAGAAACCTTTAGTCGATCAAGAAGAGAGGGAGAGAGAGAGAGAGGGAGAGGTGTGTGTGTGTGTTCGTGAGAGAGAGAGAGAGAGAGAGAGAGAGAGAGAGGCACACGCCCCAGCCCTCCAAACCAATCAATGACCAGTCTGTTGGGTCGTTTAGTGCCTCTCCGATTTGGCCGCGCACCGCCACACTGTCTGAGAAGTTAGTAGTACTCAGAAGAGGGTGAGAGGGGGAGGGGTGGAGGGGGGAGGTGAAGGGAGAACCATCTCTTGTCCATCTGTCTGCTCCTCCCCCGGCGACGTCAAAAAAAAAAAAAGCCAGCAGGCGAGCGGGAGGGGGATTGGTCAACGCACCCAACCAACGGCTAGGGGGGATTGGTGGGCCAAGGGGAGCGGAGTACTACTACTGGTCAATGGGCTGCACAGTGACTTGGGCAACGTGAGCCCACCAAAGACCATCCAGACTCCGCCCCCTCCTCTCCTCCCTGCGCACTCTCCCCGGTCTGGCCCTGCCACAGTCACTGTCACCCCCGGCTGGGCTGGTGGGATGGGGGTTGGGTGGGGGGGGGGAGGGGGAGGAGGGGTAGAGGGAGGGAGAGAAGAATGGGGGGGGGGAGAGAGAGAGAGTCAGGGGAGGTGAGGGTGAGAGAACGGCGGTTGGGAAGGGAGATTACTGAGACGTTGTCTTTGGATGTCCTTATTGGGTCTCGCAGACCTCAACCGAGTGAACGCGTTTTGATTGGCGCAGAGAGAGAGAGAGAGAGAAGTGGGGGAAAGGGGAGGAGGGAGGGAGGGAGAGAGAGAGAGAGAGAGAGAGAGAGAGAGAGAGAATTTGTCATTTGACTGGCTAAGCGCGATGCCTCTGAGCACACACTCTCTGTGTATGTACTTAAAGGACGGATATGAAAAGAAATCTTAAATGAGGCAGGGAACCAGTAAAAAGTATTTAAAGAACAAAGAGAGTGACCCTCGATGATAGATTGACAGCCCCCACGTAAGATCATGGCGGGTGCAAGAGGTTTGGCTCCCGTGATAAGAGTTCCGAACCTCACAGTCAGCTGTTACGAGTTCAAATCCAGAATCTATCAACGAATATGTTGATAACTATATTTGATAGGTAAATGAATAAATGAGATTTTACACCATAAGAAACGTTGCCTATAACTTGTCGTTCTGGGGGTAAAGAAAGAGCACCCCACCCTCCCTCTTCTCCCTCTCTCCTGGGATGGTTAATGATACTCCGTCATTCCAGCTTCGTAAAAATGTACGTGTTAAACTGAGTGTACGTGGTTATGCATAAGAGATAGTCGGCTCGGTGCAAAGGCTGTAAGCGACTTGGAACCACTCGTCCATCTCAGGTAGGCTGGTAGAAAGAGAGGTTTGGTGTCGATAGCCACTGGATGAGATAGTTGAAAACCGTTGTTATCTTTCGTCAGGTCAGAGATATGGAGGGGGGGAAGGGGCTGTCACTTTCCTATCGGTTGTCGAAGTCCGGTTTTCTGAAGGGTGACAGAAACGTTCAGCTGGCTGGGCAGTCTTCTACGGTGACTACGTATGCCAGCTTCTTCCTCGGCGTTGGTCATGGAGGTCGACCTAGGCTCTCTGCACGTAGCCTTTGATCCCGGGAGGTCTATATAACTCTCCGAGGGGATTGGGTGGGAGGTGGGGGAGGGGGGGGGGGCGGGCTATGTAACATTACCCGGACACATCCACAATGACAACTCGTTTATTCAGTGTACGTTTGGCCTTTGTAATTTCACACACACACACACACACACACACACACACACAAAGGAGGACATAAGAAAGAGAAACAGTCTTGACACAATTCGACAGTGAGAACGGCAGCTGACTGAAAACAAACAAAAAAACAAAAAAACCGACAAACAAAAAACTAACAGAACTCGCGTCAAGCCCAGAGCTTTTAAGAAGCGCCACCGTCTTCATCATCTTCGCTCTGATTGGCTGATCACCGTTGCCGTGCGAGTGTTTCGGAAGTCAACCATTGGGCGGGGGCACTCGCTCATCCGCACGCGTTCCGGTTCTTTTTTTTTTTATTTTTTAAATACACCTTTGTCCAGACTCCAAAGCACGAGCGGATGAGTGACCGCTCGGACGAAAGACCAGGACTGTCGTGTGACACGGACTTCACGGTCCGACCAAAAGAGCCCTTTCACTGCGAGTGAGTACTGCCCCCACCTCACCTTCGTTAATTTAACGGTCATCTCCAGTGGCGCTGCTGGTATTGTTACCGTCGCTCTCTCTCTCTCTCTCTCCTCGTCACTCACACACGGCTGGCTGGCTGTTCAATAGCGTTGATCGGTCTCGTCTTGCGTGGGTTGGAGAATAGTTGTCGCCCTTAGTCTTTCTCCTCCCCTCTCCTTTGGGTGAAACGGAACCACGATCGGGAGGTTGAGCGTTGTTGACTGTGACAGTATGAATTTTATCACTAGTAGACTGCCGTTAGAAAACGTTTCTATTTAGTTGTGCAGGAGAAGCAAATAATGTCGGTGTGCCACTTAGAGCAGATGGTTGTGTGTGTGTGACCTGTGTAGAAAGATGTCTGCACTTTTTATGGTGTTTGTAATATGTAAGTGATCTGGATTCTAAAGGGACGGAAGGGGGCCGGAATAGCTCAGTTGGTAGAGCGCCGGACTCGTAATCTTGGTGATCCTGGGGGTTGCGGGTTCGAATCTCCGCTGGGCCGTTTCGGTGCAGGGGGATTTTTCCCTCGGAGCTGACATTGGTTCTGACTCCATTTCCATTTCCCATACAGGCCTTCGAATGAGGCTTATAAACCGAGGTTCCGTGTGTGAACGCACGCATAACATCTTGCACACATGTAAAATCCCATCACCAACTTTCGGAAGAGAGGGTAGTTTGACCGTTGGTATGGATAACGCGTTACACATAGCATGCACCTTCCCCGAAGTTGGAGTATGGCTGCCTTAATGGCGGGATGAAAAACGGTCATACACACAAAACTCCACTTCTTTTGTTTGGGTAGATGTGATCAATCCCTGCCTGTCTATACAGGGAGTGTCGCAGGAGTATCAGTGTGTGTGTGTGTGTGCGCGCGCGAGTGCTCACACACGCACAAGAGAAAGAGATAGGGAAGGGACGGTGGAGAGAGAGAGAGAGAGAGAGAGAGAGAGAGAGAGAGAGAGAGAGAGGATGGGAGGTTGTAGGGGTTGGTCAGGTTGGGGGAGGGAGGGAGGGGGAGGGGTGGGAGGGGTCTTTCCCGCGACGGGTCGTTAATGTGACAAGCAAGAGAAAGAAGAGAGATGAGCGTGAAGTGAGTGTAACATGGGCAGAGTGGTCTCTCATCTTGGCAAGCAAGGAAAGGGAGAGAGAGAGAGATCAGAGAAAGAACATGGGGGTGGAGGTGGGGAGGTGAGATAGTTGGGAGGGCGGAGGAGGAGGGGAGGGAGGAGTAGCAAGTAAGAACGGGAGGGGAAGGGGGTGTTGAGCGATGTAGGTGACGTACGGTTGGCGAGGGGGTGGTGGGGGGGGGGGGGGTATGATATGAGCGACTGATCCCCAACTTGACTTGCAGTGAAGACCACGGCGCAGGCTGGGCCCGGGGAGTGTTGGCGTGCCGGCCCTACGTCACACTGCCCGCGCCCAGTGCAGGGAAGGGAGGCAGCGACGGTGGGTGGGTGGGGTGAGAGTGTTGAGGAGGCTGCTGAGATCGATCAGTACCTCCCTCCTTGTGACCATCACGCCGCTCTGCGGGGGGCGGGGGTTGGTGGGGGTTCGCCAGGGACGATATCTTTTCACCTGCCTCCCTCTCTCGCTCTCTCTCTCTCTCTCTCTCTCTCTCTCTCCTCTCTCTCTCTCTCTCTCTCTCTCTCTTATTTTTTCTATTTGTCCAGGTTTTGTTTTTGTGTTGGTAGAATTAAGTAACATCTATAGAATCGATTGTGACAAACTTTGGTGGTAAGATCGAATGTGGCCTAGGGACAACAAAGCCCTGAAAACTCGGGTACAAAACCGCACGGTGGATCTGTATCAAATGGCAGATCCAGGATCCGTTCCACCAGATTATTACTACTGTTTTCCACTGAACATGAACACCATAACAGTACTGTTTACCAAGTGATAGCTTTTTCAGGAACGGGTATATTTTTCAAATTAAACGTTAAAACTGTCCATGATATTGTTACATTTTGCATGTTGGTATGTAGTATTTAATGGGGGGGGGGGGGGGGGGGGGGGGGGGGGACACACACACACACACACACACAAAACGAAAAAAAAAAAAAAAAAAAAAAAAAAAAACTCCAGAGTACAGTACACGGGAAGTAGGTCTTTTAGTCTGTTCGAACTGTTTTTCTTCTCTTGGGGGGCAAAAAAAAAAATGTGTGTGGCGGAGGTCTACGCTTTCCTTGTGGTTGTCTGTCGACGGAGACTCCGCTGTGCTGCGCAGACCCTGTCTGATAGGGCCGTGTGCAGGCTGGTGAGGGTCGTAAAGGCCTACTAGCTTTGATCTGGAACAAGTTTGGTTGTTGTTGTGTTGTTGTTGTTGTTTTTTTTTCCAGCTCTTCAGCTCCCCATCTCCGCCACCCGGCCCCCTACTTTTTCAGGCAGATCTTTATGTCAGAATTGAATGTGTGTGTGTGTGTGTGGAGAGAGAGAGAGAGAGAGGAGTGTGTGTGTGTGTGTTGTGTGTGTGCGTGTGTGTGGTGTGTGTGTGTGGTTCGGTTTTTTGTTTGTTCGTTTTTTGTTTTTTGTTTTTTACTTTTTTTGAGCTACACGACAAGTGGGAAAGAAAACCCGAGATAAAAACAGTACAAGACCTGCATGCATCTACCCAACAACGGCAACAGAACAGACAGCCCATAACTATTTGAAGAAGAACAAGAAAGGAAAGAAAGCTAGAAGATCACGCGGGATGGGCGCAGACCTCAACCAAGATGGAACGAATCCCGGATCGGCACCACAGATATCGGGCACGATGACGTCGTGGGTTCGCCGTCGGCCACATTCCCCTTCTTGTCTTT
>CM065743.1:26145684-26150684 GCA_033310375.1 Conus canariensis
TAACGAAGGCCATGGCCTGACTGACCAGCGTATTCACAGGATAATAGGCAGGCAGTTGCGCGCGCCCAGTTATATTTATATATATATTTATATATAAATTGTTGTTTGTGTGTGTTGGGAATTTATGAGCGGGTAAATCCTGCGCCTGTGGCCCAGGAAAAGTGGTGTGACGTTTACATGGAAAGAAAACGCAGCAGCACCCCACCATGAAGAACTGAGCTGTCCGGGGGTGGGGGGGGGGGGGGGGTTGGGGGGGGGGGCTGTCTCTGACTCACTGAATTGGAGCTGTGAGGGTGGACCCTTTTTAGGTATGGGGTGAGGGTGGGATGGGGGGTTTTTGCACTTTTGACCCTCCCGGCGCGTCCGTCCATGCTTCCCCAGCAACGGGCGGGGTGTCCCAGGGGTTTGCCTCTGGTAACGTCCCCATTCGGCCAGAAAGGCGACATTGTCAGACGGGGGAGGGGGTGGGGCGGGGGGGGGAATAACCAGCCGGAGACTGGGGGAAAAGGGGCGAAAATGAGATTTTTTTATACTATTAGTAAGTACCGGTAATGAAAGTTAAGAGGCCTTATTAATCATTTTTTATTGTCTTCATCATCATCTCATCATTATTATTGTTATTTTCAAAAAGTGGGGGCTTAAGGAGAGAAGGGGGTTTTTTGGGGAAAAGTGGGTGGGGGGGAGGGGTGGGGAAAGGAAGGGGAAAATCGAATTAAAGTCCCCAAGAATCGCCGGCGGGGAATCGGCCCTTCTGCAGTGCCAAGAGGTAAGTTTCTGTGCGCGCCCCTGACTTGGGGTGGTGGGTTGGTAAAACCAGTGCAGTACACACGCTTTCTTCATTTACCACTGACATTCCCATTGCTCCGCTGTCGTGGACTGCTACTGCGGGACTGCTACTGAAAGAGCATCACGTGGCTGCGTGTATGGGCTTGAGAGTGAGGGAAAGGGGGGGGGGGGGGGGGGTGGGGGGGGGGGGGGGGGGGGGGGGGGGGGGGGGGGGGGGTACGGGGGGGGATGGGGGGGGGGGGGGGGGGGGGGGGGGCGAGGGGGGGGGGGAAAGGGGGAGAGAGATGGGGATGGGAGATGGGTCGGGGGGAGGAACGCCCCCCAAATAAGATCGATCTTAGCGCCCCCACGGTTTCCGCACGCATGTTTCCCTGGGCGCACCCGTGTGAAGAACGAGCTGTTCCCGGGTCTTTCATAGTACCTGGGTGCTCGATGCACACGTCAATGCCACGTAAAGACCGCTTGTGCTCGTTTGACGATCATTTGGGCGCTTTTTTTTTTTTTTTTTTTTTTTGTTTTCCTCCTTGGTAAAACAACGTCCCTAACAATAACTCGTTCCCAAAGTACCCCAAACCCCCCGTGGGGTATATCGCCCACCCCTTTTTTCGTGGCGTTTTTTTAGTTTTCGGAAGGGTTTAGTATTCATGTGGGTGGGCCCGAGAGAATTTTGAGGTAACCCTGGGCGGGGGGGGGGGGTTGGGGGGGGGGGGGGAGCTGGTGGGCTGCTTTTGAAACAAGGTTTAAGTAGGGTTCTTGTAAAGGGAGGGGGAAAGCCAAGGGGGTAAAACTCGGAAGTTTTGACCTTTAACCGTTTTTTAAAATTTCCCCACCCTTTTTTTTCCCCCCCCCCCCCCCCCCCCCCCCCCCCCCCCCCCCCCCCCCCCCCCCCCCCCCCCCCCCCCCCCTGTGAGGTTGGTTGCTTGGTTGGTGTAAGGCTCACACGATTCGCCGAGGTGCTGCTGACTTTCTGGCCAATGGCAGCAACAGGTGTCGTTAGCTTGTTCCGAAGACCAGTGACGAGAAAGGTGACAAGGAGTCGGGCAGCCTGATGTACAGAATTGAAAAATGAAAGGTCGGGTTACGTTAGTGTGTGATTCGGCATCTTTGCGAGAAAACTCCCACTTTTTTTCAGTGCGTACACCGTCCATGTTGCCTGTAAGAGTCAGGGGTGAGAAAGGAAGCTCTTTACCAATGATGTGTCACCATAAATTGGTCCTCCATGTACCGTCATATACAGTAACATCCTTTGATTGGTGTCTAGAATGTTGTTAAAGAGACAGGGGGGGGGGGGGGGGGGGGGAGAGAAAGGAAGTCTTAACCAATGATGTGTCATCATAAATTTGGTCCTCAGTGTACCGTCATATAACATCCTTTTGGTGGTGTGTAGAATGTGGGTAGTGCACTCTTATTGGTGGCCTTTTGTCTCAGTGTTGATCTGTGGTAGGATTGTTTCTGTTCCCCTGACTTGGTGACCTCGGTGGGGGGGCCGGAATAGCTCAGTTGGTAGAGCGCCGGACTCGTAATCTTGGGGTTGCGGGTTCGAATCTCCGCCGGGCCGTTTCGGTACAGCGGGATTTTTCCCTCGGAGTTAAGATTGGTTCTGACTGCATTCCCCATACAGTCCTTCGAATGAGACTATAAACCGAGGTTCCGTGTGTGAACGCACGCATAACATCTTGCACACGCGTAAAATCCCATCACCAACTTTCGGAAGAGAAGGCAGTTTGACCGTTGGTGTGGATGACACGTTACACATAGCATGCACTTCCCCGAAGTTGGAGTATGGCTGCCTTAATGGCGGGATAAAAAACGGTCATACACACAAAACTCCACTCCCCTCGGTGGGCAGATGGGATTAATCCTTGCCTGTCTATACAAGGAGTGTCCGTAGGAGTATCAGCCTGCGTACGCAGAAGAAGAAGAAGAAGGTGAACTCGGTGGTCAGGATGTTGGGTTCCCATGTCCCAGTGACATCCGTGACCTGGAGGGTAGAATCTTTCTGGCACTGGGCGAACGGATGTTTGAAGATGCTGAGAGACGAGAGACATTCCTTAAAGCCCCTGTCACACCTAGAAAGTTTCTCGTTCAAATGGCTCGATTTTGGACACTGGACGAGTGTGGCCACCCAGGTAAGCGAGCAATAGAGGGGGGAGCACTCGCCCAGTCTGAGGAGGAGTGTAACTTGCGCAACTTTTCATGCTAGACGCTGACATAGCGAAAATGGTCGTTAACTTGAAGAAATGTGCTGGTCGAGAGCTCAGCGACCCGCTACTCTCTCCTTTTTCTTCTTCTTCTTCTTTTTTTAATTTTTTTTTTAAATTTTATTATTTTTTTTTTTTGTCTGGGCAAGATCATTGTTGTTGTCGTTGTTCTCCCTCCTCTCAGAGTCGCAGCCAAGAGCAGCAACTCGTCCTCACTTTCAGACTGTAGTCAGCCATGCTGTTTCTCCTTGTAATGTCGATTGTCTTCACTGATGTATCAAAGTCAGATTATTACCCAAGCGTGCGAAGATGAGCAAAACGGGGAGGAAACTCGCCGTAGTGATGAACGAGTTCCGCTTTCTTTTGCGCATGCTCTTTTGGCTGGTCCCGCCAGTTTATGATCACTTCAGCCAACGGGTTCTTCCGCAGCAAAGCAGAATGCAGATCGATGTAGCGTGGTTCACGCCGTGGTGTTTTTAGCCGGCGCACGTGGAGGCGTTCTGGCTTCGTTATTCTAGTGAAAAGGACTGAGCAACAAGTAGAACCCTGACTGACACCAAATCTGAAAGCGGGGATGAATTCGTAGTCTGTCAAAGGGCGAGCACTGGCCCTTGCACCGGCGGCTTACATGGATGGTCACGCCAGCTGCAAGCGCAAGAGCGAGCAGTTGAGGGCTTGGACTTTCCGTTGTTCACCAGTTATTAGAGCCGATCCCGGGCTTTGTGTGTGATGGAATGTCTGCCCTGTGCAGTCCACTTCGGCAAACGCCAGTAAATAGTGACTTGTAAATCTCAGAGGGATACTGTCTCTGAAGTGGGTCAAGCTCATGCGCACACATGCACGCGCTCGCATGCGCACGCACGCACGCACGCACGCACACAGACAACACACACACACGCACGCACACGCACACACGCACACACACACACACACACACACACAACACACACGTATGTGCGCGTGTGTGTGTGTGTGTGTCTGCCTTGATTAGTCAAATCTCGCATCAAGGATGCCACGGTCAAGCGCTTATATGCATGTCTGTTTCGTAAATCAGTAGTGGAGTACGGCTGCTCATCTCATAGACTGCCTTTGGTCTTTCAATGGGAACTTTAGTTCGTATCATGGATTGCCTTTGACCTGTCATTGAGTCCGTCAGTATGTCCCATGAATATCCTCGGTCAGTTGACGGAAACCGGTCTATCGAGGTCAGTCTATAGAATCGCCAGTGTCAGTCACGAAGTGTGTTAGGCCTGGTCAGTACAACAAACTGCGTTTGATGTTGCCAAATCATGTTCAAGGTGTCGATATTGATGTATCGGTACTGAGTTATGGGATTGCATGGGTGTAGAGTGTATGCCTGTGTGATTTTGTACTTGATCATCGTCATAGATCATCTCCAACTTCTGTACAGAGCTTGGTCAGTCATGTAGTGCGTCAGTCCTTTCCAAGACTGCTTTGGTTGGTAATGGGAGTACGTCGCCGTCTTCCGTGAATTGCTTTTGTCTGCTACAAACGAAGTACGTCCTCCTAAACCTTGAATTGCCTAGGTCAGTCTTGAAGTACGCCAGGCACTCCCGTGAATTGCCTTGGGAGAACATTTGTCAGCCTGGTCCAGTAATCGCCGTGGTCAGTTACGAAGTACGTCGGTCTGTGCCATGAATTGCCTCCATCAGTCGTGGAAATGTTAGTCTGGATTGTGGCCTCGGTCAGCCATGGAGTATGTCAAATCGTGGCATGAATTGCCTTGGTCAGCCATGGAGTATGTCAAATCGTGCATGAATTGCCTTAGTCAGTCATGGAGTATGTCAATCCGTAGCATGAGTTGCCTTGGTCAGTCATGGAGTACTAAGTCCGCAGTTTGAATTGTTTTAGTCGGTCATGGAGTATGTTAATCCGTAGTATGGATTGCGTTGGTCAGTCATGGAGTATGTCAATCCGTAGCATGAATTGCCTCAGTCAGTCATGGAGTATGTCAATCCGTAGCATGAACTGCCTTGGTCAGTCATAGAGTAC
>CM065743.1:26154925-26159925 GCA_033310375.1 Conus canariensis
TGAAGGTAGAAAAACCGTCGTCGTCCAGTGACTGAAGCCAGTCAACCCGGTGTCAGCAACAATGGCAAATGCTGTTTTGAACCGAAGAACGCAAGTATGTATTACAGGAAGACAGTGACCACACAGCAGTGGCAAGTTCTCGTTCGCGATGTCGTCATGGAAAATGAACCGAAAAAGACGTGGCTGGGGTTTCCATGTCAGTGAAATCGAGTCACGTTTTTGACATTGTGCATCGCACCGATTTGCTAAGTGAGCTGTACCGCTAAAAATAGCAATAAACCTCTCTCTCTCTCTCTCTCTCTTCTCTCTCTCTCAATTCACAGTTTCTATTCCAGTGAATCATGTTGAGAGTACCATCACATCAGTGTTGGCTTACTCCCTCTATCGTCAGCTTGGCTGGTTTCAGCCTTACGTCCATGGCAATCTTGTCCTCTCACTGCCTGTTCGGCCATGCATGTCTATGCCTCAGTCTTTGTCGCTCTGACTGCTGGTTGCATCCCACGCACCTCTCCACTCCCCCCCCCCCCCCCCCCCCAAAGCCCCTTCACGGAGTATAACGCCCCCCCCCCCCCCCTAAAAAACAAACAACAACAAACAAAAACCACTGCCTTTCTTCGTTTTATTTTGTATTTAAGAAGTCAGGTGTTTTTGAATTATCTTTAATTCAGTACAGTAGTTTTTGCGTAACGTCTCTCCAACGTAGAAAATATGAGACGATACACAATATAATATTACGTTACACGCAGTATCTTTCCCCAGTACCTATACAACCCATCATGCAGAGCCAAGACACCGGGTACTGAGACGTTTCATAAGCTTCGCTTTCAGCAGCGACAAGGGTTTATCCGAGGAGCGCAGGACGTAGGAATTGCTGGCCCGTCGGTCTTCAGTCAGACTAGAACATGACAAACTATTGACAGCGGAGGGGAGAAGGTGCGGAGGTGGGGGGGGGGGGGGGGGATGGAATGGAGGATCTTGGCGGATGACGTGTCGGTCGTTTCAGGTCCATGCCTTTTGGGCCTGTGGAGTCATGATTTGTAGGGCTACACGCCGACGTTGGAAACCGGGAAATGTCAACAACGCCCGGATGATTTGGATAGTAACTGGAGTGGCCGAGTCGCACTTTCAAACGTGAATATGAGAGAGAGAGAGAGAGAGAGAGAGAGAGAGAGAGAGAGAGAGAGAGAAAATGGGTTTTTTCTTCAGAATCGAGAAATAATGAATTTCTTTTTTTCACTCCAGATATAGATAGAAAGATAGACAGACAGATAGATATTTGAAAGGACCTTTGTGTTCTTGAAATGAATTTACGGTTAAGAAGCGAAGAGAGTGGGACAGAATTTCGTTTCTTTCTTCAGAGTTGAGAGAGAGAGAGAGAGAGATTGGGATGTTTCTATCTCTCTCTCTCTCCCCCCCCCCCCCCCCCCCCCCCCCCCCCAAAAGTGTTGTTCTTCAGAGTCGGTGGTTCTCCATTCCCCCTTCACTGCCACCTTAACCTACCCCAGCATTCTCCCGTGTTGACCAGTTAAAGGGGGAGACATGGAAAGAAACGTGGATGCTTTGGTGATTTTCCCAAACTTGTGGTGACTGAAAGTTTTGTCTTCCTCTTCTTCTTCTTTTTTTTTTTTTTTTTTTAAATACGAATTTTTGTGTGTGTGTTTTTTGTTTTGTTTTGTTTTTGTTTTTGAATACGAATTCTTTCAGAGTAACTGAGCATTGAGACCTCTTGCGACACCTATTGTGTCGCTTTCCCCTACAGGAAATCCCTTTTTCCACCAGTTAAGAGAAAATGAGGAAATATATGTGAAAGTAATGAAACAAAGAGATGCAGGAGAGAAGAAGAAGAAAAAAAAAAGTAAACGGAAGAGAAAATGGTAAAGGAAGGATAAACAAGAGTAAGTCAGAGAAGAAGGAAATAGGAACTAGTTAATCAAAGAAGTACATAAGAGAAAGTGATAAATAGAGGCAGTACAGAAATTGATGAAAGTAGGTACACAGGGAAAAAGCAATAAAGGAGATGTATATATAAACATGCGAAAGTAGTTAAAAGGTGGAGGGGATGGGGGGGGGGGGGGGATGCATTTGAGAGAGTAGCACAAGAAGAACGTAGAGGAGAAAGTCATGAAAGTAATAACATAAAATGATGCGTGAAAAAGCCAGTAAGACAACATGCAGAAGGAAGTTTGCAAAGAAGAAAATTGTGGGGGGGGGGGGGGGGGGGGGGGGAGAGAGAGAGAGAGTAAATGAAGGAAATACAGGAGAACTAATTAAAGAAGCAAAGAGAAGAAAAGTAACAGAAGGGGATGGGAGGGGAGAGAGAGAGAGGAGAAAGTAACAGAAAAGAACTTTGTATGGGAGAGTGCTAAACAAAGGAAATACAGGAGAAAGCAGCGCAACAGGGAACGTAAAGAACTCGACCTGAGACCTCATCTCTGGGGGAGTTTTCTTCACACCCGGATGACTGTGGCAGTTGGTGTGGAAACGGACAAGCGAGGAATTGAACCTCCCAGTTATCAACCTTTTGGATCAGACCGACTTTGCTGATGAAGCCGACAGCAAAGCTTAAAGACACAAAAACAGAGGTGTGCTGACCATCTGTGTGTCTCCCCTTCCCACCCCCCCCCCCACCCCCACGCCCACCCTTCTCTGTCTGTCTCCTCCCCCCCCCCTTCTGTCTCTCTCTCTCTCTCTCTCTCTCTACATGTACATACATGCATTGTGTGTGTGTGTGTGTGTGTGTGTGTGTGTGTGTATTTGGACATATGAATAGGTGTCCTAAATGGAAGGATTATTCGTAGTGATTTTCACATTTTTTTCTGTTAGAAATAGAAAGGCTTGTTTTCTCTCCTTTTTTGGCGAAGACAGCATGAAAAACATTTCACCAAGGTTTATGTTACACCTTGAATAACAGAGATTTTTTTTTGTTGTTAGAAGAGTAAGTTTAGGAGTGTAAATGTATGTGTAGTGTATGACTGTAGGTCAGGAGTGTGTTATGTAGTGTGTGACTAGGTCAGGAGTGTGAATGTATGTGCAGTGTATGACCTTTTGGAGTGTGTTATGTAGTGTATGACTGTAGGGCAGGAGTGTGAATGTATGTGCAGTGTATGACTAGGTCAGGAGTATGTTATGTAGTGTATGACTGTAGGTCAGGAGTGTGAATGTGTGTGCAGTGTGTGACTGTAGGTCAGGAGTGTGTTATGTAGTGTATGACTGCAGGTCAGGAGTGTGAATGTATGTGCAGTGTATGACTGTAGGTCAGGAGTGTGTTATGTAGTGTATGACTGCAGGTCAGGAGTGTGAATGTATGTGCAGTGTATGACTGTAGGTCAGGAGTGTGTTATGTATGTGTAGTGTATGACTGTAGGTCAGGAGTGAGTTATGTATGTGTAGTGTATGACAGTAGGTCAGGAGTGTGTTGTGTAGTGGATGACTAGGTCAGGAGTGTGTTATGTATGTGCAGTGTATGACTGCAGGTCAGGTGTGTTGTGTAGTGTATGACTGTAGGTCAGGAGTGAGTTATGTATGTGTAGTGTATGACTGTAGGTCAGGTGTGTTGTGTAATGTGTGACTGTAGGTCAGGAGTGTGTTGTGTAGTGTATAACTGTAGGTCAGGAGTGTGTTGTGTCGTGTATGACTAGGTCAAGAGTGTGTTGTGTATGAGTAGTGTGTGACTGTAGGTCAGGAGTGTGTTGTGTATGAGTAGTGTGTGACTGTAGGTCCGGCGTGTGTATGTATGTGTAGTGTATGACAATAGGTCAGGAGTGTGTATGTACGTGTGGTGTATGACTGTACACACGCATGTTCTGTATCCGGCGATTTGTCGCACTAAATGTGGGTTTAGCCAGTGCCCAGTGGGCCAGTGTTTGGGCAGTGCTCGACCGTAGAAGCCCGTGTTGAAACCCCACCGGATCCTTTCAGAATCAGTTTGTGTCCCCCGTTAGTTAATCAGGCAGAAATGTTCAAAAAGGAAACTTGTGTATTTATTGGGTATTTGTCAAACATGAAAAGGAAAGGGGTGTGTGTGTGTGTGGGGGGGGGGGGGGGGGGGGGGGGGGGGTCTTAATAAGTTCACTACGATCTTTTATGGAAAGAAAACAATTGAGAGGAAACAAGACGAGCGTCTGTCATTTTTCCCAAAGGCTTTTTTTTTTTTTTTCCTTTTCTTTTTTTTTCTTTTCGCCTTTGAAATTGAAGGTTCAAGATCATCAAGTCACATTCGTTTATCAGGTGAGAAATCTGGGCTTACTGCCTGTTGTAACAATGGTAAACTTATTTCTTCTGATTTGGTTTTGTTTAGGTTAGTTTGTGCTTTCTCACCAGTGCCTGATTTGATGCGACTTGTTGGAATGGTATTTTGATTTTCATTTATTGTTTACTTGTTTGTTGTTGTTGTTTTACCCTGAAAAGGCCTCGTGTGGTCGACCTGGCTACAAAACAGTGACAAAAAGCCCATTTTGAACTGATGCACTGTGTAGCTGAACTGATTAATGTAAAATGCAAAAGAAGATCTTTGGTTCTAGAAAATTTGGAGATGCAATATGAGCCGTCGTCCTGCCCAGTACGTTATAAACATTTGACAGAGTTATGAAGTTATGCTCTGTTTCGTTGTTAATACAACTTCAGTATGTTAGTTTTAACGATGATTCTGTCCCTGTTTTAAAGAAAATATCACTGTGGTTTATTCGTGATGGATGAGAAAAAAATCTTGGGGGGCGGGGGGGGGGGGGGGGGGGGGGGGGGGTCGTCTGAAAGTAGTATCATTTTTCCAAAGTCTTCTTTTTCTTTGTTTTATTCAGCAAAGACATGTGGATAACCAACACGAATTCCCAAGTGGCTGTACATCTTTTAAAACATTGTTGGAAGATAGGATATTCAACAGATTTTTTTTTTCTCGAAATATAGAATTTTTCAATTAGGTTAAAAACTAACAAACAAACCAACCCCTCTTACATTACTCCATTATAACATACGATTATCATATGTCTGAAGATAACCAACAT
>CM065743.1:26167425-26187425 GCA_033310375.1 Conus canariensis
TATGGCTGCCTTAATGGCGGGATAAAAAACGGTCATACACACAAAACTCCACTGCCTGTCTATACAGGCAGTGTCCGCAGGAGTATCAGCCTGCGTACGCAGAAAGAAAGAAAGAAATTACGACAGTAGTTTATTCATCCAGTAGCGGTCAATACCCCAGCTCTGAACTGTGTAGTCACGTCTTCACCCAGTAGCGACGACTATTCTACCTCGGTGTAATTTCTTCACCCAGAAGCGATCTGTACCACAGCTCAACAATGTAGCCGTTTGTTCACGATTGACAGTGTATGCGGTCTCAGCTCTTAATTCTGGACATCCCTGTCGCAGGATGTCATTGAAGTTTTCTTCGGTAATCTCTCCCCCCCCCCCCCCCCCCCGGTAACCTTGTCTCTTTCATGTAAACTTGCATGATGAGAAACAATAAACAAGTAGGGTAACTGTTGCTCCCATAAGAACACTTAACACAGAGTAACTTTTATTGAAGACTGGCACAGCCTTTTAAACTTGAATAAAGTCAGACAAAGACAAACAATTTAATAGTGGGGGAAAACAAGCGCAGGCCAATAACCCCTCTGTCATCACAGTAATGACTTGGCAAAGATTTGGATTTTAGGGGGGGGGGGGGGGGGGGGGGGGGGGGGGGGGGGGGTTGAAGATGAAGAAAATGGGAACATGAAATTAAGAAAATATATTATAAATATGAAAACTCTTCACTAGCTGCATGAGGGAACCATCTGCATGATGAGAGACAACATAATAAACATTTTACAGCAGACTTCATGAACATCTTGTTCTGAGGTGTCCCACCTGATCTGATTCTTGGAATTTCTGAGGGAGACTTAACATTTGTCATGTGATATGAGATTTTACAGAAGAAAGATTTTTAACAAAACTTCAGGTGTGTTTTTAGGTGGTGTCTTTTAAACGGTTGTATGAAGGATTTTTTTTTTTTTTTTTTGTTAGTTTTTTGATGACTTGTGAGTTGACTTGTTCGCGGTGACAGCCCTTTGCGGTCGGCTGGGCTATAAGCAACATTAGCTTACCCTCTTTCATGTAAAATCTGCCACTTGGCCACCGAACTGCTGACATTGCAGCAGACGTGTACGCATTTCAGCAGTAAGTAGATCAGTGTATTTCATAGACATTTTCGGGTTGTTGGGTGGGGGAGGACCGTTTTCACCGATGTTTCAAAACATCATCAAGGCCCAGTATCACATCACTATGTTATAGGCTGGTCTCTGTCAAACTGTTTAAAATAATCGCCCCAGAATTGTACGGTGCTAATAAACAACATGCTCTGCTCTGTTCAGAAGAGTCTTGTATGATTTTTCAAAATTGATATTTGCCTTTTAATGATACATATACTTACAACTCGTATGCGTCTGTTTTGAAAGGCTGCTGCTGTTTAAACCAAATCTGTATTCAGAGAGTGGTTTTGTTTACAATATCTTTACCTTCGGGGGAAGTGGGGAGGCGTGGTGAGTGAGTTGTTTAGTTGTGTCTGAAGTCCAGCGACAATTCAAAGCAACAAAAAATATAATCTGTCGCGAACAATATTGGTGACAGACCTGTATTTAGTTCATAATGCACCATAATATTTGTGTGTAACTATATCAAAAGTAACCAGTTCATTTTTGTAACTTTGTATTGAAAGGTGAGGGGGGAGGGGGGGGGGGGAGAGAGGGGGGTGTTAAATTGTGTATGGCTCGTCCAATAGCTCCGGGACACATCAGCGCTCACGGCACTAAACTAACAAGTAAAACGAAAAAAAAAAATCACACACACACACACACACAAACATCAGCAAGTGGGTCACGCGCGCACGCACGCGCGCACGCACGCACGCACGCACACACACACACGCACACACACACACACACATACACACACACATACATTGTGTTGAGCCTGAGAGAAGAAACAGATACAGAATACATCGGATTATAACTATACCACTAAACACTTTGAAACATAATATAGATAAATAAAAACTTGCATTAAAAAAAAAAACTGAATAAAGATAAATCCAATAACCCTGAAGGAGATGCCAGCTGTCGCGCATAGTTTCTCGGCTTTCGGTCTGAAAAGACATCATAAACGAAGAGTGAAACCAGGAGACTCTGACTCCAAACAGTCAATAAATTGGGAGCAACTGGGAACAACCTCATGCTAACAGGATGCAGATCTCGCCATTCACTCACAAAACAAAACCTTTTAAAACAAAACAAACAATTTAAGAAGAAAAAAAATAGGGGGGGGGGGGGGGGGGGGGCATCTTGAGGTGAACCGCACTGCAGAATGGACAGCAACCGGTAGTACCCATTACCCTGCTTCAACAGCACTTGTCGAGCGCTGCAGAAACAACCAAAGGAATGGAGACTTGATGAAACCAAGCAAGAATCAAGGCCGGTAATGCACAAGGAGAAAAAACAAAACAAAACAAAACAAAAAAACCAACCAACAACAAAGCAATATAGAACAAAACAAAACAAAAAAAGAAAAGGAAGTAGAGAGAAACGTAGAGAGTGAAAGAACAGTAAAGTTCAGGAAGAAACTCCCAGAAAGGGGGGATACTTTGCCGTATCCGTTAGCGTTCACACAGAACAGGCCAATCGTGGTAATGTCTTTCATTTGAATTCAACCTGAATCCGGCTAAAAAAAAGAAAGAAAAAAAAGAAAAACAACAACAACACAAAAACCCTGAATAAAAAACAAACGAACAAACAAAAAAAAAAAAACGTTCGGTATTTTGCTAGTTTCGGGTCAGAAAACTAGTATAATAAAGTGGAGGTATATCATCTCATTAATTTTCTTAATTGCAGGGTAGAGTGCTGAAATATTGTCTGTCGATCGCTTATGAACATAGTAAGGTAAGGTAATGTTGCTTATAGCCCAGCCGACCGCAGAGGGCCACATCAGGGCTATCACCACGTTGAAATCAACTCACAAATCATTCATTCACACAACTCTTGTGAACATGGGAAAGTGTATTTATACCCGAAGTTTTCGATAGATAGTTTAATCGAGGAGGGCGGGAAGGGTGGAGGGAGGGGTGGTGTTAATCTCATCCACACACCTTGTTTTATCCTCTTGCTTATATTCAGCATTTATCATCATATTCCTTAAGCATCTCGCTAGTTTGCATACTGAACACACACACAAATACACCCACATACACGCGCGAGCACACACACACACACACACACACACACACACACACACACACACACACCACACATTCCCCTAGCATCTGGCTAATTTGCCTATTGAGACACACACACACACACACACACACACACACACACACACACAGACTCGTTGTAAGACTAGAATCTTCTCCAGGTTCAAAATTATTTCTAAAGGCCATGATACACCTATTTCTGGAATCAAAAGGTATCTGAAAATCATCACACACACACACACCACACACACACACACACACACAGAGTAATAAAAGGGTATGTCAGCGTAATTACGGTATTTTGTATGTTTTAGCCTAACCCGAAACATTGGAGGAAGAACTTTTTTCTTCCACCGACCTCGACGAGACATGCTAATACTATAGAAGTTTTCAGTCCAGTAAGGAGTAACATTCCTCTGCGATTTTAACGATCAGATTGTGTGTGTGTGTGTGTGTGTGTGTGTGTGTGTGTGTAGGGGGTGGTTGTTAAAATGGAAAGGCAAATGATTCAGACCCGTCCCGGGTAAATTTTGTTGGAAAAACGATATCATATCAAATGTTGTGATATCAGAAAGAACATTTATAAGGTTTGACAGAAATAACGTATCTTTTTCGGAACTTAAAAAAACAGCAGCCCGTAGCTTCTACTTCGGAAGTGTATTTCAAAAGGTTTCAGGTATTTGCTCTTTCATCGTATTGAGTCAAGTCATGTTGTGTTGTTTGAAATCTAGATAACCACGAAGGCTGTATGAAGGCTGCAAGCCGGTCGAAATTATCGGTGATATATATATATATATATATATATTCATATATATTCAATTATAAACAAAGCTTGCTCTTATGTCTTAGATTGAAGAAATAGGGGGAGATAAGCATTCATATCTGCAGTGGTAGATAATTCTGCCTAACTAACAGTATGTGCTTGAAAGGGTAAATGGAGAATAATAAATGCTTCTCAAAATGAAACATGTTCATCTGAAACTTTGGTTTTAATCACAAATGACGTTTCCTTTCGTACCACAAAATTATAATTAATAGTACCTTTGGTTGGGGATCATATATCTACCTGTTTTCGACACCGATATTATATACTTGCTTTTTATTGACCTAACTTTATTGTCAACTGTACACAACTTTGTGAATTTTCTTGAATTGTGTTAAAACGACTGACGTATTTTTTTTCCGTTTCTTCTTCTTCTTGTTCTTTTTCTTCTTTTTTTTCCTGTAAATTATTATACAGCTACAACAAAATGTGAATAATAGTAAATTTGCATCCTGTTTGAATTCAAAATTTATGCAGGCGTGAAAATACTGATTTATTTTCAACTTTTTTTTTTTTTTTTTCCCACCTTTTTTCGAAGCGTGGAAATCATACTATATAATCAAGGCACTATTATCTGTATCATCATCATCACTCTTGTCATTGTAGGTGCTGGCGGTTTGGAAGGTGCTTATAACAACGAACAGACTGCAATGATGTAATTACAAATAACGATATGTACATGAAAAATGTTCGAACATTAACAGCGGCTTTTACGACTTAATGTTTGCCAGGGATACAAACAAGAACAGTGAACTCTGAAACTCTCATTAAAGGAACAGTGTGTGTATGTGTGTGTGTGTGTGTGTGGTCACAAACAAAAGCGCACGTGTTTCAGTTAAAAACTTATCATACTGTGACAGAACTTTGCATGATCACCCTTCTCTCTGTCTTTGGTAGACTCGTATATTCTGATTGCATGTTTTTCTTTCTTTTCTTTTCCTCTTCCTTTTTTTTTGTTTTGTTTTTGTTTTGTTTTTTTGTTTGTTAAGCTGGAAATAAGCACGAATTTTGAGAGGCGTATCTATGCGGTGCTAGGCACAAATTGGTATGTACATAAATTTGTATGGCAAAGTGGGTTGCCACGTTCAAAGATACAGGCGAGCGCGCATGTCCGCGCCGTCAGAGAGAGGGGAGGGAAGGGGGTGAGAACGAAACATGGTTTTTAA
Organism: Conus canariensis; assembly: GCA_033310375.1. Classification (NCBI taxonomy): domain Eukaryota; kingdom Metazoa; phylum Mollusca; class Gastropoda; order Neogastropoda; family Conidae; genus Conus; species Conus canariensis. The sequence continues at coordinate 26,172,596 of CM065743.1, forward strand.
AGGAGGAATCATAAATGTTGTGGATAACACAACAATCTTGTTGTCTTGTACTGATGCATGCAGACGGAAGCGCAACTGCGCCTGCGCGCGCGCGCGCGCGCGCACACACACACACACACACACAGAGAAACGCATGCGAGTATCTGCGCCGTTTGAGAGAGGAACAAGGGGAGAAAGGTGAAAGAAGGAACACACACACACACACACACACACACACACACACACACACACAGTGGGTCTCGCTCTCTCTCTCTCTCTCTCTCCTTTAACAAAGAACTGTGTTACAACATTCTTTGCCTTTACAATGATCATAACAGCGTCGTGTGTTGCCGCGATCTTGGAATTAATGGGAAAGGGGACGGGAGGTGGGGGAATCGTCCTCTAATTAGGCACAGATCGATCGCAGAACTGATCACCGGGTTTATTATGATAGACTAGATTGCATCACCACCGCTCGCAGTTCCTTCATGTGGATGAGGGAGGGAAGTGAGAAGCTCGTGCTGTGTCAATTTTTGTATTGTATGACACTAAATTACACGTTGGCTCCTTTGGAGCGAGAGACGAAGACCAGAAACGCATTGCATCAGCAGCGGCAGTGGCGGGGGCGGGCGTGTGCCGTAACCACTTCACCACCTGGCTTGTTTGCGAGCCCAACAGAAACCCGTCGTGTGACGAGCCAGCGAGACGGGAACGAGACGGCGCGTGAGTGCCGGCCTTTCATTGGCTGACGGCAGGCACGCGGGCGGGTCAGGCCAGGTCGGGTCACAAGAGGTCGATGACCTTGGCCGTGCTTGCCTTGCTTGGCTCAGCTTGACTCGCGGTGTCTCTCTCTCTCTTCCTCTCTCTCTCTCTCTCTCTCTCTGCTTGTGAGTGCGTGTCTGTCTCTCTGGCTGGGCAAGTGACAGGAATGGCGGGTTGTGTAACGCTGGGCATTTGCCGCGCGCGCTAAACCGGCGGAGGTTTTTTTTCTTCCTGCCTGGTTCATGGTAGCGGGCGGCTGCAATGGCCGCTGTGGAAAGCCTGTTGGTAACGCCGGCGTCTGTAGCCTTCCTCCTCGACACGGACCGCATTGGTCAGTCCCGGTAGGCAAGGTTGCTGGACCCTGCCGGTTGCCCTTTCTTACGTCTTCAAGGCCACATAGGCCGTCTGGGGCCGGCTGGACAGCGGCTGTTGCCCCGTGTGTGCGTGTCGTGTTTTGTGCCAGCCAGCACAGCTGAGAGAAAGAAGCCGGCACACACACACACTACACAACACGCTGGCATTTTTTTTCTCCCTCTGTTGCCCCAGCCACGATGCCGCTACTTGTGCCAGCAGTTGTTGGGGTCGCTTGTCTGCTTGCTGATGGTGCTTCTCAACTTGTTGCCGTGTTTCTCTCCCCCCCCCCCCCCCCCCCCCTTGTAGTGGTGGTTTGCACGAACACCCAGTGTGGGGGGGGGGGGGGGGGGGACTTTGCCAGGCAGTACATGGAGTGTGTAGACTCTGCCCAACAACTAATTGCAAGGCCAGAGAGAGAGAGAGAAAAAGGGGAGGGGAAATGTTCAAAACAAGTTTGTGTGGAGGCAGAGGACCCCCGAGGAAGCTGGAAAGGAGCCAAAGTGATGACTTTGATTTTTGTGGGAGACCTACACTTTTTTTGTGCTTGGTGTTTTGGGTGATCATCAGCAACAGGGAATGCCGAAAGCTTGTAAGCTGTGTGTGCCTGTGTTCTTGCTACTGGTCAGTGACAGCAGCAACGAGTGAAACCAAACTTAAAGTGCTGTTAAAAAAAAAAAAAAAAAATCTTGATGGCAAAGAAGGAAAAAAGTTCCGGCTATCCACCGTGAGCGGTCAACCATGAGCTGAATGCTCCCAGTGCTGTGTTCACTGTTGATGTTGATTGATACTGGAGTGTGGGGATTGTGCACGTGTGTGTATGTGAGAGAGAGAGAGAAAAACACTTGGAGATGGATGAGATGGAGTTCCCAACTTTCTGAAGCCAGCTGGGTGATTGGATGTGAACACACAGATTTTGTGTTGCCGTTGTAGGATGTGTGCCTAGTGTTGTGGGTGGAGTACTCTTTTATTCACTGCTAGAGGTGGGTGAGTGTGACGTCTTTATTTTCTTTCCCCTGCTGGTCTAGATTGTCCAGGTAAAACTAGGTTTAGTTGACATTAATTGGAAAATGTTACCAACAGTGTGAGGATTATTTTTAATTCAGATGATATGGTTTGAAACTTGCCCACCTCCCCTCTTGCATAACCCCCCCCCCCTTCCTCCTTCCTGCCCTCCCTCCTCTCTCTCTCTCTCTCTTGTCATTAGTAACGAAATGGATCTGCTGAAAGGTAACACACAACCCGTGTAGGAAGAAAATTCCGTCACAGAAAAACTGCACATGCACGTCTTCATTGGTTGCAGCAGTCCACTCGTGAGAGGACTGCTTGAGCCTAACTGCACGAAGGGAGGCAGAGCTAAAGTCATCGCAAGATTTAACTCTATAAATGTATCGATTACGACAAAAAACACGCCAAAACAGTAGCAGTGACAGTAGATGCCCACAGCTCTTCACAGCCCAGTGGGAGTCCACAACAGCTATAAATAGCCTTTGTGCATATAAACTGGCGGCAAGCAGACTGAAGCTGTTGACAGTTTAGCTGTTGGGAGAAAGATCGTGTGTGTGGTGTGGAGCGACTGACTGATAAGACACATGGCATGTATGCTAGCTAGCTAGCCCCCAGAGCAGACAGACAGGTCGTCAGTAGGAGGGTGGAGACAAGTGAAGGTACTCACAGACGTACACAAGAGGGCCACAGCAGGGCTGGCTGACAGACGCACAGACACAGACAGACAGGAAGGAGGTGAAACTGTGGCAACAGCACCAGCTGCACACACACACGCACACACACACACACACTCACACACACCACACCACCGCTCAGCTCAACGCAGGCTGTGCAGGCAACCTCTCTCTCTCTCTCTCTCTCTCTCTCTCTCTCTCTATCTCCCTCCCCCCTCTCCCCCTCTCTCTCTCTGAGTCCTCTAGACTGTCAGCACGTCTGGTGTGGGGCAAGACGCCTTCCACCCCCCACCTACCCCCCACCCTCTCTCCCTTTACCACCCTCTCCTTCCTCCCTCTCGCCCCAGTGACCTCAAAATGTGTCTCTAGCTATCCGCCTGCCTGCCTTGTCTGCCCAGGCTGACTGTGTGTTCTGTGTTGTGTCACTCAACCAATGACAGCTTGCTTTCTACCCTCCTCCTTCCCCATCAACGTGCCCCCTACCTCCCGTCTCACTCCCCTCACTTCTCTGGCTCCTGTCACAGTCACTTAGACCACCTCTCCCCGCCCCCCCCCCCTCCCCTCCCCAGTACTCCTTCACACTCACACACACACACACACACACACTTTTATACTCTTATCCAGGTCTTTACACTAGGACAATTTCAAATTCCCAGTTCAAAAGTGGCGGGCGGGAAGCCCAGTCTGTCTGCAGAGTACAAATGCAGGATTTAATTTTTCTGTCTCTCTCCCTCTCATTTCTCAAACATTTAGTGTGCCTATGGGTTTGAGTTCGTTGAATGTGGCTGTGAGCCTTTCCTCCTCCTATTCTGACTTGGTGAGGAAGGGTATGTGTGGTGGGGGGCAGGGGGGAGGGGGTGCTGTGGAGAGGGAGGGAGGGAGGGGGGAGTAGGGCAAAGGGTCACGAGAGGCAGGACTGAGAACTAATGCCGTTGGCTTGGCAGAGAGATCGATACAAGGTGGTGGTGATGGTGGTGGTTGGCACTGATGGAGAATACTGTCTGTGCCTGTGGCGGGCAAGCAATTTTTGTTGCTGACGTCAGTGTAGTCAGCACACAGTCGCTACAGGGGGAGGGTGGAGGGGGCAGCCTGTTGCTGCCAGACAGTGAGGTTATATAGTCCTCCCTCTCCACCCTCAGCCCCTCAACAGTCTTTCAGTCTCCACCTCCCCGTTTCTCTTGGTCCTTCAGTCCAAAAAGTACCATCCCTTGGTCCTGCTGTCTCTCAAGCTGCTCCAGACACCCACATTATCTTGGCTGACTGCAATCGCCTTGACAGCTCCTTGGCACTGTAGTCACTGTGAAATAGCACAGAGTCTCTGCCATTACTGGACAACCTTACAGCACTATTATCTATGGTCGTATATTGGAAAACTGCTTCCCCCAACCCCCTTTCTAGACAAACAGCTGTATGCAAGACTGTCTGAGACTGTGAAAGTTTTGATGGCGCTGGGTGATGGTGCCAGGCTGTGTGTGTGTGGACACAGCTGTGTAGGGTTAGTCTACTGTCGGGCGACCAGAGACGGGTGTGCAGCAGACAGATAATGTGAGTGTGAGGACAGCCATTGAACAGTGAACCTTTTATCCAGCCAGCCAGCCGTGTGGGTGGTTGCCCAATCAGCAGATCCCCAATGTGACATTTCTGTGACGCAGGTAAGAGTTTGAATTTGAATGCTGTGGCGGTCTCTTTGGTGAAGGGGGAGTGGAAGGGTAGGGCCTGGATTGCATATGAATTGTTAGACTGTGGAGCTGGCTGACAGCTCGAAATCGGAAAATGGGCCAGGCTTAGCGGCCGGGCCAGTTCATGTTGGGCCTTGAGGGTGGTTAGGTGGCTAGACATTTTCAGCAAGGTGAGTGGGACAGCGGTATGATTTGCAAAAGGTGGTGTGAGAATTTGGCGGGCTTGTTACACTGATTTAACTAAGCCCCCATTCTTCCTTCTTCTGTCCTTTATTCTATACCTATCACCTGGTTGCTTGTCTCATTCTGGTTTATGGCTTCATGGTCTGTTTCAGCTTCTGTATTAGGTTAGCAGCAGCCAACTTTTCTGCTAGGAAGCTTGGGCTATAGATAGGGCCGTCCTTTTGGGTGAGAGATAGGATTTGGTTACAGGTAAACGGAGGCATGAATTCACTAGTGTGAGGTGATCGGGTAGGTTGAATTAACATTCTCACATGATGATGGTGGTGGTGGTGGTGGATGGGGTGGAAGGGGGAGGAGATCTTGGAGGAGGAGCTTGAAGGCAAGCCAATTGTTGACATGGCTGGGGCTCACCACCACAGCTCTCCCTCTGACGTGTTTGAAGCGGAGGGAGCAGGTTTCGCTGTTGTTCCCAAAATGTCCTGGGGTAACAGGGGGAGGGGAAACCAAGAGTGAAAAAGAAATGATGGGCCAGGAGCTGTAGAGTGAGTGCTGGTGAAGAAAGTAGCACAAGGGCAGGCAAGAACTGCATGACGTACTTGGCTGTGCCCGCCTGCTTGTTGTGCTTTCTTCTCCGCTCAGTCCACCGCCTTCTGTCACGTGGTCTTCTCCACAAGCCTGACACAGTTACTTCCCTTCCCTTTTCCACTGCCTCCACCTTTTCTATTGCTGCCATGGCTGCCGCTTTGGTTTCAGTGTGTCAGCATTTCTTTTCTTCTTCTTTTTTTTAAACTTGTGCTCATATTGTACTTGAAGTGTCACGGTTCATGAGAGCTTGAAGTGGGGAGAGAGTAAAGCGGACGACGGAGAATAAGTAAAACGTTTGTGTTCGAGAAATCGATGCATCTCATGGTTCGCGCGCGCAAGTGGCGGCATCTTGGAGCTTCCCTTTCTTCCCATAACTTCTCTCCAGTTGTGGATTTTCAAGATGATGTTTCTCTGTCGCGCCATGTCTGGTTGTAATATAGGAGTGCTGAAAGTACTGGTGTCTTTTTTTTTCCTACAGTGTCAAAGGATTTTGAGGTTTTCTTTTTTTTTTTTCAATATCTCGCAAGTCATTCATCCAACAGCAGCAAGTGAAGACATGACAAAGGTAAGTAAGAAAATTCAAAAATTGAAATTGAAGGGAGAAAGTCCTCCCATCCCCCTCATCTTATCTTTTTAATATGAAGAATGGCGCAGTCTGAATTTTTCCGCGACGCATAGATTTTCTTAAAACGAGAGGGTTAAAGATGGCGACGAAGTGTCGTTTCCCGCCGGGAAGCCAGCTCGTTCTTAATTGTGTCACTGGCTGAATTTGACCGGCTGGGGTCGTGGATGTATGTAACATCAGAAATGTTTTGTTCTCTGATTGCAAGCCCTTGATGTCCTAATCTGCCATTCTTGTGATCAAAGCGTGCAGTGTGCACCCAGTGGTTGCGAACGGTGGGGAGAAGCGCGTTTTGTGCAAACCCCGCGCCGTCAGTGACGGACAAACATGGTGGGTCTAAAGTCGGTTAGGTTGTGGAAGATGGCGGTGCAGCAGTGAATGTATCTCCGCCCCCGGCTTGTTACTTCAGGTCTCCTCCCGCCGGCGCATCATGGTGAACGTTGTTTTATTCAGTTGTCAGGTAAGAATGGCTGAAAGCATTATTTAAGGCTCAAGTGAAGTGAAGTCGCGCTCCGTTGAAAAGCCATCTCATGAGTCTCCGTCCCAGACGGCTTGTTTCGTGCTTCATGCATCAAACAATTAGCACTTACCTGTCTCGATAATCTCGGCTCTGTAGTTTGTTGACTTAATCTTGGCTCTGTTGTTTGTTGACTTAATCTCGGCTCTGTTGTTTGTTGACTTGGGTATGAAACATCGAGCACAGGCCTGGTAACAAACAAGCATGCAGGTTTTACTAAATGCTTAGCAGTTCAAACAGTTCTTACACTATCGAGAGAGTGCAGGAAAGGGTAAAGTGAGGGAAATTCAGTTCCTGTTTAATGTAATTTTTCTCGGTACTGAAAAACGCGTTTCCTTTTCGGTGTTCCGTTCTAATGACAGACACGGCTATTGAATTGAGGAACTGCATATCCAGTGGCTGAATATGTATATTAGTTATTACTTAATCAACTTCATGAGAATATGAATGTGAAGGATTAACATCATCGCAGTTAAGACGGATATAAAGCTTGAAGAAAAGAGAGTGCAGCACAGTTTACGCGCTGCTCAGTCATTGCTGACATTCAATTTTTGCTGCTGTTACTGTTGGTTTTGTAATGCGTTATTTGGTTCCATAGCATGTATTTTACAAGGTAGGTGGGTTCACACTTCTGAGTCCACTTTCATTTTTATTTTTGTTTATTTTAAAATTTTATTCGTATTGCTGTCTGTGCTGTTGACATTTGTTGCACATTTAAAAGAGAATCACCAAAAAATCTTGTGCACAGTTGACAAAATGATGGGATGTTAACACAAGCTTGACAGCCTATGTAGCTGGTTGACTTTAGAATTTTGGCGGGCAGGTGCAGCATTGCTATCTCGGTGACTTCGCAAGTGATGGAGGGGTCACAGTGAAAACATGGGGAATGGCGCGCTGTGGGCGCGGAATGTATTGCGCAGTTACACTTTGAGGAGTGCTGTGCAGGTCTTGGGTTAGGACAGCTTACCTCAGCATTCCCTGTCTGGGACCGTGCTGTGGTGGGCCCCAGTGCGTGGCCTTACCAGTTGCTCTCCCCTCATTCCCTGCCAACTGTATGTCTGTTGTCACCTGTGCTTTCTTCACTCTCACCTGGTAGTCCTTGAGAGGCGGCAAGACTTCCCCTCTCACTCCCCTCCTCCCTTCCCCCCCCCCCCCCCCCCCCCCCCCCTCATGCGGTGAAAGTGCCAAGTCTGCATCCGTGATATTTGTCATGTCACACTGTCCAATGCCAGCTCCAGTAGATGATTTCATTATAGTTGTTCGTACAATTAAAGGACATCCACTATATCTCCATTTGCAAGCTCACACACACATACAGCTTTTAACTCTTATGGGATAACAGTAGTGATTTTTTTCTTAATGAATATATATATGCTGCAAGTTATGATGATGTGGATCAACCGATTTCAGGTATGTTCACTGAAAGTGTCCGTCTCGTATAGTTCATAACTGCACAAGAGCATTGTTTGTGAGAAAACGCAGGGAAGTTCAACAAGATATGTGTATATATAGATTGAATCAAAGTTAGCGAGCATTTTGTGGATAATATATGTGAACATTCATTGTTGTATTATATATGCCCCGGCTGTATTACGTATGCATGAGGTGGTAGAACCAGTCGGACAGTGAACTGGTTTGAACGTTTAAAGGAAAACGAAGGTGGGTATGTACTGCAACCTAGCCACGTGACATCAGGTAGGGGTGGCTTGTTCGGCGGGGAGCGACTGCTTGACAAAAGTCAAAGTTTCAGACAAGTGGAGGAATGAAAATGGTTGCGCATGCGCCAGGTCAGAGTGACCGTCGCGCGGCGTGGGTCTGGCGCGTCTGGGTCGCGCAGCTTCGTAGCCACACAGAAAATAAATGCACCAATTTCTTTGGCTGGTGTATGTATTGCAGGGTAGTGATAAATGCCAGGCATTTCGTCTGCTTGCTAGTCTGTTAAAACATCATTCATCGGCATTTTCATACCTAATGATCTCTGTAATTGGTATGTTGTTTTTGTGTGTCTGTATCTGCGTCTGTATCCGTCTCTTTAAATCTGGTTCATTCTTTTACTCATTCATATTTTTAAAAGTAATTTTAGATAAGTAGAATTGCAGGGAGATGTTTAACTAGCTCTGGCATTTCGCAAATGAATACACTGGAAATTAATTCAGTCTGATTCAAGTGCGTATATATATATATACATACACAGTTAAACTGGTCAAATAGAAGCTGGCTGCATGGAAAACCTGTTGATCAGAAATGACTTTTTTTTTTTTCTACCATTTTTTTTTTTTTCTTTTTTTTAAACTCCACCCTACCTACCCCCCCTTCTCCCCCCCCCCCCCCTCCCCCCCTCCTTGAAGTTGTCCCAGAACTGATTTTGTGTCTCCTCTGAACTTGACATGTGTGGGCTTGACCGCAGCTCTCCGGTCTGGCTCATGGAGATTATTCCACTTGCTGTGCACTTCTTGAGGACACCAGATGGTGTCGGTGAATGGTGAGGACACTGTGCGCACTGCACATGGATATGCACACTCATGCCATGTTTTGTTCCTCATGTCTGTTGTTGATTGTCTGCCTTTGTTGGGTTTGTCTAATGCAGGCTGAACATGCAAAGAAGTGGTGAAGGTCTGTTTTCAACCCAGTCTGTCTGTATAGTTGCGTGTCTTTGTCATGTACAGTCTGACTGGGCAGAGATGTGGTGTCTTGTTTTGATGTTCAGCTGTCAGTCAGGGTTCACATCCACACCCGCCTCAGATGACGTGGCAGTCGGGAAGCGCCATCCTGAAAGGGGGACGGAAAGGGACCCAACTAACACTGCGCTACACCAACACCCACCATAACAGCATCATGCTGATGTTGGCCCAAAGTTCCCCACTTTTATGTTGGGTGCTTGTGGGATTTACACTAGCAGCTCGATGGTGTCCCAGGGAGCCGCTGTGGCCCTCATGTCCAGTTGAGTTATATTGTTCATAGTCCTGCAACCACAGTAGGCAGGTCAAGGCTGCGGTCAACATGTTGCCTGTATTGGTGAAACAAGCTGCATGTATTTGGTATAGTAGTTGGTACAAGGTGGGTTGTAGTGTCTCCTCTTCTGCCCAGTTCCAGCCACATGTATGCCTTTTGTCTGGCGACTTCGGAGTGTGCCTGGCAGCGGTGTAGGTCTGTGTTTCTGTGCGCTGAATTCCCACACCAGTCTCTGAGTTCACACACTCAGCTGCACTGAATTCCCACACCAGTCTCTGAGTTCACACACTCAGCTGCACTGAATTCCCACACCAGTCTCTGAGTTCCACACTCAGATGTGCTGAATTCCCACACCAGTCTCTGAGTTCACACACCAGTCTCTGAGTTCACACACTCAGATGTGCTGAATTCCCACACCAGTCTCGAGTTCACACACTCAGATGTGCTGAATTCCCACACCAGTCTCCGAGTTCACACACTCAGATGTGCTGAATTCCCACACCAATCTCTGAGTTCACACACTCAGATGTGCTGAATTCCCACACCAATCTCGAGTTCACACACTCTGTTGCTGTGATTCCCACTCCATCTCTGAGTACACACTGATGTGCTGAATTCCACCATCTCTGGTACACTCAGATGTCTGAATTCCACACCATTCTGAGTTCAACAAGCCTGTTGCTGTTGCTTTCTGCTCTTTCTGCATTGTGACCATGTTGGCAGCAGAGTCTGAATACTTACCGTGCAGTGAAGCTGTATGTATTCATGCAGTGCATTGTGACCATGTTGGCAGCAGAGTCTGAATACTTACCGTGCAGTGAAGCTGTATGTATTCATGCGTGCATTGTGACCATGTTGGCAGCAGAGTCTGAATACTTACCGTGCAGTGAAGCTGTATGTATTCATGCAGTGCATTGTGACCATGTTGGCAGCAGAGTCTGAATACTTACCGTGCAGTGAAGCTGTATGTATTCATGCAGTGCATTGTGACCATGTTGGCAGCAGAGTCTGAATACTTACCGTGCAGTGAAGCTGTATGTATTCATGCAGTGCATTGTGACCATGTTGGCAGCAGAGTCTGAATACTTACCGTGCAGTGAAGCTGTATGTATTCATGCAGTGCATTGTGACCATGTTGGCAGCAGAGTCTGAATACTTACCGTGCAGTGAAGCTGTATGTATTCATGCAGTGCATTGTGACCATGTTGGCAGCAGAGTCTGAATACTTACCGTGCAGTGAAGCTGTATGTATTCATGCGTGCATTGTGAACATGTTGGCAGCAGAGTCTGAATACTTACCGTGCAGTGAAGCTGTATGTATTCATGCGTTGCATTGTGACCATGTTGGCAGCAGAGTCTGAATACTCACCGTGCAGTGAAGCTGTATGTATTCATGCAGTGCATTGTGAACATGTTGGTAATGGTTTGTTGATACTTCTGTTGCAGCTAACATTATTTGTCTGGTCAGTGGCTTCCCCTTTTTCTGTTCTGTTGAAGCTACCTGTTTGTATCTCGTGCAAAAACGGTGTGCCTGTCAGTGATGGTGTTATCCATTACAAGCCTCCCATGTTTCTCTGCTGCAGTGTGGATGTCATGTCATGTTGTGTTTAATGTCGTTGTGCCTCAGGTGACATGGGCAGAGGGAACAACGTCCCAGAGTGTTAACCGAGCATGGTGGACATGGCGCCGTCATTCAGGTTAAGCCCGATACATTCATCAGCTATTGCGATATGTGTTGGGTAGCTGTGTCTCTTCCCTGTCCAGCTTAAAGACTCGTGCATTTGTCCGGTGGTGTCCCAAAGTGCAGGTCAGTGGTGTTGATTTCTTTTCAGCCCTTTCAAAGCAGTTTGTATTTGGTGCAGCGGAAGGTGCTAGGCATTGGGTATGGACATTTTTCCTGTCCAGTTTCAGGTACACATGAATGGTCTGGTGCAGTAAAACTGTGTTGGACAGTGTTGATTTTTTGTTCCTGGCCAGTTGAAGCAGTTTTGAATGTTGGTGCAGCCACAGTGTGCTGGAACCGGGAGTCAGTCTGTTCTGTCCTGTCACATCACGTTTGGTCATTTCTCTCATGCTGTCAGAGCATGCTGTACAGTGTAGCTTCTTGCCTCCTGGTCTGTCTGAATCTTCAGTCTGTTGCACCCACTGGTCTCTGCTGCCCCCCACCTATCCTCCTCTGTAGCCCTTCGCTGGTGGTCTGCTGGTCATAGGGCACTTTCTTGATCAGAAGGGAATCATCACTGTCAACAGCCTTGTGCATTCACACAATTGTGCACGTATGCATGAGGCGCTTGTTACAGACGACGACTTAAATGACTCACTGTCTAGGTATGGGTGTTCACATGAATATGTATGTGCACGTGGGCTGCAAGTGGGTGTTAAGGGAGCTTACTGCTTCATTACATTCAAATTCACTTCCGTGACCAATCTTCTGAAAGTGTCTGTGTCCGTGTGTCAGTGATGGTCTGTGGTAAAGTTGTCAGGGCCTTGCTGATGTGACTTACGTTCCCTGTCGTCATAATGACATCTGTCTGGATGGATATACTCACAGGGACGGCACATCTGTTGGAAGTTATTCCCCCTACCCCCCCCCCCCCCCCCCCCCCCCCCCCCCACTTTTGTCTGTGTGTGTGTGTGTGTGAGATATCATCGAGATGAGTGGATGCACCCCAGACAGACAGTACCCAAAAGGCGTTTGAGAGATGTATCTAATTAGCAATGTTCTTTTCTGGTCAGTGAACACATGAAGGGTCAGGAAGCATTGAAAGACTCCCCATGGTAGGAGACGAAGAGAGAAAAACCAGTGTTTGATTCTGCCTGCAGTTGGTATGACTTCTCAGGGTGTCTGGTTGTCTGACTGAAGGCAGATGAATGTAGTGAGACATGGTGGCGGTGTTTGTCTGTTAGCTGGTACAAACGACTGGCTTTCTCAGCCCTGTGCAGTCCTGGGCCTTACCAGCAGATGGTGACAGTGTACGTGGTGAGTGGGGCCTCCAGAGAGTTGAGTGGACAGAGAGAGAAGAGAGAGACAGAGAAGGAGAGAATGGGGCTCACGCTTATGGAGGAAACACACACACACACTCTCTCTCTCTCCCTCTCTCTCTCTCTCTCTCTCTCTCTCTCTCTCTCTCACACACACACACACGCACACACACACACATGCACGCAATACTCCAGTTCATGTCCAATAATCAACAACAAAGACTTTTTGCTGTGTGGTACACACACAAGCAAACACAATGAAAGATGCGTTCACACTTGCCCAGACACTTAATTCTGATATATATATATATATATATATATTATATATATATAATATATATATATATATATATATATGTATTTCAAACGCTCTCTTTCTCTCTCTCTCTCTCTCTCTCTCTCTCTCTCTCTCTCTCTCTTCTTCTTCTTCTTCTTCTTCTTCTTCTTCTCTGCCCCCACTCACCCCTCACACAGCTCCCCACCTTCCCTCTCTCAGCGCACTTTTCCCCCCTGTGTTCTTTGCCCTGTCTTTTTTGTTATGCTGTCTATACCTCCCCACACCCCCCCCCCCCCCCACCTCTCTTCCACCCCATCCCCTATCCCCTTCTCTGTCTGCATGTCCTCCACTTTTTTTTTTTTTTGCTCTCTCTCTCTCTCTCTCTCTCTCTCTCTCTCTCTCTCTCTCTCTCTCCAGCCCCTATCCCAGACATGACACTTGATACTGACTGCCTGCACTATGTTAGGGCGTGGGTGTGTCTAGCTGCACAGACAGCCATTTTAGTGGAAAATAATTGTATAATCAGACTTGCTCCCTCCGTGTGTCCCTCTGTGTGTGGGTGTGTATGTGTGTGTGTCTGTGCGTGCGTACGTGTGTGTCTGTGTGTGCGTGTGTGTCTGTGCGAGCGTACATGTGTGTGTCTGTGTGTGCGTACTGTGTGTGTGTGTGTGTGTGTGTGTGTGTGTGTGTTAACAGCTGTGTCCTTAAACTCTAGTCGGTAAATTTGTCTGTCTGGCTCCCCGCCTTTGGCTGGCTGGCTGTCTGGTTGTCTTGTCTCCCCCCCCCCCCCCCCCCCTGCTGTCTCTCTATCTCCCTCCCCACCCCTGCTGTCTCTCTCCCTCTTCACTCCACTGTCCCCGCCTCAATCAGTAACAGATTATTCATGCAGAAGGTGCGTACGTTTTGAGAGAGAGTGGTTTACACTACACAGTGAGTCTTGCGGCAGAAACACACACACGCACACGCACACACACTATAAAGTGTACATATATATTTGTATATATACATATACGTACATCTATCTGTCTATCTATCTATCTATCTATCTATATATATATGTATGTATAGAGAGAGAGATTGTGTGTGTGCGATATGAATGAAACCTGAGCGATGAGGTACTATTGAAGAGCAATACTACAGGCGTGCAGGATCACGTTAGCACACAAGCTGTGATATTGGGAGAGCGTATATATGCATACACAGATATGTACGTACATGCACGCGTGCGCAGGCACATTCACTCACACACACTCTCTCTTTCTCTCTCTCTCTCTCTCTCTCTCTCTCTCTCTCGCCCTCTCTCTCTCGTGCGCGCGCGCACACACACACACACACACTATGACAGTTTTACAAGAGAGGACTGCATGTATCTAAGTGGAATAGTGAACTGCAGAGGTCACCATGCGAGCACTGCCAAGTGAAAGAAACTGCAGAGGTCACCATGCAAGCACTGCCAAAGTGAAAGAAACTGCAGAGGTCACCATGCGAGCACTGCCAAAGTGAAACTGCAGAGGTCACCATGCGAGCACTGCCAAAGTGAAAGAAACTGCAGAGATCACCATGCGAGCACTGCCAAAGTGAAAGAAACTGCAGAGGTCACCATGCGAGCACTGCCAAGTGAAACTGCAGAGATCACCATGCGAGCACTGCCAAAGTGAAAGAAACTGCAGAGGTCACCATGTGAGCACTGCCAAAGTGAAAGAAACTGCAGAGGTCACCATGTGAGCACTGCCAAAGTGAAAGAAACTGCAGAGGTCACCATGTGAGCACTGCCAAAGTGAAAGAAACTGCAGAGGTCACCATGCGAGCACTGCCAAAGTGAAAGAAACTGCAGAGGTCACCATGCGAGCACTGCCAAAGTGAAAGAAACTGCAGAGGTCACCATGCGAGCACTGCCAAAGTGAAAGAAACTGCAGAGGTCACCATGTGAGCACTGCCAAAGTGAAAGAAACTGCAGAGGTCACCATGTGAGCACTGCCAAAGTGAAAGAAACTGCAGAGGTCACCATGCGAGCACTGCCAAAGTGGAAGAACTATGCGGGCTTGTGACCAAGATAATATTCTGATTTATTTGAAGTATGATAGTGGAAGTGTCAATGATAGTGTATGAATAGTCTGGGAACCAGCCAACCGACAACCTGTGAAAGTTAATTACCTCATGCAAGTTCATTAACACGTGGAATAGGTCTTAGAACAAGTGACTCATGCAGCTTCATGACTACTACTAGGACTTGCCCTGCTCTGACGTATTCTTCTGTGA
>CM065743.1:26192425-26200311 GCA_033310375.1 Conus canariensis
TGGATTCAGGACGTCATGAATTCTTTTCACTCAAGTCAAATGCTAAGCTAGATAATACTGTTCAGATTCAGAGATATTGGAAGTGTGCATGAAAACACGCTCGCGAACACAGATGCATACTTGCGTGCGCGCGCGCGCGTGCACACGCACACACACACACACACACACACACACACACACACACACACACACGAGAGAGAGAGAGAGAGAGAGAAAGAGTGAGCACACAAAACATGTATGCAGTAAAGTTCAGACAGTAAAAGTGATGGGTACCGTGTGTGTGTGTGTGTGTGTGTGGTGAGTGTGTGTGTGTGTGTGTGTGTGTGTGTGTGTGTGTGTGTCTCAAAGCCTAACATTCATACACAAATAAAGTGAAAATGCTAGGAAAAGATTGAAGTGAATGACACCCTACACGACGTGCATTGTTAGCAACCCCAAGTAGGTGTACGTTGTTCCCACAGCTTAATAACCAACCATGGAAACCACGCCAAGCAGTGTTGATAGACCTGTGAACAGAGATCACATGCCTGGACACCAGCATGACACGGCACAACGGGGAAAATATATCATCCAGCAAGCAAAAAATGATATTTCTATATTATTACTACTAGGAGTAGTATTGATATTTACCTTATGTTTATGTGTGTGTGTGTTTAAGGGAAGGGGGAGCTTATGTGTGCATGCGCACGAGAGAGAGCACTCGAGTGTGTGTGTGAAATGGGTTAAATTCAGTTGGACAGCTAGACCATAGTGACTTAAAAAAAAAAAAAAAGGTAATCCTAACAGAAATAGAATTCAACAGTGAGCAGGTCTCCCAGGATGACATTGAATAGCTTGAAAAAAAAAAATAGGGGGAAGGGGTGTAATTATAAACCAGCAATTTGAATACTCCGTTTACCACTACACTTTCACAAAAGGGGAAGAGTGCTTCGTATATGGTACAAAATATGTTTTCTTCAGATGGGGAGGGGTAGATGTACAACAGAGGAGTGATTGTATAAGGAAGAGAGCCAAATGTTTGTGACACAAAGAGCAGCACTGTGGTCTACAGCTTCAGTGGGATCCGCATGCCAACACATATACTCTCTCTCTCTCTCTCTCTCTCTCTCTCTCTCTCCTCCCTCCCTCCCTCCCTCTCTTTCTCACACACACACACTCTTTCTCTCTCTCTCTCTCTCTCTCTCTCTCTCTCTCAAACACACACACACACACACACACACACACACTGGCTCGCTCACTCACTCACTCACTCACATACACACGCGTGCACACACGCACACACTCACACGCACACACGCGCACGCACGCACGCACGCGCACACACACACACACACACACACACACACACACACACACACACACACACACACGCGGAGAGAGAGAGAGAGAGAGAGAGTGAGCACACAAAATATGTATGCAGTAGAGTTCAGACAGTAAAGTGATGGGTACCGTGAGTGTGTGTGTGTGTGTGTGTGTGTGTGTGTGTGTGTGTGTCTCAAAGCCTAACATTCATACACAAATAAAGTGAAAATTCTAGGAAAAGATTGAAATGAATGACACCCTACACGACGTACATTGTTAGCAACCCCAAGTAGGTGTACGTTGTTCCCACAGCTTAATAACCAACCATGGAAACCACGCCAAGCAGTGTTGATAGACCTGTGAACAGAGATCACATGCCTGGACACCAACATGATACAGCACAACGGAAAAAATATCCAGGAAGCAAATAATATTTGTATATTAGCACTACTAGTATTGACGTTTAACTTAAGTTTATGTGTATGTGTGCGTGCGTTTAAGGGGGGGGGGGGGGGGGGGGGGGAGTCTATGTGTGCATGCGCACGAGAGAGAGCTCTTGTGGAGGGGGAGAGAGAGCACTCGAGTGGTGTGTGTGTGTGTGGAAATGGGTTAAATTCAGTTGGACAGCTAGATCATAGTGACGTAAAAAAAAAAAAAAGGGGGGGGGGGGGGGGGATCCTAACAGAAATAGAATTCAACAGTGTTCCGTACATTTTCATGGCGGGAAAAAACAGGTCTCTCAGGATGACAGAATAGCTTGAAAAAAAAGTAGGGGGAAGGGGTGTAATTATAAACCAGTAGTTTGAATACTCCGTTATACCACTACACTTTCACAAAAGGGGGAAAAGTGCTTCGCATATGGTACAAAATAATGTTTTCTTCAGATGGGGAGGGGTAGATGTACAACAGGGGAGTGATTGTATTAAGGAAGAGAGCCAAATGTTTGTGACACAAAGAGCAGCACTGTGGTCTACAGCTTCAGTGGGATCCGCATGCCACACACATACACACACACACCACACGCACACACTCATCTCTCTCTCTCTCTCTCACCCTACCACCTCACACACACACACACACACACACCTATCCTCTCTCTCTCTACTCTCACACACACACACACACACACACACACACACACACGCTGGCTGGCTCACTCACTCACGTACACACGCGCGCGCACACGCACACACTCACACACACACACTCAGCACACACACACACACACACAACACACACACACACACACACACAACACGAGTCTGAGAGAGCTGTGTGTGGTCTCTCCAGCGTCTTGCTCATTACCAGCTGCAGTGCAAGTAGACAGGACAGACCGTTTTTTGTTTTTGTTTTTGTTTTTTCTTTTTCTTTTTTTTTTCCAAATATATGTGACAGGCTCGTTTGTCGTCGTGTCAAAGTGGGCAGTCTTCACCTCCATCACGGAGGCAAGAAGCATGACTTCAACGGGGACGAACTTGTGGCGTGTCCGAGTATAGGTAGACGGGGATGAGCAATGTGCGAGTACCCTGTCGGGGTGGGTGGGGGGTGTGACTGAAGATGAGATGGGAGGAACTCCTACTTCCCTCTCAACGCTGCAAGTATACTCCTACTTCCTCTCAACGCTGCAAGTATACTCCTACTTCCTTCTCAACGCTCCAAGTAGCCTGTATTTTCTCCTCCCTCTCAAGACTCCAAGTATACCCCTACTTCCCTTTCATCACTCCAAGTATACTCTCTCTTCCCTCTCAACACTCCAAGTATACCCTACTTCCCTCTCAACACTCCAAGTATACCCCTACTTCCCTCTCAACATTCCAAGTATACCCCTACTTCCCTCTCAACACTGCACGTATACTCTCTCTCTCTCTTTACCTCTCAACATTCCAAGTATACTCTCTTCCCTCTCAACACTCCAAGTATACTCTCTCTTCCCTCTCAACACTCCAAGTATACCCCTACTTCCCTCTCAACACTCCAAGGATACCCTACTTCCCTCTCAACATTCCAAGTATACCCCTACTTCCCTCTCAACACTGCACGTATACTCTCTCTCTCTTCTCTTACCTCTCAAAGTTCCAAGTATACTCTCTCTTCCCTCTCAACACTCCAAGTTACTATTCCCCTAACTATCCCTTCTCAACATTCTGAGTATACTCCTACTTCCATCTCAACATTCTGAGTATACCCCTACTTCCCTCTCAACATTCCAAGTATACCCCTACTTCCCTCTCAACACTCCAAGTATACCCCTACTTCCCTCTCAACACTCCAAGTATACCCCTACTTCCCTCTCAACACTCCAAGTATACCCTACTTCCCTCTCAACACTCCAAGTATACTCTCTCTTCCCTCTTCAACACTCCAAGTATACCCCTACTTCCCTCTCAACATTCCAAGTATACCCCTACTTCCCTCTCAACACTCCAAGTATACCCTACTTCCCTCTCAACACTCCAAGTATACCCCTACTTCCCTCTCAACACTCCAAGTATACTCTCTCTTCCCTCTCAACACTCCAAGTATACCCCTACTTCCCTCTCAACACTCCAAGTATACCCCTACTTCCCTCTCAACACTCCAAGTATACCCTCTTCCCTCTCAACACTCCAAGTATACCCTACTTCCCTCTCAACACTCCAAGTATACTCTCTCTTCCCTCTCAACACTCCAAGTATACTCTCTCTTCCCTCTCAACATTCCAAGGTATACTCTCTTCCCTCTCAACATCAAGTATACTCTCTTCCCTCTCAACATTCCAAGTATACTCTCTCTTCCCTCTCAACATTCCAGGTATACTCACTCTCTTCCTCTCAACACTGCACGTATACTCTCTCTCTCTCTCTTTACCTCTCAACATTCCAAGTATACTCTCTCTTACCTTTCAACACTCCAAGTATACTGCTACTTCCCTCTCAACATTCTAAGTATATTCCCACTTCCCCTCAATGCTGCAGGTATACTGCCACTTCCCTCTCAACACTTCCCTTCAATGCTGCAGGTATACTGCCACTTCCCTCTCAACACTTCCCTTCATGCTGCAGGATCTGTCATACATGCACTTCCCTCTCAAACAACAGTTACCCTTCAATGGCTGCAGGCATTTGTTCTACTCCAACTTGATACGGCAGCTTGTTCTGCGACTTATACTGCAGCTGTTGTTCAAACAACTTACGCATGCTGCAGACTGATACAGCCTTGAGCAGCCTGTTGTTGCTACATGCAGACTTTGATACAGCCTTGAGCAGCCTGTTGTTGCTACATGCAGACTTTGATACAGCCTTGAGCAGCCTGTTGTTGCTACATGCAGACTTTGATACAGCCTTGAGCAGCCTGTTGTTGCTACATGCAGACTTTGATACAGCCTTGAGCAGCCTGTTGTTGCTACATGCAGACTTGATACAGCCTTGAGCAGCCTGTTTTGTACATGCAGACTTGATACAGCCTTGAGCAGCCTGTTGTTGCTACATGCAGACTTTGATACAGCCTTGAGCAGCCTGTTGTTGCTACATGCAGACTTTGATACAGCCTTGAGCAGCCTGTTGTTGCTACATGCAGACTTTGATACAGCCTTGAGCAGCCTGTTGTCATGCACTTGATACAGCTTGAGAGCTGTGTTGTACATGCGACTTTGAGCGCTGAGCCTGTTGTTGCTACATGCAGACTTTGATACAGCCTTGAGCAGCCTGTTGTTGCTACATGCAGACTTTGATACAGCCTTGAGCAGCCTGTTGTTGCTACATGCAGACTTTGATACAGCCTTGAGCAGCCTGTTGTTGCTACATGCAGACTTTGATACAGCCTTGAGCAGCCTGTTGTTGCTACATGCAGACTTTGATACAGCCTTGAGCAGCCTGTTGTTGCTACATGCAGACTTGATACAGCCTTGAGCAGCCTGTTGTTGCTACATGCAGACTTTGATACAGCCTTGAGCAGCCTGTTGTTGCTACATGCAGACTTTGATACAGCCTTGAGCAGCCTGTTGTTGCTACATGCAGACTTTGATACAGCCTTGAGCAGCCTGTTGTTGCTACATGCAGACTTTGATACAGCCTTGAGCAGCCTGTTGAGCTACATGCAGACTTTGATACAGCCTTGAGCAGCCTGTTGTTGCTACATGCAGACTGTTGATACAGCCTTGAGCAGCCTGTTGTTGCTACATGCAGACTTTGATAAGCCTTGAGCAGCCTGTTGTTGCTACATGCAGACTTTGATACAGCCTTGAGCAGCCTGTTGTTGCTACATGCAGACTGTGATACAGCCTTGAGCAGCCTGTTGTTGCTACATGCAGACTGTGATACAGCCTTGAGCAGCCTGTTGTTGCTACATGCAGACTGTGATACAGCCTTGAGCAGCCTGTTGTTGCTACATGCAGACTGTGATACAGCCTTGGCAGCCTGTTGTTGCTACATGCAGACTGTTGATACAGCCTTGAGCAGCCTGTTGTTGCTACATGCAGACTTTGATACAGCCTTGAGCAGCCTGTTGTTGCTACATGCAGACTTTGATACAGCCTTGAGCAGCCTGTTGTTGCTACATGCAGACTTTGATACAGCCTTGAGCAGCCTGTGTTGCTACATGCAGACTTTGATACAGCCTTAAGCAGCCTGTTGAGCTACATGCAGACTTTGATACAGCCTTAAGCAGCCTGTTGTGCTACAAGCAGACTTTGATATAGCCTTGAGCAGCTTGTTGTGCTTTGTGCTATATGCAGACTTTGGATCTTGAGTTGAAAGAAGCGTGACATGTTCGCTTGATGTCCCGAGAGAGGAGAGGGGCAGAGGTAATGTGTGTGTGTGTGAGAGGGGGGGGGGGGGGGGGGGAGAGAGAGAGAGAATGAAGTCGGAGAGAAACACTCGGAAGAGGTTTCTCCGAGTGTCATGGTCGTGGTCTTCTTGACCGCTGAATTAAAAAAAACAAACAAAAAAAACACCGGTTAGATCAGCTGTGTAGCGGTGAGGCTGTGGTCCTATGTAAAACCCTCCTTTGTACCTGTGGACTCAGCTTACGCTGCGAGGACGTCAAACTCGTCCATTCCTGTGGAGTTAGGCCTGAGGTGGGGTCGCTGCTGCTGTCGTTCTGTTGCCGTGAGGAAGAAGGTGGAGTGGACAGGGTCCCTGGCCAGCTCACCACCCACAAGGCCATGATGGTGGGAACTGTGGGATCTGCCACAGGTGGTGGTGGTGGTGGTTGCTGCCCTGTGCTGCTGCCGGGGTCAGTCTCGTGTGGCGTGTTGAGTGATGTGGAGATGACCATCTGTTAGCTGTTGGAAAGAGGGGGTACACGGCCTGTGCAGTCTGTCACCGCTGCTTATATTTGTAGTTAGTTATTATTCA
Organism: Conus canariensis; assembly: GCA_033310375.1. Taxonomy (NCBI): domain Eukaryota; kingdom Metazoa; phylum Mollusca; class Gastropoda; order Neogastropoda; family Conidae; genus Conus; species Conus canariensis. Next base: position 26,199,061 of record CM065743.1, read on the forward strand.
TTTAGTGGCCCGAACGACAGATGTAATACAGAAACAAAGAAAAAAAAAGTTGGGGGGGGGGGGGGGGGGTTAGTCCAAAGAGTATATATTTCAAAGCGTTTTTATTTCCTTTTTTTTCCTTTTCAGTTAGTTATATCTTTTGTAAAGATTCCTGCACCAAGAAATTGAATTCATCGATCGGTCATTGTTGGGGTTAACGAATGATGTACCGGCGTAAACTCTGATCCTTCCTCTTTTGGATTATCTCACTCACACACACACACACACACACACACACACACACACACACACACACCACACACACACACACACACGCACACACACACATACACACGCGCGCACACACACACATACACACGCGCAACACACCACACATACACACACACACACACACACACACACACACACACACGCACACAGAGCACGAAATTAGCCGGAGTGGCCGCTGTGCCAATAGGAATACTGTATATCACTGCCGCCACCTCCCGCCCTTGTAAAACTCGGTGAAAGAGCCCTATGTGGTGGGCTGGCTTCTAATATTGCTGAAACTGAAGCCCAGCAAGATGAATAAAACATGAAGTTGTGCTGTCTGTTGACGCGTTTCCTTCTCTCCTGTCTCTGTCTTTGTGTGTGTTGTTGTGTGTGTGTGTGTGTGTGTGTGTGTGTGTGTGTGTGGTGTGTGTGTGTCTATCTCTCTTTCTCTTCTCTCTCTCTCTCTCTCTCTCTCTCTCTCTCTCTCTCTCTTTGTTGCTCTCTCCCTCTCACTGTAGCTCTCCCTCCCTCACTCACTCTCTCTCTCTCTCTCTCTCTCTCTCTCTTCTCTCTCTCTCTCTCTGGTGTTCGTGTGTAAAAAAAAAAAAAAAAAAAAAATTAAAAAATGAGGAGCCTGCATGGGAAAGATCAGAAAGAGGAAGTAAGAAAGAATGACTCGACATTAAATGTGACAGTGGAAGACACGAGGGACCAAAGTAATGAGAATGAGACACACACACACACACACACACACACACACACACACACACACGCACGCACGCACACGCGCACGCACGCACACGCATACACACACACACACACACACACACACACACACACACACACGCAGGCACGCACATACACACACACACACACGCGCGCGCACGCACGCACACGCGCTCGCACGCACACACATACACACACACACAACACACACACGCACGCACACACGCGCACGCACGCACACACATACACACACACACACACACACACACACAC
>CM065743.1:26200411-26210411 GCA_033310375.1 Conus canariensis
AACCGAAACACTATGGGGATGGGGAGGAGGAGGTGGTGGGGGGGGGGGGGGGGTGGCGCTTGTTTGCTTCAGTTATTCATATCATTATCATTTAAGTAGAACCATATTGTTCATGGCTGCGCCGATCGCGGAAGATTATTTCCGGAGCTGTTTTGTTCATTCATACCATGTAAAGCGCGCGCGCGCGCGCATATTATATATAGACGACGCTCGATTTTCAGCTTCCCCCGTCCTTATTCACAAAGTAAACAGTACCGACGCTGTAAGGAAGGAATGACCACTTCGACTCAGACATGTTTCAGAAAAGTGGAGGCAAACTGGGCCCAGGGGCAGAGACTAATTGGCAGTAAACTGTTGTTCCTCAGACCAATTAGCCTGGGAGTTCACGAGGCAAACTGCAAAACGGGAGAGGGGGAAAACGAGCCATTCACTTGTCTGATTGTCCACAGTCTCTCTGTTTCTGTCTCTCCTTCCTCCCCCCCCCCCCCCCTCTCTCTCTCTCTCTCTCCCCCCGTTTTTTTTTTTTTTTTTCCCAGCCCGCCCCTCGAAACATTTCTTCCTGTCTAGACTTTGGTGTGTGGTTGTGTTTGTAAATTCAGCAGCGGATACAGCGGGTTGGAGTCACTCGGTTGACGTTCATTAGGTTCTCGCTGATTGATTTCCATGGAAATGAAAAATAGAAAGATTGGGGGGGGGGGGGGGGGGGCGTCTTAGTGGACAGTCTCGTTTGTGTTCGTCTATTTACCTGTCTCCTCTCCCAACTCTCTCCCCTTTCTCCCCCCCCCCCATCTCTCTCTCTCCCCCATCTCTCTCTCTCTCTCTCTCTCTCTCTCTCTCTCTCTCTCAGAGAGGCTGTGACATTTGCGAGTCGTATTTTCTGAGTTTTGTATTTTGAGAGCTAGAAAGAACGCATAAAAGACTGTCTGCTCTTGTTTGTATCATTAGTGTTAACGACCGCTCTGTCGGCACATGGCTGGTGGTGGTGGTGGTGTGTGTGTGTGTGCGCGCATGTTTTTTTTCGTTGGTTGTTTGAGCTGCAGAGGTGTGTGCGCGCGCGCGCGTGTGTGTGTGCGTGTTCCAAAGTCGGTAGTACTCTTCGTGAGAAAGTACAGAAGCTTAATTCATATTTTTTTAGTCGGAGTTCGCATGCTTTTTTACTGTTTGACTTGCATGACACGTTGTGAATGCAACGGAAGATTTTCCCCATGGGCACGCCGTCCGTTTCGGTCTTGAAGACAATTCACCACAGTCTCATTTGGTGCATAAAATAGAATACCCCACCCACCCACCTACCCACCCACGACCTCTCTCTCTCTCTCTCTCTCTCTCTCTCTCTCTCTCTCTCTCTCTGTTCTTGAGCACGAATATGTCTGTCTCATTCAGACTGCAACAGAATCGTCCGTGTCTTGATACAGAGTGTTTCACCACTCCCCCAAAACTCATCATTTGCCCTCGATTTTTGCTGCTCACCCCCTCCCTCCCCTGACTCCCTCTCCCGCCACCCCCCCCCCCCCTCCCCCCCCCCCCCCCCCCCCCCCCCCCCCCCACACCACACACCGTCTTCCACGCCCTGATCATCCCCCAGGTGTCGTTGCGAAAGAGGAGAGGACATAGATGTGGGTCATGGTAGTCGATGTCTCCTCTGAAACACATGGAAGCACTGGGTTAGAGGTCCGGTATCTCTTCCACTTCTGAACAGATGTCCATCTGCTTCGTGTGAGCCTGAACTCACACACACACACACACACACACACACACACCTACACACATATTCCTTCTCTCTTCCCCCTCCCCACACTCTTTCTCTCTCCCTCACACACACACACACACACACACACACACACTGAAAGCATCATGTGCAGAAGTCTTGACGCAGTATTTATGATGAGCCATAGTTCCTGCTTGGATAATGTTGAATGAAAAAAAAAACAAAAACGTGCCATTAAAAAGAGGGGTGAAAAACGTATTCTGTGTATATCGATGAAGCGGAAACCTGCTGTGGGGGGACTGTCTCATCCTTGTGGTTTGCCTACGATTGCGTCGGAGTGTGGTCCGGTTGGCTGTCAAGACCTCAGTTTTGTTTTGGGGGGCTTGAAGGTTGGGGTCGTTTTGAGGAAGAAATGGTGTAATGAAAATGGTCCCTGTGGAGACTTCGGTATGTCCCCGTTCTGTGGGTAGGTGGGCTGAAGGGACGACGTCATGGGGTGTTGGCGAAGAGGGCAAGAGAAGCTGAATGTGTCAGGTAATATTTGCGGTCATTTGAAGCAGAGTCCGTCTCGTGTGGTATTTACGGTCATTTGAAGCAGAATCCGTCTTGTGTGGTCTTCACAGTCATTTGAAGCAGAGTCCGTCTCGTGTGGTATTTGTGGTCATTTGAAGCAGAATTTGTCTTGTGTAGTGTATACAGACATTTGAAGCAGCCGTCTTGCGCAGTATTTGCTGTTCGCCAGAAGACAACAGACGGGAAACACGGGTGGTGTCTAGACGGGTATCGGTTCGCTGTTAAGGTTAGAATCATGAGGGGGGGGGGGGGGGGGGTTACCCTGTCTGGACCTGTCTGTAATGAGGTGCTGAGGACGAGAGTCTGGCTTGGAGTCTTCTGATTGGCTTGGCAGTGTCGTGTGGGATCTGTCGGCGAGGACGGGGAAGATCGTTGATCAGGGAGGTGAAAGCCGTTTGGACGGACAACGACGATGGAGGAGGCAGGCCACGGGCCAAGGACCAGGGAGAGACGGAGAAGAAGAGCGTGAAGGCGGGGTGAGGTAGTCGGTTGTATAGTTGAGGATTACACCATGCAGTGGGAGAAACTGTACAACCTGCTAGCTTTCCCCGACCCCACGATACCCGCCACACACCACCGTCACCACCACCACCACCCGCGTCCATCGGCCGATCATCCACCTCGTCGCCTCTGGGACTGTCTGCTGTCTGTTTGGCTGTCTACAGGGATCAGTTTTCCAGGTCCGCCTCCATTGTCTGACAGTGGCAGTTTGTCTTGGCCGATCAGTGTTGTCATTGCACCTCAGGGAGTCGGCGTGGTTTGTTTCGTAGGTCCCAGTCTTCATCCTCTCCTACCTCTTCCTCGTTCTCACGGAACCGCTGTCGGTGTGGTAACTAGTCTGTGAGTGAATGGGTTACAAGGCTTGGAAGTGCTGATGCGCTGAGTTCCCCGGTGTGTGTGTGTGTGTGTGTGTGGGGTGTGTGTGTGTGTGTGTGTGTGTGTGTGTGTGTGTGTGAACGGGTGTCGTCACAAGATGTTGGCTTCGAAAGCTGATACTTCAGCATTGCACTGGTTGAAAAAAATGACCACTTGGGTAAAAAGTAAAGGTGGATTGTTCAACAGACAGGGGCTAAGGTGCAGTCGTAAAGGTGGATTGTTCAACAGACAGGGGCTAAGGTGCAGTCGTAAAGGTGGATTGTTCAACAGACAGGGGCTAAGGTGCAGTCGTAAAGGTGGATTGTTCAACAGACAGGGGCTAAGGTGCAGTCGTAAAGGTGGATTGTTCAACAGACAGGGGCTAAGGTGCAGTCGTAAAGGTGGATTGTTCAACAGACAGGGGCTAAGGTGCAGTCGTAAAGGTGGGTCGTTCAACAGACAGGGGCTGAGGTGCAGTCGGGTAAAAAAGTAAAGGTGGGTCGTTCAACAGACAGGGGCTAAGGTGCAGTCGGGTAAAAAAGTAAAGGTGGGTCGTTCAACAGACAGGGGCTGAGGTGCAGTCGGGTAAAAAAGTAAAGGTGGGTCGTTCAACAGACAGGGGCTGAGGTGCAGTCGGGTAAAAAAGTAAAGGTGGGTCGTTCAACAGACAGGGGCTAAGGTGCAGTCAGATTCGAATGAATCCAGCATCCAGCTACATGAAGAATCCGGTTAGCTGTTGAGAAAAAGAGAAGGTTTAGTCATGAAAGTGCACACGCACGCAAGCAAGCAAACACACACACACACACACACACACACACACACACACACACACACACACACGCTGTTGACCTACACCAGTCTTATTTCCTGACGTCTGTTGGAGCACCACTCGCCGTTAACACTCTACCGGTGGAGGTTTTTGATTTCAAGTGCACCAAGGAGCAGACGGTGACACGCAAAGGGTATTGACATCATAAGTTAATGCGGGGGGGGGGGGGGGGGGGGGGGGGTGGACCAAGGCCAACGCAACCAGCACGGAGCCTGTTCAGAAGGCGAACCGTTAGAGAAGAAAGCCTTCACCTGCTGGGATGCGGTGTCGCCGTCAGGCAGGAAGAAGGCACAGACACTGACATCAACAGAGCCAGGATGGGCAAGACGAGGGCGGCATTCCTGGTGTTGGACCTCCAAGCAGATGACTCCATATCCGGGACTTCCATGCAGATGACTCGACATCCGGGACTTCCATGGAGATGACTCGACATCCGGGACTTCATGCAGATGTCGCAGATGACTCGACATCCGGGACTTCCATGCAGATGACTCGACATCCGGGAGCTCGGGCAGATAACTGGACAACTCTGAGATCAGGGTTCTCAGCATCGGCGTTGAGTCCCGTGCCTGTATAGAGCTCAAATCCGGAGGACAGCCACACTGGCCTTCAACGAAGTGTATACCTTCATCCATCCACGACTGTCTGTGCAGGATCCTCCTGAAGCGCTTGGCCAAGAGACCAGCAGAAGAGATGCTGGGAGTGGATGGGTTGGACACACTCTCCTCCACAGACCTACCACTAACATCACACAAGCCACGACCTGGAATTTCCTAGGCTAAAGGAAGACGAGGTCGACCAAGACGGGCGTGGCTCCAGGCCCTCGAAGCTGACGTCAACAGGAGTGGACTCCCTCGGAGGCAGCTGCAGAGAAAGGCCGCTAGGACCAAGATGTCTGGAGAACCTGTTGGCGGAGGCCTAGCACTGAGGAGGAGGGTGGGGGAGGGGGTAGAAGACAGCAGGCTCTAGGGAAATGAGCGGGGAGGGGCACTGGTGTGAAATGTTTACGTTTTTACAGGGGTGAGGTAGGGGGGTACATAATATGCAGATCGGGGGTTGCTTACGTTATCGTGTGTAAGGTGAAAGCCATACGCCTTCGGCACGTCCTACTTTAATCAGCCCTAAAAATATCTGTAGATTAGTGATCATGCTGTGACCGTCGTGTATGTGTGTGTGTGTGTGTGCATTGTCGTTGATGTTGCCATTGTTAGCAGGTCGGGACTTCTTTCTCCTGAACAAATGATAGGCCCGAAAAGGCCCTGTGAGATCGGCTGGACTGTAGTGACACAGGGTGTGTGTGTGTGTGTGTGCGCGCGTGCGCGCGTGTGTGTATGTGCGCGCATGTGTCTGTGTGTGTGTGTGTTATCCAGATATAAACCACCTTCTCATCCTTTCGTGCAGTGGATTGAGATCGCTTTTTCTGAAACCTCAGACATTGACCTGGCTACCTGGCTAACCCACCAGCATGAGAGGGAGAGAGATAAGGGAGGGAATGAGAGGCAGGGTGTAAAGGAGGAATAATGCGCCGCCCATTGTGAGAGCTGCAACGGGAGGGGGGGGGGGGGGGGGGTAGCTGTGCTTTGGGCGGCCAGTGTGAGGAGCAGCCACTGAAGGGGCACAGAAGAAAGGAGGGCAGAACAGGAAGGGGGGGGGGGGGGGGGGAGGATGGGTCACGTTCATGATCACATTGTCACGTCCTCCGATGGAAGCCAGTCGAGGCCTTGGGATTCCTTGGCAAGACGGTTTGGCAGTGTGAGAGAGGACAGTGGGTTAGTAGCACGTTCATCTGATCACACACACACAACACACCGTCTCTCTCTCTCACACACACACACACAGCCGCGCGCGCGCGCGCGCGTCGTCTCCCACATCACCTTTGGTAGGTATGAAGGTTAACGCTGATTGTAAAATACTGTCACCTCCCAGCCCTCTTAACAACTGTGTGTGTGCAGGTGAAGGCGGAACAAACTTCGTCACTGCCACGGTCAGGTGACGGATTTTTCCCACGTCACTTCTGCACCTCGGTGACCATTTCTGCTCACGGTAGGCTGACATGGAACTTGTGGAGTATGCGCGTTTGTGTTCGTTCAAAATATATTGTCAATAGGCGACCGGTTATGTGGCCATGCTACGGTGAGTGTAAACGCACTCGCGCGCGCATGCACACACACACACACACACACACACACACACACACACACACAAATCAGTGAACAAATTCAGAGTGAACTTTTGTCACTTACTGCAGGACAGTTTTTGTGATGTCTTTTTGTGGATTGGTGTGGTTGGAGATATTAGTGTACATATACCCCTCCCCTCTCTCAATCCGTGTGTGTGCGCGTGTGTGTGAAGGACAGATTGGAAGAAAAGGTTCTGTCTAAAATCTCAATCCTTGATCGAATAAAGGTTTCTCTCTCTCCCCTCTCCCTCTCTCTCTCAGAAAACTTATTCAAGATGATCGTTCTTGGTAAGACTTCCCAAATAAGGAATACCCGTGGCCAAGGTGAAGAACTGTGGCCTGTTTGCGAGTGCACATGCACGACGCAGGTGTAAAGCATCAGGAACTGTACACGTGACGAGTCGTGCTGCTGAGGTCCACTCTCGATCCTGTCACGGCCCCAACGGCCCCAGCACTTGATCGCCATCACCAAAGATGTCGGAGAGACGGGATCAGGAAACTCGCCTTTTACGGTTGCGCACGTGGAAGGCATTGACCACGTCCTGTTGGTCTGAATGCCTTTGTGTTTGCCGGATTGGCTGGCTGTTTACCATACTTCATCTCTCTGATAGTATCAGCCTGTCAGCTTGAAAGCACACCTGGTGGTTCATGTGGGGGTTATGTCCAGACAGAAGGCCGATCTTACCGAGCAGTGAAATGGAAGTACCTGGTGACCTGACAGGGCAGGCCAGCCAGCTGAACTATACCCTTGCCCAAAAGGAGCTGGTGACAGCGCGAGGGAACATGACTCCAACAGAGGCAAAATGGAGGAAATTCTCAATGTCTTGAAGTCTCAAATTCTGTGGCCTTCATGCCCTGCTCTCATGTTCACCTCGGTTTCGATGTTCTCTCCACGTCTGTGGCCTTGGTTTGATTCGGTTGGGGTCACCAGTATCGGCAACTTCATGGGGGAGGGGAGGGGGGGGGGGGGCTGTCGCTGGACGGAGGGAGAGCTCACTAACGCCGGTATGGTCCCCATCTTCCTGACTGAGCCCTTAGCAAACTCAGCTCTGGGTAGGAGTCAGTCGGAGCGGAAAAAATCTCACAGAACAAATGGCAGTGATTAACTAGATTGGAATCGAACGCACGACCTCCCAGCCAAGAGTCCGCGATTCTAACCCACTGCATTATCTTTGTGGTTTCTTACTCGCCGGGGTGGAGGTAGGGGACAGAGAGGAGAGAGAGAGAGATGGGGGGGGGGAGATGATAGTCGCCAAAACTCTGTAAACTTGGTCGCCGGGGGGGAAGGCGGGGGGGGAGGGAGGGTCGGCTGGGAGATGGGTGGGGTGTTTAGCGGTTGCTTGTACGCGCACAATGACATTGGAGGGAGCCAATTGGAGCTGGCTATGTATGTGGGGCAGTGTGTGCCGTACGTGTGTCTGCTTTTGATGAAGGGCGGGCGGTGTAGACGGCAGCACATCGGCCCCCCTTTGTGCACTGGGGGGATTAGTCCGCGCTAATGTATGCCGTGCACACGCTGTCGCCGCTGTCTCTGTCGGCGGCCGGAGCTGCTCTCGAGGCAAACACCGCCGCTTTTCGCTTCGGGCATGAAGGGCACACACACAGACACACACACACACTGGGACAGTCGGGACCGAGTCAAGAGAAGGACCGTTTATTTTGACTGATGGACTGTTCAGGGCTGCTGCAGCCCCTCACTCTAAGTTAACTTGTAGTTCGTGGGGGGGAAGGGAAAAGCACACTGGGTCCATTTTAGGGCTGACCCAACGCGGGAGGAGAAAAGGTCTGGGCCGTGTGAAAATGTTTGAACGAAACTATGTGAAAATAGCTATAAACGTAATTTGACTGTTTGATGACATTAACGACATCAGTGAACATTCCCGAGTGTGCCAAGGGTGCTAGGCATTCCCATTGTTTTCGTCGTCATGGCAGAAAAATAAAATAATTACAAGGCACTACAATATGAGAATAATAGTATAATGATAGTAATGATGACAAGCCACAAGAGCAGAAACACATAGCGGAATCGGCAGCTGATATGAGTACTGTGTACATTGTTTTAGCCAATTAAATCTGGCACGTTGTGAACGCGAGTTCCACTGTTCAAGGTGTATTGTGATGAGCTATTTCGTCTTAACCACATTCTTACTGAATACTGAGAGTTGTACGACATGAGACATGGGCAACCCAGAGATGGTCCTCTGATGTCACATAAATCAGCGCATTTCAACTTTTGTGATCGTTCGTAATGGACAATGAATTATTTTTGGGTTTACTCTGACTCGTCTTTTGATTCGTCTTGTACGTATCTTAAGCAGTATTATTTATTTTGGATGGATTTGAGGTCCTGATACAGCCGGTGTGATCGGCTTGGCTATAAACAACCTGAACACTGTTAATTACACAAAAGTAGTGTGAAATATTGAGTGTTGACTGGTTGGCCTAATCGTAGTTTGCGAATCAGGATGTCGCGAATTCTAATGGCCTGTATCGAAGTTGTGTGAAAAATGACACACATGCTTGCGCACGCGCGCGCGCGCACACACACATACACAGAGAGGGAGAGAGGGAGAGAGAGAGAGATGTATCAGTAATCCTTTCAAAGACGTAAAGACTAGGTGAATCACGTTGGGCCTTCCCACCCCCCACCCCCTCCACCCCCCTCTGATGCTCCACAACAACACATACACAAATTCCCCAAAGAAAGAAGAAAAACTAAAAAAAAAAAATCGTTGAACTGTATCACCCAGTTGCTGTCAACGAGTTACGGTCAACGAAAACCCTTCACGCTGGACTGTTCCACGCGAATCGTCCAACCACTGGGTCAACAGACAGATTAGACTGAACTTCATGAATTCTTCCCTTCACCTGAGACATGTCGCACAGATGGCTGCGGCTTATCCAACTCCACTACACCCCATAATCACCCCCACGCTCACCACCACCACCTCGCGCACCCCCCCCCCCCCACCCCCACCCCACCCTCCCCTCCTCCGAACCTTCCCTGTCTAGCCCTGATTGTACAAAAGGCCCAGGCAGTGAGTGGTGTCAGGGGGTAGGAGTGATGTATGCCCCACTGACCTAGATCATGCCAATGACCTACACCTCGGTTGTGCACACACCCGCAGGCGGGGCGGGCCCGTTACTGTGTGTTGGTTCTCTGAACTGCGCACTTTTAACTGTGTGCAAAGCCGGGCTTCTGCTGAACCCTGTGTGTGTGTGTGGTGGGTTCGACAGTATTAGGGGCATGCGTAACAAGACATCCACATTGTTTGAAGAGTCCGTGTCCTCGTCGTCCACTTTCGTGTCTGAAATCCAGGGCTCTGTGTGTGTGTATGTGTGTGTGTGCAGGATAGACGCGGTTCTAAACGGAACCTGGAGCACCAACCGACCCTTCCGCGCATATCTATCCATTGTTGTGTGTGGGTGAAGTCGCCGCTCACAGACTAATAATCTTCATCAGCGACTTCGTGTCCGTCCTGTTGACGACGGTGAAAAGTGAGGGGGGCGAAGGCATGCATGGCAGAGCCTTGTTCCTTGACGGAAGGCGCAGCAGAGAGGAGTGGTGTATAGCTAGTGCTGAAACAGGATGTATTGTGTGTGACAGTGTGATACGTACGCGCTCGTGCTGTAGTGTCTCCCCCCCGCCCCATCCCCATTGTCAAGTCATGTGGCCCTGATTGGTCTGACCGCACCTGTTGTTTTAGTCAGGTTGAGCGGAGGGGGTGGGAGTAGGGGGGAGGTAGTCCAAGGAGACTTGGGGATGAACACGATGGGGTCTGATGTGCAGGCCTAGCCTTAGCCATAGGGAGAGGCATTGTGTAGGACGAAGGGCGTGCAGTGCTTTATGGGACAG
>CM065743.1:26215411-26225411 GCA_033310375.1 Conus canariensis
TATTCCCAGGCATTAGAAAACCACGTTGGTAATTCATGATTAACAGAAAAGTGAAGAATTGCTCACTAGTTGTGTGGCGTGTGCTGAACCCAGAAGCAAAGAAATAGATAAATAGATGAGTTGAAATTGAAAAATGGAGATAAAAAAAAAAAAATCCCGTAATGGGAAGGGACTGTTGTTTGTGAAGATGTTGGCATGTTTATACGACTTTGGAGGTCGCTCCGTTTTGCTTCTCATGTCATATCTGTTTTATCTGTGATCGCCGGACTGCAGCTTGCTGTGTTGGACACAAAATGCTGTCCAGGAGAGAAGAATAATGTCCGTGTAAGTAGATCAAGTGACTTTTTATGCACATAACTTGGAGGGGGAGGTTTTGTGTGTGTGTGTGTGTGTGTGTGTGTAGAACAAGAACTGTGTTTGTATATTTGGCGGCTGCGGAGGGGAGGGGGAAGCGCATAAACTTTCCTTCTTTCTTTCATTTATTGATCTTTTTAGGGGTGGGGAGGGGGCGGGGAGTTCACATTCCAGCAGCTTTTCTGCGAGCGATAAACTGAGCAGGTGGTTTGCCGCTTCTGTGAGTGTTTGTGGAGTAGGGAAAACGCCAGTGGTAGACATTCGGATGGTTTGTGTCCCTCGGAGAGAGAGAGAGAGTCCAAAGCCTCAAGGCGTGGGTGGCTGATGATGATTGGTGTTGGCTCAGTGACGTCCTCCGCGCACCAGGAACCTCCCACACGTCAGCGAGAAGCAGCCAGTGGCAGAAGACCCGGCCAGCTGCAGGTGCCCTTGAAGAGTGCCCCTCCCTTCACCCTGAGACCATAAACTGTGCGCTCCCTGCGTGCAGTGGGTGGTCTTGGGACACAAGGTGGGTGTGTACAGGTCAACAAGCCCCGCCCTGCCACCTCGTCGCCCGTCACGCCTCCGACAGTCAAGTGGTGTCCGTTTACCGGTCAAGCTGTTGTGGTTGATGTCTGTGGCTTGGGATGTCCGGTCAGCGATGGGAATGGTCTGCAACAGCACTGCGAGGATTGGTTGGTTGTTTTCGCTGGAATCCACCTCCCTGACTCCTCCCCTCCCTTCTGGTCAGTCTCGACCTGGGCAGCTCCATAAAGGCGAAGTTGGTCAGGTTATCTTCCTTAGTCTTCTTGGTCAGGTCTCTGCATAGTACTTGTCGTTTGGGTTTGTTAGGTAAGGTTTTCGTGAGTGACATAGAAACATGCTTGAAAGTCTGGTAGTGGATTGCGTATGCATGAGTTCGAGTTTCTTTTACTTACAATCCTTTCACACTTGGTGATGTTAGACTGCTTGTACCACACACATCAATGCTGACATCCAGTACTTTTTAAAACGTAAAGAAAATGGAGGTACGTGCTTTTCGTTAACTGTCCAGTCAATGTGTTGTAGTTGCTTAGTAAGGTTCCTTTCTCTTTTCACGAGTCTTTTGGGTCACTTTTCGTTTCAGGAGTCTTTTGAGTCACTTTTCGTTTCGGGAGTCTTTTGGGTCGCTTCGTGTTTCAGGAGTCTTTTGAGTCACCTTTCGTTTCAGGAGTCTTTTGAGTCACCTTTCGTTTCAGGAGTCTTTTGAGTCACCTTTCGTTTCAGGAGTCTTTTGAGTCACCTTTCGTTTCAGGAGTCTTTTGAGTCACCTTTCGTTTCAGGAGTCTTTTGGGTTACTTTTTGTTTCAGGAGCCTTTGGGGTCACTTTTCATTTCAGGAGGCTTTTGGGTTACTTTTCATTTCAGCAGGCTTTGGGGTCACTTTTCGCTTATGGAGATTATTTGTCACTTTTCGTTGAAGGAGTCCTTGTTTGGGGGGATTTTGGTGGGCTACTTTTCATTTTAGAAGTGAAAGGATTGCTTTTCGTTTAAGATCTTGGTGGATTATTTTTTGTTGAAGGAATCTCGTGGGTTATTTTGCGTTTGAATCTGTGGATTACTATTCGTTTAAAGAGTCTGGAGGATGTGAAGGATTTCAATAGCATAATTTTCGTATGAAGAATATTGTGATTTACTTTCCCTGAAGCCGTTCAGTGTGTGTCTGTGTATGTGTATGTGTGTGTGTGTGTATCTGTGTGTGTGTGAGTGTGTGTTGTGTGTGTGTGTACATGTGTGTGTGTATATAATGGGCAGAATTCTTTTTTTTTTTCTTTTTCTGTGTGTGTGAGAGAGAGAGCGTGGGTGTGTATGTGCGTGCGCACGTGTATGTGTGCGTGTATGCGTTTGTTTGTGAGAGTGAATGCATGTGTGTACAAGTGCTCGAGTATGAGTGTGTGTGTGTGTGTGTGTGTGCGCGGCGTGTGTGTGTGGGCGTGTGTATGTCTGTGTGTGTGAGTATGTAAGTTTGAGTGTTGTGAGGGTATGGGTGTGTTCGTATTGAGATGTGTGTATTTGTGTATTTATGTATGTGCGTGTGTGTGTGTGTATGTGCGTGAGTACGCGCGCGTGTGTATGTGTGCGCGCACGTATTTTTGTGTGTTAGTTATGCTTCTTTGCTTTGAATGAAAAAGTTGATATTCTGTTCATAATGTTTTCTTAAATGTCAGTACAACTTTGAGTTAATCTGACAATAAATTGGTTTCAGTCAGTCAGTGTGTGTATTTGTGTGTGTGTCTGTGTGTGTGTGTGTGTGTGTGTGTGTGTGTGTACATATGTGTGTGTGTGTTGTTGTTGTTCTTCAATTTAACGTCTTTTCACTTTAAAGTGATATTAGACCGATGTTGATATTCTGTTCATGATGTTTTCTTAAATGTCAGTACAACTTTGAGTTAATCTGACAATAAATTGGTTTCAGTCAGTCAGTGTGTGTGTGTGTGTGTGTGTGCGCGCGCGCGGTGAGTTTCTTTCCCCAAAGATACTTAATGGGTCAGTTTTGTTAAAGTGTCCAGTGGGTTATGAAGGTGTCCAGTGAGTTATGAAGATATCCAGTGGATTATCGCTATGAAGATGTCCAGTGACCCGCTTCTCTCTCTCTCTCTCCCCCCCCCCCCCCCCTCCCCCCTGTCATTTAAAATGCTTTTTTTTTGAGCATATTGTATTTTATTTATTGTGTTTTCTCTTGTTCATTTCATTCATATGCAACACACCCACTACATACCATCACACCCTCCCCCTCCACTCACTCTCCTTCCCCTCCTCTTCTCTCTCTCATTCTCCACTCTTCCTCTACTTCCATTCTCTCTCTCTCTCTCTCTCTCTCTCTCTCTCTCTCTCTCTCTCCTTTTCCTCCTCCTCACTTTACTCTACCCTCTTTCCTCGTGCCCTATTCCTCGAACTCTACACACCCTCTCTCCCACTGTCCCTCTGTCTACTTCATTCACCACTTTGGCTTCACAAGGGGAGTATTGTGCATGTTTATGTCTGTATTTTTTTGTCGCTGAGGAAGGCATATTGCCGAAAATTTCTTGTCCTGTTTTGTGTCGTGCATTAAAACTGCGTTACTTCACACTTTGTTTTGTGTGCTCTTCTGCTTTTTTGTCGTGTTCCAGTAACGCTGCAGTTTGTTTCTTTTGCCGATGTCCAGCGAGTTATGAAGATGTCCAGTGGATTATCGCTATGAAGGTGTCCAGTGGGTTATGAAGATGTCCAATGGATTATCGCTATGAAGGTGTCCAGCGAGTTATGAAGATGTCCAATGGGTTATCGCTATGAAGGTGTCCAGCGAGTTATGAAGATGTCCAATGGATTATCGCTATGAAGGTGTCCAGCGAGTTATGAAGATGTCCAATGGATTATCGCTATGAAGGTGTCCAGCGAGTTATGAAGATGTCCAATGGATTATCGCTGTGCAGGTGTCAGCGAGTTATGAAGATGTCCAATGGATTATCGCTGTGAAGGTGTCCAGCGAGTTATGATGTTGTCTAGTTAAAGGATTCCTGCTGCGAAGATATCTGATGGGTCACTGTTGTGAAGGTGTCCAGCGGATACTTAATGGTTGTAAGACTGTCGTCCAGTGGGTCACTGAACTGTAGTGAAGGGTACCCAGTGAGTTTCTTGCTTTTAGTTAATAATTAAAGGTGCCCAGTGGATGAATCACTCATGTGTGGACTGGCTTTTTTATTCTCTGCTTTTCCTGCGACTGGGGGATGTTTATCACGCTGGAGACGGGTTTTTTGTTTGTTTTTGTCTTTTTTTTATTTAATTCTCTTCAGAGCAGCGCACAAGCCCTTCACGAAGGAGCGGTGACTACACCGTCATGTAACACAATCACGGGGGATGTGTGGGAACGCAGTCAGAGGGACACGGGTGGTGTAGTCTGGCCGTCTGGCAAGAGTCCAACTGCCCCAGTCTGACGTTGGGGACTCGTGTCACAGCTCTTGATCTACAGCTTTCTGCGGTTGGGGGGGGGGGGGGGGGGTAAGGGGATGGGAGTGGGGAGGGGGGGGGGAGTACAGAGGCAAGTTGCTTGTTGCACCGAAGACAAAGCCACGGTTTATATCAAGTAGCTGCCAGTTGTGTGAGGGAGGAGAATGAGGGGATGGGAGAAAACAGAAAGAGCGAGGGGGGGGGGGGGGGGGGGGAGAGGTGTGTGTGTGTGTGTGTGTTTGTGGAAGGTGATGGGTTTGGTGGGATTGGCTGTCAGTGACAGAAATGTCTGTTTTCATCAGTCTAATAAGAAATTAAAATTGACTGCCAGAACCAGTATCTATTATTATATATATATATATATATTAGAGAGATACTGGTTCTGGCAGTCAACCCTCGCGTAGTATGGTCATGTTAACAGAGAGCGGACAGGCGAGAGAACCAAATGTTTTCCTTCTGCTACGGTGTCAGCACCTGGTGTCTCATCCTGTCCTTACTTCCCCTCCACCCCCCCCCCCTCCCCTCCCGTTCCCTTTGTCCGTTAACGACCTGCCCCTGTCTCCCTGGAAAGAAAGAAATGACAAAGGAGTGCGGCATGCCAACATCTTTAGTTCAGTTCAGTCCAGTGGTTTATTTCATGTCTTTTCACCGCCAGATGATATTAGACACTTGTTAGAAAAAAGAAAGAAATACCTTCACACTCAGCTTATCAAGTACTTGCAAAGCCACATCTGGTATGTGCATATTTACATAAGTGAAATACCCTAGTGGTACACAAAGTTGTGATCTTTACACAAATTTTGCAACCTGTGACTGCGAAATAACCATGGCAATTCCAGCAACACATGAACCATACAAGACAGCATTGACATTATCAAAGTCAACATCTTATGATCAGCTATATTGATTATTCACTCCTGCTTCAGAACAACGTCAGAGCCAAGATGACGAGAGATTCTTGTACTCTCTGGGCCATACATTGTATGCTTTTACGCTCGGAGACAAATTTTCAGATCGCGAGTAAATACCTTGAAAAAAAAAAAAAAGGTACGTATCCTACTTATTAATTAACCCTCAGACATCTGCCATCGAATGCAGTTGAGGAATACAGCAACAATCCACTGATTTTGCGGGTCATCAGTCAGTCAGTTGCTGACTTGTACTTCGTTCATGATGCTGCTAATGTGTGTCTTCAGCCCTCTCTCGGGTGGTGCTAGTCCAGCTGTGTGGGAACCGATGTTGTTGATGTGACAGACCGACCCTTGCTCTGTCGTGTCTGGTGGTTATACTGCAGGTGCGCCACAAGGCCATAGGGCAGGTGCGCATATGTATGTCTGGCCGCGCAGTAAACTGTTGCGTGGCACACCATGAAATGGGCCTCTGGGCTGAAGGCACCCTGATACAACGCACAATTTCACAATGCAGCAATCACACACAAAAAAAGAAAAATGCAGCAATCTGGACTATATAGATAAAAGATAAATAAATAAATAAATAAATAAAACGGAGAAAAGAAAGTAACCATGGGTACATTTTCCGTGCGTGATGCAAGGAAATTGTAACAACGCTTACATTTTTTGTCCAGCGTGTACGAAAAATGCAGTCATTCTTTTTTTTTTTTTTTCGTCGCGACTGCCCCGTTCTTCTTTAATATACAGTCAATAACTTTTTTTCTCTCTACATTTTGCTGTCCGCATCTGTTAACGAGAACCTTATCGTCAGATAATAAAAGTTGATGTTCTGTTTGGGATTATTTAAGTTTATTTTTTCTTTGGGATGATTTCAGGTTATAATCTCTTTGGGGTGATTTAAGTTTATATTATGTATGGGATTATTTAAATTTATATTCTCCTGGGGAAGATTATCTCTGATCATATTTCTTTTATCCTAATGCTATTGGCTAGTAAAATCATGTTCATGCAACATTATACCGCTTCCAGAAACTGGTTCTTTTAACCGTTTAATCTAAATACTGATTCAGCATTCTCACGGATGATGCACACGCACACAAAAAAGAGGCAACAGCATCACATTGTTTGAGAATAAGGGACCCGAAAATTGCAACGTTGAAACCTTTTTCGTGCAGTCTGCTGCATTGTTACGTTTTGCGTTGTATCAGGGTTTCCTCCACTATACATATGGCTGTCAGAACGTTATGGTTAAACCTTGGCCCTTTGTTTCCCAGCTGAATTTATAATCAGGGCGGGTTGGGTCGCTTTGTCAGCTGGCACAGGTGCTCGTTGCAGCGCATCACCGTGCCGACAAGACCGCACTGATGTCAACAGCGTTGTCTGTGTCGTCACGTTGAATTTAAGAGTCGATATATGACCGCACAGTTAGTAATTGATCAGTCTTCATAATAAGACGAGAAGAGTTGGTATAGAATTGAGAGGAACAGTGCTAGCATCACAGAAAGTATAGAATTGAGGGTATATAGTGCTAGCATCACAGAAAGTATAGAATTGAGGGTATATAGTGCTAGCATCACAGAAAGTATAGAATTGAGGCTATATAGTGCTAGCATCAGAGAAAGTGTAGAATTGAGGGTATATAGTGCTTGCATCTGAGGAAGTGTAGAATTGAGGGTATATAGTGCTAGCATCAGAGAAAGTGTAGAATTGAGGGTATATAGTGCTAGCATCAGAGAAAGTGTAGAATTGAGGGTAAATAGTGCTAGCATCTGAGAAAGTGTAGAATTGAGGCTATATAGTGCTAGCATCAGAGAAAGTGTAGAATTGAGGGTATATAGTGCTAGCATCAGAGAAAGTATAGAATTGAGGGTAAATAGTGCTAGCATCTGAGAAAGTGTAGAATTGAGGGTATATAGTGCTAGCATCTGAGAAAGTATAGAACTGATGGTAAATAGTGCTAGCATCTGAGAAAGTATAGAATTGAAGGTTATATGTGCTAGCATCAGAGAAAGTGTAGAACTGATGGTATATAGTGCTAGCATCTGAGAAAGTACAGAATTGAGGGTATATAGTGCTAGCATCAGAGAAAGTGTAGAACTGATGGTATATAGTGCTAGCGTCAGAGAAAGTACAGAATTGAGGGTATATAGTGCTAGCATCAGGGAAAGTGTAGAATTGAGGGTATATAGTGCTAGCATAAAAAAGTATAGAATTGAGGGTATATAGTGCTGATGTCAGAGAAAATATAGAATTGAAAGTAAATAGTGCAAGCATCATAGAAAAGATAGGATTGAGGATAAATAGTGCAGGCATCAGAGAAAGTATAGGATTGAGGGAAATAGTGCTAACATCACAGAAAGTATAGAATTGAGAGTATATAGTGCGTACATCACAGAAAGTACAGAATTGAGGGCATATAGTGCGTACATCACAGAAAGAGTAGAATTGAGGGTATATAGTGCTAACATCACAGAAAGTATAGAATTGAGGGTATGTAGTGCTAACATCACAGAAAGTATAGAATTGAGGGTATATAGTGCTAACATCACAGAAAGTATAGGATTGAGGGTAAATAGTGCTAACATCACACAAAATATAGGGCTGAGGGTATATAGTGCTAACATCACAGAAAGTATAGAACTGAGGGTATATAGTGTTAGCATCAGAGAAAGCATAGAATTGAAAGTAAATAGTGCAAGCATCGTAAAAAAGATTAGAATTGAAAGAAATAGTGCACGCATCACAGAAAGTATTGGATTGAATAAATAGTAGGCTACTAACATCACAGAAAGTACAGAATTGAGGGTATATAGTGCTAGCATCACAGAAAGTACAGAATTGAGGGTATATAGTGCTAGCATCACAGAAAGTACAGAATTGAGGGTATATAGTGCTAGCATCACAGAAAGTATAGAATTGAGGGTATATAGTGCTGGCATCACAGAAAGTATAGAATTGAGGGTATATAGTGCTAGCATCACAGACAGTATAGAATTGAGGGTATATAGTGCTGGCATCACAGAAAGTACAGAATTGAGGGTATATAGTGCTAGCATCACAGACAGTATAGAATTGAGGGTATATAGTGCTAGCATCACAGACAGTATAGAATTGAGGGTATATAGTGCTAGCATCACAGAAAGTACAGAATTGAGGGTATATAGTGCTAGCATCACAGACAGTATAGAATTGAGGGTATATAGTGCTAGCATCACAGACAGTATAGAATTGAGGGTATATAGTGCTAGCATCACAGACAGTATAGAATTGAGGGTATATAGTGCTAGCATCACAGAAAGTACAGAATTGAGGGTATACAGTGCTAGCATCACACAGACAGTATAGAATTGAGGGTATATAGTGCTAGCATCACAGACAGTACAGAATTGAGGGTATATAGTGCTAGCATCACAGAAAGTATAGAATTGAGGGTATATAGTGGTAGCATCACAGACAGTACAGAATTGAGGGTATATAGTGCTAGCATCACAGAAAGTACAGAATTGAGGGTATATAGTGGTAGCATCACAGACAGTATAGAATTGAGGGTATATAGTGCTAGCATCACAGAAAGTATAGAATTGAGGGTATATAGTGCTAGCATCACAGAAAGTACAGAATTGAGGGTATATAGTGCTAGCATCACAGACAGTATAGAATTGAGGGTATACAGTGCTAGCATCACAGAAAGTATAGAATTGAGGGTATATAGTGCTAGCATCACAGAAAGTATAGAATTGAGGGTATACAGTGATGGCATCACAGACAGTATAGAATTGAGGGTATATAGTGCTAGCATCACAGAAAGTATAGAATTGAGGGTATATAGTGATGGCATCACAGACAGTATAGAATTGAGGGTATATAGGGCTGGCATCACAGAAAGTACAGAATTGAGGGTATATAGTGCTGGCATCACAGAAAGGCGCGAAACGAAACGTCAGAACACTCGGGGTTATTGACGGTGGTAAGCTCACTGGAGAATGGCGCGTGCTGATCACGTGCTGCGGTCAGCATGCACAGAAGACAACAGTGTTACAAGAACAACGAAGAGACACGACCTGCATCATCATGTACACCAAGACTTGACCAATGGTTCACACTTTTAACGTGCACAACACAAAGGTCTTTGATCAGATTATGCTAAAAGCGTCGGCCACTTTGCTCGATTTTTCATGCCTCAGATTTGAAAGGAAAATTATGATCAATCCACCGGACATAAGGGACAAATAAATTACCAAGACAAAACACGACGCGTTTCGACCTCTTTGGTCTCGTTCAGCCAAGATAACGAACACTCAGGACAAATGGAAACGAAGAACGAGTGATTACTTTAATATGTTCTGAAAGTGGCGTGTAAAAGAAATGATAACACATGCCTGAACAGGCCAGTATTCACCGATAGTGGAGAACAGTGTTGGCAGTGGACTTTGTCAACCTGTCGGCCACATCACAGCAATACAGCTGGCATGTTTCAAACAAAGGGAGGAGGTGGGGGGGGGGGGAGGGAGGAAACTACACAAGCGTTCAGGATTAAAGGCATCTGAATGGTCCTCAAAGGACGGAGAGGGAGTGGACACTATCTGTGGAGTAAAAGAAAAGGGGAAACAGGGGACACAATTCATGCAGAAAGAGTCCCCGACATTTCCAGAAGGCGGTTGTTATTATTATCATTATCATTATTATCATCTTCATCATCATCTTTATTATTATTATTATGGTTATTATCAATTTACCCAACAATCAATTTCAGACAATATATTGTCAAGGGAGAGAACTTGGGAATTCAAA
>CM065743.1:26232911-26240411 GCA_033310375.1 Conus canariensis
TCCTTACAACCCCTTCATTACAGTTAGATAACAACACGGCAATACCTGAGTTATTTGGGCGGAACGAAACAGAATTCCACACACTGTAGCGTTTACGTTTGTCAAGATGAGCAGCACAATGATACAGAAAGTGTTCTTGTGTTTCACATTCGCTTCCACAAAATGGTCAGGTCATGTCATCTGAACTTTCGTGGCTTAGAAACCATTGCTTACAATTTTTTTTTTTTCAAACCACAAACCCTCAATCTGAATCCGATGAAAGTGTCACTGTGCCATTTGATTGTAGCTGATGTAAGGTGCTTTTCTGCCTTAAAAAAAAAATGCTCGTAAAAAAAACACAACAAAAAAAACCCCCAAATATCTAAATGTATCATTACCGTCTATTTCTGCATGCCAGTTTTGCTTGAAACAGAAAAAGAACCTGTCTTTTAATTCCACCATAAAACCATAACCAACTCCTTGGCTCAGCCCAACAATACGAAAGCCATTTTCTGTCAAGAGTTTTCTGTACATGTGACACCCAGTGATGGTGACCAGATTCGTGGTGTAACCAGAACATTTCATGAACTTGTCTACATGTTCTTGCCATGGGAAGTCTGACTAGTTTTAACCAACAGTTAATGCACTTTACAGTCGTTGTAACACATACAGAATATCTCCCGGTTTTTCCATACACCAGCTTGTTAGATGTAAGCAGGGGAATATTCAGAAATCTTTTTGTATCAAGCATGTGGACATTGTCAATGGTTACTGCTTTGTTCCAGTCCCCATACTTCAGATATATATGTCAGAATGGGTTCAATTTGCGTGTCAAATAGCTTCCAAAACAAATCTGTATCTATCGGGTTCAGTTTTCTTAATGACTTGTGTATTTCTATCACACCCCCACCCCCACCCCACCCCTGCTTTTTTTCTTTTTTAAACAAACATCTGACAAAGCATTGCTGATGCTCGACTTACACTAAATCCAAGCTCACTTTTCGCATTGAAAAGAGAGAGAGAGAGAGAGAGAGAGAGGCAGGCAGGCAGGCAGTCAGACAGAGAGGAGTAGAGATGGGGGAGGGTGTTCACAACACCATTGATTTTATCGGCTTCACACCCCCAACGTGAACGCTGACCGGTACCCCAGCACGTACACGGAGAGGGAAGTTGATACCCATCCCTACTCGCTGGATTTCAGCTGTTCTCGGAAGAGAATTACCACGGTAAAAGACCAAGGAAAAGACCGATGAAATGCATCCATACATTTCACAGTCCAGGCTACTTCAAAGGGGGCGAGGAGGGGTATTGGAGGGGGGACTATCACGGCTGTCACATCATTGAAATCAACGCACTGTATGTGCAGAATGTGAGAGGCATGCATGTATAAATAAAACTCAACAGCCGCGCTGAAACTCTCGGTGGAAATTGTACCTCTGCTGTTCGGAAAATTTGCATGTAATTTCGTCTTTTCTCCCATTCTCTCTCTCTCTCTCTCTCTCTCTCTCTCTCTCTCTCTCTCTCTCTCTCTCTCTCTCTCTCTTCTCTCTCTCTCCTCCTTTCCCCTTCTTCCCTCCCCCACTCTCTCTCTCCTCTACCACCACCCCCTCTCTCTCCCCCCCTCTCTCTCTCTCTTGTATTTTTTTTATTTTGAAAAGTTTATTGATTTATAGCAGAGAAATGGCACAGAATAATGTACGCAAGATTCAGGTTCAGAACTTTAGGTTTCAATGCGAACAAAAGATGATTTGAATGTGGAATATCCACAGAATCACCATGTCCTGCATGTAGACACATTATTGACGACGAAGGTTACTTTCTGTTACACTAGCACTGAACTGAATATAATGAATTGAGAGCAAATTGTTTATTTTTCCAGTTAGACATAGCTAAAAGACAAGATGTTGCTGTTGTGTTATCATCAGATGACGAACTTGTAATTAAACCAGTAGCGAAATTCATCGCGGAAGCACTGAAAATTAGATGAAGGACAGTCAAAATTAGGATAAACAAGAGATATATGAATGAATAATACCATTCATCACATGTGGAGGAGATCAGTAAGAAGCAATATCATAGTTTGATTGAGTGGATGGTGGAGTCAGTCTTACAATTCATGTTTGTTTCTTTCTTTCTTCCTTTCTAACGTTAATGTATTACTCCTGTGTGCGAAGACAACCTGGAGATGTTACGGTTTTCTGTGTTTTTGTTAACCTTTGTGTGCAGAGCATGATTCTGCCCACCTTCTGTGACTGTAGTCACTGACTGTTGATAATTAAATAGTAAACAAGTTGGGTATTTTTTGCTCCCATAAGAAAACCAAACACAGAGTAACTTGTGGGTGAACATTTTATTTTTGAAGGCCTACTGGTTGGGGTTTTTGTTGTTGTTGTTGTTGTTGTTGTTGTTCGGTTTGTCGTAGATGTTATTTATCTGGGAGGCGATTAAGATGACCCAAGCTAGTACCAATGTAGTTGAACGGGAAAGATTGAAAGAAGTCATTGACAAACTGAAATCCAGAGAGAAAATGATGGTAACGGTACAAAGGGAAGCCGTTGTGCCTATAGTCAGAGGGAGGAGTACGGCACCTCCAGGAATTTAAAGAATGTAGGAATATGAAGGTGTCTGGAAGTCAGCACCTTGGGGAATGGCTGGAAGACCAGCTAAAGTGATTGAAGACGGCTGTTGACAAAGCAGGGGAGCATCCTCAGAAAGCTGCCTCTGTACAGACAGGCATGTAGCCCACTGTGGATCTCCGGGGTGGAGATAATGTGGTGATATGAACCAGGTACCATGTGGTAATATGAAGGTAAAGAGCATCCTCAGAAAGCTGCCTCTGTACAGACTGGCATGTAGCCCACTGTGGATCTCCGGGGTGGAGATAATGTGGTGATATGAACCAGGTACCATGTGGTAATATGAAGGTAAAGAGCATCCCCAGAAAGCTGCCTCTGTACAGACAGGCATGTAGCCCACTGTGGATCTCCTGGGTGGAGATGAAGTGGTGATATGAACCAGGTACCATGTGGTAATATGAAGGTAAAGAGCATCCCCAGAAAGCTGCCTCTGTACAGACAGGCATGTAGCCCACTGTGGATCTCCGGGGTGGAGATGAAGTGGTGATATGAACCAGGTACCATGTGGTGATATGAAGGTAAAGAGCATCCTCAGAAAGCTGCCTCTGTACAGACTGGCATATAGCCCACTATGGATCTCCGGGGTGGAGATAATGTGGTGATATGAACCAGGTACCAGGTGGTAATATGAAAGTTTAAAAACCTTTGATTTCTGGGAAAAGGGGTGAACCTAGGCTGACCCTTGCACTATCAAGCCATGGGATGGTTTGGATGGGTAAGAGGAGGAGACTAGGGTAGAAATCAGGAAATTTCTGTTTCATCACTTTCCCCACGCCCCCGAGAAGCTTGTCCACAGGTCTGCAAGGGAGACCAAAGGTGTGAGAACGTTTCTAACAGAAACGTAAGAGTCTGGGACTGATGGCTCTTTGCTCTGCTAATGACTATCCACGTCTGGAGTTGCCATACCTCCCCCCCCCCCCCCAACTCACCTCTCCCCCCCCCCCCCACCCCCCACACACACACCTTTTTTTTTTTTATCTTACTTTGTTCCTTCCCCCACGAACCGTTTTTTTCTTTTTTTTTTTTTTTTTTTCTTTTTTTTTCAGTCAATTTTCTTTTTGACTGAAATAAGTTTTAACAATCCATGCTTTTAATGAGGGATGAAGATTGTTTGCACTGTGGTTGGAGTAAATCGTGGTTTATCCTTGATAGAAGTTTTTTTAATGTGCAATCGTTTGGCAAAGGGGAGAGTTAGGCCCCTTTGTTTATTGATATTCTGCTGGACATAATGTGGGCCATGTCGCGGTAGACTTTGGGTGCTTGAAAGATGATGGACTTGCACTATGAAGGAAAGCACTCGCTGCAGAGCGATGGCATGGTACAGGTGCAAATGGTTTGAATTTATTAGCTCTATGTTTGCTGCTTTTGATGGGGCTAACTCAGAGCAACATATGTGTTGCTATGTTTGTGTGTGTGTGTGTGTGTGTGTTTTTTTTTTGTTTGTTTGTTTGTTTTTTTTTTTTTTGGCTGGGTTATAAACATAGTGTTCCCGATTCCTGTTTCGGTCGTTATAAAACAATCGGTTTGCAAGGCATTTCTCTGAATTGACCCTATTTGGATTCCCGGGTACAAAATATATCCTCTTTCCTCATCACATTGAGTTTAATCTTTTTCTTCCTTTGCAAACTGACGTGTCTGGCCACAAGATTAAAACCAGAGTAGATCGGCAATACTGTTACATGGCCAGTGATGCTCCATGCCTCATGTTACTTACAGTCAGTCAGTACTCAGAATGCACGCTGTTTATGGGATATTTCTGTGGAACATTTCTTTCTCTCTTCACTTCAGCTAGTTATAGGAAGACACGTGTATTTTGTTTTTCCGGCTGATTGAAGTCTGCTGTGCGACAGTAATTTGGTGACCGTCACTTGTCACTTGTACTTGGGAGCCGGAATAGCTCAGTTGGTAGAGCGCCTGACTTGTTATCTTGGTGATCCTGGGGTTGCGGGTTCGAATCTCCGCCGGGGCGTTTCGGTACAGGGGGATTTTTCCCTCGGAGTTAACATTAGTTCTGACTCCATTTCCCATACAGTCTTTTGAATGAGACTATAAACCAAGGTTCCGTGTGTGAACGCACGCATAATATCTTGCACACACGTAAAATCCCATCACCAACTTTCGGAAGAGTAGGCCAGTTTGGCCGTTGGTATGGATGACACGTTACACACAGCATGCACCCTGCGTAAGAAATGGAAAGAATGAAGGAAGTAAAGAAACTGAGTGAACGATATTGAACGATATTGACTGGATGACACGGGAAACGACTGAATGAAGCGCCAGCTGGCAGCTCTTCAGTCGGCACTACCCAGGTAGGCAGCCCGTTGTGTAAACGAGTGTGGAATGTAAAGCGCTTAGAGCTTGGTCTCTAGCTGAGAATAGGCGCTATATAAGTATTCATTATTATTATTATTATTATAACAAATGTAAGGAGAGTGGTTTTTTTTTTCAATCATGTAATTTTTTTCTTTTGTGTATTCTAATGCGTCCTTGTTGTCAACTCTAATATGAACTCTTTTTTTGTGTGTGTAACATAGTTTGCCAAACTATGTGGTCGATGCCCTACACTGTAGACTGAGTGATTTTAAGTGCCTCAAAAGTCAGATGTGATTTGCTTGGAAATGGGCATTAAGTAATTATGCAGCAACGTGCTGACCACAGTATTACTGTGCGGACTTGTCTAAGTCGGAGTAGTGTTGCTATAGACTGGCGAAGCACGCACTCAACCTCCCACACGAAAGGAAGTGGGCGGCGTTCGGATAAATGTTTGTGGGGTAATGCCAGGTTCTCCTCACTGTAGCGTAGGAGGGGTGAACTCAGAACTTGTGTGTGTATGCCTCACATATGTGTGTGTATGCCTCACATATGTGTGTGTATGCCTCACATATGTGTGTGTATGCCTCACATATGTGTGTGTATGCCTCACATACGACTGTCCTAAGTCATGTTCAAGTATGTGGTGCTTCGTCTGGCACATGCCTATTTTCTTGACCAATAGACTGTTGCGCCTGGATTTAGTGATTATATTTCATGGCGCCCAACTTTTGAGAACAGAGACTTTGCAGCGGTTAATCCCTCACACGTGGGGTGGGATCGCAGTGAGGGGTAACCTAGCTGGTAGTTCGGAATGCCAGTTAAGAGGCTGGTCACTCAGCAGACAATTTGCCCACGGCTGGTCTGGGCAGACTGATTTAGAAGAGACAGCCATTGGACTTCAGCCACATCGTAATTGGTGTCGCTTTTGCTGAGGAGGTCTTGAGCCTCTCTTTGACCATGGATGATCTTGATGGCTTGGTCTGGAAGACTAATTATATATAGGCCAAGGAGACACCCTGGGAGACTGTGGAGCCGTAGTTGGTGATGTCTTTGCTGAGGTGGACTTGAAATTTTAGAGAGGTAAGTATCCGCAGGTGGGAGTCGTTGGCGACGGAGTGCACACATGCTGGATTTTGCCCTAGGTACGGAGTCTAAAGGGTCTGTCTTGATGTTCCTCTGCACTCTTCCAGATCCAGTCACTTACATGACGGTCGGCCCCGTTGGTTGTCGGGCCGTGGGGGATAGAATATCAGTTCAAGAGCAGCCAGCGAAGCCGGATCTGGCCTCATTAGACGCTTCTAGTGGTTCCATTGTGATTCAGGCGTGGTGATGCCACAAAGGGAGTTTCTGGAAAGATCTCGCTGAAATGGGCTGGGGGGCCTATATACTCTCAGCGTCCTGGTTCTAACGACATTTCTTCACTGAGCAGAGTGTGGTGAAGGCTGTGACGCTGATTCCATTATTCAGGTGTTTGTGAATGTAAAGGGCTGGAAGCAACAGCCATTGTTGGGCCGGGGTGTAGGCCTAACGGGTGAAACGTGAGGAGCCGTAGTGTGCCATGGCATTGTCCAGCACAGTGGCATTGTCCAGCACAGTGACATTGTCCAGCACAGTGGCATTGTCCAGCACAGTGGGTCTGACAGCTTCAGTGTTGTTGGAGCCCAGCCGACCACACAGGGTTCATTCTGGACCATCAGTACGCCTGAAAACAAACAACAACAACTAAAAAAAACAAAACAAACAAACAAACAAAACAAAAACAGACGCCAGAAAGTCATCTACAAAACCTGCACATCCTTGTATAATATGACAACTCAACTATTGACATCCTTAAGACAGTTAAAAAAAAAAGAGAGAGAGAGAGAGAGAAATAGCAGAGGTAGAGAGAAAGAGAGGGTGTGTGTGTGTGGGGGGGGGGGGGGGGGAGGGGGGGGGGGGGCAGACAGACAGACAGACAGAGAGAAAGAAAGAGAGACAGACAGGCAGAGAGGATGGTAGCGTCAAAGGGAATGGCAGAACAGAAGATGTTTATCCGCAGACTGAAAAATACAATAACGACTTTTTTTGTTTGTTTGTTTGTTTAAAATCAGTGACACTATAGCGTCACACAGTGGTTATACCACAACGAACAGGTGGCATTGTATCAACTCTGGCCAGACAGGGACCAAGTGACATGGCGTCCTGGAACATCAGTGACACTGTAGAGTCACCCAGTAGTCAGACCATAACAAACAGGTGGCATTGTATCAACTCTGGCCAGACAGGGACCAAGTGACATGGCGTCCTGGAACATCAGTGACACTGTAGAGTCACCCAGTAGTCAGACCACAACAAACAGGTGGCATTGTATCAACTCTGGCCAGACAGGGACCAAGTGACATGGCGTCCTGGAACATCAGTGACACTGTAGAGTCACCCAGTAGTCAGACCACAACAAACAGGTGGCATTGTATCAACTCTGGCCAGACAGGGACCAAGTGACATGGCGTCCTGGAACATCAGTGACACTGTAGAGTCACCCAGTAGTCAGACCACAACAAACAGGTGGCATTGTATCAACTCTGGCCAGACA
>CM065743.1:26245411-26282911 GCA_033310375.1 Conus canariensis
AAATGCGAAATGTTTGCTGATGATACATCTCTTCATTCCAGTGATTCAGATCCATATAGATTAGCTAGTAAACTCCAAAATGATGTTAAAAAACTTATCGAATGGACTCAGTTGAACCATATGTCCTTAAATGCAAGCAAAACCAAGTGCATGTTTGTATGTGCCCGACAAAAAAGACAAAAGATGAAGTCAAAATTTCCACCATTGTTTATATATGACCAAAAAATTGAAGAAGTCGACTCACATAAAATACTAGGAGTAATAATAGATAAAGATTTAACATGGACCGACCACATAACGTCAATGGGGAAACGTCTCTCAAAAAAATTACTTCAATTAGCGAAGATTAAGAACTTCCTGGACACCCATTCTCGAAAGCTCTTTTTCTGTGCTCATATTCTATCGATTATTGATTATGCATCAACCCTATGGGATAACTGCAGTGAAACCAACTTGAAAATTATTCATCGAATGTATAAAAGAGCATTAAAATTAGTATTACTAAAATCAAGCACCCTAACAAAAGAAGACTATAAACAACTTAATATGTTAACCTTCTACAACAGACTTTTGTTCAATAAGGCAGTATGCATGCATAATGTTACAAACGGATATGCTCCTAAAAAGATAAGAGATTCATTTACAACTAACACTTATAGACATAGTCATTTATTATCCTTTCCTAGACCAAGAAATAATCTTTATAAATCTAGTCTTTTGTACTCCGGTGGAAATGTATGGAACAAGCTACCAATCACTTTGAAAAACATAAAGAACAAAAATCAGTTTAAGAAAAATCTGAAAAAGCATCTTATGGATATTTAGCAATCAATTTTTTCTCAAATTCCCTTGAAATAACTCCAGTGATTTTACATGATGTATCCTTGTGTATATGTCTATGCCTATGTACATGTCTGTTTATGCGTGTGTATGCTTTGTAGACAATGTATTGATATTGTACATAACGTAACTCTCTCTCTCTCTCTCTCTCTCTCTCTCTCTCTCTCTCTCTCTCTCTCTCTCTCTCTCTTGTTACTTCCTTGATATGATAACTATAATAGGCTTGAATTCTTTTTTGTACTCCCTCTCCCTCCACCCCCACGCCTCCATCCTACCCCCTCCCTCCTCCTATTTCCTCTCCCCTCCTCATCCCCCTCAGATTTCACCCCCACCACCTCCCTCGCCCTTTTCCGCTGATTTTCCCTCTTTGTATTTCTTCGTTTTCATTATTTTATCATTCAAGTTTCTTTGTTTTGTTATGATGGCTTGATGTAAAAAAGCAGTTTCTCTGCTTATTCAATGTTCCATCTGGAAATAAAATTTTGACTTGACTTGACTTGACACACGCACACACACACACACACACACACACACACACACACACACACACACACACACACACACACACACACACATGCGGTGAATACTCCTCATCAAGGTGTTCACGGAGTCTGCTATAGAGACTCACATTTAACGTCACACAGATGACAACTATTCATGTGCCCCGGAAAAACAACAACAGAAAAGACAGTGTTCCCTTGTTGTGCACTTTGAATCGGCACACCTGCTCTGCAGGTACTTGGTCTGTTTTTAGAAGTTTAACTGGAGTGGTTGAAAACACACCTTTACAGGGTGCTTGCTGATCAGATTTTTTTTTAAATAGTGATTTGCACTCTTGGGGGTAAAAGAGATGGACAAGCTAAGAGAGAGAGGGAGAGAGAGGGAGAGAGAGAAAGAGAGAGACAGAGAGAAAGAGAGAAAGAAGAGAGAGAGAGAGACAGAGAGAGAGAAAGAGAGAGAGGGGAGAGAGGGAGAGAGAGAGAGAGAGAGAGGGGGGGGGAAGGAGAGAGATTCTTTAAGAGGAGAAGAAGAAGACGAATAAGTATGAACTGACTTGAGTTCAATGTGACCTAAATATTCATATTTTGCGAGAACAGTATTAACAGTTTGTTTAAAGGGGACGTCTTCTGAATAACATACTGGAAAAGGGAACAAACCAAAAAAAAAAAAAAAAAAAAAAAAAAAAAAAAAAAAAAAAAAAGGAAAAATGAAAACCCCCTCGCTCCAAAAGAAGTGAGGCGCGAATGGGAATTTGTGTTTGTTTGTTTGTTTGTTTGTCTGTTTGTTTTGTCTGTTTGTTTGTCTGTTTGTTTGTTTGTCTGTTTGTTTGTCTGTTTGCTTGTTTGATCAGGGGAGAAATTCCAAATTGAATTGTTTTCTGGTTTGTTACGTTGAAAGAAAGGTATGTGTTGTTGCGGGCGGGACTCATGATTGTTCTTGTGCATGCGAGTGTGTGCTTGAGAACGTGTATCATGATGGGTGGTTGATCACGTGACTGGTCAGCCCCCATATGCCACACGTGATGTTGAGGAACATTGAAATGTATTTTTTCTGTACTTGATGAAACGTTTCACAACATTCACAGCAGGAGGGAGAAGCTGGTTAAAATTTTCAATACAGGCATAAAACAGTCGAGTATTAAACTTAAAATGAATTATAAACAAACGTATACATCGTTAGAATTGACTGACATGTTATTAGCTACCATCTCCGCAAAGAACGTTTTGTGTGTGTGCCATTTACACAGAGGCCACTCACTTTCATAAATATTGTCTTTTTTTTTTTTTTTTTCCCCAAAGCGAGGAACCTCCATGGCAGTTAACTGGGGGGCAAATGTCAAGCTTCAAAGCCATAGAGAATCCCGTTTCCATTAATTATTTGTCAGTGAAGAGTTCCTGTAATTCTTCTTCTCCTCCTCCTCCTCCTCCTTCTTCTTACGAAACCAGTGCAGCAACACACCCCATCCCCCCTCCTCCACACGAACATCACACCCCTGTTCGTCACCCCCAGGACCACTTTCGAAGATAATCTGGAAACAAAAAAGTAAAGAAACAAAAACTAAAAAAAAAAAAAAAAAAAAAAAAAAAAAAGAAGAAAAAAAAACAACACAAAACACGAAACGGAAAGCAAAGAAACAGTTATGTAACATATCATGAACAGTTATTTCGCAGAAAAAAAAAAAATTTAACGTATCATAAACAGTTATCTAACAAGCAGTTATGTAACAAGAAAAAAAAATTGAGCATATCATAAACAGTTATTTAACACAGAAACCGTTATATTTAACAAAGAAATTATTTTATAACATACTTAATTGGAATGCAAAGAAACAGTTCTTCAACATATTTAAGCTTACTGTTCAGACTTCATATATCACAAAGAACACGTCTGCGGAAGACATATTTGTGGGACATTCAGCTGTCTCTTTGTGTTGAGTAGGAAATAAGCGAGCTCTGCACTCTATTTTTTGCAGTAAACAAGTTGGGTATTTTTTGCTCCCATAAGAAAACCTAACACAGAGTAACTTTTATTCAAGACTGGCACGGCCTTTTAAGTTTAGGTTAGGTTTTAGGTTTTCTGTTAGGTTTTCTTATGGGAGCAAAAAATACCCAACTTGTTTACTGTTTATCGTTTACTGTTCCCTGCCTCATTTCATTTCCGACTCTATTTTTTGTTTATTTATGTAAGAAGTCATGTACCAAGAAGGCATCTGTAGCAAAATTCAGTTTTTAATTATGTGTATATATAGTTATATAATGCTATTTTGATGTCCTGGGCTCCGCACCTTGTACAGCACACTGTGGTAAACACCAGAGACGGTAAAAGAGAAGAACAAAAACAACTCTCTTCATATCTTCACACTTCAGTTTATCTTTCATTAATTTTCGCTGGTGAACAGCCGCCCTATGTCAGGGTACAGTGAATTCATAAATGTACGTAATAAATATACACAAACATGCACACGCACGCGCGCGCGCGCGTGCACACACACACACACACACACACACACACACACACACATACACACACACACACACGCACGCACGCACACACACACACACACACACACACACACACACACACGTGAAATAGAATTTTCTCCAAATCAGTAGCCGTCCATTAAACGACCGCTTAATACACGCTTCCAGCAAGCGTTCTATTTCACAACACACACACACACACACACACACACACACACACACACACACACACACACACACACAGAGAATTGTCTTCAAATCAGTTTCAGTTTCATCAAGGAGGCGTCACTGCATGCGGACTAGTCCATATACGCTGCACCACATCCGCTAAGTTTTGAGACCACACTACGCATGATTTTATGCTGATGGATAAATGAATTAAGAACTAAGATGAGAGAATTGAAGAAGAGGGTCTCGTGGCTACGACTTAGCAGATGTCTGACCTACGCATTGGCCCAAAGCGCTGGTCAGACCGTGAGTGCGTACCTAACATTGGTTGACCTTTTTTTTTTCCCCCCAAATCAGCAGCCGTCCATTGAACGACCGCTTGATACAAGTTCCAGCAAGCATCAATTCACATTTTCAGCAGTTTTGAACACGCATTTTATGCTTTTTTTTTTTTTTTTTTTTAAGAATCCAACTCCATATGCTCATTCCATCTGTTTTAAACTTGCATTTCCAGCAGTTTCTCCCATTTTTCAGCAGTTATCATATCTTGCGAACTGGACGAAAACTCCGAGTGGTAACGGAAGAAATAGCGGGAGATGGAAGTTCTGACTCCTAACACAAGAAAAGTTCCTTCTGTCGCTGGATTTAAGTAAATGAAATACAACCGGTACAAAAAATGCATATTTTTAGTTTTAGTTCCACTTGATTGTATATATAGATTTCGTTCCGTTAGCCGACTATCTCTCTCTCTCTCTCTCTCTCTCTCTCTCTCTCTCTCTCTCTCTCTCTCTCCCCACCCCAGAATACACACAAGCCCAGACATTGTATGCACTCTACACACACACATACACACACACACACACACACCACACACACACACAAATACACACACACACACACACACACCCCACACACATATATATATATATATATATATATATATATAGTGTAAACGAGTGTTGATTGTAAAGCGCTTAGAGCTTGGTCTCTAGCTGAGAATAGGCGCTATATAAGTATTCATTATTATTATTATTATTATTATTATACAATGTCTGGGTGTGTGCGTGTATATGTTCTCAAAACCGACTGACGCCATGCACACCTACATGCTTCATCTTGTCATCCCAAGGTGTGCAAAGGCAGCACACCATTCAGCCAGATGCTACGCGCTCGCAGGTTATGCTCGACGGATGAAGTCTTAACCATCCGCTGCCAAGAGATCTCCAAACCCCAAAATTTCTGATATAAAAATGAAATGGTTACAGTTACGAATAATACACAGATGTCTTGGTACTAATGTTGTGCTAAAAAAAAAAAATGGGTATATTGAACAGCGATGTTTGTACTTTCTGTACCTCTGTTAAGGACAGTATCACACACATGTTTTGGTATTGTACGGTCATACAACGTTTTTGGGAAACGCTGGTGGTTTTGATGAATGAAAAATGTATGTGTGCATTTAATTTGCAGATAACTGAACCATTAGCCATAGTTGGATTTGATAAAGATATACATATAGACCATGTATTTTATTTTATTGTATTATTTGCAAAACACTATTTATATCAGTATAGAACAGAACAGAAATCACCCAGACTACAAGTATTTCTTAATAAGCTAAAATACAGGTATAAAACTGAAGAATACATTGCTCGAAAAAAATTCTGTATATTACGATTTCCTTTCCAAATGGCACCCATATACGCCGATGTTCGCAGGCCGAGAATGAATTACGAATGATCATGACATTGTACATTATACTAGTACAAGTATGATTATAGCACCCTAAAACTGTTACACCGCCTAAAACAGCCCCTTTGGACATATTACAGAGCCATATATAATATATATATATATATATATGTACATGTATGTGTATATGTATGTATATATATATATGTGTGTATGTTTATATGTATATATATAAAGAAAACAAAGACAAATATGTAAAATTTCATAATGCACTAGGCTTGCCTCATGTGCGCTCTCTCTCTCTCTCTCTCTCTCTCTCTCTCTCTCTCTCTCTCTCATACACACACACACACACACACACACACACACACACACACACACACACACACACACACACAAGAGGCTATAACCGTGTGTCTTAAAAATGTAGAATGGTATTGTAGTTGTGTTTGATGTATTGATTTCCTCTTTATCTATCGTTTGTTTGGATCTGGTCTCTTTTTTTTAATTCTATTTTCTAATGTGTTGTACTGTATGAACTTATTTGAATTTTTAAAAGAGAGAGAGAGAGAGAGAGAGAGAGAGAGAGAGAGAGAGAGAGAGAGAGAGAGAGAGAGAGAGAGAGAGATCCAAGCACTTTCAACGTAGAGGGTACAGTACCTACACCATCCAGAAAGCCATTGAAAGAGTCAGCAGCATCCCACGGAATGAGACCCTTGCATACATGCCCCAGACTCCCAAGAACAGGGTCCCGTTCATCATCACTCACAACCCTGCCAACCCTCCTCTACGTCAGTGACTGCAACAACAGCAACCAGCCTCACGTGAAAGTAACAGGATGAGACAAGCCATGCCAGAGCTCCCCATTGTAGGAGAAAGGAATTCAAATGGTCTACGAAACAGCCTGATGCCTTCCGTGCTTCCTCCACCAGAGCCTTCCACTGACAACCCGGGAAGCCACCGATGTACCAGAAAACGGTGTGTCATCTGTAAGGAGCATGTGGTAGAGACACGTCAGTTCATCAGTGACGTTAGTGGCGAGACATTCACCATTCACCACGAGATGTCCTGCAGCACTAGAAACACAGTACCTGCTCTACTGCACCAAATACAATGGGGGCTCAGTACGTAGGACAAACACGCAACTCGTTCAAACAACGTTTCTACATACATAGGTCACACATTCAGAACAATACAGGCACCCACGTCACACATCATTTCAACATGCACAATCACTCACTTCAAGACATGCGTTGTATGCCAACTGAAACACAGTACATAGACAGTGACGTTCATAGAGATCTCAGAGAAAAATTCTGAATTCGTAAGCTACAAACAAAGCATCCACAAGGCTTGAACACACACGACTAATTATTAGTTACAGTTACAGAGTTCCTTGCATTTAATAGTGACTCAGTTGTTCCCTCTGGTAAATCTAACATAATGATCGCCCAAGAGAGAGAGAGAGAGAGTGAGGGGGGGGGGGGGGTATATCGCTGGGGGTGGGGAGTGACTAAGTAATAACAACAGGATGGTGTTTCAGACTTTGCATCACTTGGTGATGACGTTATTGTCATGACGCAATTTTTCTTTTACGACCCAATGCTGTCACTCCACTTTTGACGTTACTGTCGTTCAAAAAAAAAAAAACAAACAAAAACACCGGCTTGAAATATTGGAATATATTTGTTTACATTGCTCGTTTTTCCTTTTCACTTCAATTCTCTCTCTCTCTCTCTCTCTCTCTCTCTCTCTCTCTCTCTCTCTCTCTCTCTCTATACACATATTCAGAGATGATTTTTTTTTCTGTCAACTCACAATCCATCCATAGAGTTATCATCATCAACAACAACAACAAAAAGAAAATGCCCATTCCCACACTCCGCCTCCGTCCCCTACCAAACAGCCAACGTGCCAGTGCTTGGGAACATGACGCCACATTCGGATCAAACGCTTCGAACGTTATTTGCGCATTTCACATGTCAAAGATTTAAACCTTCAGCCTGGCTCACAGCAATAATCATCAACCACTGTTACCACCCCCTTGTGATCCGAGTCCCCGATACTGACCCAACTATCTGGGAGAGAGGGCAGGAATGAGGGGGGAAGGGGGTGCTGTCAGCGGATCAAGGGACATAAATCGTTATATTTTCCACCACCACACGACCTGAAGAGTTAGTCCTCCTTTCAAAGGCGCGGTGACTGACGCACTGGAAGTAAAGAGGCTGGTAAACTCTCTACGAGGGATTCGATCTTTTCAGGACTAAGTAAAATATGGAAAAATCAGGAATGTCACAACGTTTAAACGAAATAAATAAATGAATGAATAAACAAATGAATAAATAAATGGCGAAAAAAAGACGTAACTCAAGCAATTGAAATAAAATTCAAGAGAGAGAGAGAGAGAGAGAGAGAGAGAGATGACACGACACGACCTTTTATTCTAGTAGGGCCAAGCCCCCTTAGAAGGGGTGTGTACACAGAAAAGCAACGATAACTTTTACATTTCGGTAGAAACAAAGAAAACAAAGAGACCAACTATACATTTCATTATCTACACTCTTTATCATAAATTAATTTAGGAAATTGCAATGTCTTTTGCTTTAAAAGATTTGTACAAGTAAATGCAGAGGTTTTTCACAGTTTTAGCATTAACTGAGGATAACAATAGATTAAGACAGAAAGCACTTGCTATTCTGTAATATTTTGGAGCAATCAACTGTTTTCTTAATTCATCATAAAATGGACAGCATAAAATGAAATCCGTTTTCTTCGATATTCTTACAGAATGGACATAACAGATCATTTGGTGTAGAATTCCAGTATCTATAGTAATGAACAGCAAGGTCTGACACACCAAATCGAAACAATATCATTATATGTTTTAAGTGTCTCTCCATATCTAATTTTAAGTATTTTGGAGTACAGTGCATATAATCACAAAACATTCTAAACATCGAATAACGCTCACTGTTGCTCACATAATCTTGCCAATTTTGCCACCTACAATCAATAAGTCGCTGCTTAAACAAACTAAAAAATGCAATTGCACCTCCAACATTTTGACTCAACCATACATATCCAAAGCTATACTGAAACAGACATAATCTTACATTTGTCACCCGGTTCGTTTGCCTGTCTGATCTAATATAACAGCATTAAATACGCTTTCTTTGGTAGCCTATGGTCATCCATTTGTACTAATTTTAACCAGTAGCGAATACATCGAACAATAGAGTTAATGGTTATTGAATATCTGCCTAATTCATTATAAACAAGATCATTTGCTGTTCGCATATCAACAGACAAAAGTTTCTTAAGGGCAAACAAGTGGACCTTTTCACAGTACTGTGCAGCTTTTTCCATCCCCCATATTTCAGAACCATACTGTATTACTGGCTGTATCTGAGCATCAAAACGTTCTAGAAAAACATCAACAGAATAGTCATTGTACTGACGTAACCTCTGCATTATACTCCAAAGTGCCCTTTTTGCCTTGCTAGCAATATCCCTACATGCCACAGTAAAACTTAATCTTGTTGAAAAATAAACACCTAGGTACTTATACACATTCACCGCAGGCATGTTATTGCAATCATATATCCATCTCTCTCTCACACCCAGATAACCACCTTTTCTCAAAACAATATTACTCTTATCCATATTCACCTTTAGACAAAGTGAAGAGGATGCTCTCTGTAAATTATTTAACTGTGTTTGCAAACCAACGATAGTCTCAGAAAGAAGGACAACATCGTCAGCCAGTAAAAGGATAAACAGTTCAAGCGAACCGAACAAAAAGCTAACACCATGTCTGCCATTATTACTTACCTCTATAGCCAATTTATTTATGAATAATGAATAAAGAACTGGGCTACATAAGTCTCCCTGCTTCACCCCAGACGACCAAGATAACTGATCAGTAAAAGAAGTACCACATTAAATACGAGCTTTCACACTGATATACATACTTTTAACACAACGAAGAAGTGTTCCTTTAATTCCATTTTTCAACAAGACAGGCTTAAATAAATTTCTATCAATAGTATCAAAACATTTCTCAAAATCAATAAAGGCAAAATAAAATTTTCGATTATTACAAAATTGTTTTTGAACGCGTGCCAGTAGTGTAAACAAATGATCTATAATAGAGTAACCAGCTTTAAACCCAGCCTGATATTCTCCAGTAATATTGTGTTCTGTTACCCAGGTCTGCAAGCGACTGTTAATAATTGTACCATATGCTTTACTGTTTGTATCACACAAACTTATACCACGATAATTCCCTGGATTCTTTTAAAGGAGCTTTTAATCGATTCAGTCCAACCATCTGGGTAGAATCCTTTCTCAAAAAGAACATTAAAGAAAATTACAAACAAAGGAATAACGAATGCATTCGCACTTTTTAATACTTCGCCAGTTACACAGTCAGGTCCTGCAGATTTTGGGGGTTTAAGTTTTCTTAATGCAAGCACAACTTCATCCTAAGAAATCGGTCTGTTAAAGAAATCCTCCTCCTCATCATCATCTATACCATTATCTTTTTCCTTATTTTCTGGAAAAGCAACATCATCATCCTTTTCCAGCAGCATTTTAATTTGTTTAAACTAATCATCTACCGTAATTTGGTTTCGTACATGTTTCTTTTCTTGACAAACTTGATGGATAGTTTCCCAGAAATCTTTTTGGCTATTTATAGAGTCCATCAGTTTGTCAGTCATTGTACGATTGTGCATTTTTTTTTCTTATAGAATAACAGTTTATTGAATTCCCTTCTCGCTACACAGAAAGCACGACTATTGCTTTCTTGCTGAGAACGACGTAATGTCTTTACTTTTAAAGAACGACGCAATTTCTTTAACAATTTTCTCATCTCTTTCATTTTGTTTCGACATTCCGTATCATACCGGTCTTGATGTTTCTTTCACCCACTCACACATGCTCTTTTTTCATGCACGCATTATCTATGTTCACTGTTTGCTATATCATTAAACTGTTGAATTCCATCAGGATCCCAAACAAACTTTTCAATGAAAACATTCCTATGTTCAGACAACATATCTATACTGTTTTCTTTTGGAAAAGAAATCAACATGTACAATGTTACAGGCATATGATATGTTTCCGTACAGTCTAAAACTTTTAGTTCACAAGTATCACACACACAAGCAAGAAGATCACTAGATATCAAAAAATGATCTATGACACTGCATCCAAAATCACAAATGTACGTGCAGCGTCATTCAAGGTCACCATAGCACATACCATTCACAATGCACAAGTTTAACGCAGTACACATGTTTAGCAAGGATTACCAAATCCATTCAGAAAAGAATCTTGTGAATGTCTTGTAATGTTTGCAAAATCTCTTCTAGAATGTAGACAATAAAAATCCTTTATAACAAACACAGGCTGCGAGGTGGTAGACGTACGACCATTAAGATCACCAGAAAGAAGCACAAAATAGTCATTATCTACTAGGGCATTATCAAATAAACAGTTTTCCAGCAAGGCAATCCCATTCCCATCCACTCCCAGATGCTTATAATACCGAGAACCGTCGGATGGTACGTATGCACAGACATACAACACATCCCTTTCCACGCCAAACAGGTTCTTGTTAATGATGAACAACAGGAAGTTTCCAATGTTCGCTTTGGTCTGCTTCACAAAAGACATAAACTTATTTTTGATGAGACAAACAACACCACCCGAAGGCCTCCCAGCATTTGATAGCTTCATAGCTGATTGGCAAAAAGCCTTGTGCCCTGTAAAGATATCCGAATCAATACTATCAACAAAAGTTTCGACCAAGCAAACAAATTGAAAAGATGACACAAAAGAAACAAAATCGTCATCAAAATTTTTTTTTACATCAAATCATTCACATTCCAATGCATCAATAAAAACCCTTTTGGTGATTTCCTTGATATGAAGAATAATCATTACTCGAAACAGAATCGTCAATGGAATTCACAAAGTCCCGTCATCGCCATCATCTGATGAAATCGGAGCCCTAAATAATGATTCAGTGAATTCAGTATAAACATGATCTAACCCGACATTACCTGCCCCACCTCTACAAATCTCCTGTGATTTATTCTCCGATTGACGAGAATGCACCTCCCTTTGTTGGGTAGATGGGATTAATCCTTGCCTACATGGAATGTCCGCAGGAGTGTCAGTCTGCGTACGCAAAAAAAAAAAAAAAAAAAAAAAAAAAAAAAAATCACCTGCATGATTTGAAACCACTGACTTTGAACTTTCATGTGTATATCTGCATCCCCCATAATGTGACGTTTTTTTTCCAAGATCAAGAAAGCTGACTGATTTGCCAGAGTTCTGCACACTACAGGAAGATGCTATATTCATGTTTGCTTCATAATCAGCTAAAATACGATCAAATACAGAAATCTCACAAATACGAGAAAACTCATTATTATCTGAAGCGTTCACAGTATCACACATAGTAACAACATCGCCATTGAGATTCGGACACGAATTATTGGTAAAGTAAAGCACATCGTTATTACACGAAACCATGTCGGTGTCACACACAGTAGCAACAACGCTGCAGTGGTTCGAACACTACAATCATTTGCTGAAACTATGCCATTATCACACACAGTAATAACATTGTCGCAGGGGTCAAAGGCGAATCAATATAACCTGAAACCATGTCAGTGTCACATACAACAACAATGTCGCTACCAGAGTTCAAAGACCAATCATTACTAGCTGAAAGCATATCAATAATAAGCATAATAACACACAGTAAGAGCATTGCTACTGGGATTCGAACACGAATCGTAATAATCTGAATTTATGTTAGTATCACACACAGTGATAATTTTGCTGCGGGGATACGAATCATTTTCATCTGAAAAACTGTCAGTATCACACACAGTAATAAGAGCGCTACAGGGCTTTGAGCACAAATCATTATAACCTGAAATCGTATCAGCATCACATTCAGTAACAGTAACATTGCAGGGGTTCGAACACCGATTAGTATAGCCTGCAGCCATATTAGTATTACACACAGTTAAAAAAAAAAAAAAAAAAAATCGGTATCGGGGTTCGGACACCAGTCGTAATAATCTGAAACTATATCTGTATCAAATGATACTGTAACAACATCGCTGGAAGAACTCGAACGTACATCATCATTATAACCTGAAACATGTCATAATCAAACCTAGCAATAATATCGCCAAAGGGGTTGTAACAAGAATCATTACTACCTGTGACCTTGTGAGTACCACGCATAGTAACATCACCACTACAGGGGTTCGAACACGAATAATTATTACCTGTGATCTTGTGTGTACCACACATAGTAACATCACCACTGCAGGGTTTCAAACACAAATCATTATTCCGCACTGTCTTTGGGAATGGGATATCACGCTTTCATTTCTCTTCTAGCACACCTGAGAACAAGAAATGTGATCTCCACTCTGTTTATAGTCTCCCCTTGGTAAATTGAAATGTACAGAAATTCGTAGAAACACAGTAGATCAATGCTAACTTACACCGCATTAAACGTTATGAATTCGCTTTCTTACCGGGCCAGGTTTACACACACACACACACACACACACACTCTCCTCTCTCTCTCTCTCTCTCCACACCACACCTCACCACACCACACCACACCACACCGCACCACACCACACCACACCACACCGCACCACACCACACAACTTTCTGGATAACCACAACAATACGGAAATACCACCAGCCACATAAGTTGTGCGAGTGGCAGACCATGTGTTGGAAAATAATGTATTTTGCTTTATTGACAATATTTACCACCAAATCTCTGGCACAGCGATGGGCACCCCACTTGCCGCTGCAGGTGCAAATCTGTTCATGTCGTGGCTGGAACAGCTACTAGCCTCCAGTTCTGTTTCCATCCCTGATCTTTTATGGAAACGTTTCCTAGATGACATTATTGTCCTGTGGGTGAAATCAGAAGATGAATAGCCGGAATAGCCCAGTTGGTAGAGCGCCGTACTCGTAATCTTGGTCATCCTGGGGCTGCGGGTTCGAGTCTCTGCCGGGCCGTTTCTTGATAATTTCAGTCTCATGATAAATACGATTTTTATTTAGTAAACATATATGCGCCTAATAATAGTGCTGAAAAGTTGGCTTTTTTCTAAAACTAACTTAACTAAACAGAGTGATATTCTACAAGAACAGGTCTCATTTTACAACAACAACAAAATTGTATAGTCAAATAACTTTAGCTGAGAATGTTATAGAAGAGACAAAGTCAGAAGATTTCCCACAGTTAGATAAGAACAATGCTGCCTTATGTGAAGGATCTGATAACAAAAGATTTGGAGAGAGGTCAGTTAACTAACTGGAGGCATATTTCCTTAATTAATTCAGATTATAAAATACTAACAAAAGTTATCGCAGAAAGACTTGGCAAAGTTATTCATGAGTTAATTAACAACGACCAGGTCGGATATCTTCAAGGAAGAAATACTGCAACGATCATAAGACCAATGGACGATTAATAAATTACTTAAACAAACGCAATGAAGCTGGATATCTATTTGCCGTTGATTTCTCCAAAGCTTTCGACTCAATATCTAGGAAATTTTTGTTACATGCGTTTAATATTTTTGGTTTTAGTACCGACTTTAACAGTGGGTATACGTTTTAAACAATGGTAGCTCTAGCAGTATCAATCATGGAAGCTGGATTTCTGAACCTTTTGATGTTTCATGCGGTATTAGACAAGGATGTCCTTTCTCACCCCTGGCGTTTGTACTGGCTGTTGAGCTGCTTGCTATTAAAATTAGAAACAGTACCATAAAAGGCATTAAAGCACCCACAATTCATTGCCCAAACCCAGTTCATATTAAAATAAAACAAATGGCAGACGACACAACACTTTTTCTGAAAACCAGAGCAGATATGATGATAGCTTTAGGTATACTTGCTACGTTTGAAAAATTTTCTGGACTTAGACGAACTGCACAAAAAAACCAAGGTCTTAAGAATGGGCAGAAAGCTTGAAGATGAAAATATTCAATTTACTGTGGTCAGTAAAATAAAGATATTGGGCATTTATTTTGAAACAAACTGTCGAGAGACACTAACGACAACTGGTTACAGAGACTGGATCAAATGAATTCTCTGATTAAGGAATGGAGCAAACGTGACCTTAGCATCCAAGGTAAAGCTGTTGTTATTAAGACCTTTTAATAAGTCAGTTTACATATGTAATACAATCCATAGGTCTTCCCCACAGTATATTAACCAAAATAAACACAACCCTATACAAATTCCTCTGGCAGAAAACACAAAGTAATGGGAGAGCGTTTGAAAAGGTCAAACGCAAAGTAATGGAAGCTGAGTACGGAGAGGGAGGTCTTAAAGTGGTAAACATGATCGCTTTACAAAAATGCTGTAATTTACAATGGGCAGGAACACTGAAGCAACTGATAAAGAAAATTGGTGTCTTATTCCAAAATGGCAATTGGAAAAGCTCGCAAATATGACAGGATTTTTCACATTAACTGTAAAAGCAAAGATATCAAAGGACTGGAGAGAATAGCTAATGAATATTTGGAAAGAGATTTTTGTCACCTATTTAGAGAGCAAATCTCTAACTGTGCTGGAAAACATTGCTTGTGACAATTTTCATGGTCAGCTGCTCTTCAACAATGCATTACTCACTTACAAATACAAAACGTTCGAGAAAATGGATTACTTACCACGGAAGAATTGCAAGACCTGATAGGAGAAGACAGAGCAAACACGGTATTGGAATATAACATTTTAATGAACTCTATTCCAAAGACATGGATTCAGAAAGGCGAGCAAGAAAAAGGAAAACAGATGTGCCAGGCAGGTCGGTACAAC
Source organism: Conus canariensis (assembly GCA_033310375.1). Lineage (NCBI taxonomy): Eukaryota > Metazoa > Mollusca > Gastropoda > Neogastropoda > Conidae > Conus > Conus canariensis. Next base: position 26,260,975 of record CM065743.1, read on the forward strand.
ATGAAAATAAGGGATATTAAGAAATTATTACTTGATGGTAAAGAAACGGTAACTCCTTGTTCGTCTCATTTTTGGCGTACAAATTTCGGCATTAGATTAGAAACATCCACGTGGTCCAGACCAAAGGAAGTTGCTAGAGAAACAAGATTAAAAGTTCTTCAATGGAAAATCTTACATAACAGTTATTCAGCAAATATTCTTCTAAGTAAAATGCGGGTAAAAGAAAACAACAAATGCTCTTATTGTCCTGACACGATTGATTACATTGAGCATATTTTCTGTGAATGCCCAGTGGTACAAAAGTTTTCGTGTTTTATTGAGGAATTTATTTATCTAAAAGCAGACAGAAAAATAAAGCTGTCTGTATTGGATATTTTGTTTAGAGTAAATAAATCAAGTCAAAATCGAGTAAACTATGAATTTATCAACTTCGTTATTCTCTTAGCTAAGATGTGTATAAGCATTTTCAAGAAAACCGATTTTGTTCTATCTTGACAACATATTTTTGAAAAAGAGTTGAACATAAGATCTCTTAACTTACCCCCAACCTCCACCGAACCTCCAAAAATTGCTGACTGTATAAAGAAACAGTTAGTTATGATGACATAAAGTCTCTCTCTCTCTCTCTCTCTCTCTCTCTCTCTGTCGGTCGGTCAGTCAGTCCTTATGTCTGTCTATCTTTCCATCTATTTCTGATTGCTCGTCCGCCTTCCTGTATGTCCGTCCGTCTGTCTATCACCTTCAAGCTCACACTCACTCACGCTCAGACATGCGCGCGCACGCGCACACACACACACGCACACACACGCTCTCTCTTACACGTGCATGCTTGCACTGGCATACACGCATACACACACACACACCACACACACACACACACACACACACACACACACACTTTTGTGGTCAATTGTTTCCTTTGGTCGAAAGTGTTACATGCAACAGAATGAAAGCGTCAGCACACCAAACATCAGAACACCAACAAACCCAGACGCTATTGTATCAAACTTTAAAAAAAAAAAAAAAAAAAAAAAAAAATTTTTAAAGGCAAGAGAATGTCCATCTGTACATGAACACACAGACTATGCATGGTATGAGAGGAAAGAAGTAGAGTGAAAAATTGGGAACAAATGGGAGAATGGAGGCGCCACTTCATGCTTAAGAATAAAAATGGAGGGGGGCAGGGCGGGGGGAGAGGGGGGAGGGGGGGATGGTGGAGAGACGGGAGAGAGAGGGAGGAGAGAGAGAGAAAAACGAAAACGAATTGGAGGTTGGAAAACAGAAAATACTGATTGTCTCGCTGCAAGGCTTTCCTCGTGTCTTCTTCTTTGTAGTCTCCTTTCTTCACTATAAGGGTAGCTTTGCTGGGGAAATAGGCCGCTTCGCGAGACGAGCTGTACTCCATCTTTACTACATCTGTGTGTCTATCCCCCCCCCCCCCCCCCTCTCTCTCTCTCTCTCATTTTTGTTGTTGTTCCCATTCCTTCTGTCCTTTCTCGCACACTTCTGGTTCCATCGTTGCACACCTATTTTCGTATCCCGTTTCAAGGATGGTTTCCCGGGAGGAGTCCAGGCCTTTCTGTCTTCTTTTTCTTTCTTTGTGTGTGTGTGTGTGTGTGTGTGTGTGTGTGTGTGTGTGTGTGTGTGTGTGTGTGTGTGTTACACACGGTGTGAAGTGTCACTACACCCAACACTAGTACAAAACTAAACCCTGACGCTCTGTATCAAACTCCAAAACATTAGAGTTACCAAGAAAAATGTCCATTTGTAGCAATACAACATTCAGACTTGCATGGTAGGTGAGAGTTGGAGAAGAAAAAAAAAAGGGGGGGAAAAACCCCAGACTGCCTTTACAAAATTAAAAAAGGGAGAAAAAGAAAGAAAGAAAAAAAAAACAAGAAAAAATAAATAAAAAGAAAACAAAACAGAAGACAAAAAAAAAAAAATGAATAGTAAAGGTAAAAAAAAAAAAAAAAAAGGTCATTGATCTTACATAAGCCATTACGAGTTCTGAAAATAGTATTATACTGTGATGGTCGACTTTTGTAGCTTGCCGAAAAGTACCCAGAATCTTCTAGCTTCTTTCTAAAGTGTTTCCAACACGCAATTTGTAATAAATTTATATCCCCCCCCCCCCCCCCCCCCCCCCCCCCCACCCGCGAAGAGACAGAGGAATATTTCAGCTGCATGTAATGTCAGCACGTTTTGCTCCACTTTTAGCCAGTCTGTCCACTCTTTCATTACAATGCATTCCACAATGTGAGGACACCCAGCAGAGCGTAATAAAAAAAAAAGTATGAGATATACCAAGTACTTGATTTCTTCAAGAACTGCATGTTTAACTGTACAATTTGGTTTACTTAGTACATACAAAACTGACTTTGAAGCAACACAGAAAAGAATTTGAAATATATGTTTAGGAAAATCAAATAAATAATACAGGGCCATAAGAATGGCAGCGAGCTTTGCCGTGAAAATGGATCTGTTTCTTCCAACATAAAAAGATCTTTCCTTTTTTTTTTTTTTTCTTAAAGAAGGAATATTGAAAGCTGCTCCCGTTTCATGGTTGTCCAACAGAGATCGACCCGTGTAAACTTTTAGATGATCAGGGTAGTGACTGTATATATGATGTTTTACTAATGCACCAAGAATATTATTTTGTCATTTTGTTCGTAAGGAAGAATGATTGATGTCAAAATTAGCCAGTTGAAGTCCCCATGATGACTTTACCATTTCCTTCAAATCCATTTCTGATCGTTGGAATAAATCAAAAGTTCCAATCGAAGTAAGGGAAACTATATTTTTTGCCCGTTTCGGAAAATCTGTATCAGATCTTAAGGTAACTTCATTTTCAACATTATTGTTGTTTACTGTGCTAAGAAGATTTTCCAACTCTTGCCTGCATGTTTCTTTCACTGAGGAAATTCTTGACATAATAGTAAATATTTCCCGACAATCCGGTAGATTTCAATTTATATAGCAATTTGTTATGCCACGCATGATCATATGCTTTTCTAATGTAAATAGATGTGACAATTACATTCTTTCTGTGGGCAAACTGGTGTTTCATTTGAATAGCAAGTTTAACCAAATCAACAGTTGATCTGCCTTTACGAAATCCTGCTTGATTTGTTGGAATTATTCCATTTTTATCACAATCTGCTTAAAAGGATTTTTTTTTACATTAGTTTATATCGCTTTTCGGCTTTCCCTGTTTTGGTATTGGCACCACAATAGAGTGTTTCCATATTCGTGGAATAATTCCCTGGACCCAGCATTTTTAAAAATAAATCGGACAAGAGCTTTACCCAATTTTCAGGCAAGTGTTCCAACAAATCATTAGAAATCGCATCCATACCAACTGATGTTTTCTTGGTACCAAGACAAGAAATACCGTCTTTTAGCTCTTGCAAAGCAAGGGGAGCATTAGCATAATGTGTATTATCACAATGAGGATTTCTATACCTTTATGTATATCTCTTGTTGCCTCATTTTCTTAAGAAGTTCTATATTTTTCTGACATATTGTGTACAACCTACAAATGATTCAGCCTTTTCTAAGTTAGTCGGAAGTTCGTTGCCGTTAACTTTAATTGGATAGCGTGGAAGTTTTATTCCAATTTTCCTATCATTACATTTAGTTCATACTCTTTGCAGGCGTTTGTGTGCAGTTTATAAGCTGACTGAAGTCACCACAAGAGCGAGGCTGCAGATTGTAAGACATCACGAGAGCAGTCTATAAACTAACTGAAGACATCACGAGAGCAGTTTCTAAGCTAATTGAAGTCATCACAAGCGCAGTTTATAGGCTAACTGAAATCATCACGAGAGCAGTTTATAAGCTAGAAGTCATCACGAGAGCAGTTTACAGGCTAACTGAAGTCATCAGGAAAACAGTAAAGGCATGACATTCAGAACAAATCTCGTGTGTTTGTATCGTGTGTGTGTGTGTGTGTGTGTGTGTGTGTGTGTGTGTGTGTGGTGAGTGTGTGTGTGTGTGTGTGTGTGTGTGTGTGTGTGTGTGTGTGTGTGAGTTCGTATGTTTGCAAGTGTGCAAGTAAGTGTGTGCACTTGTGGTGTGTCTGAATGCCTGTGCGTGTGATGGGATTTAATCACACGCAGCTAGGCAACACCATTCAAATACAATCAAACAGACCACTGATACTATTCTTTTTATTATGATCTTGTAGTGCATCAATACGTAGTATCAACTATAACCGTACAAAATAGTACCTACTGGCCAAAACAAGACAATAAAGTGTGCAAAGAAAAGGTCAGTGTATAATGTCCGTTTGTAAAATTTGTCCATGGCCGCAAAGATACAAACACCGAAAAAAAAAGCATGTTAATGACTATAGTGTTCGTATAAAGAAAAAGGGTTCAAAAATACATCTTCTATCAACAACCTGTCGAACTGTCCCTTGGAGTGAATCCATTTTAGGCGACCCTTAAACCCAATACACGGATACAAGAGTGTGCCCGAATGTACGTATGTACCACACACACACACACACACACACACACACACACACACACACACACACACACACTGTTCACGTGCATATGTGCGTCCCGTCCGCCCTTGCTACCTTCCGCTACCCCTCTACTTCAAGTCACGTACATGAAGAAAACCGACACAGAGAAGCACGAACACATCAGATGGCAGTACAGACGAGGTATGGCACACAGACCAGCACAGACACATCAGATGGCAGTACAGACAGGTATGGCACACAGACCAGCACAGACACATCAGATGGCGGTACAGACGAGGTATGGCACACACAGACAAGGACAGACACATCAGATGGCGGTACAGACAGGTATGGCACACAGACAAGGACAGACACATCAAATGGCGGTACAGACAGGTATGGCACACAGATCAGCACAGACACATCAGATGGCGGTACAGACAGGTATGGCACACAGACAAAGACAGACACATCAAATGGCGGTACAGACAGGTATGGCACATGGGGAGATGCTTCCTTTCTGCAGGTTGATGTTGGGGCAACGCATCATAGGATCCTTCACTGTCATGTGGCGACTCAGGGCCACGGCCGCCTCGCTCCTGGGGTCGAACATGTTCCGGTTGAGCACCAGACGGAGGAGGCCCCTTCCAGACTCATCCACCATCGGGAAAATCTGCTCCATGACCGCCTCGAACAACGCCTGCAGCCCCTTCTCCCCGACTCTGTTCCGGGACAGGTTGAGGCTGATTAGAGTCCGGTTGCCTGGTAGCCAAGTCTGCCCCTGGCGGAGGAAGCCGGCTCGCAGCAGCGGGTGCTTGCCGTAGCAGAGGACCTCCGTGTCGTCAGGCTGGTGCCAGGTGGGTTTCACTTGCGGCCGGGAGATCTTCAGCTCAGGGTCCACCTCCAGGACCATCTTGGGTCCCTGGTCCTCCAAGCCGCTCTTCTTCCAGGACGTCCTACGGTGTGTGTGATCTCGCTTCCCACTTCTGCTCCTCTCCTCTCTGGTGACGTTTAACACCACGTCCTTCTTCAAGTTCAGCCGCTCCCTGCTGGTGCTGCCGTAGGGGAGCGTGGCTTTGTAGCCTAGGGTACTGTTGGAACGAAGAATCCGTGAAGCACCCTTTGCTCCGGCATGGTGTACATGGATCGAGGGTCGGCTCCTGAGGTGCACCTCTTCCACGTGCATGTGCTTCACCACTTCTTGGTGGACCAGATCCCTTCGCGCCGTCAGGAGCTCCTCCCTTACCCGGAACCACGACAGCGCCTCGGCCAGGTGCGAGGCCCCCACGTCCCCGATGTCGTTGGAGGCGAGGTTGAGGACCAGCAAGGTTCGGTTCACCTGCAACACCTCCGCCATGTGCCTGGCCCCGGTGTCCCCAATGTGGTTGCCGGACAGGTTGAGGGAGAGGAGAGCCGTGTTGCCTCCAGTGGGCGGCCCCAGCACCAGGGCGATGTCCCGCGCCTCAGCGTCGGTGATTCCGCACCACCTGAGAGACAGGTTCTGCAGGGGGCTTCCCGGCAGCAGGAGGTTGGACAGCGGCAGCTGAGCCAAGGGGGTGCTGTCCAGGACCAGGGTGGTCAGACGGGGGCAGCGGGGCAGGACGCCGGCCAGCAGGATCAGGCTGGGGAGGTCCAGGGCCGTGTTCCACAGGAGGACGGTGTGCAGCAAGGGCGCCACGGGCAAGCACTGTATCAGCACCCCCATCATGGCCTCGTTCACCTTCCAGTTCCTGATGTGCACCTCCGTCACCGTTCTGTCGTCATCCGCCACCTCCAGCTCCACCTGAACCCACACGTCATCGTCATTGTCATCGTCATCGCCCCACTTCGACGTCTGTACAACGTTTTTCTTCCATCAACCTCATCGTCGTCTTCATCGCTACCAGCAGCAGCGTCTTCATAGCTTTTTCGCTCATAATCTTCATTGGAAACAACAGCTTTGAAGTAACAACTATGTAATTTGAAGATTGGTGGTAAAGACCGAAACAAAAAGGGGGGTTAAAGAGAAAACAAAAACAATACACAACGTTTCGACTCTTAGAGTCTTTTTCAAGTGACATGAAACTGAGGACACAGGAATTGTTTCAACAAATTTGAAGTGACAAGAACTCAAAACACACACACACACACACACACACACACACACACACACACACACACACATAAAGGGAAGAAAACACACACACACACACACACACACGCGCGCGCGCGCGCGCGCGCGCGCTCCCCGCCCTCCCGGCATCATTCCCCCCCCCCCCCCCCCGGCCTGGCACCTACCATTATAGAGAGGGAGAGAGAGGGGGAAGGGGGCGGGGGAAAGGGGGGGGGGGGGGGAAGAAGCACGTTTATAACTCATAAAGGTATTCATACCTTAGGGTGTCTAGGCATATATATGATATATACGTGGACAACCGCAAACAATTTTTTTCAACCTCAAAAAACGTTTTGAAAAACAACAAGGGTAGGGTAAGTGCTGAAGACCACAAACAAGCTATGGACCCTATCTCAGCTGCCGGCATGTTGCAAAAAAAAAAAAAAATTAAATTTTGGCAGTCCACATTGTATGGCTAAAATGGCGACTCCATCACCTCAGTCCTTGATGTTCAGTCCATGGGGAGTGAGCGTCCCTAGCCTAGAGATCAGAGATGATTCAAGGAATTTACGGTGTATGGCATCTGAGTGGTTTTGGTGAACAGCAGAGACTGACATATGAAACACGTTATGTCCAGGGCTATTGAAATGTGTACCTATGGGGGTGTCCTTATTCAGGTTGACAGCCTGGAGGTGTTCCCTGAATCTATCATCCAGGGTACGGTAGGTCTCACCACAGTAGAGTTTGGAGCAGAGGCTGCATGAAAGAATGTACACAAGGTTGGAAGATCGGCAAGTCCCTGGACTTGGACACCCAAACCAGGAGAATTCTCTTCCCTAGATCATTACATTGACAAGTGCACGCAGGAAATCCAACAACTGAGCTTCCAACCTCTGAAACACTCCAACTTGTCCGACGATGAGTGGAAGGCATTACAGGATTTGAAGAAAAGAACAGATGTGGTAATCAAACCTGCCGATAAGGGTGGTGCGACAGTGGTGTGGCACAGGGACTACTATGAAAAGGAAGTAAAAAAAAACAGCTATCTGACACGACTTTCTACACCCCATTGAAGAAACCAACAGTAAAAGAGGGCAACGCTCTTGTAAGGAAAGTTGTCAATGGAGTTATTGCATCGGGCCATCTCCCAACTGAAGCCTCAAGAGCTGTGGTTCGAGAACCCCGGGAGTCCAAATTCTATGCCCTTCCAAAAATTCACAAGCCCAACAACCCTGGACGCCCCATTGTATCCGCCTGTTCCTGTCCGACAACTCTTATATTTCACAATTCATCGACTCTCTCCTGCAACCACTTGTTACCTCTCTGCCAACCTTTGTCAAGGACACCAGTCACGCCCTTCAACTGCTTGACCAATTCCATTTCCCACCAGATGGATCTGACCGTTTCTTATTCACCATGGATGTCACTTCTTTGTACACGAGCATCCCCCACAATGAGGGTCTGCAGGCCATAAAACACTTTCTAAAGAACAGCACCTTTGACATTGACATCACAACCATCCTAAGGCTGGCAGAGTTGGTCCTGACACTGAACAGTTTCTGTTTTGGTGATTGCCACTTCGTCCAAACTCGAGGGGTGGCTATGGGCACCAAGATGGGGCCGAGTTACGCATGCCTCTTTATGGGTTTCATCGAGGAGCAGATACTCTCTTCATATCCTGGACGCATCCCTCCATTCTTCAGACGCTTCACTGACGACATCATAGGTATCGCCACAAGCACCAAGGCTGAACTTCTAGATTTGATACACTTTGTGTCTTCATCCCACCCAGCCCTGAAATTCACCTACACCATCTCTGAAACAACTGTATCTTTTCTAGACATTCAAGTGTCCATCACCAGTACAGATCAACTGAAAACATCAGTGTTCTACAAAGAAACTGATTCACATTCTTACCTTAAGTTCACATCCAGCCACCCACAGTCTACCAAGAAGAGTATCCCTTACTCTCAATTCTGTCGCCTCAGAAGACTGTGCAGCAATGACGATGACTTCAAGCTGCAGGTCAACTGGATGTGTTCCTTCTTCAGAAGGCGAGGATACCCTGAAGCAGTCATCATCGATGCCGCCAATCGTGCCCTTCGCACCCCCAGAACTCAGGCCATGACCCCATCTCAGAACAAAGATCAGTCAGACCGACCAGTCCTTACTCTGACCTATCACCCACACAACCTCCCAGTTAAAAACATCCTTGTGAAAAACTTTGACATCCTGCAAAAAGACCCCAAACTCAAGTCCACCTTCGACAAACCTCCACTAGTAGCATACCTGCGTGACACCAACCTCAGGGATCATCTAGTACGAGCCACTTACAAAGACTCACCGAGCAGCTCTCCACCAGGAAACCACCGCTGCAACGAACCCCGATGCAAAACCTGCCCCTTTTTAAATACAACCACTAACACCTTCAGGGGCCCATCAGGCAAAAGTTTCAACATCAGATCCCCCTTCACTTGCCAGTCCTCCAACCTTGTGTACATTCTTTCATGCAGCCTCTGTTCCAAACTCTACTGTGGTGAGACCTACCGTACCCTGGATGATAGATTCAGGGAACACCTCCAAGCTGTCAACCTGAATAAGGACACCCCCATAGGTACACATTTCAATAGCCCTGGACATAACGTGTTTCATATGTCAGTCTCTGCTGTTCACCAAAACCACTCAGATGCCATACACCGTAAATTCCTTGAATCATCTCTGATCTCTAGGCTAGGGACGCTCACTCCCCATGGACTGAACATCAAGGACTGAGGTGATGGAGTCGCCATTTTAGCCATACAATGTGGACTGCCAAAATTTAATTTTTTTTTTTTTGCAACATGCCGGCAGCTGTGATAGGGTACATAGCTTGTTTGTGGTCTTCAGCACTTACCCTACCCTTGTTGTTTTTCAAAACGTTTTTTGAGGTTGAAAAAAATTGTTTGCGGTTGTGCACGTATATATCATATATATGCCAAGACACCCTAAGGTATGAATACCTTTATGAGTTATAAACGTGCTTCTTCCCCCCCCCCCCCTTTCCCCCCGCTCCCTCCCCCCTCTCTCTCCCTCTCTATAATGGTAGGTGCCGGGCCGGGGGGGGGGGGGGGGGGGGGGGGGGGGGATGATGCCGGGAGGGCGGGGAGCGCGCATGTGTGTGTGTGTGTGTGTGTGTGTGTTGTTGTGTGTGTGTGTGTGTTTTCTTCCCTTTATGTGTGTGTGTGTGTGTGTGTGTGTGTGTGTGTGTGTGTGTGTGTGTGTGTGTGTGTGTGTGTGTGTTTTGAGTTCTTGTCACTTCAAATTTGTTGAAACAATTCCTGTGTCCTCAGTTTCATGTCACTTGAAAAAGACTCTAAGAGTCGAAACGTTGTGTATTGTTTTTGTTTTCTCTTTAACCCCCTTTTTGTTTCGGTCTTTACCACCAATCTTCAAATTACATAGCTGTTCTGAAAAAGACCCAGTCAAGTGTTATCAATAGCTTTGAAGTAAGTTTTAGATGGGAAGAAAAATTTAAAAACCACACACACACACACACACACACACACACACACACACACAAAACAAAAACTAGATTATGTTGCCTTCATTTTTTGTTTTCCACTTCTTATTCAGGTGTGTGTGTGTGTGTGTGTGTGTGTGTGTGTGTGTGTGTGTGTGTGTGTGTGTGTGGGGTATGTCGGGCCACGTGATTGGCCGAATTCTGTAAACTTCCTTGCTACATCTATTCTTAATACGAGACATACGTCTATGTAGATTTTCTTTCGTGTTTTTGATTGTACATCATGCAACACTTCGCGAGTGGGAGAAATCTGTAACACATTCATTATTGCCCAGCCCACCGTACAAGATCTTTCCATGGCTCAGGTAGGAAGAAAAAGTATATTCTCCCTTAACAGCAAAACAATCAGGCATCAGCTAGAACACTTGGCATCAAGATAGTCTTGGAATCAGAAGTAGGGTGTTTGTGCCTGATGTCTGATCAACCCCAGCATGCGGTACGACGGTTCCTACAACACGGTTCACCACACGGGCTGCGAGACTTGCTGATTAAAACTCTACTGATCATGGAGACAAAAAAAAAACATCGCTGATAGCATGGAGAACTACATACAAACGAAAAAACAGAGTACCGAGAGAGCGCGGATGTGTACATAACTGGGACAATCTTCATGACTTCGATCAAACCCTCCGTCCTGTTTCAGTCCCTAGTCTCCAAGCCCAGCCATATAGAGAAACAGGATTTCTGATGTGCTTATGCTCCAAGCCATTTCTGGGTCCGCCATTCCTGGATTCCCAAAGATAATTCTCTCTTTGATCCGAATTTGACCCCGCATTCCATTTTCCCACCAAGTTGAATTAAAATCAGTTCTGTGGTTTTTGTGTCTGGCAGTGTTCTGTTGACAAACAAAAGCAAGTGGGTGAAAATAAAACTATCTTAGCAATGGTAGCAAATTTCCAAGATTAAAAATACGCAGCCAAGCAGGTCTTGGATCTCGAAGATCAATCAGAAATTTTAGCAGGATCCATGTGCTGATCACATTATCATTTTTCTCTTTTTCATTTCCTTAAAATAATGACAGTACCCGACTGAATATCCCAGAGCAAGATCTTCACAGAGTTTCTGGTGAAATGAGTATGCTGATTATTATGATGTAGACCTAATTCGCAGTTTCAGAATCAGTTTCCGTTTCATGAAGGAAGTGTCACTGAGTGCGGACTAGTCCATATACGCTACACCACATCCGCTAGGTTTCGAGAACATACTGCGCATGATTTAAAGCTGATGGGTAAAGGAATCAATGACAAAGATGAGGGAATTCAAGAAGAGAGTTCTTGATGATAATGACATAGCCAATGTTAGGTAGTAGGTACCCGCGGTCTGACCAGCGCGTCAGGCTAATGCTAGGTAAGACATCTGCTAAGTCGTAGCAATGAGACACTTAATCCCAGAACTCAATAAGATGTGGTACTGAATGATTCATCTCATGATGTGTATCACGAGGGTTCTTTTTAAGGTTTAACTCATGTTGTTCATAACAACGCTGTCTTCGCACATTATAAAGCCCCTAGGAAAGTATGACTTCTATGTGTCGTCTACTATAGAATTCCTCTAGTTCTGGACGAATTTACAGATGAACACACACAGTGCAAAGTCAAGCTTGTTTTTTACAGGCCTACAATACCAAACAGAAAAGGGAATTTTCGATGACGATGCCTTCTACGACACCACAAGTAAGACAAACAAATGCACAGAGCAATGCCCCGTCAATGGCGGTCAGCGGGACAGTGGCAGTGCAGAGTCTCCCACAGACCGTCATCTGCACAGTGATGTTTTGTGCTCTTTTCATGCCAGACGAAGTCAGTTCCCAAAACTAAAAAATAATTCTGTTTGTTTGTCTTTCCTACCAACGTCCATGTGTCAACAGGATCATATTTGAACCCTCAAACTCGTCATAAAAGAATGTAACAGCTGGAACACCTTACAGCAAGTATTCTTGGTGCCTGCAGTAAAATGTTCGTCCATTCAAATTGATCCAGCTACTCAGTACGTTGAAACTTTAAATCGAGTGACTCATCACCATGGAACCTTTTCACTCACTGGCTGAAAAAGTTTCGCGTGCTTGACAATGTTTCCTCACTCTGGTTTCTCTGGAAACACCTGAAACAAAGTTCATGTCTGTCCGGATTTGAAAGAGCTTGTCAGATACTGGTATTCTGTTGCTCGTGTGAGAGGTCTTTGAAACTTTTTTTTAGATGTTTTTTTTTACTTGAGGTTTCAACATGGAATGGACGTTTTCGATTTCTTTCATTTCTGGTATTTGGAGCAAGCTGCTCAGCAACCTGGCTGCCCTGAACGCCTACATCGCCGGGGCTCCGAACAGCAACATTATTGTGTCCACCATTTATCAACTGCTGTGCGCCAGGCCACCCGGGTTACCAAGGAAGGACAGATTTTCGCCGTTCTCCGAGCCACTAAGTTTTAAAAAAAAAAAAGAAAAGAAAGATTGCTAAACGGAAAGAAATTTGCAACGGTTGTTTGGAATGCTGAAAAAGATGAGGTCATACTAAGGACATACTTTTCAATGACTTGATCATCATTTTCCAGCTTTGAATGCACAAGTCGGAGCAGCAATGAACACGGCAGAATGGGCGTTAATTCAACAGCAGAGTCCACTGTTGCCAGCTTTCTGTTTTCAATCTTGAAATTAAACCATCGATAATTATCAGGCAAACGTGAAATTTAAGGGCCCCGTACTTTCCACACTCTATGCTGTCTTCTTTCCGTCAAAACGTTTTACAAATGCTAAGTAAAGACTCCAAGTTTTAACTTTTCACTTAATTTGATGAAAAGCAGCCCTCTTTCAAGAAGTTATCAAGAGCGAGTTTGAATAAGACGTACATACGCTCCACGGTTATCAACAATGGTAACACTCTAGTGAGTTCCTTTGTTCCAGTAATATAGCAAGACCAAGACAAGCCAAAACATGTTGAGCATTCTTTTCGTGTTCCCGCACAAAACCAAGCAAAAGGGGGGGGGGGGGGGGGGGGGGGGGGGCCGAAGGAGAAAGAAAATTATCCTCGGACTTTTTCATTCTCTAGTAGTCGAGAGTGGCAAAGCAGCACCTGTTTGACTTCAAAGGTTGCAAACAATCGATTTAGAGAAATCTATATGCAGAGAGACGACGGAAAGGAAGAGTGATAGTGGAGAGGAACGAAGTAAGGATGAAGGGTGGTGGGGTTAAAAATAGCAGAGACTAAAACAACGTTTAGGGGCCCCCGATTCAAAGAACCACTAGGTAAGTTCATTTTCAATGGCTGCTTCTTTCCGTCATCTAACAACGCCCAGTTAATCGAATTAGGCAAACGAGTGCGTTTGTGTGTACTTTGCATATCATTTGGGGAATTCTCTACTGAATATCCACTTTGATTAGTTGACAGCGGGAAAAAAAAAAAGCACAATGTAAATGAATTATGTTTGAAGGCGAGTGAGAATCGAAGTGTTGCCGTGAACATGAGTTTGAAGGCGAGTGAGTATCAAGTTTGCCGTTGACAAGACGGCGAAGGCTAGGGAGGCGTGATTTCCTTTCCCTAACCCCTTTCAGTACAGACACTCCCCCTCCCCCACCAAAGATCAAAGTTAGTTAAGCGGCAAACAATGTGGGGGACAATCAAAAATCCAAAGGCAACATGCAACTCTACTACATTTCAATAGGTGATTTAATAGTCGACCGATAGAAGCTTTTTGTACGGAAGAACAGGTACGAAAGGAAATCTGTCCACCGGGGTCAGACCGATACTCAGTACACACTGAATGGAGAGCAACAAAACTGATTCAAGGAGTTGATTTTTTTGGCATGACAGACTGGAGTGCATCAAATCACTTCTTGAAAGCCAAGAAGAATTAGAGGCCATCTGATTTAAAAACTTTTTAAGATGTTCAAACATGATATTGATGACTAAAATATACAAGAATTCTTCAAATTTGTAAGTTGTGATGTTAACATGAAACACTGCAGAGAAGATGAATACAGCCATAATGATGGAAGAAAATTTACATTCACAAACTGAATTCCACCTTTACTGGCGTGCACTCGCGCGCGCGTGTGTGCGTGCGTGCGTGCGTGGTGTGTGTGTGTGGTGTGTGTGTGTGTGTGTGTGTGTGTGTGTGTGTGTACATATTTTGAGTGTGCATGTGTATGGCGTGTTTGTGTGTGTATGTGTGTGTGGTGTGTGTGTGTGTGTGTGTGTGTGTGTGTGTGTGTGTGTGTGTGTGTGTGAGAGAGAGAGAGAGAGAGAGAGAGAGAGAGAGAGAGAGAGATGTGTTATCATTCCTTAACAGGAGAAGCAGCGCTGCTTGCCATAACACCAAACAATTTTGTCTCTCAAACAGTATGATAGAATGTGAGATTGGTGTATTATAAATATGACTGCCCTTTTACTTGTCAGTGAGGAGATGAAGGGGTACTGTTAATTCATGTAGCTTAGAGTCCAGCCCATGGCAAAGTTCTATATCAGCGCTGGCGCTTCTTGTTAGATTGACAAAGAATATGGACACGACTAATTAAAACAAATTTTCTAAATATACGACGGAATTTCGTTAAAACCTTTCTACAGTAAAATTGTAGATCCCCTATGGAAAGTGTTATCTCTTTCAGAGACTCAAAAAAGTCACATCAGCAGGTACATCTCCGAACAGGGTTTTCACGGAGTCTGCTACAAAGTGTTCCTACTTGACATAATAATAATAATAATAAAATCGAGCTTATATAGCGCTCTTCGATGAGAGAAGAAGACTCATCCTCAGAGCGCTTCACAATACAGGAAAAATAAAAGTTTCCATAAACATTGCACAATACTGAGAAAAAGGCATCAAAACAATAGGTCACAAAGCAAGCACTAAAACAGATGAACAGCCACATCCCCCCCCCCACTCATCCCCCCCCCCCCCTCCCCCCCCCCCCTCCCCCCCCCCCCCCACACACACACTCACACACCGCCACCCCACACACATGCCATAATATGAACAACGCTCGACAAGAATTTGGGAATAGAAGAAAAGAACCAGCCCCCATCCCCCCCCCACCCCCCTACCCGCCTCCAATTTCGTGAACACTGCACGGGATACAATATAAAACATGCAGACCCACAGACACACAGACACACACACACACACACACACACAAAGGGCAAACTCAACACGAAGCAACAAAAACCCACGCGCGTAAACGCACACACACGAACGCACACACGCAAAAGTACACAAGCACTCAGGCACGGAAGCGCGCGTGCACATACAAGAGGCAAAAGGATGGAGAATGCATGGGAAACACGCATTAACTCGTACGCTATGTAGAAAGACAAAAGGACTTCTGAAAGAAGTAGATCCCGCCATTCTGTAAGAACATGTTTGATCACGAGTGATGCATCACACGGAATTCACCACGGAACTTAAAATACACGAATGTGTACACGAGTGGTGCATCACACGGAATTCACCACGGAGCTTAAAATACACGAATGTATACACGAGTGGTGCATCACACGGAATTCACCACGGAACTTAAAATACACGAATGTGTACACGAGTGGTGCATCACACGGAATTCACCACGGAGCTTAAAATACACGAATGTGTACACGAGTGGTGCATCACACGGAATTCACCATGGAGCTTAAAATACACGAATGTATACACGAGTGGTGCATCACACGGAATTCACCACGGAGCTTAAAAGACACGAATGTGTACACGAGTGATGCATCACACGGAATTCACCATGGAGCTTAAAATACACGAATGTATACACGAGTGGTGCATCACACGGAATTCACCATGGAGCTTAAAAGACACGAATGTATACACGAGTGGTGCATCACACGGAATTCACCATGGAGCTTAAAAGACACGAATGTGTGAAGGAGTGGCCAGCGTGCAGACGGCACAGCAGTGTTTCTACTGTACAACCAGGAGTGGCAAACGGCAAAAACTCCTCAAGGTTTAGACGGATTTGAAAGGAGTTCCATTCCTTTTTCCAGAATTCTTTTCTTTCTTTCTTTCTTTCTTCCATTCTCTCTTATTCTTTTTTTTTTTTTTTTTTTTTTTTTTTTTTTTTTTTTGTTTTGTGTGTTGTTGTTTTTTTTGACGAAAGTCTGAGCTTTAGGTTTCAAATCAGTGCGAGGAATGCAGAATCGGCTCCACTTCTTATTTGTGGCATGCTTGGCATGTTCATCAAGCAGTTCATTCCCTCGAATGCCGGCATGACCGGGAACCGAAGCAAAACAACAACAACAACAACAACAACAAACAGCAATGTTGTAACAATCAGATTTCAGAGAGGGTGCAGTTCAAATAAATTCAGCAGCTGAGGGTGCTTGAGGTTACGGCCAACAGTGGCCTCGAGGTAAGTGTGTGTGTGTGTGTGTGTGTGTTTATGGGCGTGACTTGTACGTGCCACTCGTATATGTGCGTGTGTCTGCGCGTGTGCGCGCTGGAAGAGGAAAGTATTCATTCCGTTTGTCGCCTTTCTTGGCAGCAAAAAGATGTTGAGTGATTCAGGTGAAAGTAACTGTAACATATGTTATGTTATGTTATGTTATTTAGTAGTTATGTTATGTTAGTAGTTATAGTATAGTATAGTATAGTATAGTAGTAGTAAGTAAGTATAGTAAGTAGTACGTATAGTATAGTATAGTATAGTATAGTATAGTATATCATATCATAATTATCATATCATGTCGCATTATGTCATATTGTATCATATGATATAATTTCATATTGTATCTTATCATGTTGTATCACATCCTGCTATGTTATATTTTTGCGTATTTTGATATACTATATTATATTGTTACATTCTGTTACGTCCTGTCACATCATGTCACGTTACAATCTATGAAACTATATAATACGATAAGTTACTATACTAAACCATACCATACTGTACCACACCAGACTATACCACAACACGCCATACCACGCCATACCCTATGGGTCTGTACTGTACAATACTATACCATACCACACCACACACTATACTATACAATACCATACTATACTATACTATCTGATACTATACTATTCTATGCTATACTACACTATACTATGCTATGCTGTACTGTACCACATCCTACACCTTACTATACTATGTTAAATCCTACACTGTACTACCCTACACTACACTATACTTCCCCGGACCTGGATGCGGGGTTGACTGTACTGCATGTTGTCCTTGGGGACGTAAGTTCGGGGGAGCTGGGCAGCCGGGGTCGGTAACTGACAGGAACTCTGACTGGACATGGACTGCTTCTTCAAACCTGTTGTTTAAAACAAAACAAAAAAAAATCCAAAAACAAAAAAACAAACAAAAAAAAAAACTTCTTTTGATTTTCTGTGGAAAGATTTCCTTTCCGTACCCCACCCACACCTCCTCACCCTCCACCCTGTTTGGCCGTAAAAGACTTCCTTTCAGTCAAAAGACTGAAGCAGAGGATTTACTGCAATTTGATAACATAGTATGTTCCCTCGTTATGTCACAGCGGACACTAGTTGTTGTAATTGTCCAACCAAACTAGCCCTGATATTCCACAGAAAATGCGTTTGGACTGCAGAAGGTACGAATGGAAATCTCCCAGTTTCTACTTTTCATTTCAGTATTCGTTCATCTTCCCCCTCTTTTTCTCCTTTTCTCTTTCCGTCTTCTTCTTCCACTTTTTTTTTTCTTTTTGAAATCACGAAAAGCCTTGTAAAAAGTGACAGAGTGAGCGAGAGGAAGACATCCCCCCATCCTCAGCTCCCACTTCCCAATATTCTTCCCTGTATTCTCCCCTCCCCTCCTCCATGCCAACCCTCTCACAAGTTTAACCTAGATCCTGAATAATGAAACAAAGTCTGGAACACAACACATCTTGGACGAAAAGGAGCTCAGACACGTTGAACACAAGACGCACAGAATCTGAATCACAATGGCCGATGAAACACGATGTTCCTTCAGACTGGATCCAGGACAGATCTCAAGACATGTAGAATTTGTGCGCCTAGGATCTAGACCACGGCCACGCAGGACGTGGGACATATGGGATCTGGGGCACTCAGAGGCTAAGCCACACTCGATCCGAGGCACATAGGTCGTCGGACACACAGGAGTTTGGACACAAGGTATTAGACACACTGAACATGCAACACGTAAAAATACTACACAGGACCTGAGACATACAGGACATGGGGCATACACATTGAAACTGGGACATATACAACCTGTTACACATAGCACCGACACATGATATCAGAACACAAGCAAGCCGGGACCCCTAGGACCTGAAATACAGAATCTGTAACACATCGCATCTGGAATACGGAATCTATGTCACCTGACACAGAATCTGAAACACATACAATCTCTACAACATACAATCTGGAACTTTCGAATGTTGAAAACAAAGTGGGTTATAGGCCTTCAGACCTGTAGGACCTGAGACACATAGGTTATGAGAAATGTAGGACGTAGGATACACAGGGCATAGGACACACAGAATCTAGGACTTGGGAAACGCAGGGCGAAGACCTGGAATACATAGGGCCTGGGACACCTTAAACCCTGGAGACAGGAGCTAGCACACCTAGAAACCTGACACACATAGGAACTGAAAACAGGACCTATGATGCACAGGACCTGGGATGCATTACACGTGGAAGCAGCAACTAGAACACGAAGGCCATGGGTCATGTAGAAACAGGAAACACAGGACCTGACACACTCTGGACCTGCAAACAGGACCTAGGACACATGGGTCGTAGGACACATAGGACCTGCAACAGGACCTAGGACGCTGAGGTCATGGGACACATAGAACTGAGGATACGTAGGTCAAGGGACACATTATACCTAGAACAGGACCTGGGACATGTAGGTCCTGGAACACATACAAACTTGGAAACATGACCTAGAATACGTTGATCGTGAGACACACTGGGCCTAGATTAGGACATAGAACACGGAGGTCGTAGGACAAATAGGAAATGAACCAAGGATACGTATATTATGGGATACGTTGGATCATGAACAGAGCCAAGGGCACGTATGGGACACCAAGGACCTGGAAAGAGGAATCAGGGCATACGTCATGGGACACATGGAACTTCGAAAGAGGACCACGGACACAAAGGTCATAGGCTGTGTGGGACCTGGAGATAGGACCTCAGACATGCAGGTCATTGGACACATGGAATCTGGAAACTGGATCCAAGTTATACGGGACCTTGGACTCTGAAGAACTGGCACACTGCACCTTGGATACGTAAGGCCTGGAAACAGGATCTAGAACACTGGACCTGATACACCCCGGGCCTGGGACACGTTGGACCTGCAAAACATCAGACCTGAAACACAAGGCCTTGGACACACAGGCCCTGGGAAAGACAGGGCCTCTAAGACGTAAGAACTGAAACACAAGACCATAGACCCACAGAGCCAGAGACAAAAGGACCTAGAACACATATCACATGGAACACACAGGATCGGCATGTGCAGCCTTACATCCTGTGATACATGAAACACAGGACTCCAGATACTGACACACGACACATAGAAGAGGAAACTCCAGGTAGGAAGGGAGATGCGAAGAGCAAAGTAACAAATGAGGAAGTCAGCTCTACCTTCCGTATCCGGTGTCTGCATATGTGCTAGGCGAATTGGTGCCAGAGGCCGCTTTAGTGTGGGGATGGCAACTGATTCCTTTCTTACACATCAACCTTACTGACACTGTCTTTTTTTTTTCTGCTTTACAGAGTGTTCTGTTGGACAACATATAGGATCAAAGGATATCACAGGTCTGTCTCCAAATGCTCGCATGTTTTAGTTTTGTGTAGTTCTGTGGTTCATTTCTTCAGTTGTTGCTGCTGTGTGCATGTGTTGGACCAGGGTTGATCATGATGTTCGGAAATCGCTTGATTCTTTTGGTGTTTGTTTGTTTTTAGTAAAGACCTTCCTTCCTTTACTCTGAATGCCCCGTGTGGGATGCAAATTGGTACCGCAAGCAGCGTCTACTGGGAGTTATGGGCCTTCAGTATTCCACCAAAGGAAGTAAAAGTTGTCTTTCTTTATTTTGTTATTCGCACAGAAGTGGAGTCCCTTACCTGGGGTGGAAACAGCAGCGTTTCTTGTTTCATCAATTTACCCGCCGACTTTTTCCCTTTGCCCGCTACTTCCGTGTCCTGTGCACAAACAGACGTGCCAATGTGCACGTGCATCCATCGTGCAGTACACATAAAAAAAAACACACCATGCACACATCAATACTTCTATTCACGTGCACACTTGTGCAAGTACGCACGCAGAGCGTCGTATCCTTCCCACTTCCCACATGCACCGCATGGACTTTACACTCTGTGTGCATGCATGGTGCGCCATTTCATTCAAAGTTCATTCGAACATAAATCCCTCAAAGGAGGGAGAATTTGATTGAATGGCAATCTTTATTTGATTGATAACCCCCTCAAAGTAAAGAGAGATTGATTGATTGATAATCTTTATTTGTTACCATTATAAAATCATTGCTTTATTTTGAGAGAGAGAGAGAGAGAGAGAGAGAGAGAGAGAGAGAGAGAGAGACGGATGTTTTATTCATACAGGCCATGGCCCCTAATGAAGGGGGTGTTGTGATCAAATCATTTCAGACAGAAATAAGCAAATCATCAAACATATAGGCATCCACATGTAAAAGCAACTCTGTATTAAACAACATACAACAATCAATAAACAACATACAACAATCAATACCTAACTACATGCTATACTTCGAATCTTAAATGCCTTGTACAAGAAAATAGCAAAACGTTTTACAGTAGTTTCGTTTGTAGATGCCATTAGTAATGAAAGTCGAAATGAAGAAGGATGTCTACAATATTTTTGATGAATGAACTGATTCCTCAGGTCACTTAGAGCGGGCAGCACAACACAAAATGAACTTCATTTTCTTCGGCACATTTACAAAGCGGACATGTCAGTTCAAGTTCATTATGCTTCTTATAACGATAATAATGAACAGAAAGATCAGAAATACCTAATCTGAACTTTTGTCATAATATATTTTAAATGATTGTCCATTTCAATATATAAATACACCGGCACACAATGTATAGATCTGAACGGTCTATAAAAAGCAAATCGGTCACTTTCATGAACGTGACATGACCATTCTTGCCATCTGCAATCTATTCCGAAATGCACGAAGAAATCTATTTATGTCCCCAACGCTCTGTTGTAGCCAAACCAAGTTTATGTAATTTAGTCCTCACGTTAGAAACCCAGTTTCTTTTCCCTCTACCATCCAAATCATACAACATATTATATGCTTTCCTGGGCAACCTTGAAATTTCCATTTGTGTTATTTTCAACCAATAACGTATGCAATCTGTCGCAGAATTCAAATATATTGGATATCTGTTTACTTCGCCGTAGACTAAACCATTACGTGTTCGCATGACTCACTCCTAAGAACTTTTTCAGTGCAAATAAATGGACATTTTCACAACAAACAGCAGAACCATAAAGTCCCCAAATTTCAGCTCCATACTGAGCGATAGGCTGTACGACAGAGAGAGAGAGAGAGAGAGAGAGAGAGAGAGAGAGAGAGAGAGAGAGAGAGAGAGAGAGAGAGAACGAAATTTCATTTCCCCAGGGTAATCAGATAATCAAATATGAATGCTTTTTTTTCCACCCAACCCTGGGGCAAAAGGAAAAACACAAAGAAACAATCAAGGCAAATGCATATAAGAGGAACAAACAAACCAGAAAATGTTTACACAATGCAACACGAATGACTTTAACTCTACCGACCATGAAGGCAATGGAAAACATGTGAACGTAGGGTAA